>BTHU01000013.1:31700678-32365678 GCA_036184795.1 Tokudaia tokunoshimensis | reverse complement strand
CCCAGACTGCTCTGGGGAGGTCATGATCTCGCTGCACCACACGACTCCTCCAAAAGGAAACATGAGCCCACAGAAACTGTGAGGGGCCTGTTCATTGCAAATATTTGGGGGAAGAGGAGAGAGGCTTTATGAAAGGTAGGGAGATGATAGCACATAGAACTCTAGACTGATCCCCAGAACTCCCATATGGGGGATCAACAAGCCATTATTTTCAATGAGGATTGTCATATTAGAAAATACTTAAACTTTGGAAATGGTTTACACTAACTGGCATTAATGTATTGATATGTAGATACCTGGCCAGAGACTCCTTGGAGCACTGACAGTTCCAGTGAAGCTAAGAATGGAGCCCATGAGGCTAAACAAGAGCTCCTCCCTTGCCTGGCTATTATGCTTTTTGCATGACCCTCCTTTACGATGAATACCTATTGCTAGACTCTCTAATTGCAGTAAATTAAAGACTGAGTTAAAGATGCCTCTTTGGATGCTCCCAAGTTAAATATACTATTACAGAAAAGGTGTCAATGATGCTGTTGTGCTAGATGTGAAAAGTCCATGCTCTAGAGAAAAAAAGGGCAATGGGTCTCAGCCATGGTGAATTTGAGAATGTTTAGAGTTGGTGGGTTTGATTTAAATATGAGAAGCTATGATCAAGAATGAAAACAAGAGCTCTGCTGAAAACATAAGTGTACCTCAGCTTTTACTGACTGTCCTTTCTACTGTCATAGCGAGTCAGTGGCCTCCTACCCAAGAGACATTGTGCTGTAGAGCCTGGGTGTCATCACTAAGAAGTATCCCGGGGCTCCTTTATAATCAATGATGCTTGACAGTTTGTCTTTTGCTAATCCCTTAAATTACTGCACTGAAAGGACTGGGGTCCTCTAATAACTATGGAGTTGGCATTGCTGTGATGGATTCTTAGCCCGAAAACTGGTGGTAAGGTTCCCAGCTTGCCAGCAGCTGAAAGCTTCCCTCTTCTCCCATCAGTGAAGAGCCCGAGAGGCCTAGCACTTCACACAGCACAACACGGGGTATCTTACTCCATCCTCACTCAGCAGACCGAGCAGCCACTGTCTCATCTAGTGGACTGTGATTTGAAAGTTCTTCTTAGCTCCTGGGAACTTCCCTTTCTGTAAGCATCATATATACATCCTTTTCTACAAATGATAATTTTATTTCAACAGCAAAATATGCTACTCTGAAATTGAATACTAGGAGAATGAATTTAATTTATAAATGGTTGCTTTGCCCCAGAAGCTAGAGGTCTTATGCCAGGAAAATATAGATACTTGGTGAAGACATTAGTAGATGAAATCACAGGGTTTGCTTAGGGTGGAAAGATGTGATCATGTGACTGGAACTCTAACATCCTTTCTAATGGAGAAACACCTTTATCATCATTGTATACATTCTTAAATCAAACTCCTACATCAAAACTGATACTAGTCGATTAAAGGTACTTTTATTAAAAACTTTAAAAACAGTTAATAAAACCCACTACTGGTTTATATTATTCTGAGAGGACTAACATATCAAAGCAGAAACAGAAGATACAAGTATGCAAAGAGTTAAAAAAATTAAAACTATATGAAAAAAAGTTACCAGAGAATCCTGTAAATCCTACTAATATAGAATGTCATTATTCAATATTTTTCACACACTAATAGTTAGAAAACCTAATTCAAAACATCCTATTTATAATCACATTTCAGAAAGAAATATGAATGTACCTATGTTAAGGAAAATAGAAAATACAATCAACAGAATAAACAATTATCTGATTGGAAGGCAGAACATCCTAAGAACAAAAGAGGCTTTGTCCTGGATTAATTTTCTAAGCTTTTCAAACACGCACTTGCAATTTAAATAGTGCTCTAGTTGGAATACAACAAGATTTTAATCTTCAACTAAGAGTGAGCAATTTACAGGAGGAAAAAAAAAGTATGTTTGCAAAGGATGGCAATGAAAGGGAATGGCTGGCAGAAGCTAAAATAAATGAGAGCTGACATATTTAAGAAACAGCACTATACAAAAGTCAGTAGACAAAGGGACGCAATGAATTACCTAGGGACACAATGAATTACCGAAGTAAAGACTCCAGGTTAAAAGGCTCACCCTTGACTGGGCCTGGGGCCAGGATCTACCACTTGTCTACTATTGTACTACCCAGGGTAGTGCTTTTCCAAGGATCTCTTACATAAAATAGAAGAAATAGTGATGGTCCCTGCATCAAGGGTTGCCGATGAACTGGGTATGCTAATGGAAGAAGCATACTTCAGGCAACAGCAACCCACAAAGTGTTTAAGAAGTGTTGGAGCTAGGTGTGTGTGGTGGCACAAACCTGTAAGCCCAGCACTAGAGAGGGTTTAGGCAATAGGACTGGGAATCCAGCTGCAGCCTAGCCTACACAGTAAGTGGCAGGCAGTGTGTGTTCTGATCATTATACTGTCACAGATGAAATTACTGTATGAACAAGGGTATTGCAAACTAGTGGTGATGGAATACATCATTCACACAATTACACGTGTGCATGGAATAGGTGGCAGTAGAAATTGAGTTAGGTGTCACAACCCTATCTCCTTTACAACAGCCTCTCAGAGACAGATTCATTAGTTGTGTCCCTTGGAAGGAAGAGGAAATCGGGAAATAGGGTGCTAGGTGATACCTGCTGCTGTTGAGGGCAGAGCCATCGGCTGATGCCTGGCAGCTAGGCTACAGAATCCATGTTCATAACATCCACATTCTGCTCTCTAAGTTGTCCCCTACTTTGTACCATGTGCAGGGATGAACCTCACTTGGTGGGCTACAGAGACAGATGCCCAGAATGATGTCATAACATTGGGGGAGGGGAAGAATACACTCAGAATATACTTAAAGTTAAATATTTTTAAATAATAAAAGTCATTTTTTAAATGCTGTGAGGGTATGGGTGGATAATTTACTGCTCTTGGGGTAAAAACCTCCTTCCTAATGATAAATGTTATAGAAGGAAGGAAAGGAAAAGAGGAATTCAAGGCTAGATTCCAAAGCAGGGGTGGCACAGAGGTGCCAGGCACTTGGAAAGTGTTAAGGAAGTAAGGACAGAGTGGAGGAAGGGAGGAAGACCTTTGGATTTTTCATATCATAGGAGGATAGGTATGGCTAAAGCCGAGTATTTCAAAGTAGTATTTCTGAATGCTTTCAAGACTAAGAAACGAGGCTCCTAAGGAGGTATGTGTACCAATTACACAAATCTGATCACTACACATTGTTTATGTATGTTCAAATTTCAGGTTGTATCTCAAAGATACTTTACTATGCATAAGACATAAATATTACACCTTTAATAAAGGTTAAAAAGGAAAAGAATGGCACATAAAGCTTAAAAAGAAAAAGAATTGTTCCTCTTTCCCCACATCCTCTCCAGCATCTGCTGTTCCCGGAGTTTTTCATCTTAGCCATTCTGACTGGTGTGAGGTAGAATCTCAGTGTTGTTTTGATTTGTATTCCCCTGATAACTAAGGATGCTGAACATTTCTTTAGGTGCTTTAGAGCCATTTGAGTTTCCTCAGTTGAGAATTCCCTGATTAGCTCTGTACTCCATTTTTAATAGGGTTATTTGACTTTGGTGGGATTACAAGCTGGTAAAACCACTCTGGAAATCAGTTTGGTGATTCTTCAGAAAATTAGACATAGAACTACCTGAGGACCCAGCTATACCACTCCTGGGCATATACCCAGAAGATGATCCTACATGTAATAAAGACACATGCTCCACTATGTTCATAACTGCCTTATTCATAATAGCCAGAAGCTGGAAAGAACCCAGATGACCTTCAACTGAGGAATGGATACAGAAACTGTGGTATATATACACAATGGAGTACTATTCAGCTATTAAAAACAATGAATTCATGAAATTCTTAGGCAAATGGATGGAACTAGAAAGTGTCATCCTGAGCAAGGTAACCCAATCACAAAAGAATGCACATGGTATGCACAGACTGATAAGTGGATGTTAGCCCAGAAGCTCAAAATAAACAAGCTACAATTCACAGACCACAGGAAGCTCAAGAAGAAAGAGGATTGAAGTGGGGTGCTTGGGTTCCTCTGAGAAAGGGAACAATATACTTACAGGAGCAATAATGGAGGCAAAGTATAGAGCAGGGACTGAAGTAAAGGCCACCCAGAGACTGCTCTACCTGGGGATTCACCCTATAAACAGTCACCAAACCCCAGCACCACTATGGACAACAAGAAGTGCATATCAAAAGGAGCATGCCATGGTTGTCTTCGGAGGGGCCCTGCCAGAGCCTTACACATACAGAGGCAGATGCTAGCAGACAACCATTGGTCTGAGAGTGGGGTCCCCAAGGGAGGAGTTGGAGGGTGGTACAGAGGAGCTAAAGGTGTTTACAGCCCCATGGGAAGAACAGTGATGTTGGCTACCCAGACGCCCCAGGACTCCCAGGGACCAAACCATCAACCAAGGGATACACATGGTTCCAGCCAAAACTGTGGCAGAGGAATGCCTTGTCGGGCATCAGTGGGTGGAGTGGTCCTTGGTCAGGTGAAGGCTCAATAGATGCCCCAACAAGGGGAAATCTGGGGGTGGGGATGGGAGTGGGTCGGGTGGAGGGGCATATACTTGAAGGCAGGGAGTGGGAGGAGGGGTTGGAGGTATTGGGGAGGGGGGAAACTGGGAAAGGTTTTACCACCTGAAATGTAAATGAAGAATATATTTAATAAAAAAATAGTGGATATCACTATAATTTTAAAAACTTTACCAAAATATTACAAAAGTTAAAACATACAAGTAAATAAAACTGTAGGCAAACATAGTAAAAGATCAATACAAAAGGTAAAAAATACCATATAAAATTAAGTTATGAAGCAAAAATATTAAAAAAAATTCAAAAGTATAAGGTAAGACAAGAATGGTTCATTTAGAAAAGAATGCTCATATCAGTAAACTTGAAATACTTCTCACAACTTCAGAGGACAGAAGCATGGGACCCAGCCAAAAAAAAAAAAAAAACACTTACAAGAAGCAAGACAAATATTTTAAAATATTTTAAAAACCAGAAAAATCCAAAAGCAGCTTTAAATACAAAATGAAAAGCTGCTTCAAAACAAACAGTAATGAAAAACAAGTCAAAATATCAACATATTACTCTTTGCATCAGACTACCAAAACTTACTGAAAGTAGACTTATTTGGAACCAGGGTTTAGAACCTTTTATGTGGATTGCTGATGGTCTGTTGACTAGTGCAGCAATTTTGGAAGAATCGTAACCATGTGATGGAAACAATGTCAAAGCCAGTACACTCCGTGGTAGGTGGTAGTAAGGATGGGAATACAACCGTCAAACCACAGTGAAACTTCAGTGAAACTGGAAAGACCAGGGAGTGGCCACAGGTATTCCTGATGGATAAAGTAGGAATCCGTAAGCAGTCGGTGGTGTAGGGTGAGCAAGGCATTGGACTGGGCACATGAAGGACCAACCAGAAAGAGAGAAACAGCGGACTTTGGTGTCAGCTGGAGCAGCAACCCTGGAGGGATTTACCTTGCAGGTGTCTGAATGCCATTAAGACAAAGCTGCTCCAGGTTCTGGAGTCAAGGTTAAGCAAGCAACCATCAAAAAGGACTTGAAAACTCTGAGATCAAACAGCTGATACAATCCCGATGTCTGTGAATACCCAGAGTCACAAACTGGAACCTCTTAGGAAGCCACTCATCCATTGATGCAGAGAAATGTTCATGTCTGAAAATCACAATTAATAAAATGGCTTCTTTACTGGGAGGTGCTAAATTTTTTTAAACGTTTTATAAGAGTCAGAAAATGCTGGAGCCACTCAGGTGAGGAATCAAACACAGCTTGCTTCTAGATGAAAACAAACAAAAAAAATAAACGAACAAGCACCAAAAGGTCATGAGATGAGGGAAGAGAAGAAAAGATGGATCGAGGGGGAAGGAGGAACAGGGAGGGATGGGTGGCCACTGAGACACAGGCTACAGATAACAGGGAGATGCTTGGCTTACCACACTGCTCTTTCCACAGGCAAAGCCCGACCAGACCTCTACTGCCCAATGGGAAGCTGCAGCCCAGGGCTAGGCTGGATCTTGTCTGCTGAAGTTTTCAAGACAATTTGAATAAACGGGGTTCTCTCTTACTTTTTATGACCTGTGAGTCTTCCATTAAGACAAGTTGGCTCTAAAAGTGTAGTAAGCATAATTTTTTGTCTCATCTGGAGAAAAAAAACAATTGCTACGTAGTAAGTCATATTCCAAGCAAAATTCTAAGTTTAAAAGATACAGAACTGCAAAAGAGCCATCTTTCTACTAGGCTCACAGTCTCCATTCTCTCTCCTTAGTAATTTTTTTTTCTTATCTTATGAGGTATTGACTGGCCCCTTTGGAATAATTTATAGAATTTAGGGATAAGAGAGGAATTCAAATGGCTGTTGCTTTCTCGATGTTGATTAGATTGAATTACATATCACTTAAATTCATTGTTTCCAGAAAACATTGCTGTAAGAAAAGTATTGCAAACAAAATAGCAAATGGATATAATGATGATTTGCAGTGATTGAGACTGTGGCATGGGATTCTTGTAATTTTTCCACTATTGGAAGCAATGGAAGCTTGGGATTACGAGAGGGCCCGTGGTCACTCATCCTTCCCTGTCTGCAGCTGCCCTCCTTGCAACAGCTAGGGAATGAAAACAGCCCAGAAGCCTGTTAACTGATGAATGGGTCATAGAAATACTAATATTTTATGGAAGTGGGGACAGAGAGAATGTAAGAGCCAGAGGTGGTGGGTGGCTTCAGTGATTGCTTTCTGAACACAGCAGAGCAGCCGCACCTATGAACTCACAGTGATTGTGACAGTACACACAAGACCTGCACAGGCTCAAGCCAGACAAAAGCCTGGCATGGAGAGGGAAGGAAGAGGGAGGCCCAAAGGACCACTAGCTGTGAAGCCATTGCAGTTTGATGACTACTAGGACACAGTATCAGTTTTCTTTAATGGTGTGACCCCTAGTAGGTTGACAACACTACGCGACAGACCCCAATCCCAAGAGCAGTTAGGCCATACAAAGTGGACTCAATGGGTTTTAAAAAGAAACAGGAAGAAAGAAAACTCAGGGCTAGGTGGATAACAAAGTGGGGGTGGATCTGAGAGAAGTTAGAGGAAGGAGTGAATATGGTCTAAATGCATTGTATGACGTTCTTAAAATAGTAATTAACTATTATTTGAAAAATAGTGATATTTTATTTCATGTCTTAATTTCCTGCTTAATAAAGATTCACCTTCTGTACCGTTAATAAACTCTGTATATTCTTTAATCTAAATTCTTGAAGATAGAAATTAAACAAAAATAAAAAATTCCTTTTTTTAAAAGAGTAAGCTTATTGGAGTGCAATGTGATCCGATGCCCTCTTCTGGTGTGTCTGAAGACAGTTAAAGTGTACTCATATGCATAAAATAAATAAATCTTTAAAAAAAAAAGAGTAATCTTACACTCAGATACCCTGGGATTTGAATCTTGGAAGCATCATCGATAATCTGTATGAGTCAGCAGGTAACTCTGTCTCGGCATGCCTCAGCTTTGTGACTGGTAATACTGAAGTAATAGGGGTGCCTATCTCAGGGGTGAATTAACAGTCTCTCTCTCTCTCTCTCTCTCTCTCTCTCTCTCTCTCTCTCTCTCTCTCTCTCTCTCACACACACACACACACACACACACACACACACACGTGCATGCACACGCAACAGGCACACACACACATGCATACCAGGAACCACTTCTATGTTTACTTCTTACTACTTATCTCATTCAACACCTATGAAAACCTGGGTTTTCCCTCTCCTCTTGTTATCTCATTTCAGATTAGATTCTCTGGAACGATGTGCTTCTGTTTACACAGTGACTTTACATTTTCATGACCGAAGACTGACCCAAATATGCTGCTTCTCAATCTTACACTAATCTACAGAAGTATTTTTTTTTTGTATTTTTAAAGGAAAGGGAAAGTAGGGAGTGGGATTATGATAATAGATTGGGGGAAAAATCATTAAATTAGTCCATCAGGTAGCCATGGAGTTCTAATAAGGAGGAGTTAAACCACTGTTACGACTTTGGGAAGGTAACTCTCCCAAATATCTCCTCCTCCAGATGGAATTGTCCAGATGGCAAACATTCAACAATCCTCTGGTGCACCCCCTGCAGTGGCTGGGCTCTCTTCTTTGAGCAGCAGCTCTGAGTTCCAGGGGAGAAGGCCCATCCCCACTCCAGGCCTTGTGATCAGGTGAGGAGTCAGTTCTGTGCTCACATATCCAGGCCCAGGCCAATAAGTATAGTTTGCTATCTGGACACAGTGGTTGTACATGGGCACAGGATCCAGGGGTCGGATCAAAGTGAAACTCCAGAGGGTTTTCTGAAAACCCCGAGCTCTTTTTTCCTAGCTGGGTTTCAGCTAGGTAGGGAATGCCCCAGTGCTGGGAGCAGTCACGTGGGGTCAAACAGCAACAAGTACAGTCAAAAATACTGAAAAAGTCAGCTCGAGTCATGAATTATAAAATCCACGAATTATAAAATCCACAATTCTACTACCCCCTTATCTCAATTACATACATTAATAAAGCCATTCTTCCAGTCTCTTGAGTTTTCTGAAATTTACAGCTGAAAGAATCTGAACTGATATAAATATTGGTACCAGGAAATCAGCTAAGGGTCAGGATAAAGGGGGTTAAAATGAGGAGACAGCCACAAACTTCTTCAGTGGGACCTGACAATCATTGTAACCTACTTCTAAAATAACTAAATTAAGCCCTGGCTATATTTCACTCAAGCTGTGTACCATAGCAGCAGGAGAATGGGAACCTTGGTCCCAAAACTTGAGGACTGGTTAGTGTGAATGATTTCTTTTGTTGGTGGTGGTGGGGTTTTTTGTTTGTTTGTTTGTTTGTTTGTTTGTTTTAGACATGAAGGAGATTCTAAGAAAAATGCTAATCAAATTTTCAAAAAGTAAAAGGAGGAGGAATGCTGTTTGGAAAGGAAGGATCTGGGCTGCTTGGAGCCTATAGTACAAAAGACTGATAAGCCAGTTACCTGAATACTCACAGCGCAGGTTGGGAAGTCACAGTCATGACCCAATCTAAAGTCAGAGCAGTAGCGAGCACATTGCTATAAAATGCATAAACAATAAACTTTGGCTCTGAGGTACATGGGTGGTCCACACAAGCAGCAGCTCTCCTGCCTCAGGAGGATGTCCTCACACTTACACAGATGTAGGTGAGTACAGTCTGGGGCCCGAGAGCACATCAGGTGCTTTTCTGTCCTACACCGAGGAGACTGATATGTGAATTATTAGTCACTTAAATGTCAATCATTCTTCTTTTCCCTTAACACATTAAAGTCTAGAAAATCCCATCCTTGTTCCTCTTTAGCTACCCACATCTTAAGACAAGCAAGGCTCCACCACACCTCTCCAGGCCTCCACATTGCCGCTCTCTTCGATTCAGATAACAACCTCAGGTTTTCCAGTGATATTCAAAGATGTCAGCTGCCCAGTCACTCCCTTCAGCCCCCTCCTCACTGTTGCTTCTCCTTAATCCTGGGACTTATTTTCTCTGACCTCAGTGAAGCCTCCAGCACCCCAGCAAATCGATTTCTTTTCAACTTTCTGTCAACATCGTCTTTTTTTCTTTGCACAAATTCAGATACACCTGCTTGTCTCCTTTATCATTCGGGGAGCCCAAACAACTGAGGGTATTCTCAAGTCTGGCCTTCGGGTTATTGTTTCAATATAAAATGTCCCTTGGGGCTTCCAGGGGTCAAGGCCCGGTTGCCCTGCTGGTAAGTTTTGCAGAAACTACTGGACCATGAGAGTTCTGACTTTGTTGCTAGATCAATGTATGACAATGGATACATAATTGGATGTAGGTCACTGCGTGCCCTTGATTCTCTTGGAAAGGTACATTTTCTGTCCGCCCCTTCCTTGGATTCAGCATCATGGCCGCTGCAAGGTTAGCAGCTTGCTTCGCTGTGCTTTCTTCCACCTGGACGTCCCTGTTCAGGACAGTGAGAAAGAAGGAAGCCAGTAATGTATGGACAGGAACCACGAGTCAACATCACACTCACTTTCTTAAGTTGTTTCTCTCAAGCATCTCATCAAACTGACATGAGTCTTCATCTTGAGGGCAGGACAGTCATCTTTCTGACTTCTTGGGGCTATCACAGCCCCACTACATAAGGCTTTCATTGTAATGGATGCTAAGATTCAGAGGTTGTTTGCTGCTTGGTTAATGTCTCCTCATTTATTCACAATCTAAACCACTCACACTAATCAGTGCCTTGCCACACTTCTCTCTGCAAAACTGCAATGTGAGTTTTCTCTTGCCTTTCCAGGGTGACTCTGGAAAAAACCTCAGGCCATGACAATTTAGTTTTAAGTATCTTCAGCTTGATGACAGCTTTGAATTACAGACTAGAGAAACAGTCTGTAAGACCAATAGGATCGCTTATATCACTAGGTCTCAGATGACACCTTACCTCCTGACACCCTACCCCATGCTTCCTGAGATCCCCGTTCTGGGGATCACCCACTACCATTGACTGTTCATCCTTGGAATGTTTTCTGCCTTTGTTTTCTATTCTGCTCCTCTCTAGGCTTTCCAGTCTTTCTTACCACCTTCTGGTCCTCTTTTCAGTTTCTCATGTGTTCTAGTTCTTTCTCCATCATTCTTTGGACCCTGTATTCCATCTTATGGTATCACCCCTTGGTGTTAATCTCATCTCTACCATTACTTTGATAACTACCTTATAAATCAGCAACTGTAAAACATATCCCTCCATTCTACATGACTCCCAAACTCCGAGCCATAATGATGTCTCCAATAGGCACAGACCCCCACACTCTTCCCCACTTACTCTAACATGCTCCTTTTCCTGCCTTCCCTTGTCAGTGGATTCCCCTTAGCTGTAAGCTTGGAGGGGCATCACATCCCTTCAATAACTATTCATAATTACTCTTAAAAACGGTTCGAATCTCTTCCTTCTTCTATATGCTCCAATGCCAACATTTGCATTTTTAACACAAGTTACTCAAAAGCACCATTAATTCCTGAATCTGTGTTTGTGCTCTTCCAAACCATTCTGTAGACTTTCCTGATACAAAAATCAGTTAATATCCCTTCCCTATTGGAACTATATCAGTGACTCTCCTATGACTTTAAAGAAGGTCTCTGTCTCTTCTGAACTCAAGATACATCAAACATCATATTTCCCATTAGATGTGCTCACTCTGGCTTTCCAAGTTGTGAATCTAGATTCACATTCAACAGACCTGCCAGTGATTTGAGTCTGAATAAAAACCTAACCTTTGTTGTCCCTTTCCTGTGGCCAAATCAGCAGTCTGAGAGCAATGGTTTCCTGAGCCCTCTTGCTAGCATCCAGTTCATCTCCGGAGCTTTCGAAATTCTTCCCATTTAATCAAATTCATGAATTTATCAACATTTCCACTAATTCAGAAATTTCCATAATTTCTTATCCAAAATGTCTTAACTAGTCTCCTCTTTCCATCTTGCCCCCAGTTCAAAGCCTCCCCCAATTCCATAAGCATCAGGATGCTTCTAAAATGTTCATGGGGGTTGTGCTTAAAAACTCAGTGTTTGCTCTTAGCCAACCAAAAAAGCTTTGATGGAACTCAATCCTCATAACTGGCAGGCAAAATGTCTGTCGTAAGAAAAACTCGAGTAGTAAATAAGATAAGACCCTGAGGAGGGAATGTAGTCAGACACACAGGAAAGAGCCAGAACTGATATTTAAGTATAGCTTGGGTGAGCAAAAATATCTAGAATCAGTACAGGACACGGGTGCTTGCTTACCAATATCCCCAACTGTACCATCAGCACATCTTAACTGCCTTACATATTGCCACAGGTTTTGGCACACTTAGACTTTAAATACATGCTCAATGAGTAGAGAGATGGCTAAAGCTTCCATTTAAATGGTGGAAAACACAACTTTATGCAAATTTCATGATTATAATTTTAAGTGGCACATGTTGGCACTGATTTGCAGATACAAACGAGTGGGGTAACATCCTGTGTTAATTCCTTTGCATGGATGTTACCAAGTTTACCTCATACCTCAGAGCCTTGAGAGGACTTCAGAGAGGAAGTATCACTTGAGAGACACCGCGGCACCTTTCAACTTTATCATATATGTAGCAGCAGTGAGAAGGCTGGGAACTAAGGTCCCAGGCTCTGCACCTTTCATAGGCAAACTACTTGTTTATAAATCCAAGCGAACGTAAAATACCCAAATTCAGAAAGAAACAACTTTAAGTTGTGGTAGTATATCTCTGCTAAGTAGAAAAATCATAAAAGATCCTCTTAAATTCATGGCCATGTGTTATAAATGGCAGGATTTGATTCTGGAAAATGTTATTGAGATTATGAAAGCTAATATTTGCAAGTTGAGAGTACTCTTTTAAATTGCAGGAAAAATCTTACCTACAACAAGAGATGTACCACTTTCATTTAGTCTGTCTGCTGTGCCTATTAACTTGTTTCACTTCATAAATGGGCTATGCTGGATGACAGGATCGAGGAGAATGTTGGGTCCTGCATGACATCATCTACACAGTGTTTTTCTAAAGCTAACATTACTTTGACTTTCAAGACTTAAGTGTTTGGAGTACTATTTTCCAACATGCACCCAATTCTGTTATTTTGGGTTATAAAACCTCCATTATGTGTGGGATTCGATGTTCTTGGCAAAAAATGAAGTCAACAGAAGCACAGCTATGACCTCAGCATTTAGAGATTCTCTAACTGAGAACAATTCCAAGCTTTCAACAATTCAGATCTAATTTAAAGCAGGCTTCTAGGCCACTTCACTATTCCATTTCCTACCTGTGTCTACTGACCATGAGGGAATGTTTATAGGTAAACCCCTACCACACCAAGTCACAATCTAGACATTGTGGGCATTGGAATCATTTGTTGTTACTTCTTATTTTCCAAATACTTCCTTATCCCCATCTTATAGTGCCTATAATTTTCTCAGACTTTATACAATTTTAATATATAAGTTCCAAGTAGCACACACCTTCTGGGAGCAAGGCTAGCACTCTTTCTAAGGTGCGCATATATCTTGCACTTGACTGAGGAAGTGTCTTTATGCATATTGTTTCTGACATTCACAATCACCTGGTAGAGCCCAGTTAGACTGGCTCTCACTATGTAGGTCAGGCTGGCCTTTAACTCCTGGCAATCCTCCATCTCATGCTCCTACACACCTCCCCATATAACTTTCCAGAGATGCATTCTGCTCTTCCCATGACACACTTGAGCAACTTGGGATCATTTTGGATAAAGTTCCATGGCTTCAAAGGGGCATGATTAAAGTTGAACCCAGAAACACCAAAACTTATGTTTTCCTAAACAGTAGGGGCAAATAACTGACCCACACCAACCTCCTTCTCCACCTGCACAGCTGGAAGGACAAGCCTATTTCTTTCATAGTACAAATGAGAACACAGTTTCTAAATCTCTCTGGGGTCATTTGATCATGCTTCTGTAAAAAGTATTAATAGTTGTAAAAGATTCAACTCTGCAGCCATATTTTTAAAAAACAGTGTTTTGCTCTGGGATTTTTATTCTTTTAAAAAAAACACACAAATAAATAGAATTGGGTAAGCTTACAAATAACTATATCAAAGTCAGACAATCAGTGTTCACCCACCTTTTTGAAGCATCAGGTCATGTATTGAGATTATTATATGTGGGAAAGAGAAAGGCTTATGTCTCAGAACAACAAAGCAGAAGAGGATAGAGGGGGAGATCGTTAATGAGTTTAATGATTTTAAAGGCCCATTAAAATTAGAGAAACATCCAAGCACCCACCAGGTGAAGGGTTTATTACTGCAGCACTGTAGGATTTACTAGTTCATACCTTTCAACCACAGCGAGTTATTAGCAGTGAAGGATGACCCTCCAAAGAGGAGTTTTATTTCAGTGCTAGAGTGTTAGTAACAAGACAACCTAAGTTTAAAAAAAAAAAATTAGTAGCAGGCGCTAGTTGAGTTAATCGGTTAAAGACAAACTGTGCCCTTGGGAAGCTAAATAAAAAAAGCGACAGTTAAGCTTACAGAACTTAGCTCGTACAATTTGCCTTGAAGGCGGAAGATTGGTTCCCTGAAATAGCAAAGAATTATATGCTTTAGTTCAAAAAAAAAAGAAAGGTTTTAAAATAAAGTCTGTTATTACATCTTCTCCTTTCAAAACAATGGGAAAAAAATGGTCTAGGGCAGAGGTTTCAATTTGTTCAATAATTGTACCTCTGCGTTAAAAGGAAAGCTTTAAAAAAGATCATCATTGTTTTGACTTGAAAAGAAATAACAATGCAAAAGAAATAACAATATTCATTATCACATAAAACACAGAAGAAACAGCAAACTGTCGGAGTTAATGCAATCTCTGCAGAGCGCTGTTAGTCAGAGACAGCTGGTCAACCCCAAAGCTCAAAAATCTCAAGTGAGCAGATCACCTTAGCAATGAACATCATCTATAGCCAAGAGAAAGTTGGCATGGCAGAGATTAAACCCAACACGGCCTTCTTTCTGAGTTGTCCTTTCACTGTCACCAAGCTGTGCAAACGTGTGAACTAGCCAGCAGCACCCGGAAGCCCATGCAACTACTCACCGTATGGTTAATCTTGAACCGACTCGGGGTTCAAGGTTAAATTAAGCTCAGTGGTGGTAATGGAAGCAAGCAAAAGAGGATGCAAAGAGTCTAATGCGAAATGCACAGCAAGTAGCAGGAGTTTACGTAAGGTGAGGCGGTAGGGTTAACTGCAAAAATAGCCAGACGCAAAATTCGCTCCAAAAACTTGAAAAGCAAAAAAGTAAAACAAAAAGCTGCACCTTAAGCAAAACCTACATAGGATTAATTTGCATTTTTTTTAAAGCTGTCAGTCAAGCAGTTTAGTTCCAATGCGTCAGGGCAGGCATGCACTGGGTTGCTTACATGACTCCTACCTGATTTCCAATTGTGCTTTTCTTGTGAACCTGACTGCTCCTCTGCTGAGCACTGAGGAAAGCAAAGGAGAGCAGCACTGAAGTAACTCAGACTTTTTTTTTTTTCTGAACAAGTTACAGGCACTAAAATACATTACACATTAGAACAAACAAACAAACAAACTCAGGGCAGAAGTAACAGCATCAAGCCAGCTCCGTCTAATTCTGGAAGATAAAACAACCCAGTGGGATTTCTTTCAACAATTAGCGACCAGAAACAAAAACTATAATTATTCCATGTGGGGAAAAGAAAAAAAAAACAAACAAACAAACCGACATTAATAACAATTGGGTTGGTTGATGGGGTGGTGGGTAGGGGGACTTCCCACGGTATGCACAATAAAGGAGACTGAGCACCAAAAGATGCTTATGGAGTGTACACTGTTTTCTATGCACTAGTGATTTTCATTCACACAGCATGTAATGTGTATTATTTTCTCTTTTTTTTCTTTTTTTTTTGTTTTTCTAAGTTTTTTTTATTTACATTCAAAATCATTTCCCCTTTCCCGTTTCCTCCCTCCCCGAAAGTCCCATAAGCCCCCTTCCCTCCCTCTTTTCCCCATTCAACCCCCTCTCCCTTCTCTGTCCTGGCATTCCCCTACATCCAGTCTTTCCAGGACCAGGGGTCTCTCCTTCCATCTTCTTAGAAATCTATTGATATGCGAATTGTGTCTAGGGTATTCCAAGATTCTGGGTTAATATCCCCTTATCAGTGACTGCATACCCTGTGTGTTCTTTTGTGATTGGGTTACCTCACTAAGGATGATATTTTCAAGTTCTGACCATTTGCCTAGGAATTTCGTGAATTCATTGTTTTTAATTGCAGAGTAGTATTCCATTGTGTAAATATACCACATCTTCTGAATCCATTCCTCCATTGAGGGACATCTGGGTTCTTTCCAGCTTCTGGCTATTATAAATAAGGCTGCTATGAACATAGTGGAGCATGTGTCCTTATTGCATGCAGGTAAAGCCTCTGGGTATATGCCCAGGAGTGGTATAGCTGGATCCTCCGGGAGTGTGTATTATTTTCTTGTTCATTACCCTCTACTTCCATCAGCACCATTCTATTCAAAAGCCAAAGCCAAGGACCTTGCCATAGGTTTCAAGTAGATCCTCTTCCCTCCAACTCATTCACTGGTGCGGTCCAGTCACCAAGGCCTCGGAACTGAGCCACTCAGCGTAGCCCTGCACAAGAGGCTTCGTGCTGGTTTACTGCTCTAAAAGATTAAGTACACATAGCTCTGACTGCATGTGTAGCAGAGGATGTCCTTGTCAGGCATCAATGGGAGGAGAGGTCCTTGGTCATATGAAGGTTCGATAGATGCCCCAGTGTAGGGAAATCGAGGGTGGGGAGGCAGGAGTGGGTGGATGGAGGAATACCCTCATAGAAGCAGGAGAGGGGATGGGATAGGGGGTTTCCTGGAGAGGGGGAAACCAGGTAAGGGGATAACACTTGAAATATAAATAAATTTAAATAAATAAATAAATAAATAAAATTAATTTTAAAAAGGTATTTCTCTTATATTTATGCAAGGTCCCTAACATCTCTTCAAGTGCTAGCCCAAATTTATCTTTACAGTGAGGTCTAAGTTGGTCACTATAGAAAACTGGGTCCCGCCTCCGCCATCTTTGCTCCAGTGACCAGGTAGTTGGGACCGCCAGGCTCAGAGACAGACAGGCATAATATCGCTTCGGTTTCAGGCAGCTTGTGTGTAACCTGCTCCCAGGTGCTGGGCTGATCTGCAGTAACCAGCGCGCCAGATCTGCTGTGGGACTTCTGCCTGGTGGAGGGACCCCGCGCTGGGAGGGAGCCTGCCAGCTTTCCTTCCGCGACCTCTGTTCCCACGGACTGCGCTGGAAAGACCGGTACCCAGGCTCTCCCCCCAATATAACATCACTTGGGACACGGCCTGTTGGGGCTTCCGTCTGTGCCCGAGGGCGGGTTGGCGCTGTGGTGGTCTGGGTGCCAGATCGGCGGGCCATCGTGACCACAGGGTGAGCAGCGCCACGGAGAGTGCCCTCCGCCATCTTTGCTCCAGTGACCAGGTAGTTGGGACCGCCAGGCTCAGAGACAGACAGGCATAATATCGCTTCGGGTTCAGGCAGCTTGTGTGTAACCTGCTCCCAGGTGCTGGGCTGATCTGCAGTGACCAGCGCGCCAGATCTGCTGTGGGACTTCTGCCTGGCAGAGGGACGCCCCCTCCCCCCCCCAGGAGAGATCACACACCCCTGCACAGGGCAGGAGCCTGCCAGCCTCCCTTTGGCGACCTCTGCTCCAGGAATCCACTAGGCTGAGCCTTTAGATGTGCAAGGCCTCCCCAATATAAGATCACTTGGGGCAAAGCACATTAGGGCTCCAAAGTCACTCAGGAGCAGGCAGGCCCCAGAAATCGGTGCCAGGGGAATCCTGGTAATCCAGGGGGGGCAGAAATAGCTTTGCAGGCTCACAGGAGGTCCAACCAACAGCCAGTGGCAGCAGGACCAACTAACACCAGAGGTATCCAGATGGCAAAAGGCAAACGTAGGAATGTTACTAACAGTAATCAAAGTAATGTGGGACCATCCGAACCCAACTCTCCAACAGCAGCAAGTCCTGGATACCCCACCACACCCGAAAGACAAGATCTGGATTTAAAATCACTTCTCATGATGCTATTAGAGGATCACAAGAAGGACACAAATAAATCTCATAAAGAGTTACAGGAGACCATGAATCAACGGTTAGAAGCCCTTACAAAGGAAACACAAAAATCGCTTAGAGAAATGCGGGAGAACATGGATCAAAAGATGGAGGCGCACAAGGAGACAACACAAAAATCGCTTAACGAGATGAATCAACGGGTAGATGCACTCACAAAGGAATCACAAAATTTGCATAAAGAAATGCAGAAGAATATGGGTCAACAGACGGATGCCCATAAGGAGGCAACACAAAAATTGCTTAAAGAAATGAATCAACGGTTAGATGCCCTTACAAAGGAAACACGAGAACTGCTTAAAGAAATGCAGGAGACGATGGATCAACAGATGGAATCCCATGAGGAGGAAACACAAAAATCGCTCAGAGAAATGCAGGAGAACGTGGGTCATCAGGAAGAAATCCTGAAAGAGGTAATGCAAAAATACCTTAAAGAAATACAGGAAAATACAAACAAACAAGTGAAGGATCTCAGCAAATCCATCCAGGAACTAAAAAAGGAAGTAGAAACAACTAAGAAATCACAAAGGGAGACAACTTTGGAGATAGAAAACCTTGGGAAGAAATCAGGAGTCATAGATGCAAACATCAACAATAGAATACAAGAGATGGAAGAAAGAATCTCAGGTGCTGAAGATTCCATAGAAAGCATCGACTCAACAGTCAAAGAAAATGCAAAATGCAAAAAACGTGTAACCCAAAACATCCAGGAAATCCAGGACACAATGAGAAGACCAAACCTAAGGATTATAGGTATAGATGAGAGTGAAGATTTGCAACTTAAAGGGCCAGTAAACATCTTCAACAAAATTATGGAGGAAAACTTCCCTAACTTAAAGAGAGAGATGCCGATGAACGTACAAGAAGCCTACAGAACTCCAAACAGACTGGACCAGAACAGAAATACCTCCCGTCACATAATAATCAAAACACCGAATGTTCTAAACAAAGAAAGAATACTAAATGCAGTAAGAGAAAAGGGCCAAGTAACATACAAAGGAAGACCTATCCGAATCACATCAGACTTCTCACCAGAGACTATGAAAGCCAGAAGATCCTGGGCAGATCTCATGCAGACACTAAGACAGCACAAATGCCAGCCTAGACTACTCTACCCAGCAAAACTCTCAATCACCATAGATGGAGAGACCAAGATATTCCATGATAAAACCAAATTTTCACAATATCTTTCCACAAATCCAGCCCTGCAACGGATAATAGGTGGAAACCTCCAATACAGGGAGAGAAACAACACCCTGGAAAAAATGAGATAATAACCTTCTTGAATCAAACCCAAAAGTAGATAACCACTCAAACATAAAGATAGCGTCAAGAATGGCAGATGGCAATAATCACTATGCCTTAATCTCTCTTAATATCAATGGTCTCAATTCCCCAATTAAAAGACATAGACTAGCAGACTGGATACGTAAACAGGACCCAGCATTTTGCTGCATGCAGGAAACGCACCTCAGTGTCAAAGACAAACACTACCTCAGAGTAAAAGGCTGGAAAACAATTTTACAAGCAAATGGCCCCAAGAAACGAGGTGGAGTAGCCATCCTAATATCGGATAAAATTGATTTTCAACCTAAAGTCATCAAAAAAGACACAGAAGGACACTACATACTGATCAAGGGAAAAATCCACCATCAAGAACTCTCAATCCTGAATATCTATGCTCCAAATGCAAGGGCACCCTCATTCGTAAAAGAAACTTTACTAAAACTCAAAGCACACATCGCACCGCACACAATAATAGTGGGTGACTTCAACACCCCGCTCTCTGAAATGGATCATTCAGGAAAGCAGAAACTAAACAGGGACACAGTGAATCTAATTGAAGCCTTGGACCAAATGGAACTAACTGATATATATAGAACATTTCATCCTAGAGCTAAAGAATACACCTTCTTCTCAGCTCCTCATGGTACCTTCTCCAAAATTGACCATATAATTGGTCACAAATCAGACCTCAACAGATACAAGAAGATAGAAATAATCCCATGCCTCCTATCAGATCACTATGGAATAAGGGTGGTCTTCAATGGCAACAAAAACAAAAGAAAACCCACGTACACATGGAGGCTGAACAATGCTCTACTCAATGATAACTTGGTCAAGGTGGAAATAAAGAAAGAAATCAAAGACTTTTTGAAAGTTAATGAAAATGAAGGCACAACATACCCTAACTTATGGGACACAATGAAAGCAGTGCTAAGAGGAAAATTCATAGCCCTGAGTGCCGCCAAAAAGAAACGGGAGACAGCATACACTAACAGCTTAATGGCACACCTGAAAGCCCTGGAACATAAAGAAGCAAATACACCAAAGAGGAGTAGAAGGCAGGAAATCATCAAACTCAGGGCTGAAATCAATCAAGTAGAAACAAATAAAACCATACAAAGAATCAACAAAACGAGGAGTTGGTTCTTTGAGAAAATCAACAAGATAGATAAGCCCTTAGCCAGACTAACCAGAGGGCACAGAGATAGTATCCAAATTAATAAAATCAGAAACGAAAAGGGAGAGATAACAACAGAAACTGAGGAAATTCAAAAAATCATCAGATCCTACTACAAAAACCTGTATTCAACACAACTAGAAAATCTTGAGGAAATGGACAATTTCCTTGACAGATACCAAGTACCAAAATTAAATCAGGATCAAATAGACCATCTAAACCGTCCTATAACCCCTGAAGAAATAGAAGTTGTCATTGGAAGTCTTCCAACCAAAAAAAGCACAGGTCCAGATGGTTTTAGTGCAGAATTCTATCAGACCTTCAAAGAAGACCTAACACCAATACTCTTCAAACTGTTCCACAAAATAGAAACAGAAGGAACACTACCCAACTCGTTCTATGAAGCCACAATTACACTAATACCAAAAGCACACAAAGATCCGACAAAGAAAGAGAATCTCAGGCCAATCTCTCTTATGAATATCGATGCAAAAATACTCAATAAAATTCTTGCCAACCGAATCCAAGAACACATCAAAACGATCATTCACCACGATCAAGTAGGCTTCATCCCAGGGATGCAGGGATGGTTCAATATAATAAGGAAATCCATCAATGTAATCCACTACATAAACAATCTCAAAGAAAAAAACCACATGGTCATCTCATTAGATGCTGAGAAAGCATTTGACAAAATTCAGCATCCTTTCATGCTAAAGGTCTTGGAAAGATCAGGAATTCAAGGCCCATATCTAAACATAGTAAAAGCAATTTACAGCAAACCAGTAGCCAGCATCAATCTAAACGGAGAGAAACTTGAAGCAATCCCACTAAAATCAGGGACTAGACAAGGCTGCCCTCTCTCTCCATATCTTTTCAATATAGTACTTGAAGTTCTAGCTAGAGCAATTAGACAACAAAAAGAGGTCAAAGGGATACAAATTGGAAAGGAAGAAGTCAAACTATCACTATTTGCAGACGATATGATAGTATACATAAGCGACCCAAAGAACTCCACCAGAGAACTCCTACAGCTGATAAACGACTTCAGCAAAGTGGCCGGATATAAAATCAACTCAAGCAAGTCAGAAGCCTTCCTATACTCAAAGGATAAGCAGGCTGAGAAAGAAGTAAGAGAAATAATACCCTTTACGATAGCCACAAACCATATTAAGTATCTTGGCGTGACGCTAACCAAACAAGTGAAAGATCTGTATGACAAGAACTTCAAGTCTCTGAAGAAAGAAATTGAAGAAGACCTCAGAAGATGGAAAAATCTGCCATGCTCATGGATTGGCAGGATTAATATAGTAAAAATGAGCATCTTACCAAAAGTAATACACAGATTCAATGCAATCCCCATCAAAATCCCAACTCAATTCTTCATAGAGTTAGAAAGAGCAATTCAAAAATTCACCTGGAATAACAGAAAACCCAGAATAGCTAAAACTATTCTCAAGAGTAAAAGAACCTCTGGGGGAATCAGCATCCCGGACCTCAAGCTGTACTACAGAGCAATAGTGTTAAAAACTGCATGATATTGGTACAGTAACAGACATGTAGATCAATGGAACAGAATTGAAGACCCAGAAATGAATCCACACTCCTATGGTCACTTGATCTTTGACAAAGGAGCTAAAACCATCCAGTGGAAAAAAGATAGCCTTTTCAACAAATGGTGCTGGCTCAGCTGGAGGTCAACATGCAGAAGAATGCAAATTGACCCATCCTTATCTCCTTGCACTAAGCTCAATTCTAAGTGGATCAAAGATCTCCACATAAAACCAGACACACTGAAACTAATAGAAGGGAAACTAGGGAAGAAACTTGAACATATGGGCACAGGGGAGAATTTCCTGAACAGAACTCCAATAGCTTATGCTCTAAGATCAAGAATAGACAAATGGGACCTCATTAAATTACAAAGTTTTTGCAAGGCAAAAGACACTGTCAAAAAGACAAAGCGGCAACCAACTAACTGGGAAATGATCTTTACCAACCTTACATCCGACAGAGGGCTAATATCCAAGATATACAAAGAACTCAAGAAGTTAAACTCCAGAGAGGCAAGTAACCCTATTAAAAAATGGGGTACAGAGCTACACAAAGAGTTCTCACCTGAAGAATATCTAATGGCTGAGAAGCACCTAAAGAGATGTTCATCATCCTTAGTCATTAGGGAAATGCAAATCAAAACAACCCTGAGATTCCATCTCACACCAGTCAGGATGGCTAAGATCAAAAACACAGGAGACAGCAGTTGTTGGCGAGGATGTGGAGAAAGAGGAACACTCCTCCACTGCTGGTGGAATTGCAGGCTGGTACAACCACTCTGGAAAGCAGTCTGGCGGCTCCTCAGAAAACTGGGCATGACACTTCCGGAGGATCCGGCTATACCACTCCTGGGCATATACCCAGAGGCTTTACCTGCATGCAATAAGGACACATGCTCCACTATATTCATAGCAGCCTTATTTATAATAGCCAGAAGCTGGAAAGAACCCAGATGTCCCTCAACGGAGGAATGGATTCAGAAGATGTGGTATATTTACACAATGGAATACTACTCTGCAATTAAAAACAATGAATTCACGAAATTCCTAGGCAAATGGTCAGAACTTGAAAATATCATCCTTAGTGAGGTAACCCAATCACAAAAGATCACACATGGTATGCAGTCACTGATAAGGGGATATTGACCCAGAATCTCAGAATACCCTAGACACAATCCGCATATCAATAGATTTCTAAAAAGATGGAAGGAGAGACCCCTGGTCCTGGAAAGACTGGATGTAGGGGAACGCCAGGACAGAGAAGCGAGAGGGGGTTGAATGGGGAAAAGAGGGAGGGAAGGGGGCTTATGGGACTTTCGGGGAGGGAGGAAACGGGAAAGGGGAAGTGATTTGGAATGTAAATTAAAAAAATAAAATAAAAGAAAAAGAAAAAAGAAAACTGGGTCCCTGTTTTCCTCCTGGGACCCCTCTGTCCCCTCACTATCTTTCTCACTACAATATTTCACCTTCTAATCTGCTGAAGTT
Organism: Tokudaia tokunoshimensis; assembly: GCA_036184795.1. NCBI lineage: Eukaryota > Metazoa > Chordata > Mammalia > Rodentia > Muridae > Tokudaia > Tokudaia tokunoshimensis. The sequence goes on along the minus strand of BTHU01000013.1, from coordinate 32,342,406 downwards.
TGGTTTGTGTCTGTTTCTCCACACATACCCTTGCACAACAAACTGGAAGACAGGAGACTCTGTTTGTTTTGTTTACTGCTCTATCCCCAGGGCTTATAGAGGGCCTGTAACAAACGTGGCAGCAAGTTATCTATTGAGTGAAAAGTTTCTGGAGGCTAGGGTTCGATTTCCCCATTTCACAGTGAGCATGAAAGGGAGGGTTAAAGTCAGTTGTCACTCCTAACAACTTAGCTCCAGAGCCTACACTGTTAAGTGTGATGATATTCTAGCTCCCAGAAGAATGACGGCTTTGGCTCGGTGGATTCATAGATCTATTGTAAGAAAACATAGCTCATCTCAGCTATTCTGGCAGGACTAGCAATTGCCTACCCTCTGTCAGTTCATCTAAAGTTTATTATCAGAGAACAGTGGAATGATCTGAAATAAAGACGAGATAGATTAAAGCCACAAGCTGTCTGCTTAAAGTGATTGGATGTTATGGTTCAGGAGCAAGATAGAAATCAAAAACCCACTTAGAACAGTTGTTCAAAACAGCAGATTTTCACAATCTCCCCTGATATATTTAAGCTGTCTGCCTCTGCTCAGACTAATAAAAAACCACACATTGCACTCAGCTGAGGCTGGTCAGGGTGGGTGGTGAAGAGTAGCACTCTATTTCTGGTTGCTGGAGATATTCTGTGTGTGCTTCTGCTTTTCACTACTAATGTACGAACTTCAGTTTCTCTCTTGCCTTTGGCTTAGTTTTATCATTCTTAGCTAAATGACCAATTCCTCTCATTTCTTTTCAGCCAGTTCTTTAAGGAATCTTAGCCCAAAGTTCTCAGTGTTTTGTAAGCACCGTGGAAAAGCCAGCTTGTGTCAGTGGCCAGGATCCCATGTGCCCACACTGCCCTCTGGCTGCCCACCAAACCTGGCACACTGGACGTCTCAAATACTACTCTCCTTGAGCTTGGGTCTCTCTCTCCTACATTGTCTCTCCAGAGTTACCTTTCCAGGGGCTTCCTGGGTTCACCCATCTTCTAAGAATAAATAGGAAAATGTCTACTGCAATGTGAGTGTGCCTTGGTTGTGGCCGACTTCCAATGTGTGCTTGCGTTTTTAAAGGGGGCATGCCTTTAACAAACCTCGAATTAGTATGTATGATCACTTAGAAACTACAACAGACCCAGAAGTGAGCATTTTTAAATAGATTCCTGTGGACTTTATATTAAGTATAGATTCCCTTAAAATAACACAGGGAAAAGGAAGGAAGCAGAATTTAGGACAGAATCTAACCTTAGACAGAGCATGACCCCATTGGACCACAGTTTCTCAGTGACAAAGTGTGAAGGTCTGAATTATCAGGGGTTTGGATGACTGAGACTGAAAAGGAAGGCGGACGGGATGAGTAGTCTCTTGGGCTCAAGGTCTTGTCAGTCTGGGTAGGTAGTTTCGGTTTCTGATTGGGGTTATCTGCAGTGTTAAAGATTGAATCTAAACCTCCTACAAGGTAGGCAAGGCTGCTTCCACTGATATATACACACAGCCTTCTTAGGCTCCTTCTAGATCCAAATGCACTGAGTCACAGCATTTCTCTCAGAGCTTATTAGCAATGTTAGATAAAGGATCTTTCTGCTAACAGGGTTCCTGTAGGGAACAATGCTTGTTTACTATATACCACTTACACAGAGGAAAAACAGATCTATTTATGTGTCAATCTAAAGTACTAGGGTTAGAGTAAATACTAACTACCATTACTTTGTACTTAGTGAATATCTCTTTTTTATTTTTTATTGTTTTTAGCAACTGCCCCCATAAATTCAAACATACAGCTGGTAATTATGTACTTGAGTTCACACAGTTGTTTCATAAGCAATACAAAAGCAAGTTATTTAATTAAAAGATACCCATTATCATAATTCTTGGTAACTGAGTTGTTGAATTATTCAAGAATGTGTTCATAATAGAACATGTGAAGAATTTCAGTTAATTTGAGTCTTTAGTAACATTCTTGGATATGGATACATACTAGTTTATCTCAGATATCATATAAAATATGTTCCTACACAGTGTTTTAATTTGACAAAAATCAAACAGTTTTAGTGCAACAACCTTGAGGAAGTAGAAATGAGTAATGTATGGTCTTTTTAACCAAAAGTGTGAGTTCAAGTAAAGAAGGTGTGTGTGTGATATATATTATATACATATATATACATATAATACAAAATACAACAAATAAAGGCTAAGTTTTATTAAGACAAGAGAATATATTAGAAAGAAGAAAAAGAGTCCTGTTTTCAGGTTTGGGATAAAATTACCTCACCTCCTATTATGTTTGCGAATATTTCTTTCACTATGCAAAGTTTGCCAGATGCCGCAGCATAAAACTGTATTCAGTCTATTGCACTTACTCTTAAGACATAATGGTTTTCAAAGTAAATAATAGGAAATCGAAATTTTTATAAAATGTAAGAGCCTATTAGAAGCCATCCAACCAAAAGAAGCCATGACATCACTTCTTCCGTTGTGTCCTCCTCCATGAACAACACAGAAACAGACATTCAGAAGAGTGTGCGAGGGATTCATCAATTAAGTCCTATACATGGGACTTGCTTGCAACAGTCAAAGACCAGGAATACTGTTTCAGTCTGCTGTCCTGAGACTTTTATAGGAAATTTAAAATGTGAATTTTCTACAACAAGGGTGCTAAGCAAAGCCAGGGTGTGGAGAGGGGAGGATTCAGGGAAGCCGCATGCAAAACTTTGATGGTGAAGTCATGGATTCAGTTTGTAAATGACCTTAAAACCCTTCTAGATTAATAAGTTTATGCTGAGGCCAGTTACAGAGTATTTGGCCATCAAAGAACAGTAGATAGCATTTAGTGTTTCTAAGCCAGAAAATAGTTGGGCTGAAAAATTCCTTTTATAAAAATTACTTCCCCAAAATGGTCAGTATTGATTTTAAAGCCAGAGAGAGAGGAAGCAGCCAACGCAGACCAGCTCCATCAGATGTTGGATTTCTCCTCAGCGTTCACGATCAAATGAAGTTCCCTTTATGGATTCTGTCTTCTGAGAAGCCTCCAGTTATCTCTCCTTGCCATAAGCCCTAAACCCTTCAGTTTGTGCTCACACTGTATAACCAGGCTGGTGTTGCAGGTCTTTATTGCTTCTCCAACAATGTCTGCACTTTGATAGCAGATGGTGTACTGTATGCAGTTTATGTCTCCTGCCATTGTTCCATTGAGAACACCAAACACAAAGTTGAGGGTAGCTTCTTAAGAACTACATTGTTGATGTGTTTGTTTGTTTGTTTGTAGAAAGGATATGACTGCCCCTGTGCCACTGTGCATGCATGGTGGTCAGAGGGCAATCTGTAGGAGTCACTTCTCTCCTTTCACCATGTGGTACTGGGGATTGAACTCCAGTTGTCAGGCTTGGCAGTAGCACTTGAGCCACCTTGCCAGCTTCTTAAGAAACACTTTTGGGATTTTATTTTGATTCCATGCTTATGTACAATCAAACTATCAATGTTTGGCTGCAAAAGAAATTTAAATACTCTGAAGAAACATAGTACAGGCATGTAGTAAAGTAATATTTATTTGGGGACTACAAAATGCTCAAACTTGCTGGAATATAAAGTTGGGGATTAGACTTGAGAGGGCTAATGAGCATGTAGTGAGCTGAAGTTATAAACAGAAGACAGGGATAGAAGACTTTGGAAGTCATGCTGATTAATTCAGACTTGGTCCTGAAAGTAATGGAGAATCCCCAAAAGAGTGAAAAAGACCAGGACAGGAGGCAGGGAAAGTTGTGTAGCAACCCAACTGGGAGAAGAAAAGCTTTCGTAAAGCAATAATAGCTGAAGAAAGGAGTCAAACTCAGAAACGTAACATGGAAATAAAACCAAGTAGAGTTGACAGGGATGGAGAGAGGAGAGGTAGATAGAGAATAAGAAGCACAGAACAATGTCCGATTTCCAGTTTCAGCAACTGAGGGAGCAACCACAGAGAGAGGAGACAAGGTAGGAACTGGGGGTTAGGACATGGAAATGCCTTCAGGGGATGCTGGGTTGAGGCTTCTCTTGGACACATAAGCAGAACATGCAGGAAGAGGCTGAACATCATGAGTAGTTCAGGGAAAAGATCCCAGAACAAAGATCTGGATTTAGAGTCTTCCAACAGAGTTGGTAAGCGAGCATTGGGGCCAGGGAGTTTGATCAGACATAATGCAATGACTAACAAAGGAAGAAGTCTAGGGAAGAAAGACAGTGAAGGATGGGCAGCTCCTAAAGGTGGCTGAAGAGGAAAGGCTGGAGTAGAAAGCGGAAAACCAGAACAGGGTGTGTGGAAGAACATAGACCACTGAAGCAAAGGGCCAGACCTCTGTCAATAAGGAGTACTCAAGGGTGTTAGATGACAGATGTGGGATTGTCCATTGTTAAACTATTGGTCCTAGACAAAAGCAGTTACGATACAGTGGTGCAGCAGAGACCAGACAGTAGGGGATTAAAAAGTGAAAGATCAAAGAGGGAAAAGAGAAGATATATAGACTCTAAGTCAACTTAAAGGGGCTCAGGAGCAGCAAGGAAATGGAGAAGTCATCAGAAGCATGGGCATCCCTCTAGCCCCAGCCCATTTCTTTTGAGAAAAGAGTCATGGAAATATTAGAAACTTCAGCAGCACATAGTCTAACAGGAGGATCAGAGGCAGCTGAGAGCCTTTCTCTATAGTCTAGTGACGGGCCTTGGGCTCATTCTAGGATAATGGAAAGACCCCATTTCCCATTCTCTCCTGTAGCTGCCACTATACCCAAGCCATCAGCAAAGTAGAACTCATGGATGAAGGACACCATGGCAACAGCTGAATCCAGTGACTGAAAATCTGGTCTATGCAATATAGTGACTGCTGGACAAGTGTGACAATTAAATTAAAACTTCACATTTTTTTCATTAGCTAGTTCACTAGCATGTGTCAACTGCTCGGTAGCCATGTGTAGCTAGTGGATACTATACTGATCAGCACACTCTAAGTGTGCCTGCTTTTCTAAGCCTGTTGGGCACACTACTGTGGGGTGAAGAAGCTCTATCAGAGTGTTCTTTCAGGTTACCCCCAAAAGATAAGACCATTCTTCAGAGGCCCAGGAGCGCAACTTACCATTTATGAGTCTGGTTCCATCCAGTCAGATTGAATCAAAAAGGAGTGAAGAGCTTCTAAAGGGCCTTCAGGGAGTTTCTGGGTAAATGTTATATTGAACATCTTACAGGATTGTGTTAGAAGAGGGAAGCTATGAAAGAAGGACTACTTATTCCTAAGATTCACTTGAAGAAGAAGAATTGACAGTTGATGTTCAGTGCTGAGACCCCAACTGATCCATCCATAATACATCTAAGACTCAGGGAAAAATCACAAAACTTCAGCAACATCTAGGGGTGTGCATGTGCGTACAAGCCTGTGTGCGTGTGTGTGTGTGCGTGTGTGTGTGTGTGTGTGTGTATGTGTGTGTGTGTGTGTACACGTGCATGAGAGTGTGGGAGGGTGGGCATGTGTGTGTGTATATGCTTGAGTGATTGTGTGTGTGTGTGTGTGTGTGTGTGTATGTGTGTGTGTGTAGACAAGAGCCAAGGGACCAGGACATCCACTGCCAAATAGTGTTTTCTCTTTCTTTCTCTCTTTCTTTCTTTCTTTCTTTCTTTCTTTCTTTCTTTTATAAAGGACAACATTTAATAGGGACTGGTGTATAGGTTCTGAGGTTCAGTCCATTATCATCTTGGGGAGAAGCCCAGCAGCATCCAGGAAGGCGTGATGCTGGAGGAGCTGAGAGTTCTACATTATGATTCAAAGGCAGATAGAAGAAGACTGGCAAAGCCCACCCCCACAGTAATACACTTCTTCCAACAAGGGCACACCTATTTAAACAAGGATATAGGTTCTAATAGTATCACTCCCTGTGGGCCAAGCATTCAAACACATGAGTCTATGGAGGCCACACCTATTCAAACCACTACCATGGTTCAGTCTCTTGGGGGCCTCTAGGGACCCAGCTTAGTTGATTCTGTAGATTTTCTTGTGGTATGCCCTCTGTCTCCTACAATCCTTCCCTATCCATCTTCTAGAGGATTTCCCAAGCTCCTCATAATGTTTGGCTGTGGGTCTCTGCATCTGCTTCCATCAGTTACTTAGTGAAGCATCTCATAACAGTTGCTGGGCTCTTGTCTGCAAGTATAGCAGAACAGCATTAACAGTGTCAGGGGTGGGCTCCCTTTCATAGCATGGATCTCAATCTGGGCCAGTCATTGGTTGGCTCCTCACTCAATTTTAACTCCATCTTTACTCCTGCCCATCTTGTAGGCAGGACAAATTATAGGCCGAAGATTTTGTGGCTGAGTTGGTGTCTCAGTCCCTCCATTGGAAGTCTTGCCCAGTTACAGGAAATGACTGGTTCAAGTTTCATATCCCCCATTGCTATAAGTCTCTAATCCTTAGAGATTCCAGGGAGTTTCCATTGCCCTAGGTTTCTAGCTTGTCCCCAAGATGGCCCCTCCCACATTCTAGTTGTCTCTTCCAGTATTCTCTCCCTCCTTCCTCCCTACACCTCATCCCTTCTGTTCCCATCCCACCTCCTCCTCTGTCTACTTTCCATCCCCCTACCCTCAATATCTAGTCTATTTTCATTTCTTAGTGGTAATCTATATATTTTTGATGTAAATTTTCATTTGTTTGGTTTTTTTTGGTCAGAGATGTGATTTACAGATGTTTTACCTCAGTCTCTCTTCTGCCCTTTCACTTTCTTTTTTCTTTTCTACATAACAGGAAAGCTGCACCCATAACATCTCACAGTATGACTGGCTGCCTGACTATGACCTGCAGGGGGACACTGCCAGCTGACACGCTGATAACTGGAATGGCAGCAAACTCACAGGGCCCCAACCTTCTGCCTGTGGCTGAAAGAAGGAAAGTTGTTTTTCCCAGCAATAATCTCCCTGATAGGTGATACAATCCCAACTGGCCAGTCCTGAATGCATGCACATATGAGTAACACTAAATGTACTCTGTAAGAGTGTGGGCGTGTATATTAAAAAATTGAAGAGGTCATGAGTTTGAGAGGGAGTCTGGGAGCACAGGACAAGTTGGAGAAGAGAGAAGGAGGGATGGAAATGATATACAGTGCTCATACAGAATTCTCAATAGTATAAAAAAATTTAAATTCTAAAACAGGTTTCAGAATAAAAACCCACTTATCTTTAAAATGATCCTTAGAGCACTGGACTTTTTAACTCACTTTTTTTTATTTTAAAAAATTAATTATTTTGTAGGGATTATAATATAATTACATCATTTCCCCCTTCCTTTTCCTTTCTCCAAACCATTCATATCTCCTTCCCTATCTCTCACAAGTTGATGACCTCTTTTTAATTAATTGTTGTCACATACAAATATGTATACACATATACATACACACACATACATACACACACACACACATATATATATATATGTATATATATATATATATATACATGTTTCTAAATGCATAAATACAACCTGCTCAATGTGCATAATGGTATTTTTATGTATGTTTTCAGGGCTGATCATTTGGCATTGGGTAACCAATCGCTGTGCTCTTCCTTAGAGAAGGCTCTTTCTCCCACTCTCTGCATTCTTTATGCTAAAGTAAAAGAGCGATACTTTCAATGTCTTTTCAATTTGCCCAAACTTAAGAGTTCTACCTGATAACCATCCCAGTCAGGGACCAAACATTTTATCCCTAAACTTGGATATGAGTCAAAAACAAAACAAAGCAACCCCCCCCCAAACAAAAACAAAAACCCCTCTATTTTACTCTGGTAGCCAAGCTCTGGCTGCATAGGAGAGGGGACACTCTGGTGTAAAGAGGGGACAAGGCATATCATTGCTTTAGAAGTTATTTTTGCTGTAGGGAAACATGAAAGCAGAATGTAGCCGGAAAGGCCCTGCCCTGCTGGCTCTGGAGCCTAGTGGAAGGTTTAAACTCACTGCCTTTGATAAAGGGCAACAGAGGCATTCCTCGGGATCTGGATAGAGACATAGTGAGGGCCCCGGGGCCCCAGCATTTTCATGGTGCTCACATAACAAGATCTGAAGTAAGCTCACTGTGTCGGTTCAAGTGTGAGAAAACAGGTGTTCAGATCTCCTCAGCAGACGGGAAGCAAAACTGACCTTGGGGTCTGCTGCTTACAGTGGGGGGATGTGTCTTTAATGGCCCATGACTAGAGCTTTGGTTCTCTTAAACCATGGACTGCATAAATCTCAGGGACTCGAGAGGCAATTTGTGTCCAAGAATGAATCCAAGAAGGGCACAAGAATTTGAACTTTCACTTCCCAAGACATTTGGCGAAGGCATTTGCCCTTATGTTCAAACAGTGGGACTGCTGGGAATGCCGGGAGCTGACAGACAACTGGCCCGGGCCTTATTGTCTCAAATAGCAAAGACGAGATAGGTTACCTAAGAAAATATAATTTAGGAGATATTTTTTCCCCTGACGAAGAAGAAGGGCAAATTAAAATCTCTTAAGTCATGAGGAAAGTTGATATTTTCATCTGAAATGTTGAACATTTAGGGTCAGAAATTATATTGTTATAGTTGACATACCAAGCTTTGGAAGTCAGGAAATTCCAAGGCTGGCCTTCAGCAGAGCTCACTGAGGCTTATTGCACTTGGCACATATTTTATGGCCCATGGTTAACAAACAACCGTGAGGTGGAGAAGGAAGGCCTTCAGTGGAGAATAGATTCTGTGGCAGAAAGAACCCAGAGATGTCCTGAACACTACTCTAAAAGTAAAGATTGTTATTCTAATTTTAGCACTTGTTTTTCCTTACAAAACAATAACAACAACAACAAAACACCTTTAGATCAAAAAGTCAGCTCCATTGCAAACATCACACATGCCTACATATGTTGCTATCCCACAAACCTGAGGGCCGGCACTCTCGTGATGACTAACTGAAACTCTTAGAAACCAGGAGCCTATTTTCTTCGGTCCTAGACCTTGCTTTTCTATCTTTGGAACTAAGAAATACTTACATAATTATCTTCAAATATGGCTTGACTTTTCCTCCTTGATGGAAACAGCATTCCTGCCAACTTTAAAATTTATAGCTACGACCATATTTTTTTAATTTTTTAAAAGTACAGAAAATACCACAATCCTTCAAAGCGATTTTGAAATGAACATTTCCCCATCTTCGAGATTACCTCACATCACACTGAAATGCACTCCACATACAAATGGAAAGAACATTTACCTTTAATTCTTAGCGCCAAACATTATCTTTGATGGGATTACTAGAAAAGTGAGGGACAGAACAAACAGGGGCTAAGACTGCTCGAGTATGCTGCATGCATGAATCGAAATAGCACACTGAGAGCCACCACTATGTAGTTAACACATATTAATGAAAAATTAAGCATTGTCTTTGGAATAATGAAATTAGCACCTAAAAATATTCCAGAGGCAATCATACAAAAGTTATTATAAACTTTAATACAAAATAAAACCACATGGCTGGGGAGATAGTTCAGTGCTTGCCACCCAAGCACAGGAACTTCAGTTCACATTGTCAGCCCCCACTCACACAATCACTCATGGCTATAGGTGCCAGTAGCCCCAGCACTGGGAGTCTACAATAGATGGGTCCCTGGAACTCACTGGCCAGTCAGCCGAGCAGAAATGGTATAAGCTTCCAGTTCCAACACAAAGTCTTAAAAAAGAGTAAGGCATGGAGTACTGGAAGACAGCCAGCTCCATCCTCTGGCTTTGCATATGTGTGCATGGGCACATGATCCCACATGCCCACCATACACTATATATCACATATATACATACACACATGTACTACAAACTACACACACACACACACACACACACACACACACATACACACACACCACATACACACATTTTAAAAAAGAACAGTGAGTCTTGTGATCAAGTTATTTTGTTTTTATGTATGGGAAGAGAAAGGGGGAGGAGAACAAGGCAGGCAGACAAGTAGAGGGGGAAGGCAGAGAAAGGGATAGAAGGGATGGAAGGGAGGGAAGGAGAAAGAGAAGATAGATAGATAGATAGATAGATAGATAGATAGATAGATAGATAGATAGATAGATAGATAGATAGATAGATAGATAGAAAAATAGATAGATAGATAGATAGATAGATAGATAGATAGATAGATAGATAGATAGATAGATAGAAAGAAAAACTTACCTTAACAGACTACACCATAGTTTTCTAACATATTTCCATCTAATTTCTAATTTCATTGATTTATCTTCTGACAATTCTCAGAGGGACATAAGACAGAGATTATTCCTTGTTCTGTTTGTTAAATCAGTAAGGGGGAAAAAAAACGAACAACCCAGCTGCTGGCTCCCAGACCAGTTCTTTAAAAGAAAGTTTGGGGGAGAACCATTCAGCATTTCAATCTTCTGGGAAAGTTTTAATAGTACTCCTTTTCCTTCAACAAAATACAGCCCAACTCACTGGCAATCGGAAGCCATTCCCTGGATCACAGAGACGCTGTACCAAAGGCTGTGTCTGAAAGGTCTAGACTTGAAAATTTTCTTTGTAAACCAAAAATCCATATAATAATGTATCCCTGCAACCCCTGAGACAAAATATACTGAAATTTATTGGAAAAAGAAAGAAACCCTAGCCTATCAAAAGAAAGAAAGCAAAGAACAGAGAGTGATTGGTAGGTTGGCAGACAGACAGAGAGGTAGGTAGGTAGGTGAATAAGTTGGTAAGTAGCTAGGTGGGTGGATAAATAGGTAGATGGTAGGTAGGTAGATGGATAAGTTAGTAAGTAGGTATGTGGGTGGGTAAATAGGTAGATGGTAGGTAAATAGGTGGGTAGGTAGGTTGGTGGGTAGATAGGTGGATGGGTAGGCAGGTAACTACTGATCTGGGAAAAGAGGGTAAAGCTGGGTGGGGTTGTACACCCCTGTAAACTCAGCACTGGTAAAGCAGAGGCAGGAAGATCAAGAGTTCAAGGCCATCTTTGGCTACATAAAGAGTTTGAAGCTAGCATGGACTAGATGAGACCATATCTCAAGAGGGATAAAACCCACAATGCTCAGTGAAGATTAAATTGTAACAATGATTCTGTGATGATGCTTTTAAGCATCAAAGGCATTGTGGTTTTGGTCTATCTTCTTGACTTGGAGTAGCAACATAACAACCTTTTCGCTTTTGACTGCACCTAGCTTACTTACATAGCTACCACATGTTTGTAAGAACCTAATTGGTGTTTTCCCATCACAAAAACCAACATTGAAAGAAGCATTCCTATTATTTCTAATGATGTAAAGATAACATTCATCTTTTAAACTACTCAGAGAAGCCAATGAGACAATTGAAGAGCTTGCCATTTTAAGATCTTACATACCTGTCACTTATTAGACAATCCTCTGAAAGGCAGAGGATCATTTCTCCATCTTTAGATCTCCTCTATAGGAGTTAGAACAGAGCTGCCTGGAGTTGACTGAATGAAGGGAGAACTGAGAAACGCTCAGATCTCCTTCTAGACCAAGGAGGAAGAGAAACACGTTGAAGTCTAAGTGACTTTACAGAATGATATGAGCAGAAAATGGTAGAGGGCCATGGGAACAAAAGGAAGAGCACAGGTCTGCAGGAAAGGCTCATGTAGGAGGCACCCATACAGAGTATGGACAACTGGGTAAGGAAACATGTTTATCACAGAGCTTCAAGATGTTCACCCATAGCACACTGATGGGAATGGCCAGAAAACATTAACAGTGAGAGCTACTGGATGAAGAATGACTGACACCATTACTTCAGCCATGAAAGTTGCACCTTAAGTTAGAATGAAATGCTTTCCTTTGGGTAATTGAGATTCTCCTGCCTAAAATGAACCTATAAATCTCTTGGGCCAGTATGTAGTTTGGATCACATGGTTGGTGGTATGGTTCTTTTAAGTCTGGGTGTAATAAAATAAATTGATATTTTTTGTGTGCCTTGTTTTCCTTTGTCTCTGTTCTTGGACATGAAGTTCAAGTAAAAGCACATAAACTCTTTTATTTTATACTTAATATAAAATAGGCTCTACTTTGTACTCTTTAAATTGTAACAACTTGATTGCCATGTTAGAACTAGAGTGGAGATTCTTATAACAAATACTGGTCCCATTGGAAGGCAAAAAAGTAGTGAATTCAGAATCTTTAAATGTAACATATTGAATAACTATCTATATGCATGACCTGTGAAGAATAGTGATATATAAACAAAGTATATAAATCTATATATTTTATAAAAAGTAGTATGGTCAGTCCAATAGATCACATCTAAATTTTAAAAGAAATTTTATGTCCCTATCATTGTGGTATAGGGAAGTCTAAACAGCTTATTATTTTGGATCATAAGGATCGTTTGTTTGTATTTTATATACATGGCTTTGCCTATTGCATTTTGAGACAGGCTCTAACTCTGTAGCTCAAGCTTGTAGAATTCAGCTCACAGCAATCCTCCTGACTCAACCTCCCAAATGCTATGACTACAAGTGGGAACCGCCACACCCACCTTGAAATGTAGTTGATATTATTTGCTACATGATATAATTTTAATTGTATTTGACATTCATTGAAGAAAGAATATCACCCTGAAATTTTAATGTGTCATTATTGTTGTTCATCTATGGTAGTTCAAGTATACACTGAAGATAATCTTCCAAAAATAATGAGTATTGAAAGCACATGACTATACAAGAGACCCAACTACCATCTTTTCTCAAGAGAATAACAAATTTCCCTGCTCTATAACTGTGGAGTTCTAAGGTACATGGATTCAGAATTACCCTGACCCAGACTATCCTGTCAAAAGGAAGTATTGCTATAGTAGAAATTAATAACGTATGTTTTAAAAAAAATAGCAGTAGGAATGCACACAAGGATCAGTTATCTCACGTACTTTGCAAAGCCAATGAAGTCCTCATGGTTGGTGTTAATGTAAGAGACTTGAATGTCAATCAATAGCAGGACCTAGAAGACAGAGAGAACCGCTGTTGTAATGACCCATCTTCAAAATTCTCAAAGGTTAAATTCAATTATTGCTCTTCTTATTTATCCATACTTGGTTTTTAAAGTGATCTTTTGATTTCAATAGCACATAGGTTTTTCCTTTTGGAGTCTTTTGCATTCTAAATATGTAAGTTAAAAATTTACGTGGTGGATAAGTCTGAGTATCATGTGAAGAGAATAGTGTTGTAGTTCACAAACAGGCACTGTTTGCCATCTTAGCAGGAAACCTAGAATTATTCTGTTCCTCTAAAGCAAAGTCTTTGTTCTAAGAAAGGCAAGCATATATAAGCAATATTACTCGCGGTTTTCTTAGCCTTTTCCATCCCTTTCTTTTTTTAAAACTTCATTATTTTATTTACTTATTCACTTTGCATCCTGATTAACCCCCCCTTTCTCCTCTACTCTCAGTCCACTCTTACAAATCCCTCCCTCCATTACCCCCTCTCCTTCTCCTCAGAGAAGGGAAGCCCCACCTTGGGTACTACCTGCCCTGGGACATCTAGTCCAAGCAAGACTAAGAATATTCTCTCCAACTGAGGCCAGACAAGGTAACCCAGGTAGGGGGAAGGGGATTCAAAGGCAAGGAACTGAGACCTAGACAGCCTCTGCTCTGATTGTTAGAGGATCCTCATGAAGGCCAAGATGAACATCTTCTACAAAAATGTAGGGGCCCTAGGTCTAGTCCCTGGGTGCTCTTTGTTTGGTGGCTCAGTCTCAGTGAGCCCCCATGGGCCCAGGTAAGTTGACTCTGTAGGTCTTCTTGTGGTGCCCTAGACCACTCCAACTTGCTCAATTCTATCTTTTAAACTCCCTCTAGGCAATAGGAATACTTCATTTATCAACTCTGAAAAGGAATATACAAAGAAATGCAGACCCTGCTTTAGAGGAGTGAAGTTCAAAAGCTCAATTAAACAGTAATCTCAACAAGGGATGCTTCCCTGGTATTTCAGCCTCAGTTACTCACCATACTCCATCAACCTGGCGTGCCTCATTTCCTATAGAGCACTAGTTAGAACTTGACCCAGAGGAGATTTGATATACTCTGCACAGAGCTCTATGCTATGCGATGTGCCTTGTGATTGGCTAGGGCCTGGACCAGTGTCTTGAGCAGCATGGGTATTGGTAGGATTTATGAAGGAGTGGGTTGAACCGGAGACAAACAACACAGAAATGTTTTTCACTGTTGTGAAAATACAGCTTAGAGGTATGGAAAGCCTCTTTGTGAAGAAATGTCCAGTGGGCAGGCATAGGACCTGAGAAAGGCAAGAAGGGAGTGGTGCAAGTAGAAACTGCCAGAGAGAGGCTTTATTTATTCTGGGGATTTTCAAATGAACTTCTCTCATTACGTCGCCTTTTGGTCCTTCAACTGTGCTATATCCTTTTGAGGATGCTGAGACTTGGGGACATGTAAAAAATTTAGGAACCTCTGCCTGGACTATACTTATATTTTTTGAGCCTCTTTTTTTTCTTTTACAAGAAAAGGAAGAGGAGGAAGAGGAAGATGACAAAGAGGGAAAAATGCCTTATGTAGCCCAGGCTAACCATAAATTCACTATATATGTAAGGATAATCTTCAATCCCTAACCCTCTGCCTCTATCTCTGGTGATGATTATAAAACCTAGAATTTGGGCCATGCTAGGTAAGCACTGTACCAGCTGATCTGCTTCTGAGAGCCACAGTAAGGGCTTTTGCACTGAGTACCTTCACTGTTAGGGTCATTAAAGAGCACCAGAGTCATCATAGTGGTTAAAAGGCACGTGCTCTTCATACCACTCCAGGATGGGTGTTTCCTTGGCAATATCTTCCCTAATTCTGACCACCCAGGACCAGGCCTCCCTATGCCATGACTCAATTCTATAATACTCATGCATCATATATCACCGTAGCACCTATTGTGTGTATTTGCCACACATGTAATGAATTGTTTGCATCACATTTTGGTTTGGTGATTTTTCTCAACAGAAGTAGGTACAATCAACAGCCACACCACCCTAAATGCAGAGACAATGCTTGTTTTACTCCGCATCTTATCCCAAGAACCAAGTATGACGTATGAAATAGATGGCCAATCAACGTTTGTGGTTTTAGTTTTATTAACTCTTTATGAATCTATAAGAAAGGTCTGTTTTCGTGGGAGCAATTTCTTCCCATTTAATTAGTGCATGGCCAATTATGTTTGTTTTCATACTTAGTGCTCAGTACCCCATGCTTCTCAGCCTTTTGGCTAAGATCAACTATAGTACTCAGTACCCGGCACTGTAGGCCCTGAGGCTTTTTGTGTGGCTAATCTCAACTAGTCATCTGACCAAATCTTGCTGAGAATAACAAAGGGACCTGCCAAAGTTGGATTTTAAAGATCACTCTGGGTCTACAATGCTACCAAAAAATTAAGCCAGAGCTCAGGGACTGTAAGGCCAGCAACGTTGTATGTTCATGAAAAAAAAATCCATATCAGACACAAACTGATACTATCTCTTGGAAAAATACTGAGGACTGATTATTAATTTACCTATAGTGTTACCTCTACTCTCCCACAAATCAAGTTAGAGTCTCCTAGATATTATATTCTCCAGACTCATTTGCCAAGATTCCATACCCTATAAAGTATAATGTTTAAGTACAAATGAATTGTTCCAGCATAAAGAGTGAAATATCTACACATTTGCCAGCATAACCCACAGCTACTGTGAGCACCCTGGGCAGAGATACACATTAACTTGGACTGCAGTGTAGGAAAAGAGTGGAAAATAAAAGCTGTGGCCCTTCTCATTCCTATTCCTGGAAGTTGGGAGTCTGGGTTTACTCAAGGATAACAGCCAGGTTGCATTTGGGGGATGAAAAAAAACAGTACATTTTTTTCCTCATTTTTTCACTTTCTCAGAGTTTCTCTCTGTGGTTTTACCCAGTTACTTAATAATGGTTGAAGAAAAAAAAATCTGTTCCTTATAGCAGCAGAAACTCAAAGACAACTACTTTGTGAAATACAATTAGGCATATAGAAAAAGCTAGAAGAATAGCTGGTGTATACGATGTTTTAAAGACCTTAAAAACCTTTGTTCTTTAAAGAACAAAATTTATAGATTTATGAGTTTTTGTGTTTAATTTGAGGATTATTTTCCACCCACAGTGTTTCCTGGGCAGGGGTGGTTAATACTTTCATTTAAAAAAAATTAAAGTAAATAGTAGGAATGTCTCGAAGTATTTCAGAGACATGGAGACTTGAGGGAATGAGAGACATGGAGACATTGAGTGCTCTGATGAGATGTTTCAACAGTACAGAGAATCAAGACAGCACACAGCCCAGCATGTAAATGGACGTCTACCCAAAATGACATGATTATGTTTCCAAAACGTGTTTCTGCTGTTAAGTCTAAATCAGGAGAGACTACAAGCTCCTAGAGGTAGTGACTAGATATCAGAGCAGGCACTCAGGTTATCCCTTTAAGAGGAAAACCTGAAACTAGACAGAGGGTTCAATGGTTAGGAGCACTTGCTGCACAGTCACGAAGACTGGTATCTGGATCCCAGTACCCATAATAAGCTGGGAACTCAACATATGCTGTAACCCCAGCTCTGAGAGAGAGGTGGGGGATCACTGAAGCTTATTGCCTTCTAGCCTAGCCAAGAAACCATTAGTCCAGTGGTTCTCAACCCTCCTAATGCTATGACCCTTTAACACAGTTCCTCAGGCTGTGGTGACCCCTTCAACCATAAAATCATTTTCATTGTTACTTCATAACTGTAAATTTTCTACTGTTATGGATCATAATGTAAACATCCGGTATGCAGGATATCGGATATGCAAACCCTGTGAAAGGGTCATTCAACCTGAAAGGGGCCACGGTCTACAAGTTGAGAACCACTGCACTAACCTCCTATTCAGAGAGAGACTTCTGAAGGTCTTCTAAATGTCTAAAGAAGAGCCTCTAAAGAACAAGTGGAGAGTGTTACATGAGAATACTTAATTCTCTCCTCTAGACTCCATGCACATGCAGATAGTTATTCACATTCTTGTACATACACATACATATATACTTACACATGTGCTTATACACTCTCTCACACAAAGGTACATATATACATTCTTTCGTACATACATACATACATACATACATACTTTAAAAAAAGAGTGAGACATGTATCCCTCTCTAACCTCCTCATGGAGAATGGATTAACTAGTACATCAGAGACACGGCAGGTTTCCCTGCAGTCAGAACAGGCCATTATTTCCCACCTCTCCCATGCCTCAAGAAGTGAATAACAGTTCAAGTTAATTCTATGGTTTTAATCTGAAGATGTTACTCACACGTTCATGCTTCAAATCTTTGCCCTTGTTTCATGGTGCTATTGGGGGGAGTTCTGGAACCTCGTTGTAGAGCTAGCTGGCAGAAGTTACTTGGAGTGGGCCCTTGACAATTATATCCAACCCTGGGTCCAGGTTCACTCCCTGCTTCCTGGTTTGGCATCATTTTAACAGACTTGGTCCCATGCTCCTTCCACCAAACTATGAGATTTTCCCATATCTTCCCACCATGATGGACTGGAACCCATTGAAACTAACCCATCCCCTCCTTAGGTTGTTTATTCAAATGCTGTAGTCTCAATAATGTAAAGGTAATGGATACAGATGGGTACTAGAGACATACAGTTGTTGTGACTCAACTGACCATGTAGTTCCTCAGCCTTTGGAGCTGGTTTGCAGGAGGGATTTAAAAATATCAAGATAAGGGATTAAAAAAGCCAGAATGTTTTACATTGTATGATTATTATATTCTGGCAAAGAATTTGTCTATGTTTGGTCTGTGTCTTGAAATTTTTAAGGCTGAATTCAAAAAGTAATGGACCGATTATTTAGTGAGGAAATTTCAAGACAGCACAGAACTCAGGCATGTGGCATGGTTTATTGCTAGCTGCTTTAAGTAAGATTCACAGCAAGAATCAGGAGCAAAAAAGCAAAATATGTGGAAAAAAATGCTTTGGGGGAAGGAAAATGAGCTCACTTGCATTGGCAGGTAAACAGATATAGCTGTTAAAGTATTTAGAGCCCTTAGAGAAAATCCAAGTGGTTGTACAAGATAATACTAGGACCTCACGAATATTTTGGGTATTGAGCAGATTCCACCCATCTAAGATCCCAGCTATAAAACTTCAAACTCAGAATACTTCTCCTTGATAAACAAAGATCATCTCCAGAACATCCTGCTTACAAAGGGCCACATGCGAAAGTGTTCCCCAGATTCAGCTGCCTGGGTAATCAGAGGTCACTACAACCACAGCCAGAGAAAGCCTGACAACTCTTCAGGCCAGACAGTATACCTTGGCATTGTCCATAAAGTGCTGCAGTTTGGATTTGAAATATCTCCCATGGGCTTATGTTTTGAATGCTTGTTCCCCAGATAAAGGTGCTATTGTGGAAGACTGCTGAAATTTTGGAGGTGGATCCTGACTGGAAGAAGTGTGTCACCTTGGGTGAGTCTTTGAAAGTTATGGTCATGTGTTGTGCAGAGCTATCCTCTGATCCAAACCACTGTGTTTTCAGAATTTAGGTTGTGCCTACTCACTAAAGATTATTACAGCTGGGTTTGTTGACTGTTGGCTTTCCCTCTTAGAAGGATGGTGGGGAGGACCATAGGTCCCCTACCTGAATATCCTGCCAACCCTTCGAACCAGTTGTATGCGATTCTGAACTAACTGTACATGGCCTTTCAGTCTCTGAGAAGGACTAAGGTAGTGAATCTCAACCTTCCTAATGTTGGGACCCTTTAATACAGTTCCTCATGTTGTGGTGACACCCAACCACAAAGTTATTTTTGTTGCTACTTCATAATTATAATTTTTCTATTATAATTATGAATTGTAATATGAATTGTAATATAAATGTCTGTGTTTTTTGATGGCCTTAAATGACCCCTGTAAAAGGGTCATTCAACCTCAAAGGGGTCATGATCCACAGGTTGAGAACCACTGGGCTAGAGGCTACATCTAGGGAAGGGGTAGGGGAGGGGGCTCCATCTATGCAACCACGGAGGTGTCACCATCCGCAGTGAGTAAAGACCTTCTACAGTGGCTGCTTGCAGGTCACCCATTCTCATGCCTAAAGCTACTGAGCCATTACTCTGCAAGAAAGCCTAATAAACTCACGGGTCCCAAGTGAACTTTGGTAGAATTGCAACTTGGTTTGTCATTGGATTTTATGGGGGGGGGGTACACAATACAACTTCCCTCTCTTGAGTTGTTTCTGTTGTGTATTATGGTCACAGTGATGCAAAGGTAAATAACCAGAACAAAAATCTGTGTGTGGATTACTCCATTTCATCTTTCCATGTGTATAGTGGATTCCTTTGAGACCAGATCTGCAATGGGTAGGTTTTTCACTGTCAATTTGATACAATCTCATGTCAGCTGGAAAGAGAGCGGCAGTGAGGAACTATATATATCAGGTTGGCCTGTGGCCATGTCTGTGAGGGGTATTTATTTGTTGGTTATTTGAGGTGGAAAAACTCAGTCTGAGTGTGGACATTTCATAGTCGGGGCCCTGATCAGACCAGTGGGCCTGAGCACGGAAGAGCCACATAGCCATTTCTCTCTGTCCTTGGCTGTGGGCATGATGTCCTTGGCATGATTTAACAAGCTGCTTCCAGTCCCTGGCATCTTGGGAGTTCTGCAGTGATAGACTATGACCTAGAACTGTAAGCCAAAAGAAATTCTTTCTTTCCTAAGCTGCTTTTCAATTGACTTATTTTATCAGAGCAAAGTAAATGAAACTGGAACAGGCTCTCATGTAGCACAGCCCAACCTTGAACTGGCTGAATAATAGAGAATGAACTTGAGTTCCTAATTCTCCTACCTCTACTTCCTAAGTGCTGCAATTACAGGCATGTGCATTAGATTTTATAGAACTAAGTTTTATTGATCCATTACACAGGGAGAAGGAACCTCTAGCTTGAGACTATATGTCTGGTCCCTGGCTTCGTTTCACTGGCTCATGAGTTAATGCTGGCTAAGTTACAATAACTGTATTCTCTGCTTTGGGCTGCTATCCAAGATTGTAAAAGCTGGAAAACAAGTGGAAATTATAAATAGTGGGCAGTTAATTTTCAAAGCACACTGATAAAAAGTAGTAACGAGTCCTGAGCTTAAGCAGGGAAATGGTTTTCACCAGGGTCCCTTGCAAATGTCACAGTCTGCCAAGCTTCTGACACTGTTCTCTCACTTCCTGTTTCTAACCCCCCCGCGCTCCCCCCCCACCCCAATCTGCACTAACTCTATGCGAGCCTGTGTGTCTTTCTTCCTGTGGTTTCTACACTCTATTTTTCCCTCTGCTTTTTCTTTTTTCCCCCCTTCCTCCACTCATCTGACCATCACAAAACTCTTGGAATACTGACTTACAGAGATGCTCAGAGACCATAAAGAATGGCATCCCAATACTGCCCAGGGGGGAAAAAAACCTACAAACAGCAGTTCTAAGAGGTGATTTTCACAAGAACATGCTGTTATTTGGGAGAGAACACATGGCCTAAGTCCAGTGTTCCCTTCACACGATGCTTGCAGCTGTGTCGTGGAAGAACATTTGAAAGTCAGTATTTTCCACTATCATGTTGATAAAGTAACTAAGAAAAAGCCATTTTGACATAAGAATTTGTTATTCTTTTCTCAAATAAGTGTCCTCCCTTAAAAATAATCTTTCCAAGTCAGAGAGCTAGGGTTCGAAGATGCTTTCAAGGCCATTCCTTGCAAGTCATGTGCATTTACAAGACGGTTCTGAATGTTTAAAAGATTCATTCCTAAACATCTTCCTTCAATGTACATTTCACAGGAAAGTTCATAGAAACTTATAAGTAAAACATTTAGAAAAAATTTAATATACTGGAGCATATGTGCAAACCCATTAATATGTGAGAAATTCATATAAGAGAAAAAATGCATTACGTTTCTGGATTCCCAGTTATTCAAGAGCTGTGCATATATGCTAGAAAGGTACACATGATGGTCATAGAAAGTGGAGGGGAAAATAAGAGAGCTTACTATTTTGGAGGCAGGCTGTTCTTAGTTGTTGATTTGTTCACTGAGACAGAGTCTTACACTGCAGCTCATGCTGGCCTCAAAACTTGTGGCAATCCCTCTGCCTCTGCCTATGCCTCTCAAGAGCTGAGATTATGTGTGAGCCCCTATACTTGGCTCTGAAATTCTATTATTGATTCAAAACTTTTAGACTTCTAGATTGGATTCTTGTTTATATTTTAGCATGCATGAAGTATTAGTATAGTATAGTAACACACAATTTATAAAAAGTAAATATGCATCCCTGTTCTCTCATTGAGGACTAACACCTTGGTAAAATCCTTCCACTCCCCACAAAGGTTCCGGCCACCAGACAAGGTCTCACTCACCTGGTCCTTTGTCTTCCCTTCTCGCTCACGGATGTGGTTAGCAACAATCCTTTCTGTTTCTTCACAAAGTCTAGGGAAGTTTGCCAGCTGTCAAGAAAACATGTCTGGGCATTAATACCACACAAAGATTGTACCACAAAAACAGAAATAGAGATGTGTGGTGTTATTACAGAGGCTGCTCTTTCTGAGAGCAAAAGTGAGACATGAACTTCTGAAGGAAAAAAACCTCAGAAGCCCTGTCAATTATGAGGAGCCGCCTCAAACCAAGCACAGCTGTTCTCTAGAAACAGAGAAGAAACCCAGTGTCCTGGATAGATTATTGTCAACTGGATAAATGCTGAAGTTGTTTGGGAAAAGGACTCTTAATAAAGAAAATACCTCTGTAAGATTTGCTTGTAGGCAAGTCAGTAGTGCATTTCCTTAATTAATGATTGATGTGAGCAGGCCCAGCCCATCGTGGGCAGAGTCACCCATGGGCAGGTACTTCTAGGGTATGTAAGAAAGCAGGCTGATCCAGCCATGGGGAGCAAGCCAGTAAGCAGCACTCCTCCATAGTTTTGCTCCAATTTCTGCCTTCAGGTTCCTCCCTTGATTGAGTTCCTGCCCTGACTTCCTACAGTGATGGCCTGTGATGTGAAAGTATAAACTGAACCAAACCCTTTCCTCCACAAGTTGCTTTTGGTTATGATGTTTTATCACAGCAAAAGAAACCCTAAGATTCCAGGCAAATGCATAGAGGTTTGTCAGGACTTTTTGGCTACTGAAAAAAAAAATCAGAAAAGAGACAGTGACTTTGACAGAGACAGCAATATGAGGAAATAGAAAAGAATGGACAGCTGGGCGATGGTGGCACATGCCTTTAATCCTAGCACTTGGGAGGCAGAGGCAGGAGGATTTCTGAGTTTGAGGCCAGCCTGGTCTACAGAGTCAGTTCCAGGCCAGCCAGGGCTACACAGAGAAACCCTGTCTCGAAAAACCAAAAAAAAAAAAAAAAAAAAAAAAGAACGGACAGGTCAATGACTATTTCAAGTAAATGATGAATTTCAATTATAAGAAAACATGTACACCTTCACAGTAACAAAATAGCACAATACAAATAGGCAAGAACAAGATTCAAGTAGTAAATGTGTTGGAATCCATAAGGGGAAGGTGAACATTGAATGGAATTAGTGATGCTGCAGAGGAAAAGAGTAGATACTATGTTGTCAAGTTGCTGCTATTATTTTTGTAAGACAAGAGGTGAAATTAGACTGAGATCCATGTGGTTTAGCCAAGGAAGACTCCCTGAGGAAATGTTGGAAATATTTATCAAGAACCTCAAATCATACACATGTCTCTTTCAGTCTCTACATCTGTCTATCTCTCTTTTCACAAACACACACACACACACACATACACACACACTTCAACATAACAACCTCCCAGAATCCTGAGATTAAATCATAAAGACTTTAATTACAAGATTAACCGGAATGGCAAAATACAGCAAACAGGAACTTAATACCTAAGTATCCAATGATATTAAACAAATCAAAGTAGACCCATTTATGAATGGCCATTACAAATTGTCTTTAATTAATGTATTAATTTGAATTTATTTATGTGTATGTATGCATGCCTATGTGACTGACTGTATGTGCTTATGCATGGGTGGATATGTTCACACCTGAATGTGCCTGGAGGCTAGAATAGTGTCAGTGCCTTTTCAATAATTCTTCCCATTTCTTTGAAGCAGACTTGCTCCCTGACCCTAGGGCTTGGTCATGGCTAGACTGGAAACTGATGAGCTGTGTCAAGCCTCTACAGTCCTCAGAGCTGGGGTTTGAAACGTCTGCAAGTCTACTGTCTGTGAACGCAGAAAGCTGAGCAAACATGATATGATATTACCAGAGCTGACTCTTTTAGCTACATATACATTTACTCCTCTGCAGAAGTTTTTATAGTAGAGTATTTTTATACAGTTATCCAAAAAAATACAGAAAGCCAACTATTTCCATAACCTAGTAAGGAAAAACACTTGCTGTACAAACATGGAGAACAAGTCTGATGGCCCAGAAACATGTGCAATAAAATCCATGTATGGCTACACATGTAGCCTTGGAAGCCTGAGAAAGGAGGGGCTGTGAGGCTCACTGGCCAGCAAGGGCAGACTACATGACAAGTCCCAGGCCAATAAGAGATCCTGTCTCAAAAAGTAAGGTGGACAATGTCTGAGGTTGTCCTCTGGTCTCTCCACAAATGCATACCATATATACATGAACACATACATACACACACACACACACAGAGAGAGAGAGAGAGAGAGAGAGAGAGAGATAGAGAGACAGAGACAGAGAGACAGACAGAGACAGAGACAGAGACACAGAGACAGAGACAGAGACAGAGACAGAGAAATATTAATTCATTCTTATCTGAATCTTGAGATGTACATTACTTGAAATCTTCATGGGTTTTTGGCAAGATACAAATAAATTTCCCATTTCAGAAACACTTTACCAGAGAGTCTACCAGTCAAACCACACTCTGACACTTTGAGAATGCTGCAGAGTATCTTTTATGAGGCTTCTAATCAAAGAAAAAGAGGCCATCAGTTTGAGAGGGAATGAGGGAGAGTGGTGGAGAGCTAGGAATGAAAAGAGAGAAGGGTATTGTGTTCGTGTGTGCATGTATGTCTGTGCATGTATGCATGTATGCATGTGTGTATGTGTGTGTGTGTGCATGAATGTGTGTATGCTCATTTTCTAAGCTTGCTACCCAGTGAGCTCAATTTTATTGTGAAAGCAGCCTATAGTTTTGTACCAACAACTGACACAAAAGCAAATATACTAAATTATAAGGAAACAAAACAAAAAACTGAAAAAAAAATCAAAGAAAGAAAAGAAAAGCTCTGACCTCACACGGGGATGGGGGATGGGTGGAGGACTAGAGACAACACCAGGCAACGCTAGCCTTGAAAGGCATCAATGAAACAATTACATTAGCTATGTGCTTGGTCTGCAGAGGATTCTGAGGGCATAATGTGCCAACAGGTTGATGTCCATTGTGAGCACGTGGTGCTCAGTTTTTATGATGCACATGGGAAAAGGGGCATCAGAGTCCTCTGACGTTCAGAATGACTTCTGACTGGGTTCTGACTCATCAGCTCATTTCGTAGGACTCGATGGGTGTTTGGGCCCTCCTACCTGCTCTCAAACAGACTCTGTCCTGATTGCCAGTCCTGCATCTGCCTCACTGCCATATCTCTTGTTTAAGGTACAATTACAACTTCTACAGTCATTGAAATCATCATCACTCTCAAGGTCTTCAATTAAAAGCCTACATTGCAAAGAATTCCAATCCTGTCTGCCTAAATAATGTTGATCTGAAAAGCACCATATTTAGACCTTAACTCCCCATTAATTACTTATATTCTATAAATTATTCATAAGGAATCAGAGAAGGAAAGTTTTGCTACTGGTTATAGAAACATTATATTTCTTGATTTATATATTATATCAGCCACTAGGCAATTGCCATCTGCTGGTACTATGCTCCCTAGGTGAATCTTACCATCCATAGTGGTTAGTTAACTGTAAAAATGCATAGTCACACAAGCGAAATGTTCTCAAAAGGCAAGAGAGAAAACACCAAGGAACTAATAGTTAAACCTTCCCTAAGAATGCCTCCAGATTTAATGCCCTCGTAATGAGGCTGAAACTTCCAGTCACACTGTACATCGATTAAATGGCAAATTACTTCCAAATTTCTTCTTGCTTAAATCACTTGACTATTCTTTTTTTTTTTTTTTTTTTTTTTGGAGATTCATTTTTTATTCATTGGTCTCAGCTGTAGCTACATCCCTATGCTTTTTTTTTTTTTTAATTTAATTTTATTTTATTTTTTTAATTTACATTCCAAATCACTTCCCCTTTCCCGTTTCCTCCCTCCCCGAAAGTCCCATAAGCCCCCTTCCCTCCCTCTTTTCTCCGTTCAACCCCCTCTCATTACTCTGTCCTGGCGTTCCCCTACATCCAGTCTTTCCAGGACCAGGGGTCTCTCCTTCCATCTTTTTAGAAATCTATTGATATGCTGATTGTGTCTAGGGTATTCTGAGATTCTGGGTCAATATCCCCTTATCAGTGACTTCATACCATGTGTGATCTTTTGTGATTGGGTTACCTCACTAAGGATGATATTTTCAAGTTCTGACCATTTGCCTAGGAATTTCGTGAATTCATTGTTTTTAATTGCAGAGTAGTATTCCATTGTGTAAATATACCACATCTTCTGAATCCATTCCTCCGTTGAGGGACATCTGGGTTCTTTCCAGCTTCTGGCTATTATAAATAAGGCTGCTATGAATATAGTGGAGCATGTGTCCTTATTGCATGCAGGTAAAGTCTCTGGGTATATGCCCAGGAGTGGTATAGCCGGATCCTCCGGAAGTGTCATGCCCAGTTTTCTGAGGAGCCGCCAGACTGCTTTCCAGAGTGGTTGTACCAGCCTGCAATTCCACCAGCAGTGGAGGAGTGTTCCTCTTTCTCCACATCCTCGCCAACAACTGCTGTCTCCTGTGTTTTTGATCTTAGCCATCCTGACTGGTGTGAGATGGAATCTCAGGGTTGTTTTGATTTGCATTTCCCTAATGACTAAGGATGATGAACATCTCTTTAGGTGCTTCTCAGCCATTAGATATTCTTCAGGTGAGAACTCTTTGTGGAGCTCTGTACCCCATTTTTTAATAGGGTTACTTGCCTCTCTGGAGTTTAACTTCTTGAGTTCTTTGTATATCTTGGATATTAGCCCTCTGTCGGATGTAAGGTTGGTAAAGATCATTTCCCAGTTAGTTGGTTGCCGCTTTGTCTTTTTGACGGTGTCTTTTGCCTTGCAAAAACTTTGTAATTTAATGAGGTCCCATTTGTCTATTCTTGATCTTAGAGTATAAGCTATTGGAGTTCTGTTCAGGAAATTCTCCCCTGTGCCCATATGTTCAAGGTTCTTCCCTAGTTTCCCTTCTATTAGTTTCAGTGTGTCTGGTTTTATGTGGAGATCTTTGATCCACTTAGAATTGAGCTTAGTGCAAGGAGATAAGGATGGGTCAATTTGCATTCTTCTGCATGTTGACCTCCAGCTGAGCCAGCACCATTTGTTGAAAAGGCTATCTTTTTTCCACTGGATGGTTTTAGCTCCTTTGTCAAAGATCAAGTGACCATAGGAGTGTGGATTCATTTCTGGGTCTTCAATTCTGTTCCATTGATCTACATGTCTGTTACTGTACCAATACCATGCAGTTTTTAACACTATTGCTCTGTAGTACAGCTTGAGGTCCGGGATACTGATTCCCCCAGAGGTTCTTTTACTCTTGAGAATAGTTTTAGCTATTCTGGGTTTTCTGTTATTCCAGATGAATTTTTGAATTGCTCTTTCTAACTCTATGAAGAATTGAGTTGGGATTTTGATGGGGATTGCATTGAATCTGTGTATTACTTTTGGTAAGATGCTCATTTTTACTATATTAATCCTGCCAATCCATGAGCATGGCAGATTTTTCCATCTTCCGAGGTCTTCTTCAATTTCTTTCTTCAGAGACTTGAAGTTCTTGTCATACAGATCTTTCACTTGTTTGGTTAGCGTCACGCCAAGATACTTAATATGGTTTGTGGCTATCGTAAAGGGTATTATTTCTCTTACTTCTTTCTCAGCCTGCTTATCCTTTGAGTATAGGAAGGCTTCTGACTTGCTTGAGTTGATTTTATATCCGGCCACTTTGCTGAAGTCGTTTATCAGCTGTAGGAGTTCTCTGGTGGAGTTCTTTGGGTCGCTTATGTATACTATCATATCGTCTGCAAATAGTGATAGTTTGACTTCTTCCTTTCCAATTTGTATCCCTTTGACCTCTTTTTCTTGTCTAATTGCTCTAGCTAGAACTTCAAGTACTATATTGAAAAGATATGGAGAGAGAGGGCAGCCTTGTCTAGTCCCTGATTTTAGTGGGATTGCTTCAAGTTTCTCTCCGTTTAGATTGATGCTGGCTACTGGTTTGCTGTAAATTGCTTTTACTATGTTTAGATATGGGCCTTGAATTCCTGATCTTTCCAAGACCTTTAGCATGAAAGGATGCTGAATTTTGTCAAATGCTTTCTCAGCATCTAATGAGATGACCATGTGGTTTTTTTCTTTGAGATTGTTTATGTAGTGGATTACATTGATGGATTTCCTTATATTGAACCATCCCTGCATCCCTGGGATGAAGCCTACTTGATCGTGGTGAATGATCGTTTTGATGTGTTCTTGGATTCGGTTGGCAAGAATTTTATTGAGTATTTTTGCATCGATATTCATAAGAGAGATTGGCCTGAGATTCTCTTTCTTTGTCGGATCTTTGTGTGCTTTTGGTATTAGTGTAATTGTGGCTTCATAGAACGAGTTGGGTAGTGTTCCTTCTGTTTCTATTTTGTGGAACAGTTTGAAGAGTATTGGTGTTAGGTCTTCTTTGAAGGTCTGATAGAATTCTGCACTAAAACCATCTGGACCTGTGCTTTTTTTGGTTGGAAGACTTCCAATGACAACTTCTATTTCTTCAGGGGTTATAGGACGGTTTAGATGGTCTATTTGATCCTGATTTAATTTTGGTACTTGGTATCTGTCAAGGAAATTGTCCATTTCCTCAAGATTTTCTAGTTGTGTTGAATACAGGTTTTTGTAGTAGGATCTGATGATTTTTTGAATTTCCTCAGTTTCTGTTGTTATCTCTCCCTTTTCGTTTCTGATTTTATTAATTTGGATACTATCTCTGTGCCCTCTGGTTAGTCTGGCTAAGGGCTTATCTATCTTGTTGATTTTCTCAAAGAACCAACTCCTCGTTTTGTTGATTCTTTGTATGGTTTTATTTGTTTCTACTTGATTGATTTCAGCCCTGAGTTTGATGATTTCCTGCCTTCTACTCCTCTTTGGTGTATTTGCTTCTTTTTGTTCCAGGGCTTTCAGGTGTGCCATTAAGCTGTTAGTGTATGCTGTCTCCCGTTTCTTTTTGGCGGCACTCAGGGCTATGAATTTTCCTCTTAGCACTGCTTTCATTGTGTCCCATAAGTTAGGGTATGTTGTGCCTTCATTTTCATTAACTTTCAAAAAGTCTTTGATTTCTTTCTTTATTTCCACCTTGACCAAGTTATCATTGAGTAGAGCATTGTTCAGCCTCCATGTGTACGTGGGTTTTCTTTTGTTTTTGTTGCCATTGAAGACCACCCTTATTCCATAGTGATCTGATAGGAGGCATGGGATTATTTCTATCTTCTTGTATCTGTTGAGGTCTGATTTGTGACCAATTATATGGTCAATTTTGGAGAAGGTACCATGAGGAGCTGAGAAGAAGGTGTATTCTTTAGCTCTAGGATGAAATGTTCTATATATATCAGTTAGTTCCATTTGGTCCAAGGCTTCAATTAGATTCACTGTGTCCCTGTTTAGTTTCTGCTTTCCTGAACGATCCATTTCAGAGAGCGGGGTGTTGAAGTCACCCACTATTATTGTGTGCGGTGCGATGTGTGCTTTGAGTTTTAGTAAAGTTTCTTTTACGAATGAGGGTGCCCTTGCATTTGGAGCATAGATATTCAGGATTGAGAGTTCTTGATGGTGGATTTTTCCCTTGATCAGTATGTAGTGTCCTTCTGTGTCTTTTTTGATGACTTTGGGTTGAAAATCAATTTTATCCGATATTAGGATGGCTACTCCACCTCGTTTCTTGGGGCCATTTGCTTGTAAAATTGTTTTCCAGCCTTTTACTCTGAGGTAGTGTTTGTCTTTGACACTGAGGTGCGTTTCCTGCATGCAGCAAAAAGCTGGGTCCTGTTTACGTATCCAGTCTGCTAGTCTATGTCTTTTAATTGGGGAATTGAGACCATTGATATTAAGAGAGATTAAGGCATAGTGATTATTGCCATCTGCCATTCTTGACGCTATCTTTATGTTTGAGTGGTTATCTACTTTTGGGTTTGATTCAAGAAGGTTATTATCTCATTTTTTCCAGGGTGTTGTTTCTCTCCCTGTATTGGAGGTTTCCACCTATTATCCGTTGCAGGGCTGGATTTGTGGAAAGATATTGTGAAAATTTGGTTTTATCATGGAATATCTTGGTCTCTCCATCTATGGTGATTGAGAGTTTTGCTGGGTATAGTAGTCTAGGCTGGCATTTGTGCTGTCTTAGTGTCTGCATGAGATCTGCCCAGGATCTTCTGGCTTTCATAGTCTCTGGTGAGAAGTCTGATGTGATTCGGATAGGTCTTCCTTTGTATGTTACTTGGCCCTTTTCTCTTACTGCATTTAGTATTCTTTCTTTGTTTAGAACATTCGGTGTTTTGATTATTATGTGACGGGAGGTATTTCTGTTCTGGTCCAGTCTGTTTGGAGTTCTGTAGGCTTCTTGTATGTTCATCGGCATCTCTCTCTTTAAGTTAGGGAAGTTTTCCTCCATAATTTTGTTGAAGATGTTTACTGGCCCTTTAAGTTGCAAATCTTCACTCTCATCTATACCTATAATCCTTAGGTTTGGTCTTCTCATTGTGTCCTGGATTTCCTGGATGTTTTGGGTTACGCGTTTTTTGCATTTTGCATTTTCTTTGACTGTTGAGTCGATGCTTTCTATGGAATCTTCAGCACCTGAGATTCTTTCTTCCATCTCTTGTATTCTATTGTTGATGTTTGCATCTATGACTCCTGATTTCTTCCCAAGGTTTTCTATCTCCAAAGTTGTCTCCCTTTGTGATTTCTTAGTTGTTTCTACTTCCTTTTTTAGTTCCTGGATGGATTTGCTGAGATCCTTCACTTGTTTGTTTGTATTTTCCTGTATTTCTTTAAGGTAATTTTGCATTACCTCTTTCAGGATTTCTTCCTGATGACCCACGTTCTCCTGCATTTCTCTGAGCGATTTTTGTGTTTCCTCCTCATGGGATTCCATCTGTTGATCCATCGTCTCCTGCATTTCTTTAAGCAGTTCTCGTGTTTCCTTTGTAAGGGCATCTAACCGTTGATTCATTTCTTTAAGCAATTTTTGTGTTGCCTCCTTATGGGCATCCGTCTGTTGACCCATATTCTTCTGCATTTCTTTATGCAAATTTTGTGATTCCTTTGTGAGTGCATCTACCCGTTGATTCATCTCGTTAAGCGATTTTTGTGTTGTCTCCTTGTGCGCCTCCATCTTTTGATCCATGTTCTCCCGCATTTCTCTAAGCGATTTTTGTGTTTCCTTTGTAAGGGCTTCTAACCGTTGATTCATGGTCTCCTGTAACTCTTTATGAGATTTATTTGTGTCCTTCTTGTGATCCTCTAATAGCATCATGAGAAGTGATTTTAAATCCAGATCTTGTCTTTCGGGTGTGGTGGGGTATCCAGGACTTGCTGCTGTTGGAGAGTTGGGTTCGGATGGTCCTACATTACTTTGATTACTGTTAGTAACATTCCTACGTTTGCCTTTTGCCATCTGGATACCTCTGGTGTTAGTTGGTCCTGCTGCCACTGGCTGTTGGTTGGACCTCCTGTGAGCCTGCAAAGCTATTTCTGCCCCCCCCTGGATTACCAGGATTCCCCTGGCACCGATTTCTGGGGCCTGCCTGCTCCTGAGTGACTTTGGAGCCCTAATGTGCTTTGCCCCAAGTGATCTTATATTGGGGAGGCCTTGCACATCTAAAGGCTCAGCCTAGTGGATTCCTGGAGCAGAGGTCGCCAAAGGGAGGCTGGCAGGCTCCTGCCCTGTGCAGGGGTGTGTGATCTCTCCTGGGGGGGGAGGGGGCGTCCCTCTGCCAGGCAGAAGTCCCACAGCAGATCTGGCGCGCTGGTCACTGCAGATCAGCCCAGCACCTGGGAGCAGGTTACACACAAGCTGCCTGAACCCGAAGTGATATTATGCCTGTCTGTCTCTGAGCCTGGTGGTCCCAACTACCTGGTCACTGGAGCAAAGATGGCGGAGGGCACTCTCCGTGGCGCCGCTCACCCTGTGGTCACGATGGCCCGCCGATCTGGCACCCAGACGACCACAGCGCCAACCCGCCCTCGGGCACAGAAGGAAGCCCCAACAGGCCGTGTCCCAAGTGATGTTATATTGGGGGGAGAGCCTGGGTACCGGTCTCTCCAGCGCAGTCCGCGGGAACAGAGGTCGCGGAAGGGAAGCTGGCGGGCTCCCTCCCTGCGCAGGGTCCCTCCACCAGGCAGAAGGTCCCACCGCGGAACTGGCGCGCTGGTTACTGCAGATCAGCCCAGCACCTGGGAGCAGGTTACACCCAAGCTGCCTGAAACTGAAGCGATATTATGCCTGTCTGTCTCTGAGCCTGGCGGTCCCAACTACCTGGTCACTGGAGCAAAGATGGCGGAGGGCAGTCTCCGTGGCGCCGCTCACCCTGTGGTCACGATGGCCCGCCGATCTGGCGCCCAGACGACTACAGCGCCAACCCGCCCTCGGGCACAGACGGAAGCCCCAACAGGCCGTGTCCCAAGTGATGTTATATCGGGGGGGAGAGCCTGGGTACCGGTCTCTCCAGCGCAGTCCGCGGGAACAGAGGTCGCGGAAGGGAAGCTGGCGGGCTCCCTCCCTGCGCGGGGTCCCTCCAGCAGGCAGAAGGTCCCACCGCGGAACTGGCGCGCTGGTTACTGCAGATCAGCCCAGCACCTGGGAGCAGGTTACACCCAAGCTGCCTGAAACCGAAGCGATATTATGCCTGTCTGTCTCTGAGCCTGGCGGTCCCAACTACCTGGTCACTGGAGCAAAGATGGCGGAGGGCAGTCTCCGTGGCGCCGCTCACCCTGTGGTCACGATGGCCCGCCGATCTGGCGCCCAGACGACTACAGCGCCAACCCGCCCTCGGGCACAGACGGAAGCCCCAACAGGCCGTGTCCCAAGTGATGTTATATCGGGGGGAGAGCCTGGGTACCGGTCTCTCCAGCGCAGTCCGCGGGAACAGAGGTCGCGGAAGGGAAGCTGGCGGGCTCCCCTCACTTGACTATTCTTAAATAACAAAGATTCAATAAAGAAATAACACAACTGATCTTTTTCTCAGAATCCAATCCTTGAATGTTTGGCTCTGAGAAAATTTTAATTGCACATGTTTTGAGAGAAAGTAGCATTATAATGAAAAGGTACAAAACTACATCTTAATTATGCCCAAGAGTTTAAGTGTTATTTAGGGTTGTGTATAATTATTTGGGGGAATACCTATATAAAAATTTCAGTATTAACCACATTTTTCTCTGGAGGTAAAAGAAACACTTGAAAGGAATTTCCATCCAATAAAACAAAAATTACACACTTAAAAAACTTACTAATCATAAATTGATTGGCTCATAGGAGGCAGGCTGTTCAGTGTCTCCTGGTATAAGCATGAGCCAGCCAAGGTTTATATGGCCTCAAGAGTAACTAGTCTGATGCCTCAAGCAAAAACTCAGGTTGTTGGGTAATCAGCACCATTCCTCAACCCGTAGCAGGGATCACAGAGAAAACAAGCCAGGACCCCAACAGTTTCTTGTATCTATTAGACCTGACTTTGTGAGTCTCACTGACTATATAGGGTTTTTTTTTTCTTAAATCTAAAAGCTATAACCCTTCAGACACTGGCCACGTTATAAACTAACCATCAATTATGATTGCACTGCTCATGAAGACATTTAAAATTTATTTCATTTTCTGTGAATTAAGCATGTCACCCTCAAAGTTCCCTAGCACTCCTTTACACGTGTGTGGCATCTTGCTCAATTTATTCAAGAGATGAGAAAGGAAGGGTTGTGAAGAAAGGGGAGCAGCATTCGCCACCCAGGGTCGCAAAGGATTGGAAGTGAGGAGCAATTTCAGTCCAGCGCTGTCAGGAAATGGTGAGGCTCCTCCCCTCTGCACAGTACTTTCTGTTTTATAAATGGCATTTGGGATATCTACAAAACCAGTGGGGGTAGGAGAAAAGAGCCAGCTCCTGACTAACTTGGATAAAGTGAGTACCAAGCAAGAAATGTGTCAACTGCCCTCCTCCAAGTGGGCGATTTCCAAATCGCTAAGCCTCAAATACTTTCTGCAACTGGAGAGAGAAATGATGAGGCGCGTGATGAAAAAAACTTTTAAATGGAGAAATAGAGAACTTCGGTGTTATCCAGCAAATGCCAAGGAACTGAAATTTCAATGGCTAACCCAAGATGGAAAGAAAGCCAAAAGGCTGTTGGTAAAGGCGCGCACGCTTGGTCTCTTAAGGAAGGCAGAAGACATCCGAACAGGCTGCAGTGGGTTGACACTGTGTCAAAATAGTACCTGAAGGTCTTAGTTGGATTTTTGTCTCCTCTGTCATCCCGAGTTTATCTTTGGTAAGACACAGTGATGAGAATTTAAGTTGGAAAGGAAGAAAAACTGAAGATAGGAGGCCCTAGCTCTCTAAGCATAGGGCCTAGATTTCCTATCGCATCCAATAAAAGCTTCAAACAATAATCAGTCAGATGCAGAGAAAAGGAAACTCAAGTCTTTTACACAGAGCAAAAGTCACAGTGCGTGGACATAGGCCACACTGACCCTGTTCCGTGTTTTGTGGCTTTTCCTTCTACCTTACTTCAGCCATATTGACTGTCACATGCTACATCAACATAAAGCGATTTCAGTATCCTTCCACTTATGCATTCAAAACTACCATTGGGGAAAGGGGGACAGTCTAGGGTTAGAAATAAAACTGCATTCAATAAATCAATCCCCACCGCCAGAGCCTATATTCTCAGGGTCCCTTCATCGCCCAACAACAAGAGACACATGGGGTATAATTCACACAGGCATGCGTGCCATAAGGAACAGGAGTAGGATAAGATGAAGACTGGAGGAGTCTCCTGAGTGTTTGGGGTTGGAGAGATTATGAAATTGTAGATAGAAAATTCAAGATATTCTGCTCATAAGGCCTTTGAACACAGACCTGAGGCAAGTCAAGTTTTGATCTTTGCAGCTACCTCAAGGAAGAGAGGAGAAAAGCAAAATTTCCTCTCCCCGTCTCTTCAGCTACAGAAACAAGCAGAGAGCAGTGAGTGCAGCTGCCGTGGAGAGGAGGGAAGGGAGAAGGTGAATTTAGAGACAAAGGGGAGCAAGATCACGTAGGGCATTGAAACCACAGTCAGGACTTTAGAGTTTCTTTAGTTTATGTGGACTCAGGACCAGATATTGACTCACCTAACATACCACAGAACTGGGCATTTCTTCAAACAGTACATTTTAATGCAAAGTTCTTACCTGGGTTTCTTACAGAAAACTAAAGTAAGGTATTTTTTTATAGCAAAGTTTTTATTCTAAGCAGAGGGGTGGGGATCAATTAATTGGTATCATAGCAATCCAAGAATGTGGTTTTCCAAGAGGTCAATAAATGACATAGTTGCTAAACTGTGGGCAAGAAAAACAAGTTGTCCCTCCCTGTGCTTCCTGCACAAAGCTTGAGATGACGAGCCAGAGGAGAGAAGGTAAAGGAAGACAGAAGAAAACCGATGCCCACCAGGAAAATTCCAAAGTTGAGATGTCCCTGAGAGAGGCTGGAGAGCTCATAAAGAGCTGCCTTGTTACCCTGTGCCCCAGAGAAGACAGTGAGAATTAGCTTTGCTCTGTGGTGTTTGCACACACATAAACCCCATATGTTTTAAGCTAATGTATGTTCATGTGCGTAAGGGGAAAAACCATTAAAGAATTTTACACATGAAGCAATCAACGTGAAGGGTATAAATTTAAAAAAATAAAAGCTTTTAAGTATGAAACTACAATGTAGCCAGAATAACTATACATTTTATACTGCCTGGAGCAGTCTTATTTTACTCTCCTAATTATGGTGAAAGTATTAATAGCTCCCTTTAACTCTCAAGAATGTCCTGTACTGGATGATAAATTATATAGTCACTTTCTCAATGCCTTGTGCACAAAGGGGCCAGATAATGAAGTGTAAGCATATGTAACACTAATTAGGATTCTAACCTGAAAAAATAATTTAATTTTGATTAGACTAGTTTTAAAATAAGAGGTTGATGGTAGACCTAAGGCCAAAAGTTTTGGGTATCAAAATTAGGCATAAAGAAAGGCAGGTGTTTGAACAAGCCCTGTCCAGATGTCACCATTTTCCAAGAAACTACTAAGACACTCTTTCAAAATGAGGTACAGATTTCTTCAGCATCAAGGAAACTTCAGAACATGCAAATTTTTAACAAATATTTCCACAGTATCTCTCCTAGGGAGTCGCGGCCGTTGCAGATGGTTATAGGGTTTGAAAGATAAATGAACACAGTTCTTTGTTATAAACAAACTCACTATCAGCAAGAGGGGAAGGCCCATGGGAACAAATGAACACATACAAATTCCCACACCCAATCTCAGGCGTGATGAGAGAAACAGACATAGGTTAGCAACTGAAGCGAGGAGAAAGGGGTACAGGAAGGGGCCAGGAAAGGAGTTGCAGAGCCCCCCAGGAAAGCAGTTAGGGAAAGATGAAGAATGAGCCTTTATAAATGACGAATGACTGAGAAAGACCGGAGAGGAAAGGGAGACATTCCAGACAAAGAGAATCACGTGTACAAATGCCAAAGGCAAGAAAAATCTTAGAGGGGAGTGAGCATCAGCCGTAGCAAGTAGTTTGACAATGAACATAGCTGAGCAAGTACTTGGAAATTAGACGGTGAAATGAAAACCTGAGAGATTTAAACTTTATGCTCAAGGCTCGCCTTGACAGGGCATTCATTTTAATAAAACAGACAAAAATATATGTCTGAATTTAGAAAGGCTACTTTGATAACAGGGTGGATTTGAAGGTATTGGGCTTAGAGGTCAAAGGATCAGTAGGCTACCAGCAGAATCCTCAGAACTTATGCAAGGATATGACATAGTTATAGTAAGTTGGGAGAAAGTGTACTGGATTGAATCTGTAACGTTTGCCCATAGACTCTGTTGGAAACCATCGGTCCTTAGTTTGCACCATTGAAGGCTATGTATCTTTGAAGCAATGGGGTCTGAATGGAGGAACTAAGTGGTTAGACACAGATCTCTCAAGGTTATATGTGCCATGGGCTCTAGCCTTGGTCTCTGCTTCCTGGATTATGTCATCTCTATGGCTGCATGATATGCCCAGCACCACACACTTTCTTGGCCATGAAAAACTGGATCTTCTCTAAAACCATGAGCTAAATGAAACCTTTTCTCAGCAGTCTTTGGATACAGATCATTTCAGAAGGCTTGTTCTGGATGTGTAGATTTGGGAATCACCCATGTTTTAAGATTTAAAGGGTAGTGAATGCTAGGAGATGTGTTCTGCCAACTAAAACTACAACAACAAGAGAAGAAAGCCTATGAGCAGGTTTGGTCGGATCCCAGGGTTTGCAGGGTGGCAGAGGCAGAGAGTCGCTGAGAACAAGGGAGGGAACAGGTAAGGGTGGAGGAGGGCCTGAAAGAGAGAGACCTGGCCACATCATAACAAGAGTGATATTCAGAAATAAGAGGTATTAGTTGTGGCAGTCAGGTCCCAGGTGATGTTGACCATGAGTATCTCCATAAAGTGGTGGGGTGTGGGCTAGATAAAGGTTGAAGAATTAACTAGAGAAGGAGTGGGGAGGGGAGCAGTCAATAGGCTTGAGATAGGGTTTGTTTTTGTTTTTCTTTCTGACTTATGGGTATATGCCAGCTTTAGAAACGTGAAAGAATGCGATCATGCAGAAAACAGAAGGCATACTCCTAGGGGTAAATTTTCTTAGGAAGTGAGAGTAGAGGTAGGAATGTAGTCCTTTGAGCTGCAGCTGGTAGAAAAGTTAAATCAGGCAGAAATTAGGTAACTGGTCAGCAAATCAAGAGTGTCTCACTCACCCATGTGTCCCCACAGCAGTGAGCTCTCTGATCTAAAGTCCCCACTCTACATTTTTGAACCTAGGTCTCAGAGGCAAAGAGGAGAGTGGCTTACGAACACCCTCTGAGCACTTGAATTCACTCTTAAGGGAAGTCCAAGGGGTAGCGTGTGTTCTGAGTGCCATAGACTTAGGGGCTGCATCATCTAAGACATCTGCCGATGATGATGCCAAGGACCACAAGAAGGCAGGGAGGGGAACAGAGGAGCAGGGGAGAGGGGAGCAGGGGAGAGGGGAGAGCGGAGAGGGGAGAGGGGAGCAGAGGCAAGGGGAGCAGGGACTGAATGGAGAGTCCTGGGAATCAACAACATTAAAGAACAAAAACTGTTGACTGTTAGACATGAGCTCTGCACAGATACTGGACACCAATGGTGAATTGTGAGTGAAGGAAAAACAGTGTGAGCCTACTTCTAAGAATCCTGATGCATTGTGGGAGGAGACAGGGACTGCTGGTGACATCAGTAAGGGTTGGAGAAGTGTCCCAGTGCCATTTGGATCTTAAGGGAAGACTTTTTTGAGAGAGTGGTAAAAGTATATGTGAGGTCCATGACAGGAGAGGCAAGCAAATTCAGGACCTAATCTCAGCCCCTTGTATATTCTTTAGGATTGTACCAATAAACTTCTATCCATAAAGAAATCTCCAGGAAATTCTCCCCTGTGCCCATATGTTCAAGGTTCTTCCCTAGTTTCCCTTCTATTAGTTTCAGTGTGTCTGGTTTTATGTGGAGATCTTTGATCCACTTAGAATTGAGCTTAGTGCAAGGAGATAAGAATGGGTCAATTTGCATTCTTCTGCATGTTGACCTCCAGCTGAGCCAGCACCATTTGTTGAAAAGGCTATCTTTTTTCCACTGGATGGTTTTAGCTCCTTTGTCAAAGATCAAGTGACCATAGGAGTGTGGATTCATTTCTGGGTCTTCAATTCTGTTCCATTGATCTACATGTCTGTTACTGTACCAATACCATGCGGTTTTTAACACTATTGCTCTGTAGTACAGCTTGAGGTCCGGGATACTGATTCCCCCAGAGGTTCTTTTACTCTTGAGAATAGTTTTAGCTATTCTGGGTTTTCTGTTATTCCAGATGAATTTTTGAATTGCTCTTTCTAACTCTATGAAGAATTGAGTTGGGATTTTGATGGGGATTGCATTGAATCTGTGTATTACTTTTGGTAAGATGCTCATTTTTACTATATTAATCCTGCCAATCCATGAGCATGGCAGATTTTTCCATCTTCTGAGGTCTTCTTCAATTTCTTTCTTCAGAGACTTGAAGTTCTTGTCATACAGATCTCTCACTTGATTGGTTAGAGTCACGCCAAGATACTTATTATGGTTTGTGGCTATCGTGAAAGGTATTATTTCTCTTACTTCTTTCTCAGCCTGCTTATCCTTTGAGTATAGGAAGGCTTCTGACTTGCTTGAGTTGATTTTATATCCAGCCACTTTGCTGAAGTCGTTTATCAACTGTAGGAGTTCTCTGGTGGAGTTCTTTGGGTCGCTTAAGTATACTATCATATCGTCTGCAAATAGTGATAGTTTGACTTCTTCCTTTCCAATTTGTATCCCTTTGACCTCTTTTTGTTGTCTAATTGCTCTAGCTAGAACTTCAAGTACTATATTGAAAAGATATGGAGAGAGAGGGCAGCCTTGTCTAGTCCCTGATTTTAGTGGGATTGCTTCAAGTTTCTCTCCATTTAGATTGATGCTGGCTACCGGTTTGCTGTAAATTGCTTTTACTATGTTTAGATATGGGCCTTGAATTCCTGATCTTTCCAAGACCTTTAGCATGAAAGGATGCTGAATTTTGTCAAATGCTTTCTCAGCATCTAATGAGATGACCATGTGGTTTTTTTCTTTGAGATTGTTTATGTAGTGGATTACATTGATGGATTTCCTTATTATATTGAACCATCCCTGCATCCCTGGGATGAAGCCTACTTGATCGTGGTGAATGATCGTTTTGATGTGTTCTTGGATTCGGTTGGCAAGAATTTTATTGAGTATTTTTGCATCAATATTCATAAGAGAGATTGGCCTGAGATTCTCTTTCTTTGTCGGATCTTTGTGTGCTTTTGGTATTAGTGTAATTGTGGCTTCATAGAATGAGTTGGGTAGTGTTCCTTCTGTTTCTATTTTGTGGAACAGTTTGAAGAGTATTGGTGCTCTAAGATCAAGAATAGACAAATGGGACCTCATTAAATTACAAAGTTTTTGCAAGGCAAAAGACACTGTCAAAAAGACAAAGCGGCAACCAACTAACTGGGAAATGATCTTTACTAACCTTACATCCGACAGAGGGCTAATATCCAATATATACAAAGAACTCAAGAAGTTAAACTCCAGAGAGGCAAGTAACCCTATTAAAAAATGGGGTACAGAGCTAAACAAAGAGTTCTCACCTGAAGAATATCTAATGGCTGAGAAGCACCTAAAGAGATGTTCATCATCCTTAGTCATTAGGGAAATGCAAATCAAAACAACCCTGAGATTCCATCTCACACCAGTCAGGATGGCTAAGATCAAAAACACAGGAGACAGCAGTTGTTGGCGAGGATGTGGAGAAAGAGGAACACCCTCCACTGCTGGTGGAATTGCAGGCTGGTACAACCACTCTGGAAAGCAGTCTGGCGGTTCCTCAGAAAACTGGGCATGACACTCCCGGAGGATCCGGCTATACCACTCCTGGGCATATACCCAGAGGCTTTACCTGCATGCAATAAGGACACATGCTCCACTATGTTCATAGAAGCCTTATTTATAATAGCCAGAAGCTGGAAAGAACCCAGATGTCCCTCAACGGAGGAATGGATTCAGAAGATGTGGTATATCTACACAATGGAATACTACTCTGCAATTAAAAACAATGAATTCACGAAATTCCTAGGCAAATGGTCAGATCTTGAAAATATCATCCTTAGTGAGGTAACCCAATCACAAAAGAACACACATGGTATGCAGTCACTGATAAGGGGATATTAACCCAGAATCTCGGAATACCCTAGACACAATCCACATATCAATAGATTTCTAAGAAGATGGAAGGAGAGACCCCTGGTCCTGGAAAGACTGGATGTAGGGGAACGCCAGGACAGAGAAACGAGAGGGGGTTGAATGGAGAAAAGAGGGAGGGAAGGGGGCTTATGGGACTTTCGGGGAGGGAGGAAACGAGAAAGGGGAAATGATTTGGAATGTAAATTAAAAAAAATAAAATAAAATAAATAATAAAAAAAAAAAGAAATCTCCAGGGCAAACAACAACCTTGCGGAGAAATCTGGGCGTTCTTTGTTTTACTTTATTGTAGTTAAAGCAAAATATAGAATGTTCTGAGAAGACAGTAAAAATACACAGGAGATTGATCCAGAGAGTATAATGGAAAGTGGGGTTCAAAAGTGGGGGAGATGTCAAGAATAGAAGCCAGAGGGTATTTGGGAACATGATGTCTTATCCCAGGCTGACTGTTGCTTTCCCAGGAAGTCAGAAAAAAATTGGGAAACGATACAAAAAAATAAATAAATAGAGATTCATACATACCATAAACACTTTATATAACTGAAAACATAAATGTACACACATGTGCCAATCTTTTGATGTTGGGCCAGGACCCAATCTCCACATATGGATCCACTGATTAGAGTTATGCCTCTTCTGTATTACATAAACCGCATCCTTCTTCTGCGCTGGCCAGCCTTGCTCTTTAATGGGGGAAGGGGAGAACCTGAGCACACTCGCTAAATAATCTGAATGCAGAGTCTGAATGCAGAAACGCCACCACCACCCCAACCCCCCACCCTTTTTACAAGCTGCCAGCCGACAGACAGCACACACTGTTTTGCTGTTATCCTGCCCACATATCACTAGAAGTGCGGCGTTCACAGCTAAGAATTTACTGAGGCTTTGCAAAACCTTCAGCTCAGTTTTCAGAGAAACCAAACAACATTTTTTTTTTTTTGCATTTGATCAGAGTACATTCTGTAAAATCAAATCAAGCAGGGGTCTGAGGACCAGTGCAGGTCCATTGCACTTTGTTTGAAGGCTTTCCATGGGCCACATCTTCACGCTGAAGCTAGTGATCCAGGTGGCTAGAACAGGGTGCAGTAACAATTAATCCTGCATCTCAGTTAAGAAGCCAGTCAAGGGCCCTTTAGATGCACAGGCAACAAGGCTGGGTTTGTGGAGTATTCACTGGCTTCTGCGACAATGAGTGCGGCTGTTTACAAGATGGCTTTCTCCCCTGTGTGCTTCCTCTGCCCCCACTATGCCCAGTACCGATCCCTTTGGGCGTTTGCTGTTTGAGAGAAGAGGCAGGGATTTGGATAACAAGACTCCCAGAAGAAGAGTAGACATTTCACAGGTTGCTTCTCAGCTTTAAGATATCACGTTACTTTCCTTGCTTCTTTTCATTCAGAATTCATAGCTAGAAGTCTCACTCATTTGACTTATTCACTATGCACAGATCTTCTTCATCTGAGCTTCTCTAGCAGGAGACTGAAACCAACATTCACACCCTTCCTAACAATCACTGCCAGGGACCTCACATAAAGCAAAGGGCAACAAAAAAAAACAAAAAAAAAACCATGTTTCCCAGAAATGCTTATGACCTTAGCACAAACTGTCAGGGGTTAGGCCTGCTTTCTCCTAAAGACTTTCACCTAAACACCACCACTAACTCTTTTCCAGTACAAAAGATTTCTTTAAGTTTTTCTCTGGTGGGCCACACCTTTAATTCTGGTACTCATGAGGCAAAGAGAGGCTGATCTCTGCAAGTTCAAGACTGACCTGATGAACACAGCAAGCTCCAGGCAAGCCAAGGCTACACAGAGAGACTCTGCCACAAAGAGAATGAAAGAAGGAAAGAAAGGAAGGAAAGAAAGAAAGAAAGAAAGAAAGAGAGAGAGAGGAAGAAAGGAAGGAAGGAAGAGAGAGAGAGAGAGAGAGAAAGGAAGGAAGGAAGGCAGACAGACAGAAAGAAAGAGAGGAGAAAGAAGGAAAGAAGGAAGGAAGGAAGGAGGGAGAGAGAAAAAACAATAAAGAAGTTTAGATTTAAAATTTATTATCTGTGTGCACATACATGCATGTATGTGGGTACCCATGGAAGTCAGAAGAACGCTTCAGATCTCTTGAGTCAAAATTACAAGCAGTCATGAACGACTACAAGTGATACTAGGAACTGAACTCCAGTTCTCTGCAAGAGCAGTGAGTGCTCTT
Organism: Tokudaia tokunoshimensis; assembly: GCA_036184795.1. Taxonomy (NCBI): domain Eukaryota; kingdom Metazoa; phylum Chordata; class Mammalia; order Rodentia; family Muridae; genus Tokudaia; species Tokudaia tokunoshimensis. Next base: position 32,299,911 of record BTHU01000013.1, on the reverse strand, counting down.
AACTGCTGAGCCATCTTTCTAACCCTCCCCTCAAAGTAGCCTTCTAGTGGTCTTAGAAATTTAGGACATTTTCTCCATATCCTTTAGTGAGATGCCACTCAAACTGGGAAGTCTTTCCTCAACTGTTCTCCATAGAATCAATATATATATTGATATATATATAGACTGCTGTGGAAATGGCCACCTGTGGATGAGCCACTGTTTACTGAGGTCATACTGACAAATCCGTGTGTTAGGTGTCTGTAAGACCGCAGAGGCACTGTTCTGGCTATTCCTTGCTCTATGATCTCAGGCATCATCGTACTTACTTCCCCTGGCTTATTCATTTACCTATGATATGGGAAGGCAACTGTGCTCCTCAGTATTCCGCCCGTGCACGCTAATGTGTGACATGGATATGCCAATGATGACTCACAGCAGTGAGAAGTATAATGTCTGTAGTCTCTGGATGCCTAACACAATGGTTTATTTGCTGTAAATATGCAAAACAAGTACACACCCACGGGAGTGTGGCACACTTGAGACAGACATCTTTGCATGTGCATCAGAAGATGCCTACAGACAGAAGTCAGAACTTATGTTTGAATCTGGGTCACCGGGCCTCAGAGGCTGGACTCTTAACCAACATAGTATTTGTTTTCAGAATACCAGGCTAAAGTGGAAGTGCTATTAATTTATAAGAATTTGTTCTTTATTGATACACACAAGGTCGATGATGCCCTTCCCTAACAATTACCATCAACCACAGACCATAGGAATTAGTTTAGGGAATTCATCAAATTGTCCTAAGGTGATGCTTATCTGTTTCAGGCCACAAGTGGCTAAAAGATATACCTTCTGAACTAAGCAAAGTCATGGCAGGGCATGATGGAAGAGCATGCTCTGCTTACTGAAAAGGCAGTTTCCACTCTAATTTGCCAGAGTCTCCTTGCACAGATGCAAACTGTCTTTAACAAAGTAGGGTTAGGGAGACAGAGCCGTGCAATGAGACAGGAAAGGTGAATGAATCAACGAGACATTTCCTGGGAAGTTAAATAATCCAAGCTTACCCTCTTGGTACACTTCTTCACAGTGTTGATCAGCTCCTGCATTACCAGGTCCACACTCTTCAAGGAAGGCCCTTTCAGTTTTACTATCTGCTTTTTGACTATTGCCTCGAACGCCATGTCTGGAGTAAACAGCCCTGTCCTGAGTGTAAGAAAGAGAGCAGCAGATTAGATTTCAGCAGCTGAAGAGTAGCCAATAGCCCTTAAAAGGTGTTTAAATTGGCATAGGACTTAAATTGAGCATGTAGTCTACTACCAAGTTTTAAACTCATATCAGTGGCTGAAGTGACACATCAGTCATTAAATACTGGCCTTGCAAGCATGAGAACCTGAGTTTGAGCCCCAGCACCCACACACTAAAAAGACAAGACTGTGGTATAAGCCTGTGATCCCAGAAGAAGGAAGGCAGATACAGATGGATCTCTGGGGCTCACTGTTCAGTCTCCATAGCCTGCTTGGAAAGCATAGAGCTAATAAGATATCCTGTTTTCAAAATCAAAGGTAGATGGCCCCTGAAGAATGTCAGCTCAGGCTAACCTCTGCCCTCCACATGTAGGTGCACCAGTATACTTGCACCATACCCACACACTTACAACACACCAGCACACAAGCTCACATGCTAGCACACCATACACACACATATGCATGTACTAGCACACAAACATACCCCAGCACATACATCATACATATACACACACACACTAGCATACAAACATACCCCCAGCATATATCACATACACACTAACACACAAACACACTCAAGTGCATGTACATGCACTCATGTATACACACACACACACATATACACACACCTTGGCACGCACACACACACACACACACACACACACACACACACAATACATATATATCATAATACTATCTTTAATAACCCTAAAATACAAGTTCCTGTCTAACAGCAATACCCAAGCATTAAGAAGAGTAGTGTTTGCCCAGCCTCGGCCAAGCACTGGGCTCGATGCCCTGCACAGCACACAAAATAGCCCGTGCATGTTTTCATAACTTACAAAGTAATGTTAACTGTAATTTGTCTCAACTCACTATTTCAAAACAACGCAAAGGAACAAACGTAACCAGGCCTCCATAACAACATGTTCCCTGTAGATTCAACCACTGTCTGAAATTTTACAGAAAAAAAAAATTGTGTATACAGAACACTACAGACAGTATTGTTGACATTATTTGTCCAAAAATGCCATGTAACAACTATTTTCTCATAGCATTAGGTATTTTGAGTAATCTAGAGATAACTTAAAACATAGAGAAACTGAGTGTTTGTTACATGTACATAGCATGCTATTTTATATGAGAATCTGTGAACTGGGCTATCTCTGGGAAGTCCCGGGAACAACACCCAGTAGATTCCAAGAGCTGATTTACTAAGTTTCCATTTACCATCCCTAAAGGATTTCAAAAGCCCCCCTCTCTTTATAAGTAAGCCTCCCCTTTGCATGGCGAACAGTGGGGCCCCAGAATCTGCTCTTTCCAGCAAGGTTTCTGTACTACAGAGAGGTAGCTGGCTCTCAGCAAAAAGTCCCTGGGTGTTGAAGGAAGGGTGTGACTGTAGAGGAGCTGTCAATCACTTAGATACTGCACTTAGATACTGCACAATGCCTAAATGATGCATTTATAAAATCAACAAATAACAAGAATCATAAAAATCTTCTTTTGATCTGGAATTAATTCAAATTTGATGTCATTATAAGCTTTTCTCACGTGAAGCAGCAAATCAGGGAAGCAAATATAAGGATAGAAGAGGTTATGTGTGTTTTATGAACAATGGGAAAAGAAGCTGCTGGGCTCCACTGTTAACCACTTGCTAGACAAGCATCCAGGTCTTAACTCCATCCCAGTGCCTGAGAAGCTAGGTGTGCGGACGTGTGCCTATAATCCCAGCCTGGGGAGCAGGTGGAGACGGGGGTGGGGGTGGTCCTTCTTAGAATCTCTTCCCAACATAATCTCATCCTGGACCTGCATCAGATGCCGAACCACAACTGGCCTCCAACAGGAGGACCCCTTCACTTAAGGTAACCTATGATCCATGACCCGGCAACCTACTCTACATGGGCTCAAGAAATGTGTTTTGAGGGGGCTGGAGAGATGGCTCAGCGGTTAAGAGCACTGACTGCTCTTCTAAAGGTCCAGAGTTCAAATCCCAGCAACCACATGGTGGCTCACAACCATCTATAATGAAATCTGACGCCCTCTTCTGGTGTGTCTGAAGACAGCTACAGTGTACTTAGATATAACAATAAAAATAAATCTTAAAAAAAAATAATAATTAAAAAAAAAATAAATGCATAGAATGTACCCACACATCATTAACATATACTCTCACAAGACACATATACATATACACTAAATGCATAAATGTATAATGTACTCAAACACACACATATACTCTGAACACACACACACACACACACACACACACACACACTGGAGTTTTCTCTTAGAACACACAGGACCTCTTTGGGAAGATGGCTTGTGTTTCTACTCAGCTTTCTAGGTGAGGTTGACAATGTGCCAGACAGCCTGTGACTACAGCTCGTCACCTCTGTTGATGCTCTTTGACACTAATGTTCAAGGCAGATGTGTTAGCAGTTGGGATACTTTGAGTCTTCCCTGGGCATGGGCACTTGGAGGCCGAGGCAAGGTGATCAGGAGTTTGAGGCCCATCTGAGCTACAGAGTCCCTTTCTCAAAAATCAAAAAAAAAAAAAAAGAAATGTGTTTTGAAATAATTTATATCATAATTCTAGACTATATCACTATGGGCTGAATGTGCATGTTTCCTGTAAGATCTATATGTTAAAACCCTGTATACTTGATATCACCACACTATGATGTAGGGCCTTTGGCAAGAAACTAGATTGTAAGGGTGAAACTTTCAGGAACAAGGTTAGTGGCTCATGGGAAGAGATCAGAGAGCTTGGTGGTCTCCTTCAACAACATACAGGCACTGTGAGAGTTGAGTGGTATACACACTGGGAGAAGCCCCTCACCCAGCCAGGTCAAGCTGGGGAACTCTTGTGATTTCAGCATCCAGAACCATGAGAGACAGATTTCGTTGTTGATAAGCTACTCTGTCTATTCGGATTTGTTACCTAAAGCCTAAGAATACTAAAGTACAAAATAAGAGAATAGCACTACTCTTGATGAGGGGAAATTCAGTTTCTAGCTCACTCCAGGCCATATTCATGCCTCTGTCACTCCAGTCTCCCAACCACACTACCCGCAACAGCCAAGATGTAAAAGCTCCAGCTCCGCTAAGATTGCCATCTCTTTGCACCCAGCCATCTCTCTGCTTAACTCCCACTTCCCCTCCTTCCTTAACACTGCATTATTGTCTTCCACCCTTCAGGCCCACTGCGATAGTTCTTCATATGCATGTACCTATGTATCTGCATGCTCACATACACCACACACGCACGCATGCACACACACACACACATACACTCACTCACACACATACACTCACACACACTCTCTCTCACACACATACTCTATCTCACACAAACACAATATAGGCATGCAACACATTATGATTGAAATTATTCATTACATAGGAATGGTTCCATTGAAAAATAATTACCCTTCTTAATCTTTCCCAATTTCTCTCCACAACCCCAAATTATTCTGCCAGTTCTCCATTGCTTGTGAGCATCTTACATAAGCAAGTCCTCCCCCTCCCCCACCGTCCCCCGTCAAAGAATAAAAAGAGTCTTGTTCACCTACTCAGAGATGAGTAGAATGTTCAGTTCTTATTGGGAAGACTATAGGCCAAGGGTACAGAAAGGTTTTTATTTATCATCATCATCATCATCATCATCATCATCATCATCACTAAAATCTCTCTAGCAATATAGAAAATTAACACTAAGTCAAAAACCGAGATTTTCTTTTTCTGACTTCTAACTCCCTCCTTTCTTTTGATGATGAAAACCCACTTTACCAGTCATTTGAGACGCTCATTTTCTTTGGGTAGCTTGAAGAGAGGAAAAAGATGTGGACCACTTGCCTGATCCCGTGTATGTTTTTGATGGCATAGCTTATTTCTCTTCTCAGTTCTTTCTCATTGAACTCCATCTGCAGATGCAAAGCGAGCCACGGTTATGACACTTAATTCTTTCGGATAATATTATTGAATAGTATAGAATGAGGATAACCTTACAGTTATTAATAAATGGATACTCATGTCTCTTGTAAGCTAAACCCAGATGGTCAAAACATCTGTTTATGTGGAGTTCAAGGCCGCACGGAACATTGGGGATTTCTGGAAGTTCCAGTGGATCAGAGGGTTGTTTTTTTTTTAAACTCTGTTATATATGAGGAGTACTGTGCATAAGGAAAACCTCCTGGACATAAACCCAGCCACTCATTTGAAACACAGAATTATCATTATTATTATTATTATTGTTATTGTTATTATTATTCTGAATGTACTAAAGTGGGGGCCACAGGAGAACGCATAGATGAGAGTATCTTCTGATGGGTGGCCACGACACAGCTGTCTTTTCTTTCTGGCCATTTTAACCACCTGACCGTAAGACCTCTTTATAAGAGGAAATTAATAATACCTTACGAAAGCAACACAGGATGCATTGCTATATAAATATTTCCCAGAAGTCCTAGGCACTACAAATCTACTTGGAAGTAGGATCCAAGAGCCATAGAACTTAGTCCCGAAAGGCACATCCAGAGAGCACCGGATTCACCTTTGGCAGGGAAGCAGCCGTTCCAGCCTTGCTCTCTGTTCATTTCTCCCCTTCTGCTTTACATCTCGGAGTAATGACTTGCCCCAAGCTTCGATCATATGCTGTGGTTTCGGGGTTCAGAGCCATTGTCATTCCTTCCTCTGTGTCATGAACATTTGCACCCTGCTTCCCACCTCTTCCTGTTTAACTAGTTACCCATCCTTCGAAGCTCAGTTCAGGCGGCTGGCTTCCTTACATGGTTGGGCTGGGATTCACATCTGTGGGTGGTGTTGCCATAGCGCCCTATGCTGAAGTTTGTCACTTTACTTAGCACATTTTAATAAAACGATCTATTTATCCACCCTCTTCCCACACCAATACATAAACATTCGCCTCCTCATATTGAGGCGAGTGGCACGGTCCCTAAGCTACTCAGCTGCCTTACTGAGCAATCAGTCCCAGCAAGCGCAAACAACTCTCATTTCCTTCCTACACACTGACACTTTCCCTCAGTTCCCTCATCTGATGGGTACCGCTGTACCCTCAACGGCAAGAAACAATCCTTGGGGGGTAATTTTGAACCTTTGGTTTCTGACTCATGTATCGACCCAAGCCTGTCTACCTTACCCCTAAATTCCCACAGTCATCCATTTCTCTCCATTATTTCTCGTTACATCACTTTGACCGAGAAGCTTTAAAAATGTACATTTCAGAGCTTCCTCCTTGCACAAGATCCCTTTCAAGACCACATGCCCAGCCATGTGTTTGTAATTTTGCTTTCTTTGTCTCTAAGGGACTCCTGAGATTACAGAAGTTTCAGGCAGAAAACATGGTCCATCCATCTCTGGTCAGTCCCTCCTCTTCTTTACCACATCTACTACTTGCCCCTTGGCCATCCAGCAGGCATGGTTCTCTATGGAGATGATCAACCCAATTAGATAACAAACCCCTGTGTAAAGTCCTCCTCTTGCTTTCCATTGTGAACCATGAAAAACTGCAGCCAGGAGAGCCATGGATGCATAGCTTCTTCCCTAAGCAAGCCTCTCCCCAGGACTTCTCTTAACACTGATATCATTGTGCTGGATTGGTCATGGATAATATCCCCTTCTTCGCTCAGAGGGAACCTATCTAAATATCCCAATGAAAGGAACCTTTGCATCATGTCACTGGAACAACACTTGTTTTTCTTGTGCTCTCTACTTTTTTTCATTTTCCTCACAAGATAAATTTGACCCTTTTCTATCTTGGTCACTGGGACTTTGGCCCACAGGAGGGTCTCAGAAATATTTTAAATTAGACAACTGATAGATATCACAGAAAACTGAGGTATTGTTTCTTGAAGTAATCTCTATGAGCTCACTGAAATCAGAAAAGATTTCGAGTACAAAGGATTCTATTCCAAGGACTCTGTCAGTCCTGTGATACATCACAGCATCAAGAGAGCTGCAAGGGAGAGCAGGAAATGAGGTGGGACAAAGGGAGAAAGAACGTTGGTTACAAACCTTCACTATCTCAAAAGGAAAGCGTTCGTGGAAAATGCGGTTGATCTTAGCACCGCCAGAGAGCTCTAACGTGTCTACTTGATCCCCTGACCCTTCGATTCTCTTCTCAAAGTCCACAGCAAACTGTTGGACCATCCTAGAATTGAGAAAGAGAAATAAACCCAAGTTAAAGTTAGTTAACATCACGGGGTTCTCCTGTCCTTGTCTGATTTTACTAAGGGTGTAGCTTAGACTCCTTTCCTGGTGTTCTTAGTGACACCTACTGGCTAAGTTAACACTATGCATCATTTGGCTGTGACAAAGCCATTGCAGGAACAGATTTATTTTACACATTTTAACTAGAGTAAATATTTTAAGTATTGTTCTCTAAATGTATTCTATCCATTGTGATTATGACATGAAATGGTAGTTAAGGGACACTTGGATTTAAAAAGTTATGTAATGAATCTTAAGTAGACTAGTCAAGTGAGTCTCCACTCCTGTGACATCATGCCTGCCCACTCCCAGCTCCTACCACTGAAACACCCACACACAAGCACAGCCACACACCTACATACACATCTACCCACCCAACTCCCCCCACATACACACATACACACACAGCACAGACTCTTTTTCTCCCTCCAATATGGCGCCTCAGTCTGTCCTCCTCATCCTACAACTGTGTGCTGGGTTCTCTAAGAGTGACCAGAGCTTCGAAAGTCATCAAGACAGTTTCCCCCACCTTCAGATGCCACCGTTCATAGGAGTCCCTGGCCTGCATATTCAATAGCATGCTGGACACATATTTTCTCTTAGCTGTCTCAGATCAAAACACCTAAAATGTGAACTGCTTAAACTGCTTTCCTTCTCTCATTCTGGAGCCTGCTGATTCCCCCACCTCGGCTCAACCCTCAGCAACCACTTCTTGGATTACTAAGATACCTGTAGGTTTCCATCCTGATTCTAGGATGCTGTCCAGGTCAGACCCTACACTGACACAGCCACACAAACCTGCCATCACAGACCCTTCTAACCATCTGGCTTGCTTTTCAGTGTGATTCTTTGTGCTGTGGCCTTGGCTGTTCATGAGGCTGATTTCTTGCTCAAGGACATGCATCATCCAATCCAAGCACAAAGAATCTTCTGTCCAGTTCCCTCATGTACCACGTCCCTGTATTTTTGTACGTGCTTTGAGGATTTACAGCACCACTGACTCCATCCCCTGCCTGGCTAATTGCCATCTGTTCTCAAGACTCAGCTCAAGTATTAATTCTTCTGAGAAACCCATCATGGCCAGTGGTCCTCAGCTCCCACCATCATCTATGACTGCACAGATGAAGGGATCCTCTGCTTCTTCAGCCTAGTTCTAACAATGCTTCTCAGACCACATCATCACTGCTTGCTTCCCTGTTGGTCACTTCCTGGTGGGCAATGGCATGCGCCATACAGGCAACATATAAGAAATGCTTAATAAATATTTGTCCTGTGAATCTATCTTAAGCCAACTGGTGAAAATAAAAGAGAGAAGAAAAAAAGTATTCCCATCTTGTGATGACCACTTGGTTTAGAGATTCTAATTCTGACATACTAGAACTACTACTTTCAAATTCAAAATCTAATGGAAAATATTTTCAGATCTTTCTGAAACGTGTATGTTTTTATTGTCAAAAATTGATTGGATACAGTGGGTCAAAGTAATGACAAATTATTTAGCCATGTTCAAGTATCTGCTGTGTTTAATGGTTTTTGTTAAGTGCCTAGAAAGTTGTGGTATGTGCATTAAAAGAGTAGAAATTTTTTACAGATTTCATCTCGGTCAATTCCTCCCATACCCTCCACTTGGAGGTATTGGAATAAGCTTTCCCTGAGTCCATTCTATTCTCTTACCCTCCTCCTTAAGCCTAACATACATCCCTCATTCTTCAGGGTCTTGAGTATCAGTTCCATCTGGGAAGTAATAATTCCTCTCTTCACATGTATACAACTCCTCCTCTGGGCTCCAACATTCTCTACTTATGTCTAACAGCATTTATTAGCATCTAACACAATTCATTTATATGCTTGTCTTGATGATCCTTTTCTTAAATACAAAGTGTCACCTTCATTGTTAACTTCATAGTAGGTAATGCAGAGCTAGAGTCTGAGTCCAGTGCATGGAAAGATGGCAGGAAGAGGGAACAAGGAAACATATCAGGAAAGACAGGAGTACACACAAAAAGAAGATAAATTAACAGGCTAGTCAACTCTCTAATGGTAGAACATTCTGCAGTTAAGACCCATGATGTGACAGAGGCAAGGACCAGTCTTTGCATCCTAGCTTCAGACAGATGTAGAGATAACGATGTATGACCTCAATATAAATACATTTATTTTCTATATAACTTGAAAATTTTTTATAAGAGTTTAACCAAAGGCAAGGAGAAACAAACAAACCTGGAAATCATTCTACTCTTTAAAAAAAATCATCTTTGTCATGGTATTATTTTAAGTGAAAGAACACATGATGCAATTAAGATGCCACTGAAACTTTTTGAATATTTGTAAATCTTTTTGTAAAAAAAAAAAAAACCTGAAAAACCACCAGTTCAGTATCATTGTGACTTCTGACCAAAGCAAGAACCATAGAATGCATTTTGATGCATCCTTGCACATTTGAAGGAAGATTATGTCCTTCACTTTTTCCAAAGAGCTGCGACAGTAGGGTAATGCTAGATGTACATGACAGTTCAAGTTGTAGGAGGGCACTACAGAAGTTATCAGGTTGGCAAAGTAGTCCAGGTTTACAAGAAGAAATGTCACTCCCACTGAATGGATACAGCAGAAAAGTGCTAATGGCATCACTGTCCATGTGGATGCTCACCCCAGGAGGTAGCTATCACCAGACTAAAGCTGGACTGCAGTGGAAACAAGTTCCAAGAACAGTAAGCCAAATCTCACCAAGTTGGGAAGAATTAAGACAAATATAAGGAAGAAACTATTGGGAAATGTTGTGGCTTAGAGGTCCTTGTGCACACAGATAAGGACTGGAAATGCCAGGAAAGTTAAACATGCAGGCTTGTCTCTTCAAAGGAAGGAGATGTTTGCCATTCCCATTCCACACAGAATTCTGGGAAAGGATTTAGTTTATGACCTGGTGATCTTTTGCTATCTGTAGGGCCAGGCTTCACTCAAATATTATGTCTGTTTATCCCAGACTTCCCACGGCACCTAAATCTTAAGCATTGCTTCTCAGTTCATAAAATCCATCCAAGATGTCACTTGTAGTTCCCAACAACTATACAGCCTACATAACTTCTATTATCTTAGAGCCAGGTCTTTTGTTTACCTCAGTCATTCTCCCCAGACCCTTATCCTTATCTTGAGCAGTGTTCCTGACTGGACAAAACTTGTCTTTATGGAAAAGGTAATATATGTATATGTATATGTATATGTATATGTATATGTATATGTATATGTATATGTATATGCATACATACTTTGAAAAGAGTTTCCATACAAACATGTCTTAAGCATTGTTGTACACATGGGACTCGTCTCATTGTCATCAGGAAACTTTTTTCCAAATTTGTGCTGTGCTTGAATATAACTAAAATAAACTACCTGGTGTCAGACTCCTGACATTTGGCCCAACACTGCTAAATAAGTCAGACTGGTTTGATTCTTGTCTCTCCTTCGTGCCAGCCATGAAGCTTGCAGGCACACATACAGTGAAGATGCAGAAGAAAGGAATCTTACATGCTACAGAGTGGTTGAATGAAAAATAAAGGAATTAAAGTTTGCTTTGAGGTGGAAGAAATAAAGGCACTACAAAATCAGTCAAGGAAATGGTTTAGTTGCTAAAGTGTTTCCACACAAGTAAAAGGACCTGAGTTCAGACCCCTAGCACCTACACAAAAAGACAGGCCCAGTACCATGCATCTACAATCCCACTATTGGAGCAGGGAAGATAGGAATGTCTCTTGAGCTTGTTAGCTAGACTAACTAAGTTGATGAGCTCCTGGTTCAGTGAGAGATACTGTCTCAAAAAATAAGGTTGAGAGCAATTAAAGAAGATATCAGTGTTAACTTCTGACCTGCACACACACACACACACACACACACAAATGCATGCCCATAATGCATATGCATGCACATATATGTGAAACAATACACAAAAAAATAAACAAATAAATTAATAGTACCTCAAGCGATATCAACTATCATCATTGATGGATAACTTAGGTGTGTAGGAATGCTAGATCTTCCAGTTAAGACAGACCTGGTGAAAGTTGATGCATAGGCATGAAGAGACAAGTGGGGCCTACAGGGGTCAAAGGAGAGTTGAAAGGAGCCAGTGTTCTCTAGCAACTCTGCTATTGTATCTTCAAATACCCCCAAAATAAAGAAGAAATGGGAAGATCATGAAGATGGACAGATCATGAAGGCATAAAAGACCTGCTTGAGTTTTTAATGCTTGAAGTTTAAACAGCCACATTAAAGTCATTACCAGAAAGGGAAAGGAAATTGAAATGTTGTCACTTTTAAGTAAGCCTTTTATTCTCCTGAGATATACACAGGGACAAACCATGTGAAAATTGGTAACAAAGATAATAAAGCAACATCTATAGATTTAGCTATAAAATATAAAAAGATATGCTCATCTCTACTGACTTCTGAGGTTAAGGGAGAAAAATTCTGCTGAGTTACCACTGCTAGCTATGCTCCCTGACTGAATCTGCAGAGATGCGGAGATGGACAACTGGTTAACTTCGTAATAACAGTAAAATCTCCGTATGTTCCTTGAGAAAACATAATGATTAAGAGTCACTGTATCACATGCAGAACCTCAGCTCTGCTCCTTGCTGCTTCCAGAAGGCAACATGATGAGCACGTGCTGGCAAGGCAAGCAGTTTCAAACAAACAGGGGAAAAGAGAGGTGACCCACTGTAGCAGTGCTTTGGTCTTCCTTGTAGGGTCTTCCGGTTTGAAGTTTTTGAAGGCTTCTACTTCATGTTCTATGGAGAGCAACTGTCCCTGTAGCTTGTTCCTGAAGTTGGGCAGGGTGTCTCGAATATGGTTGGTAAGTTGCTAAACAGAACACAGCAAAATCAGACATATGTATAAGCATGAAGACCAGCATATGAGGTAAACTTCAGTCTCCATTGTTGCCTCTCATTATTCAAGTCCAAACAGGACTTCCTGTCTCTGCTGTGGGCATATACATCCAGCCATCTCCTTCTGGATCCATAAATAACACCCCAGCCCCAACACACCCGAATTAACTCCCCTATTATTACAGTTTGAATCGGTGGCGTCTTCAAATGTCCAAAGGCTTGGTCACCAACCTGTAGGTAGGACTGCTGGAAGGTCATTAGAACACTTAGGATATAGGGCTACTGGGAAGAAGTTAGATTGCAAGAATCATGCCCTTGAAGGCCATTGAGACTTTGGTTCTTTCTTCAACCTCTGCTATGAAGGCCCAGCACAGTAAAATCAGATGACCACGAACTGAACTACAAAAGCAGGAGCCAAAATTAGTCTCTTTTCCCTGTAAGTTGTTTGTTTAGGGTATTTTCTCATATCTGTGAAAGCCAACTAGTACACCCAACTTCTCCTATAGGTGTCCAACTTCCTAATAATCTGGGAACATGGGAGTTAGTCTAGTCAACTAGTTACTCATCAAAGATTTTGGTCACCTGCCACAAGCTCTATTGTGTCACTAAGTTCTCAGCTCTCGTCAGCATCTCTCAAAGCTATTAGCCCTAACAAAGACCGTGCTAGCACATTTTTTCACTTTTCTATTAACTGATCTCCCCAATTTTAATTCTACCTGGTCTACAATTAATCTTCCTGCCTGTGATTTGCATATTCCTTTAAATTCACAAACTTGACCCCTTTATTATTTTTAGTAAGTCTCTCTCTCTCTCTCTCTCTCTCTCTCTCTCTCTCTCTCTCTCTCTGCTTAAGATAATAGCAAAAGTTCTTGACTCACACTTGTGAACATTAGAGGCCCTGGGCACTGTCTGCCTTCCCAATTTCATCTCTTTCTACTGACATCCCCCTCCATGTTTTCCAGCCATGATGGCGTTCCTCTCAGTCTCTCAAAAATACCATTCTATGTTCCATCTTACCCATACCAACTGTTCTTTGGGGCCACAGCATTGAATCACTAATAACGGTTATCCTAATTTCCAACAGAGTAAAGATATTTGAAGTAATAGAGAGCACTTATATGGAAAGGAAAGGTCTTCAATACAAAATCCAGTCAAATTTCATCCAGTAAGAATCCAATTAAGTCCTAACTTAGCGATCACCTAACCTAAATAGGTGACTTGTGATCTTCAGGTTTTCTAGTATTCAAAACTTACTTTATTTCTAACTTTATATTTCTAAGCATATTTGTGAATTTTCCCTAAGATATCTCTTAATCTGTTTACAGTTGACTTAGATCAATATAGGTATGGAAGCAATAACATAGAAAGTGTTACTAGCACTGGCTACACTGGTAGAAGAATATTGTGGTTCTTACATGATCAACTCGTGTAGCTGTTAAAATGTATTGGTGTCTTAAGTGATACAGCCAAATGCAGATGTATAGCTTCTAAATGCTCATTTTCTCTTAATTAAAAAGCATGAATTTTATGGTAGTCTGTTACATCACTTAAAAATATACTATTGGTCTTTATTTTCTAAAATGTACTCAGTTGTTCTGTCCAAGTAGTTCAGATACAGTATCAGCTACTGTTACCATGAAAACTTCCTCTGATTCCTTCAAGGCACCAACATCAGAACAGTTATTCCTGACTCATTAGCAGACCATGCTCATAAAGAAGAGTTCAAATAGAGACAGGATATTTGTGACAGAAGCTACTCACAATATAAGTCAATACAATGGAAACTCAGGAAGGAAGCCTGTATTCAAAGACTACCCATGCTTGCCAAGATGTCCAACTCCCTTATGGAAAGAAGATATGTTAAGTAAGTGTACTGAGGACTTATGGGAATGATGTATGTGATGCATAGAAGAGGGTGGGCTGAATGCCAATTCCAAATCTATTTATGTTGAGTGAGTGTGTTATCTGGAAAAGATGTTTTAGGTTAGTAGAAATCAATGATTACTTCATGAAGATTTATTGTTTCAATATTTTAAATTAAAAAACCAATAAAGATTTAATAAAACCATAAAACAGTTAATGGAAGAATCTAACCTAACCATCCCAGCTGGACATTTGAAACAGATCCTAAGAGACTACTTGTCAGGGCTGTGGAAGTCTATCTGAAGATACTGCGTACTGTGAGTGAGCGCATGCTCACACGTGTCTCCTGTTCACTGTTCCTAAATCAAAGTGTGATTTTCCCGTGGATGCTATCAACAATACTGAGGTGGATTCATTTCATTGAGAATGGTAAGTGTGTGAGTCTAAATTACTAGTATTGATAAATTATTATCAAATGCAAAGTGAATCTTACCTGGCCAAAATAAAATTTTATAATAAGAAATGTCCATTCTTGTAATCTACACCTTTCATAATTACACGTACTGCTTAAAAGAATAATTTTACCTGATTCAGGACCTTCTGGAGGTGTGGGGTCCCCATACGGTCAGCAATATGTCTATATGCCGGGTGAGAAAGAAAAAATTTCCTTTCTGCCAGCATGGCCGCCTTAATGTCTTTCTTCCCATCTATGTCCTTCTGGCTTCTGTTGACCACCCCAACGTAGCCTGAAATGAAACACAAACCCATGGGGTTTGGCACACTTCCTGCCATTTATTCTAGAGAAACTTCAAGGCTCTCTACGAGGCAAAATTAGTTTTAAGGCCTAAAGTTTGTGTCTTCTTACAACATTTCATCCAAGTCCTCACTGTTCAATAAATGCCACTGGTTTGGCTATTGATAGAGTGTTAACATCAACTCAATAATATCCTTCACCATTTAAACCTCTATACACTTTAAGAAACTATATCTCAACTGTTATATCATATAGCAGGCAAGTAAATATCAGACTTAAAATGGTGTATATTTATGTAGTCTGTGATGAATATTTATAACCTTCCTTTGAGCTCCTTCCTTTCCCTGTTTTCCTATTCCTGTTATTTTAAGACATAGTTCTCTTCCTGAAATGTTCTTTAATACAACACTTGGGAGCAGTGTGCCATTTCATATAAAGTATTGCTAATAATAAATCACTCCCTTTTAACAGAGGAAGAAGTAAAGCCAAGCCTCCCCGTGGCTTGCCAGTCATTTCTCTGCCATATTATAAAAGGCAGGCCTGGGGAAACCCCGGTACATTACCCCTGCGAAGAGGGAGCAGTTTGTTCTCTAGCACATCCCTGGCATCCGTTCCTTCATCCATGAGATCCAGCTTGGTGATAACGCCAATGGTCCTCAGACCTGTATCATAAACAAACACAATTCTCACAATACAGTTTGCAAAAAACACTACTATGAGCACTACATGTAAGGCTCATAATCCAGGCCCTTCTCATCCCTTTGTAGCTCTCTTGGCTTCCAGTCTGCGGTCACACAAGTCTGCTGACTATCTGTGTGATGGGGGGAGGGCAGCTTACAAACCCACTTATCCAGGAGATAATTTTCCATCCAAGAGAGAAAAATCAGCCATATCACAAAAGTACTTCTAAATGCAGCTACGTTTGATTTAATCACAGGGATGTATTCTGAGAGATGGGTTGTGTTTAGAATTCATCGCTGTGCGATGTAATCATTGTAGAATATATTTATGTAAGATAAGTGGCACAGTGCTGTGTCTCAATGAGGTCTCCTGGTATAAGCAAGAAATGCAACTAGCCTGCAGCCAGTCTAAGATGGGATAAGGTTTTATGCTTGATGTGTGTGCGTGCACATGTGTGTAGGGGTATGCATTTTCATTTTTGTTCACTCACGTAGAGATTCAGAAACAACCCCATGTATTGCTCCTCAGAACCACTGACCCTCCCTTCTTTTTCTCTACCAATAAGCTCTCTTGTTGGCCTAGAACTAAGTAGGCTAAGCAAGTTGCAGGAATTCATTTATCTCTGCTTTCTCAGCACTGGGCTTGCAAGCATGTGACACTATGCCTGGCTTTTTGCATTTGAGTTCTGGAGCTCACACTCAGGAACTGTGAGGCAAGGCATGTGTCCTACCAACTGAGCTGTAGCCTGGCCGCTCAGCACTTTTGACGACTAGCAAGAGAAAGAAAATAGCTCTTAGGTAATACTATGTCCAATTTTCTGAGGAAATTTCCAGAGTGGATTTATCAGCTTGCAATCCCACCAGCAATGGAGGACTATTCCTCTTTCTCTACACCCTTGCAAGTATCTGCTGTCCCCTGAATTTTTGATCTTAGCCATTCTGACTGCTGTGAGGTGGAATCTCAGGGTTGTAATGATTTGCATTTCCCTGATAACTAAGGATGTTGAACATTTCTTTAGGTGCTTCTCTGCCATCCAGTATTCCTCATTTGAGAATTCATTGTTTAGCTCTGTACCCCATTTTTAATAGGGTTATTGGATTCTCTGGAGTCTAAATTCTTGAGTTCTTTGTATATATTGGATATTAACCCTCTGTTGGATGTAGGATTGGTAAAGAACTTTTCCCAATCTGTTGGTTGCTGTTGTGTCCTTTGCCTTACAGAAGTTTTGCAATTTTATGAGGTCCCACTTGTCAATTCCTGACCATAGAACATAAGTCATTGGTGTTCTTTTCAGGAAATTTTCCTCTGTGCCCATGTGTTTAAGGTTCTTCCTCACTTTCTCCTCGGCATATACCCAAAAGATTCTCCAACATATAACAAGGACATATGTTCCACTATGTTCATAGCTGCCTTATTTATAATAGCCAGAAGCTGGAAAGAACCCAGATGTCCCTCAACAGGAATGGATACAGAAAATGTGGTACATTTACACAATGGAGTATTACTCAGCTATTAAAAACAATGAATTCATGAAATTCTTAGGCAAATGGATGGAACTAGAAAATATCATCCTGAGTGAGGTAACCCAATCACAAAAGAACACACATGGTATGCACTCACCAATCAGTAGATATTAGCCTAAAAGCTCAGAATACCAAAGATACATTTCATAGACCATATGAAGCTCAAGAAGAAGGAAGACCAAAGTGTGGGTGCTTTGGTCCTTCTTAGAAAGGGGAAAAAACACTCATGGGAGCAAATATGGAGGCAAAGTATGGAGTAGAGACTGAAGGAAAGGCCATCCAGAGACTGCACCACCTGGGGATCCATCACCAAACTCAGATAATATTCTGGATGCCAAGAAATGCTTGCTGACAGGAGCCTGATATAGTTGTCTCCTGAGAGGCTCTGCCAGAGCCTGACAAATACAGAGGTGGATGCTCTCAGCCAACCATTGGACTGAGCATGGGATCCCCAATGTAGGAATTAGAGAAAGGACCAAAGGAGCTGAAGGGGGTTGTAACCCCATAGGAAGAACAAAAATATCAACCAACCAGACCCCCCAAAGCTCCCAGGGACTAAGCCACTAACCAAAGAGTACACATGGAGGGACCCATGGCTCCAGTCGCACATGTAGCAGAGGATGACCTTGTCTGGAATCAATGGGAAAGGAGGCCCTCAGTCCTGTGAAGGCTCAATGAGTACTCCAGTATAGGGGAATTCGAGGGCGTGGAGGTGGGAGTGGGTAGGGGAACACCCTCATAGAAGCAGGGGAAAGGGTGTGTGATAGGGAATTTCCAGGGGGGCGTGGGGACTGGGAAAGGGGGATAACATTTGAAATGTAAATAAAGAAAATATCCAATAAAATATTTTTTAAAAAAAGAAAATAGCTCTTAGTAAACAAATCACAACACAGTCATCTATTGCCATTACTAGGATTTATGTGCATATGTGATTGAACATGTGATACCCTCCTTACATTGACAGAGGAGTGGGCATATCCATAGCAGTTTCACCACAAACATGAGGAAGGAGTTTCACTGTGGTGCTTTGAAGGCAATGATGTCACTGGGCTCTAAGACTTTTTAAGTTCCACAATGATCTCACAAGACCATTCTCATACATATGCATCCCACCATGAATGAAAAACTTGTCATATAGCATTGTAACTGTACAAGTTGCACACACAAAACACACGATGAAAGAGACAGAAGTTTTCATTGTTTCTATTAGTATCCTTTCTGTAAATTGTCTGTGGCTTGTAAAGAATCGAATATCATAGATACACTCAGATAAGGCAGAGGTGACGATGATAATACAGTGCAGAAGATGAGGTTGATGAATATGTAGAGAATATCTTTAAAAGATAAATACCTATGAAGATACAATGCATGAACAATTAGTGCCGCAGAGGGGAGAGCCCATGCAGGAATAGTCTGGGATTGAGAAGATTCTTTTCAAGAATGTCCCAGAAGTGAAAGGTATGAATTTAGAAGTTGAATGAACTCAGGGAGTGCCCAGCACAAAGTGAGAACATAAGCAATTTGTCACATCAGTGTCAGATTTCAAACCACTAGAAACAGAATGTTCCAGAAATTCTGCCAGATGCATTTAAAAAGGAAGCCACATGGAAATGGTTGGGAGTCACGGCCATCTCACCCTTCCCAGAAGCAAACTGGAAACCCAAAAGCAACAGAGAAATTGTTTCAAAATTCAGAAGGAAAAAAATAACCTAGATTCTAATTTATCAATAAATGTGACGGAAGAAAAAAACTTTACTATAGTCTTAAAAAATCCCAGAATATTTAAGCTCCTTTTATTTTTTAGGTACCTAGTAAAGTGGGTACCCTACAAAACACAGGAGTAATTTTAAGAAGAAACGAGAACTAAGAGCTGTGTGGTATCTTCAGCAGCAGGGTTGCACGCCCTTCTTCTGGAAGGCACCAAGACCAATGGCAATAGGCTATGTTGGTTTTAGGGGGTGGGAGGGGCTCCTGAATTCCTTTATTCAGTAGCTTCAAGGGTTTTTCATGCCTGCCACTGAGGTTTTTGTTGGATAGTCTATAGTTTTTGGGAGAAGCACTGTCCAATCAAGTGTCATGATTTTAATTAAATTATATATGCATATATTTTATATGTAATTTTAAGCAAATATAAAATAATCTACTATGACTTTATCAAACACCTTTAGTGTTATTTTTCCCTCATCTTTCCCCCCTCCATCTGGGTCTAGAATCAAATGTGCATCTCTGTTTACGTGCATGTAGATACGGGGGTGTAAGGACTTTTTAGTTTTCTTTCTCCACACTACAAAGTCAAATAAGAATTCAAAGCTTTAAAATATTGATAAGTAGCAATATAAACCTATTATATAGAGACAGGGAGGCAAATACCAACCTCAACAGTTACAGGGCATCAGGAATCAGGAGGGACAGAGTCAAAGGGATGGGATCAAATATATATATATGTATGTAATATTAATATGTAATATATTAAATATACCTTAAATGTGTATGTATGTATGTATGTGACTAAGAAATATATGCATAGAATTTTAATTTTTAAATGCTTGTCATAAAGCATCTCTTTCCTACTGTATTTCTGAAAAGGCAGCCAAGTCCTCTCTTAGTTAGGTGGTGTACCAGAAAGGGAGAAGGGGACTATTTTCTTTTTCTTCACATTTGGTTCCATAAATAGGCAGCTTAAAATAATCAATGAATGAACTCTTGCTGGCAGAACCAAGGCCTGCATTGATGGATCTCAAAAAGCCATTGTCAAAAGAGATTTCAAAGGCTTTCAAGGCATGCCCCTGGGAATTTAAAGACCTGCATAAAACAAAACACATTGTTGATCCCTGATCCTGTGCCAGTCTCATTAGGAGCTCAAAATGAAAACCATATGAGATACAATGGCACAGGTTGAGGAGGAGTTAGAGGAAAATACACTAGCCTGGGGGTGGGAGTCACAGCCTCTACCCGTGAAGCTGGAGTTTGATAAATTCAACAACCTGGTTCCATATTTAATCAGACTAATTCTGCATCTCAGTTCTCAGATTCTATAAGTAATAGCCGTGTTCTTCGACAGTTCAGTTGCAACATCTTATTCCACGTCTCTATAGATAATAGGTAGCGGTTGGCTGCAAGTCAGAATTCTAGAGATGGAAGAGATTTCCAGATTAGGAAGAGATGTCTTTAGTGGTGAGTGAAGAGCTGACTACAGGTTAAGAACAATCCTTACCCTCTTGATAAAACAAAAAGTTCAGAGCTGTTAAAATGTTCACTATTGTGTCTCCACTGTGCTTTTCTCCAATAAAGGATGCTGAGAACCAGCGACCCTGGGCTTGACCCTGAGAAGGCACAGACATCTCCAAATCTGCCGCTTAGGTAATCAGGAGGTTCAGTGCTCTGACTTACGAAGGGACCTCTTGCCCCTTCTCTGTTCTGGGCTTTTCATTTCTTCATCAGTAGGAAACTGGGTCTGTCAGCTGGGGAGCCACACACCACAGCTCCCTGCTGTCCAGGACTAGACATTAGCCACACTCCTTTCTAAAGAAGCTGTATGTGCACCCTGGGTCACCACAAAGAGGGAGAAGATAATGACTCTGGAAGCTAAGCTGGAATAGCAGGAGTCTAGCTTGGTGGGCAAACTTCTCAGACCCATCTTCACAACAGGCAAAAATATAAATGGCCAAGCCCAGCAACAACTCCTTGCACATCTGTCAGATGTAAGATCCCAGTGAACGCTGTTGCCAAATACTTTTGTGAAGAAACACTTCGGCTTTACAAAAGTAGAAACAGAATGGGAAACCTCCTTGGGAATCAGACTTAGAGTGGGGAAGCCTAGTTAGTGCTTCCATAAGGCAATCTTTGGGATGTTAAAGGGAATGTTGTTATTATCCCAGGACAATAAAATTTGATTTCCCAACAGATGTCAGATGAGTAAACTAGTGTTCAGTGTTGAAGCAGAAGAAGCTAAACACTGCTGGACATACTTCACTGTAAAAATCACAAGAGTTCAGAGCAAGACACCTCCACATTGTGGGCATGCATATGTGCGCATGCATATACATATGCATATGTGTGCACATATGTACATATGCATATGCACGTGTGTGTGGAAGTCATTCAGATAGGTGGTAAATACCGAGGGAATTTAGTTTATGAGCCAAATAATTTAATGAAGATACAAAGTTAGCAGGATCATACAGAAGTTGAAATACAAGTTCTAGAGAAGTAGTTCCGTGATAAAATTCTTCCATGCCACCTAGGCTCACTGCCAGTACACAGTGATTTATTATGAGGATGCTGCCATTTCTTCCATTCATGTGTGCTACTAAACAGCTAATTAAGAAGTGGAGTGAAGCCGAGCCAACACTATCAGTTGCCGGGAAAGCAATCTGGAGCAGAGTACACAGTTAAGCAATAACAATAAAAAATAGTCATTATAGAAAGAATACAAAAATATACAGAGAAAAAATTAGAACTTACTAAATTATATGTACTTCGGTTTGTGCATGGTTTAGGTTTAGGTGGGGTTGGGGTGAAATAAATGTAGCTCTTTCTGTTTGGCAATGGTTATTGAATATTTTATTTCTGAAAACAACCAGCAGTGAATGGGAAGAGTTTAACCTCTTTTTTTCCAAGAGTTTTATTTTCTTGCTACGTCTAACTCCGCTGAAAACTGTTCTTCTGATTTTCAAAGTCATCAGTCAACATTGGTTCATGTGTCACTGAGTCAGATGCTAAGTGCATAGTATAAAGCAATGCTGGCAGCAGAGACGCTATGTTGTTCTTGTTCACCAGAATAGTCCAGAGAAAAAGCCAAGTATTGGGAAATTCTAATGCCCAAAAAGGAGAATGGGGAGAAATATATAAGAAAAGGAGAAGGGGAGAGAGAAAGAACAAAGGATTATTTCAAAAACAAGAAAATCTGCCTACAGTGCTTCTTTCACTGAGATGTTTTACTCCAAAATACAACTGAGGTATACTAGAGAAAACTGACCTGCATGCACCTAAGCCTCCTGCTGTGGGTCAGCTGCACAGGCTTCCTTCTTCTCCCCTGGCACAGGGCTAAATTTAGTGTCCAAGTCTCATTTACAAGTGAGTAGCAATATGCCTTATGTCGGTCCTGTGGTTAAGATTGAGCTAAAGGGACATACACAGAACTGGCATATGCCACTTGTAGAGTTGGTCCATTATGACCTCTCCCATATCTGTTCCTAAATGTCATTTGCCTTTTGTCTTGCTGGATAGAGTCCTAACAGATCATAAGGTGGTTAAGGGTGGCAAGATGGAAGGAGCGGGGGTCTGTGAATAACATCATGGAGAAGAACAGCACATCTAGGATGCCAGCACTTACACCTGAGTCCAACCAATACTGTGCATAAATATGTGTGGTCCATCTTTGAAGAGGAGAACTGCTGTAATGAACACCTGATATAGAAAGGCTGAGAGGCAGAGAAACGGTTACTGCTGGTCAGTTAGAAAGCTGATCTGTGTTCCAAAATGATTGCAGTTTGGATGCACATGATAACTTGGGAAAGCTACTACTGGAAATATCCAGAGCGCTCATTTGTCTTGATTGTTCCTTGCCACTTAAAACAAAATGTTCCAAAAAGATGTTAGTTATGCAAGAAATTTATCACCTTGTAAATAGAAGCAAGGGATTCAAAAAAATCTATAAAGTTAAGTCTGTTGATCTTTTAAAATCTCACATGTACTTAGGACTCAAATAAAAAAAGAAACAAAAGTCAATTAGGAATTTTTCAGTAAGAAAATCATCAATAATTTCTGCCTCAAACCATAATAATAATGGAATTCAGACATATCCTTCTTTGGTGAATGTGCAGTGTGAGTCTGTGTGTATTTGTGCATGTGTGTGTGCATGTGTGTTCATGTCTATGGGTGCACTTGTCAGAGGGCATGCACAAGCACATGTAATCACATGCATGTAGAGATCATAGGTTGAGGCCACGTATCTTTCTCCATCACTCTCCGCCATATATTCTGAGACAGTATCTCTCACTTGAACCTAGAATTCTAGCCAGTCAGCCTTCTCCAAGTATCTCCTATCTCTACCTCCCATGTGTTGGGATTGTGAACAGGCTATCACACCCATCCCACATTCATGTGGGTACCAGGAATCTCATCTCTGGTCCTCATATTTGCTTGCCGAGCACTTTATTCACTGAGATATTATCTCCCCAGCCTTAGACACACCTCTCTTTTATAAACTCTAGGAAACTAGACATGCATTAATATGAAAACTGTTTCAGACACTGATCACCTTGTTTCACAGAACAGTGATAGTGAGAGAAGTAAAACAAAATATCCTTCAGCAGCCACTTGCTACCTGGTGGCACTTTTCAGACTGTGAATAGGAGGATGCCATCCAAGGAGACACCACTAGTCATGCTTAGTTCAGGGGACACAGGCTACATTTAAAGACACTGAGATGTTAGACTTTGCAGAATCGTGCACCAGATAAGAAGGAGACAAGAAAAGAAAGATCTCCAGAAATTTTCACAGGGGTTCTTCAGGTCTCTGTAAACAGAGGGACGCACTAGGTAAAAAAAAAAAAAACTCCATGTGGCTGGCAGACAAAAGAAAATATCTAGGATGTTCTAAGGAAAATAATGCCCTGAGCTTTCATAGCATTGGGAGTCATTTAAGATCCTACTGGCAAACACAGACGGGACCTGGAAGATGGGACACAGGAGGCACCAGATGGGTCAAACCTCAGGAAACACTACTGTAGACTAGGACTTTGAAAACATGAAAATCCTGCAACAAACAACAACAACCAAACTGATCTTCAGGTAATGTAGCTACTTTCTAAAACCAAGTCCAGTACATTTTTTAAAGAAAACAATAAAACCCAGGACTCAATAAAGTAAAATTCAAAATATCTAACATTTAGGGGTAGGGAGATGGTTCATGCAGAGGACTCAAGTTTAGGTTCTAGCACCCATACCAGGCAGTATTGAACTGCCTATAAGTCTAGCTCTAGGAGAACCAGTACCCTCTTCTGGCCTCCATGGGTACCACACTCATGTGCACATAATCCTACACAGATGCACATACATACACATACTTTAAAAAACTACATTGCTTTTTAAAAAAAATACATCATATATAAACTCATATCAGAAAGCTTTCTATATAATTGCAAACTATTTTGAAATTAAGGAATAGGTCTTGAAATAAACATGGGCTATAAAAGAGGTCACAAGGGAAGTTTAGAATAGACAATCCTCAATTTACTATGGTCCAACTTAGAATGATTTTTAAAATATTATTTATTTGTGTCCACTTATATGTATGTTTTTAGGTGTGTGTACATATTCCACAACACACATGTGGAGAACACAGAAAACCCTTCAGTAGTCATTTCTCTCCTTTCTCCATGTGGGTCCCAGGGATCCCGGGGTCATTGGGCTGGGCAACAGTATCACTACCCACTGAACCATCTCACCAACCCATGGATGTTTGGACTCTATGGCAGTACAAAGCAAGACACATTCACCTATATTCTGAATTTTATGTTTTGATCCTTTTCTGCACTAGGTATCTGTGGTACAATATATGGTCTATGATACTAATCAATGACAGAAATCTACAACTCAGCCTGCCAAGAAGTAAACAACTGGTTCTCGGCAGTGTATTTTGATGCTAAGATATGCTGCTGTTCCACATATTAAGTATATTGGTGGCATTTTAAATTTTATGATATTTTCAACTTGTTCTGGATATGTTTATAGCTTTATCATATGTGAAGGATCGTCTGCACTCTAAACTGAATAAAGTAAAAGCTCACCATATCAAAATGTTTGGTATATAGCTACACTAAGTCTTAGAAGTTTTCAAATCCTACCACCAACTAATGAATATTTTAAACACCAGTCTAAGCTTCTATCTTATGAAATTGGAGGGGAGCACTAAATCCAGAGTAAGAAGTATAAGTATTAGCAATAAAGAGTGTAAGTGAATGGAATGGGGTGTAAATAAGTAACAAAAATAATCAATTGAATCCAAAGGCTTGTTTTTTTAAAAAAGATCAGTTACATTGTTTATTTTCACTCTTCAACTCAACAATTACTGGA
Source organism: Tokudaia tokunoshimensis (assembly GCA_036184795.1). NCBI lineage: Eukaryota > Metazoa > Chordata > Mammalia > Rodentia > Muridae > Tokudaia > Tokudaia tokunoshimensis. The sequence goes on along the minus strand of BTHU01000013.1, from coordinate 32,274,675 downwards.
GCTCTCAGCCAAAGCAAGAAGGGAAAATCAAATGTATACAGTTGTGACGAAAAAGGGGGTTGCTTGTTTGTTTTAGATGAAAGAAAAATTTTACACCCAACATGATTCTATATGAGAATATTTCAAAGAACCAACAAAATCTATGAGAGGCAAACAAGCAAATTTACTAAGACTGCAAAATAAGATTAAGATACAAAAAGAACTTATATACTGTGTTTATACTAGCAATCAAAAGATATAAAATACTAGGGATTCACCTAATGAATTTTATATGGAAAATGTAAACTAAAAAATATATATGATAAACAGAATTAAATAAAGAGAAAAACCACACGTGTTGATTGGAGTATTCAGTACTGTTAAAATTATTTTTTCCACATTAGTATGTAATTGTCCTACCCAATAAAACTTATTATTATAATAAAAGTGCTCTTCACGTGAAATTTTCTTAGAGAAAAGCTGTTAGCCATGGTACCAAATACAGCAATGTGATGGAATACCTAATTTTGAAATTTTATTTACTTTAAACTAATTTAAAATTTAATAGCCTCATGTGGATAGAAAATAATATGTAGGAGAGTAGGAGCTACAGAGTTAATGCTATTCCAAACAAAAACCTAGCAAATTTTTTGTAGAAACTGAAAAACTCATAGCATATCTATTATACATCATAGTATATATGTGTGGCTATGTAGTATGTATGTATGTATGTATAGTGGTTTGGATATACTTGGCCCATAGAAAGGAGTACTGTTAAGAGGTGTGATCTTGTTGAAAGACGTCTGTCCCTGTGAGGTGGGCTTTGGAGATCTCTTCCTATGCTCAGGCTATACCCATTACAGAAGAGTGCTTCCTCCTAGCCTGTGTGTCAGTCTCTCCTGGTTAATCAAGATGCAGAACTCTCAGCTCCTTTTCCAGCCACATGTCTGCCTAGACACTACCATGCTTCCTGCTATGATGATAATGAACTAAACCTCTGAAACTATAAGCCAGCCCCAATTAAATGTTTGCCTTTATAAAAGCTGCCTTGGTCATGGTGTCTCTTCATAGCAATGAAAGCCAAACTAAGAATATATATATATGCACACACATATATGTATATATATGGTCTGTTTCAAGGCTTGCTACAAAGCTCTGATAATCACAGGAGTATAACACAGGCACAGGGATAGTTATACAGACAAATGTAATAATGCAGAGAATTTGGAATTATAGATAGAGATATAATAATTTATCAATAAAATATCAAACATATAATACATTAATATGCATATACATACATGTATAATTGATTTTGGTCAAAGATATTTGTGTAATTCAATGGAGAAGAGATAATCTGTTTAATATACAAATGATCCCAGAACTGAGTATCTGATCTTTCACTGTATACACACACACACACACACACACACACACACACACACACACACACATAAACATGCACACAAAGGATCACAGACCTAAATTTAAGCTAAAACTATAAAACATCTAGAGGAAAAGCAAGGAAGAAAAGTTTCTGTAAATGCAGTGAGAATTCAAGAAAGTATGCACTACATAAGGAAAACTGGTGAGTTGAACCTTCAAATCAAAATGTTCTAGAGTTAAGGTTCAAGAATATAAAACAGTGCCAGGTGGTGGCGGTGCACACCTTTAATCCCAGCACTTGGGAGGTGGAGGCAAGAGGATTTCTGAGTTCAAGGCCAGTCTGGTCTACAAAGTGAGTTCCAGGACAGCCAGGGCTACACAGAGAAACCCTGTCTTGAAAAACCAAAAAAAAAAAAAAAAAGAATATAAAACAGTAAGCTACAAAGTGAGAGAACACATTCACAATGTATAATGAAAGATTTCAAGAAAAAATGTACTTTGAAGACCACCTAACTTAATTTTAAGAAGACAACAGTTTAATTTAAAAATGGGCAAAGGAGTTAATAATGTAGCTCAGGGAGAAAGAATTTACTTAGGAAATGTATGCCTTAATCTCCAGCAACATGAAATAAATAAGTAGAGGAAGGGGAAAAATAAGTAGGCAAAAGGCTCAAATATACATTTCAGAAAACAGTGCATACAAATGACAAACGGTAACAGAATGATTGTCAGTGTTGCACGCCAGGGAAAGGCAAGGCAGCACCACCACAGGGCATGCAAAGGAGAGTAACTGAAACTAGAAAGCTCCAATGTCTGTCAGCATGTGCAACATCCAAGACACTCAGCTACTGACACTGGTGATAAACACTGTGCAGACAGACTCTAACTGCATATCCGTTTAGCAGGGCTCTTCAGATGTTAATGCGTGTTCATGCACAAATCCCTTTCTTGATTGTTTTCCCAAGTGGAATAACATGTATGAATATAAAAATCACATACATTGATAGTTGTGCCAGCTTTATCGGTGATTATTCAAAACTGGAACTAGCCTAATACTGTAATACTCACAGGTAAATGCACCGTCAAAACACTGTGCAGACTAAGGAAAATGCAAGTCAGTAGCCCAGAAACATGACTGGCCAGGCCTGCAGCAGCGGAGGGATCTCAAGAGAAAGCCAGGCATAAGGAGTGTTCATGTGATGTCCCATCTCAGCAAAAGTCTAGAAAGTACAAATGTGCAAAACAGAAAGCTGTTCCCCTGACTTCCTGGGGCCAAGAGTGTGGTGGTCCAGGCTGGCTTAAGAGTTAGCACAAGGAATCTTTGTGGGTGATGGAAATGTTCCTGAACTCAGTCGTCGCAGACAGAACAAAGACTCCAACTTCACACTTACAACGTACACACCTCTGTGTGAGGCTCTATCCTACAGTAGTCTTAGCTAACCGGGGGCAGGGGGGTGGGAGGAGGAAGGGAGAGAGAGAGAGAGAGAGAGAGAACTGGGTGGTAGAGGTGTTACATTTGTATCAAAGGAACACATAATAAAACAGATTTAAGAGCTAAGTCTAGAGAAAGCTCTAGGCACAGTTGTTTTTGTGTAGAAATAATGAGAAGCAAATAGTCAAGAAAGAAAAGGCCTGCCTAAAAAGACTGAACCTTACAGCCACACTTAATACCTCACGTTTATTATATGAGCAGTAGGCAGATATTGAAAGCTATGTTTCTCTCAAGAAGGGCAAGAATCCCCATTTCTACTTCAGCTATGACATAAGGAAAATGAGCAAGGAAGAGACTCCCAGAGGTTGGTTTGGTTGGTTGGTTGATGTTTTGTTTTGTTTGTTTTTTGTTTCATTTTGTTATGTTGGGTTTGTTTGTTCGTTTGCTTGTTTGTTTTGACCAAGTTTACATAGTGAGCTGAAACTCAAACTCTGGCAGCATGGCTCCCTGGCTTGTGTTATTAACCACTGGCTCAACTTCAACATGTAATTCCTGTGTTGTTACTGTTTCATTCATGTAAATTCTTATTAAGGCAAAGGTTCCTGGGAATGTGTCTGCTATTTTAGCAGAACAGCTTGTGCTTTTGGTCCAGCTCACAGCTGCTTCCTAGTCTGGCCTAGCTGTTGCACACACACATACACACTCACATGCACACACACACACACACACACACACATACACACACACACGTGAACATGAACACAATCACACGCACACAATGAGGCTGGTAGCATCCTAGTACTCCTCACTACCCTTAGCTGCCCCGCTATCCAGGCAGTGCTGGTATGTATAACAGACAACGTGTATGCAGTTCTCTGGCTGTTTCTTCATTCCTGAGCTCTTAGGCTCATGTTTCACCAGCATACCCTGTTGGCAGTTCCTCTTTCTACAACCACATCCTCTATGGGTTAAAACCTGGAATTATTTGTCCTAGGTATAAATCAAAAGCTCTAATCCCAGTTCCTAGTGAACCATTCCTGTACTCTTTACGGAAATGCACTGCCTTTCTCCGCTCTTATCCGGAACCCCAACCCTGAAACACTTCATTTCCCTAAAACTTATGGGTCTTATATTGTTTTTAATACCTTCCTTTCTTCCACAGTCCACCTCTCAAACTACTTTTAGGATATCCTAGAACGATTCAGGATAGTTCTCCTCAGATGCCTACACTACCCACCTCCCTCTCTTCCATCCCTCAACCCCAATTCTAAATTTATAGTCTTTCCTGATACCTACGAAAATGATTTAGGAGGTCTAGCTACACGTACCCTCTTACTTCACTTGTCTTCGTTAGAAAAAATAGGGTTTTACTATCCATACCATCCACACTATCCACAGTATACAGCAAGCACTCAATAAATGTTGGAAATATAGACAAGAGTGAGCAGGATGGGAGTGAAGAAGGGATAGAGGGTTGAGACGAGGGAGGAAGGGAGGAACAGACGGAAGGAGGGAGGGAGGGAAGGGTTGTGGGGTTTCATTTGGTTGGTTTGGATCTTGTTTTATTTATACTGCTAGATTTACTTTGGTTGTATATTTAAGAGATGGCTTGCAAACTTTTCATAGAAACATTGTTAAAAGTTGCTTTATTAATAGGAATGTTAAAAACAAATGCTTCTATCCAAATATAAGAGTAAGATGTAATTGCATAGGCAACTTTAGCACTTTCTCTGTTTCTCTGTTTTTATCTTCCCCCAACCTGTGTGTGCGCGCACACACACACACACACACACACACACACACACACACACGCGCGTGCGTGCGTGCGTGCGTGCGTGCGTGCGTGCGTGTGTGTGTGTGTGTGTGTGTGTTTGCAGTGCTGTTGAACCTATGGCCTCAGGCAAGCTTTACATTATGCACTCTCCCACTAAGCAATTCCTCCAGCTCTATTTTTATGTTCTTTCCTTTCCTTTCCTTTTCTTTTCTTTTCTTTTCTTTTCTTTTCTTTTGTCACTGTTAGACAGAGTCTCCCTGAGCTCGACCAGCTGGCTGGCCTTTAGTTCATTCTGTCAGCCAGGCAGGTCTTGAACTTATGATCCTCCTGCCTGAGTTGGACTGACCTGCCTGTAAAACCAAACCCAGTTTTAGTTGTATTTTTAATTTGAATTTTGAAAAAAAGAAATCCCTGACAGCACATTTATTCTATAATACTAAGGTCACCTTAATTAAGTGTTTCCAGTTTGCTGTAACTCACATTATGGTAAAGATGAGCTCTGAGAAAATATTCATGGTACTACTTTGCAATTAAATCAACAGAAATAGAAGGAATATGTTTTAAGCTTTTTTTCTTCTTTTCTTTCAGTCATTCCTGTGAATAGTGTTTCTTTTCCTACATTAAGTTTCTAGATTCTAATTCCACAAAGCAGCAGGAAGGTTTAAACTCCAAGCCATGTCTTCACAGTGACCCCCAGTGGCAAAGGAACGAATGAATATGTTGGTGTAAGTAACCCACATCTTCCTGTCCTTCTACAGGGACAAAAACCAAGTTCCATCTTAACAGCATATTTACATTGTCAAATTTGACTTCTTTGCTCTTGTTTTTAAAATAATCCAAATCTCTCTCTCCCTCCCCCCCTCTCTCTCTCTCTCACACACACACACACACACTCTAACTCCAAACATATTCACTCATGTTTTATGACCATGACCATTTTATTTCCCCAACCAAAAATAGAATATGCACAGAATATGTATCATTATTTGAATTATTTTTCCTGAGGAAAATTTTATGATATGTCTTAACTTGCTTTCTGCTGCTGCGATAAAACACTAATCCAGGGTGGTTTAAGGAGGAAAGCATTTATTTCAGCTTAAAGGTTACAGACCATCATCAAGAGAAACCATGACAAGGAACGCAAGATAGGAGCTTGAAAGAGAACCAGAGAGGAACACTGCCTACTGGCTTGCTCTCAGGCTCCAGGAGACCTGCCCTTTTTGGCCCTGGTCTACCTGAATAGACACAGTATCTCCTGCAATGGGCTGGGACCTCCTATACCAACTGGCAATGAGGGAACAGCCCACAGACACTTCTGGAGGCCAGTTGAGGGAGGCAGCCCCTCGGTTGAGACTCCCTCTTCTCAAGTATGCCAAGTACACAATGAGAATTAGACATGATCCTTTCAGGTCTAAATAATATCCAAATTACATTTTTTGTTGTTTCTTAACCTTGACTTATTCCCAAAGACAAATAAGATATTAAGAGGCAGATCAGCTTCCATAATAGGAAAATTACTGGTTATTGAAGTAATTATAGAGACACGATTAGCTGGAAAAAGTCCAAGGCATAGGAAGTCCATTGGAGTGCCCAGTTAAGGAGACTGGACTTGATATTGAAAGAAAATGAAATGAAAACTTAGCAAAATAAACTGGCTAGTTGAATAATATTGCCCTTATGAGGAAGGACTTACTAAAATAGAATATTTGATTTTAAAGGAGATAAGGAAACACCCAGTGAGTCTTCCACATTAGCACATAAAGATAGAATGGACTGATGGATGTCACAACGGATACAAAGAAAAGTGGGTAGGACAAAAGTGGATTGTTATTGTGAATGTGAGTGTGTGTGAGCACACACGCGTGCACATGTGCACACATATGTCATAGTATGCAAGTGAAGGTCAGAGTCAGATTTTGAGAGTTGGCTGTCTCATTTCATCTTGGGTTTGAGGAACACCCATCTTGCTGGCCTTTAAGTTGTTTTTTTTTTTTATCCCGAGACTGAGATGAAAGGTCTTAACTGCTCTTAGGCAAGCATGTTTATGTGGGAGATGATCTACCTCTTTGCAAATGTGCCAACTGATAATATCAGATTGAATAAATCTATCTGAATTGCATAGGCATAAAACCCAAATAATATGAATAAAACATGTGAAATAAAGTACCTGCAATGCAAAGTAGGAGAGTGCATTGAGATGTCACATGACTCTGACTTTGGAGTCTAACGATGATATAACCCATCCACTGCCTATGCAAGTTCCCATGGAAATGTAAGACCTTATGTGCTTGTGGCCCTTGATGTCTATAGAGCAGGCAGACACCTGATTTCCTCAAAGCCTGTTCAAGCCTGGTAAAAGCTCAGTGTAAAAGGATGAGTAATTGGACAGAAGTGATATAGACAATTTTTCAAAAAACAACAAATCTTTTGATTTAAGTCAATATTTTTAGCACTTTTTTCATTTGTAAAAGAAAACAATCAGACTATAGTTTGCATTCATGTTAGAAATAAGTTCAAAAGTGAATTCTTAAAGCAAAAATAAGTGACATAGATAATTTCTCCTTAAAAAGCAATACATATTTATAACTATTAATTTAATATCAGTGTTATTTATATTCATCTTATTATAATTACTTAATTTTTATTAATTTTATTTATGTGTGTTTCCTTAATAAACCTGCTTAGACTATAGAATGTTATTTGTCTGTCTGCTTTCAGGACTGATAACCAGTTGGTATGCTCCTGCCAGGGGAAGATGATTTCTCCCATTCTCAGAATTCTTCAGTTGCCTGTAATTCTTTGTGTAGGGTTGAAGCCTCATGGACTTTCCTCTGTCAAGTTTGGCATGTCTATTGTCTTTGTGTCTATAATTTGATCATATAATTAAGGCAAAATCTGATGGTAAAGATGGGAATCCAATTTTGAGGAAAGAATTGATACAGAAACAAACACAGTGCCCGAAAAGAAAAATGGGGTTTCTGCTTAGAACATTCCTATATTTGTCGTGTATAAATATATCCATTTTATCATGAGGGTTGACTGAGTTCCCAGATATGGGAAGTTTCTTCTCAGCTTAGCATCCAAGATTCTCTCTTTAATGAGACAAAGGAGGGGATGCCTGCTAAATAGTGCTGAAGGCCATATCAGCTTACAACACCCATGGACTTCAGCTTTGCCAGATTAAAAGGGAAGATAGGGAAAAAAACTAGCCTCCTGCTAAGTAGCTATTCTTGCCCAGTTCACAAATTATCTCAAAGGGAAATGGTTCCCTCTTTGCCAGCCAGAGGTCTGACATTCTTCATGGGCTGATTGTACACTCCAGGAAGATGTGTGGCTATAGTAGATTCAGAAGCAGAATTCATTTGGCTGTGGAATAAATCACCATGAAAGGAGTCTCCAGACCCACCGGCCTCCCAGCAAGGCCTTGGAACGGCCCTCTGCTGTGGATGACAAGCTGGATGGGTGATGCTAAAATACTGCTGTCCTCCAAAGACACAAAGGCACAGTGACTGTCTTCCTGGGTAATGAACTTGTGTCCAAGTAATAAATCAATACCCACCACAAGATGTGAATGCCTGTTTATGATGAATTGCTCCACTTAAGGTCTAGCTGAACCTATAAAGCACAGATGTCCACTGTGAACATACACTGAGCCAAAGGGTAAACACAGCGTCACCATTACATAACCATTAAAGCCTATCAGGAGAGGTGGCCCTTGAGCCATCATAAATAAACTTAATGTGGCCCTTAAAGGAATCTCCCTACTAATCAATCTTTGAGCCTCTATTGTTTATATCCAGATCTCACCTTTCATATTGTTAAGATGGAAAAACAAATGCAATCTTCTCCTGTAACCAGGACTTGCACAGGTATTCGACTGTACCTCATCCCCACTTCCTTAAGTCAATTATTTATCTTGTCTATTTATCTTTTCTTTATCTTCTCTGCATTTAACTCATCACTATTTCTCTTGTCAACTATTCCCATCATCAACACACAAGGAAGTTGTGACATCTCGTATCTTTAAAAATATCCTCTTAATTTTTCACTACCTTTGCTGCTGAAATCTTCTTTTTGGTCCTTGGTAAAACTTAAACATGTTAACTGCAGTTCTTGTTTCTATATCCTCATAGTCATCATTTCTTGAATGTTTTCTTACCATACCCGTCTTATTAATACCACCAAGGACTTTTATGCACCAAATTCAATTGCCAACTCTCCCGTCCTATCTCTGCTAGCAGACAACCTAAAGTTCTGCTGTATACACCAAGATTAGGGTAGTGATGACATCAGGTCATTTCAATGTTGCTTCCTTTCTGTTTACCACTGTATTGATCATCGAAACCTACCAATGGGTATGAATGCAGTGATAAGAAGGCCACTCACACGTGGAAGTAGCTTCACAGCACCTCTAGGCAGTTTTGATCCAAGGTTGAAAATAGACTGTGAAGGCCTGGCTAAAGAAGAGACGCATAGAAATATGGTATCCTCCCTTTTATGCCTTTGAATGAATGTAGACTAGTTCGCTATTTCATAAAGAATGTTGCTGCTCTACAGTCACCAGCACCCCTGTGTTCTTCTGGCTCTGTTATTGTGCTTTTTCACAGGTTCTGAGCGGTAGACCTGATTGGCCTAGCTACAATATCACTCTTCTTAACCTTGTTATAGGTTTTGGCAAAACCAATAACATTCTCCTTCTTAAAGATCAGAGAAGCGAGAGCGGGTTGAATGGGGAAAAGAGGGAGAGAAGGGGGCTTATGGGACTTTCGGGGAGGGAGGAAACAGGAAAGGAGAAATGATTTTGAATGTAAATAAAAAAAACTTAGAAAATAAAATTAAAAAAAAAAAGATCTCTTTGTCTTAGCTTCTAGAATACAAGGCCTACTTGGTTCTCTGCCACTTCTCCATGATTTCTATTTCTCTCCTGTCACTAGAGGTCTTCCAGGCTTCTTCTCTGGCTCCCTTTTTTTTTCTAAATACATTCATGCCATAAATTATTACAACTGAAGCTCAAGACTCTAGATATTACCTGAATCCATCTGTTAGGCCCATTGTAACAAACTGGTGACTTAAGACAACAAGAATTTGTTGTCTTGAAATTCTGGAAAACTTAAGTCAAAGCTAAGATGCCAGTGATGACACATTCCCTCCAAAGTCTCTAGGGAATGTTAAATTTGCTTTTAATACTAAATATTGGCCCCCAAAGTCTCTTGCCTCTGGGGATGAGGAGATCCTCACATACACCAAGTGATGCTAGGTGACCTTGCTCCTTAATTTAAAACTACTGGTTGAATAGATGCCGACAGCCTATAGCTGGGCAGAAGAGAGATAGGCAGGGTTTCGATGCCCAGGCTTGGGGTCTGAGGCAGGACCCACATGAAGAGAGGAGTAAGAAAGTGGAGAGAAGAGAAGACACCAGTGGGGTACGGGATCCATCGTGAGAACTGGCCATGAGGGCGCTAAGAGCAGCACAGGAAGAACAAGGCAGGTCATATTGGCAGGGAAATAGACAATAGCATAGGGGGTAGGTATCTGCCCAGCTCTAGTGCTTTAAAGGTTTATTATAAATATAAGCAGTTTATGTCCTTTATTTGGGAACTGGATGATAAAAGGTGGGGTAGGAACCCCCAAATGAGATTAGATATTCACTACAAGAGAAGGATCTGTCCTTGTCTCTTCCAACTCCTCATGGTATTAGTCATTCTCTTGTTTGTGTCAGCCATAACTCAATCCCCATCTCCATCTCCACACGATCTTCTTCCCTGCCTGTGTCTCAAATACCCTTCTCTTTGTTTGTCTATAGAGATACAAGTCATTGCCATTTGGCAATCCTATCCTAAACCCAAGATTGTCTCAAGATTCTTAATAACACTTGAAATATGCATGCTACTTAAGCCTGTTTCTTTTCCAGACGTGTCTTTTTTAAACAGAATAATGCACATAATTTATAATTTACTTTTCAAGCTAAACTTTCTAACCAACTATATATTTGAATATCCTTCAGTCATACTATGATGAAAATGGTTTCTCTATATCAAGTACTCTTAATCTAGTATAAAGTAGAATTTCTAAAGTAGACTACCTCTCCAAAAAAAAACCTGAATAATTTGGTGTCTTGGTGAATATAATTGAGTTCATATATCCTTGAATAGAGAATGGTCCCTTGAGGTCTAAATAGGTCAACAGTTTTATTTAGCCAAGGAAAAATTTTTAGAAAAGATGTATGTGGCATGATGAGGAGAGACCAGGCAAATCAACCCTGAGGGCCAACGAGAACAGATGTCACAGCTAGACTGTCCTCACCATGTAACTCAGAGGCATTCGCATGGAAAGCTTCTGGCTATGGTAATTGTGCAGTGTGAAGGATGTCTGTGGGAATGCTGGAGTAAATACCTTTGAAAAAGCCATTTTCCCTGCAGCACTGAGAAAGAACATAGCCAAAAATGCCACAATCAACTTTTTTTTCAAAGCTGCATAATTAAAGACAGACTTGCAATGATCTGAAGGGCATTCATCCCAGAAAAACAGATTAATCTCAATAAAAAGAACAGACTGGGTGGTATATCGACCTGTCCTGCTGCCCTCTCCAGCCTCCTGATCTCTATTCATCCTCATTCAAGCTCTGCCAGGGTTAAAAACTGGCTTCTTGGTGAGTCTGGATAAAGCAGACGGGGCTGGGGAGTACCGAAAAACAATTTTTAAAACAATTGTTATTATTTAACCTATAGAACAATTTTCTAAAAGCTTCCCCCTCCCTGTAGTTTTTCCTTATTTAACCTGACTGAGAGCCTAGTTGGTGAGGAAGATCTCGACCCCCAGGGCGTACTTGTCAAAAATAATCAGTGGCAATTATTTAAAACTGTAGCTGCTTCGGGCAATGAGAACAAATGAGACAAAGAAACATCTAAGCAAAAAAGAAAGAAAGAAAAAAGAAAAAGAAGAAAAGTTTGGAATGAGGAGTTCACAAAGGCCTTTAAAATATTTATACATAAGCATAATCATAACAGGCATAGGAGAGTCCTAAATTTTCACCTACTTGGGCTCTGTATTAGCAGAAAGTGAAGGTGAAGGAGGGGCTGTAAACTTGGAGCATTAGTCATGTACAACGAGACTCCAGTAAATGCTGGGAGAGCTGTTGACTCTGCTATAAGGAAATTGCGGTAGAGCTATTAGCCAACTGTGAAGGGAACTGAGCTGCATATAGCAGAGAATGTTGGTTCAGGAAAAGTGCTAACCAAGCAAAGTAACAACATCTGTAAAAAAAACAAACAAACAAAAAAATCTTGGGTTGGGGGAGGTGCATGAGTGGGAGTGTAGACAGAATCTGCCCAAACACTCTATTCAACAACAATAAAAATACATATGAAGAAATTATGACTCATACAAATGAAAATAACCAGTTAATAGAAATCATTCCTGAAGACATCAGACAATGGAAGATGCTGCCTGTTTGCACGTATTCAGCCCATCTGTTGGTACCTACTTCCTCAGGTTTCCAGCTTATGCAGAAAGACAGCTGAAACACCTAGTCTCATGGATCTGAGCAACTACCAGACCCTTGGACCTCCCATTCACAGATGCCCATTATTGGGTTAGTTAGATTGCAGACTGTAAGCCAGTCCAATAATTTCCCTTAATCTACAGAGACATTCCATAAGTTCTGGGACTCAGAAGAACCCTGACTAATATAGCACGTTTAATGTATTAAGAAGCTACTTTTGTTTAAAAAAAATCAAATATGTGATTCAACTGCACTGTCTACAATAGACATATTTGGTTTTAAAATGACTAAAACAGTTGAATGTAAAGAATGGAGAGGATATGCCACTCAAGCATCAGCCACATGAGAACTGGAAGATCATCAATATGAAACAAAATAGAAGTTTCTCAAGGACATCATGTGATGATAAAAGATTAAGAAGAAATGACTATTAGAAATGCATCTAAAAATGTAACAATCATCCCCTGGGGGGAGACTAACATAGAGGAAAAATAATAGATGATTCAACAATAATGGAGACCTTAATGCCACCCTTTCTTTTTTTTTTTTTTTTTGTTCAGGAAAAAATATGGAACGCTTCACGAATTTGCGTGTCATCCTTGCGCAGGGGCCATGCTAATCTTCTCTGTATCGTTCCAATTTTAGTATATGTGCTGCCGAAGCGAGCACAATGCCACCCTTTCTATAAGAGAATACTACACAGAAAAAGATCAACAATAAAATAGCAAATCTAAACAATCCTAAAACCCAAAACCTAACTACACCTAACAAACACTATGGAACATGTATCCCAACAACAGCACAGGGAACTGTTTGTCATTGTGTTTTACTTTACTATATTTGTGTGAGTCATGAGAATGGCAGCAAGAACAATACAAGTTACTATCACCTGTACACAGAGTCTATATCAGAAAAGAATAAGTTTGGAGAGGGGGTTGGTGAGGATCAAGGTAGAATGAAGGGGAAGTCAGGGACTAGGTATGGTTTCATCTGCACTCCTACAGGAAGCTTTTTCTGGTTTGATTACATGTGGACTTCTCAGGACCTAATGACACTACAGTCAACTGTAGAAGGACTGTCTGTGTCCTAAATTCACAACCATAGCCTTGCCTCCTGGGGACAAAATGACTGCTGAAAAGCATGGTATAGTATCATTTTAATATCGACATTGTGCAGTCTGTATCTACAAGATAATTTTCCTGGGACACTGGTACTAGAGAGGGAGTCCTGGTGTAGGTCCTTATCTGAGTATTGATGGCCTTCATCTGCATTGTTCTAAGCCTTCATCTCAAGGATGATGGAGAAAGCCAAACAGAAAGAAACCAATTGTTATTTCAGAACTTGGGGAAAGTTCCAGCATTGGAGCACTAGGGACATAGAGCTGAAAATAGCTCTAGACCCTATCTTCACCTTCTATAACACACAGCTACCCTGCTTCAACCTTGGTATAGTGCTCAATTGCTTTCAGAAGAAGCTGAGTCAGGTGGTCTTCAGACTCGGCCCTTAGGAAATGGCATATGAAATCAGAGACATTAATAAAGTCTATGTATTATGCCTAGTGATGACATCCTACTGGTACATTCTTGCTCTTGGATTCAAATACATTGGGTACATGGTCTACCGTAGACCAGCTAGAGAGAAGATATTCATTCTAGCAGCTCGGAAATTCTCCTAACAAAAGTGACCAAGTCACAGCCCAGTTGCTGTATGTAAAGTCTATTCACCAATGGATTCCAATCCTGTTCATGCATCAGCTCTTCAACATCTCACCCTTAGCAAGGAACAGGTGGGTGGAAGAAAGTCATCACATATTTGATAAAAGCCTCCAGCTCTGAGACAGAGACAAAGGCCACCAGAAAACAATGCACTCCGAGATTGATTAAGTGCATTATAAAAGAAGAATCTGAAAAGGTTCTAATTAAAATCCTTAGTCACTGCACTCATGAAAGCAAGAGAAGGCTGCTATTTGTAAAACATAAAAATAACATGCATAAAATGAGAAGATGCTCTTGGAACCTCAGAAATATCACAAATGAAAAATTAATTAGAGGAGAAGATCTAATTGAATAAATCATGCAAGTATGAAACACAAAAAGACCTAAGAGTGTATGCTAGAACAGTTCAGAGGAGAAAAGAAGAAATGGTAAGAATTAAAAACAAAGACAATAAATAAAAGGGGAGGATTAACCATAGCAAAAATTGAACATCCTAGAATTGAGGACCACACATCTCCATGTTGAAAGCACACATCTCTGAGTGTCTTTTATTACTTTAGACATGCACACACCAGGGTATGCAACTGAGGTCTTTGAAGATGGCCACTTCTCAACTCAGAGGAAGGAAAAATTAAAGCATCAGTATGAGGAAGAGGCTTTTCTGGATTCTGATCTACAAATAACAAGAAAAATGTCCCTGATGTTAAGATATATGTCAAATAAATACAAACTAAATAATCTGTTGTGCACTTTGTTGTTGTTTACAGTTCCTGCTTTCAGTGAACAGTAAACAAAAGACAATAGAAAGTGTTCTCATCTGCACATTTGGGAAACTCCTACAATAACTAAGTAAGCATAATCCTTCTGTTACAGAGTTTATCTTACTAACCTTTAAAACTAAGCACTCCTTGAGGTTTGACAGTGTCTATGTTCCTGGCTTTCATTTAATGTTATTTTTAATTATGTAGTGTTTGACTGCATTTCCTAGTTATTCTTTCAGCATCCAAAATATAAAATATTTGCCAACACTGTCCTTGCAGAGTTTTATGAAATCAAGTCATAAGAATCTGGGCCGCCTGGACATATGACCAAAATTCTTGGATCCTTGCAATGGTCCTTTCTCATGGGAATGGTCACTCACACTCACCTTGAGGATCAACTTCTTTGGCTAGCTTCAGTGCATCCGAGTTCGCAAGATCAGTGTTGGCTGGTGTGACGGCCAAAATCAGGCAGTTCTCCCTCGTGATGAACTGCATAATCATATCTCTGATCTGATACTCGATATCTGGTGGCTGGTCTCCCACGGGTACTTTCGTTATTCCAGGTAGGTCGATTAGCGTTAGATTTAACACTGTAGAAAAGGATGGGAGAGTCTTACCAATACCCATAATCCAAAAGACACCCACAAGGTGGTCTAAAAGACACTGTAGGTGGCTGTGTCATCTGCCACTCAGATCAACTTTACATATTGTGTGTGTGAATGACTCCATCACAGGGGTGGAGAAGGGGAAGCATTGAACACAAAATGAGCACGCTAGTTTTCTCTATTTGTACATGATTGTGCTAAGCCAGACGTTCATCTTAACATAATCTGAACAGCATTGATTTACATGCCTACCAGTTTGCTGAGAGAGCTTTCATTCCCTAGCTGTCATAACTAGGCAGCTATAATTAAAACACCGAACAATAAATGCATATGCTGTCTGCCAGTCTTGTGCATCGCTTTCAAGTGGTATAAAAACTTTCAGGGTAACAATAGCCCTTCCCTTCTAAAGCATCAAATGCTATTTGCAGAGGGCTAGCCACTTTGCCTCTGTGGAAGCTGTGAACCAGTTGTGTGGGTTTGAATGGAACAAGTGGGCTGTAAAACAGCAAGATGACGCCAGTCCAGCCTGACTACTGTCTCCTCTGTGTGGGTACCAATTCCTTATGGGAATTCATGCAGACAGTCTAGGGATAAAAATCACACTTGGTTCCTTGGGAATGAAATAAATAAAAAATATAAACACACTACAGGGAGAGCGACTGGGAGGGACTCAGCCACATACCTCTGAAAGTTTTTGGCACATACTGAAGATGAGTAATAATTTAAAAAGAAGTTTTCAGTTGCCCACCTTGCAATCTATGATTTCTTAAAGTTTATAATAAAAAAAATAAAGGGATTCTTATTAAATTTCCAAGCCTATACAATGTTGTCAGCCCCTTCTTGTCTTTCTCTAGATAATCTGAGCTCTTGGAACTGTATGGCAGGTATCAGGGCCCAAATGTCCCAGAGACTCGGCACTGTTTGCATGCTTTGCAACGAATGTGAGTTGCTCTAGTGAAAAAGGTTTGAGGAGGATCACTCACATTCGGAAGTCACCCTTACCATGGGGAGAGTAGACTCGAAGGTTAATGGGTATAGAAGAGATGCCTTTATTCATTCCCGTTACTCGATCCGTTTCTGCTTCAATTTCATGGCGAACTTCATCAAAATCTGTAAATTTTTTTCCTTTGCAATGTAGAAACTCAGCATATTCTAAAACAAACAAAAAAGACCCAGAGATATGCATGGATTTATGTCAGGATTACATCAAGTAAACAATGCCATATTTAAGTAAAAATCAAATTACTTAAATAAGTTGTTGTTCCTCAGCTATCAAAACAATCAGTAGTTACTAAGAATGATGGTGCTCTAAAAAAAAATGGCAAATTTGCGAACTTTCACATAACAGTTAAGTCCTAGAAGAAGTTCCTGAGCCAGCAAGCCTAACAAATGGTTAGAAATAATTGTGGCTACCTAAATGATAGCGCCAACAAAACCATGGTGCCCTGCTATTAAAAGCCTTACATCTGGAGTGCACGAAAGGCCTACCTACTAACACTGGATTACTGGCATCTCCTTTTTCAACATTGCCATCCCACTAGCATGGAATGCTGTTACATAAACTCAACTTCATGAGCTAGGTGACGTAGAAACAGTATTTGCTCGATTCTTTCTAAATGCAGCATTTTAGATTTAGCAACGTACTATCCAAAATACCATATCAATTTATATACGTAGAAGTTTTCTCAAGAAAAAAAATAGACAAAGTATTACATCAAAAATATTTGCCTGCAGTCAAAACAATATTATGTAGGTAGAAGAAAGAATTCTCTAAAAACAAAACTATATAAATAACAAAAAAAATGAGGGGTTGTTTGATTAGTTGTTTGGCTTTTTTGTTTGTTTGAGGTTTTTTGTTTTTGTTTTGTTTTAATTTTTTATTCCATCTTTTTTGAAACAATGTCTGGCTATATAGTCCAAGCTGGCCTAAAATTTACTATGTAGCCCCAGATGGTCTCAATCTCCTGCCTCAGCCTCCTAAGTACTAGAGTTACAAAGGCATGCCAACACTTCCCAACTGCTATCCTACCAATTTTGATACCCACTTCTAGAGATATCTGTGAGAACAAAACTTTACAGTAGTCGTAATACTAAACAAATCTTGGAAGATATTTTTATTTCTCCAAGCAGAAGAAATGTTCCATCAAACATATAATAAGGCTGAGCATCTTGGGCCCAATGGATAGTTGAGTCAAAGATAGGCATCCTTTCTACATTTTTTTTCCAGAGACATTGAAAATTCATCTAACAAAACTGGCCAAAACCAACGAGGACATTGTTTTAGAATGTGGTCCCTCTTCTTCAAGCACCTTAGCACTGAGTTGAGGAGCCACCTAGAATATAAAGCTAACACAGGCTTTGTGTAGGAGGTACGAGTCTGCACTTTAAATGCTAGGACATGCAGAGATAGAGACATGGGAAAGGGCAGGAAGTGGAGCAGGAACAATGCACCGAAGTGTAAGAAGAAGTTCATGCTGTATATGAAGAAAGAAGAAATCAGAGTCTTAATTACATCAACAGATCCTGGCAGAGGCTTCTGTCTGGATCTGTTCACTGAGGATGAATTAAGATTTGACCTCTTATTTGAGGGCTTAAAAATCAGTTTTAATTGGAAAATAATTCTTTATGCTTACTAACATCAGCTTCCTTGTCTCATTCCATTGTTTCAACCATTGCCTTATAGTGCTGAATGACAAGGGTCTGACAAGTGGAAAGACCAGGGACTAATCTGAATGTCCACTCTCAGAGGTCACCTCCTTCTTGGGACTCTCATCACCTGCCCTTGCTTATCTGATCTTTGCTCCAATCGCCTATCAGCAGACAAATGGTTCCCATCTCCTCCCCAGCAAGGGGAGTGAAAACAAGGGCTCCTGAAGTGGACTAGGAGTCCCACTCCCAGTCGCCAATGTTCTGAAATGACCTTGCTTCTCAAATGCTAGACTGACAGTCACAACCAAGCAGAATTGGCTGTCTTTCCTGTCAAGATGTACAGATAGCATTTTCTCTCCTCTCCTTAGGTTCTCCACATGATACTCAGTTCTGCTCTCTACAAAATACTGAGCTAGCTCAGAAAGTGCAGTCTTCTAGATGCTGGCAGACACACAGGAATGGTTCATAGGGCTTTGGCGTCTGTCCTTGAGAGACCGCTTTGTTTTTCCTACAGTTGTACTCTACCACCTGACATTATTATCACAATATAACTCTCCAGAAGATGGGGGCCCTCATTTCATTATCCTTTCAACTTGTAGGAATGTGAGCATTTAATAAGTAAGTAAGTATAAGGCTCACAAACACAGAAAAAAATAAAGAAATCAGATTTCAAATAAATAAATATTAATATTAGAAATGGTTCAGGATCTAGTTCAGTGATATATGGATGTCAAGCATAGGCAAGGCCCTGAGTTTGATCCCCCAAACACAGTGGAGAATTGGAAAGAAAGTTATTTAACAAAAATAATACTCCTTATTTTCCAGTGCGGTATAGTCTGTAGGGAATGTACCCATGCAACTTGCCACTATCCTAGTTACTACTATCAGAAAGCTCTATTGTGGCCACATTTTCACCTGTTAATAAATTTGAGTAGAATAACTGGTCAAACTATAGAGAATAAATAACTATTGAGTGCTTGGCCCCAAATGCCAAACGTATATCACACCCTCTAAGACCTAGGGCACACCAGGGAAAGGGGGGAAGAAAGTCCACAAGACCCAGCGGAGGGGAGTCCTATAAAACACTGTCTTCTAGATAAGGCGAGGTTGACAGAGCCATGAAGCAAGGCAGCTAGGGTTGCTGCCCGGGACCTACATGCAAAAATAAGACATGAAAGTACCAGGGACTGGTTGAGAAGAGTGCTGTCTTCAGGCATATGAGGGGATAAAGAGAGCCAGAGGATTGAATATGTCTATAATATAGTATACAATTGTGTCAAATTGTCAGTTAAATTAATAAAAATTTACTGGTGACAATTTACATAGCACAACGAGTGTTTCCTTGCTTGCCACTAGATGGCACCTACTTGCTCTTTCTGCAGGAACCTAGCCGATGTCCTTCCAGAAGGTTATCAAATCACTGAGCTTTTCCATTTAGATTTAAATTTGCTTCTGGACCCCAGAAAGATACTTTTATCCTAGAACTTGGAGAGTCAGTGTGTGAAGGATCATCAGAAACCTTTGTGTCCCACAAATGGACTCTGGGATGTCTTTATTTACTTATTTAATTGAAGAATCCTCTTTCAATTCTACTTGCAGAAACTGAGGCTTAACCGAGGGAAAAGAACCTGTTGGCTCACAAGGTTGCTATGTAATGAAGCTATGTAGTAACAGTGTGCACCTGCCAGTTGGCAAGAGTGGATATTGTGTGAGATTTTGGAGTAATATTTTGTTTGGGGCTTCTTTGATATGATAAAGTGGCATTTGAGCAAAGACTGAAGAATAGGAGGGGGCAAGCTGTCTCTATGTGTAGCCAAGGCATGCTGGGCTTGCTGGAGAGGAGCATGAAGGCCGCTATGGTTGGAGATGGGAACAGACTTGGATGATATGTGAATTTTGTGTTGACTCTGAGTGATACAGTAGACTACAGAGGGATGGGGGTTAGAGAGGAAAAGTGATGGCATTGAAATGAGTGGCACTGGATGCTGTGTTAAGGACAGACAATGAGGAGCTAGAGGAAGCGGAGGCTAGAATAATTCAAGTCATGGTTGAAGGGGCTTGGAGCAGAGGTACCAAAGTGGGGTGTTGAGGAACGGTTGAATTCTAATATACTTTGAAAGGAAAGAGAAATATGATCTCCTCATGGGTTCAAGTTGGGCTGCAGGAGAGGAGGGTGCTAGCAGTAGCTTCACAGGAATCCACCTCAGCAATCAGAAGAATTCAGAAGAAGGAGGAGGAGAAGGAGAAGAAGGAAGAAGAAGAAGGAGAAGAAGGGGAAAAAAGAAGAAAGGGCCTGGGACAAGATGGAGGAGGCAGAAATCAGGAGTCTAGGGTGGAGGCTCACTGTGTGGGTCACACGTGGACACACACACACACACACACACATACACACTCACCAACATAGCTACATCTGCTCCTGATGCAGGTTGTACCAATACAGTTGGTTCAGTTTAAACCAGTGTATGTGGATTCTGCAGACACCCCCAGAAGATGGCAGTCAAGTGCTTGCAGCCAAAAAATAAGGTTGCTTTTTCTAATTATCACAGAAATGCCTCTGGGGCTACATTCCTGGAGTCTGTCATGCAGGGAGAAATCTGAGCTGGGTAAACACAAATATTCAGAACTTGTTACATTCTGGCAGAAAGGCTCAGGGTCCTGGGCCCAGGTGTGGTAATCAGGAATAGAGATGGAGGGCTGAGAGAAAACTCAGGAGAGGTGAGCTGAAGTCCAATAGAAAGGTGAAGACTTTCCCGGCCCTTTAGGAAGTTAGTAAGAGCAGTCAGTCACAGTGGAGGTGTGGGAGAAAGGATAACTCAATTGGGATTATAGGAAAGCGAAAAGCCAGGAACTAGAGACCAATGATCAGCAACGCCTTTAAGGAGTTTTGTTGTGAAAGCAAGAGAAGCGTGGCAGAGTCTGGGGCAGAGTGTGAAGTCAAGAGAGCCCCCTGTGATACGTGCAAACAAACAGCATGTCCATAGGCTAACCCTCAGTGACAGCTTCTGTCCTGCATTACAGGAGAGGCGACAACACAAGAGGAAGAAGCAGGAGATGCTGAAGCTGTGTCTCGGGGAAGAGGCAGTGGGAGGCCAGAAAGAACAAGGCAGCCCGGCAGCTCATCTGTAAAGTGGAAAGAAACAGAACAAGTTCCAGTGAGGGTGATAGGGGTGTGTGACATCCACCCTTCAGGGTGAGAACTTGTTGTTCAAGTCAATGACTTTAAAAACATTTCTGGAACCAGCAAGATGGCTCAGTGCTACTAGGGTGATGACCTGAGTTTGATTCTGGAACCCATATGGTAGAAGGAGAGAGCCTATACCCTCAAATTATCCTCTGAGACACACACACACACACACACACACACACGAACACACACTATGAAATAAAAGTAAAATAAATGGTTTGGTGGTTGGGTTGGGTTGGGTTGGGTTGGGTTGGGTTGGGTTGGTTTGATTTGGGTTGGTTTGGTTTGGTTTGGGTTGGGTTGGGTTGGTTTGATTTGGGTTGGTTTGGGTTGGATTGGGTTGGGTTGGGTTGGGTTGGTTTGGTTTGGTTTGATTTGGGTTGGTTTGGTTTGGTTTGGTTTGGGTTGGTTTGGGTTGGGTTGGGTTGGGTTGGGTTGGTTTAATGGGCTGAGAGATAGCTCAGTAGTTAAGAATACTTATTGCTCTTGCAAAGACCAGGACTCAGTCCCCAGCACATACACGGCAACTTATTTTTCTGTAACTATAGTTCCCGGGGATCCAGAGCTTTCTTCTGGCCTCTACAGGCATTGATATTGCATGTGCATGTATGTAGGCAAAAATATTCATATACATAAAATAAAAATAAAACTTAGAATTAAAAAAAAACTAAACTAAATTGAAAAAATAAAAATGCTTATATATATTCTTATTGGTTACTAATTGTACAATAATAGTATTTCTACTACAACATAAATTATAGAAAGAAAGAGAGAGAGAGAGAGAGAGAGCGCACATACACCAGCTAGCTGTAGAAGGATTCTAAATGAGTAACCAAAATAACCACAGCAAGCATGTAAATTTGGGCTTAACCTCTATCTACCTCTGGGCTCACATCTGCCTAGCATTTTAGGAAAACTGACAGGATGAGGATCTTCCTATGGAGTCAAATCTTACCGGATGAGAAAAAAAACTGATGCTTTACCATTTCCAAGATTCGGTTAAACCCAGCAAACCTGAGTTGACAGAGAGAAGCTGTCTATAATCCATTCTCTACTCAGTCTGAGACTTACAGGTCTGGACCCCTCTGTGTCTAACCATATGGTGAGAATTGACAGACCTGAGTCCCACTTTCTTACTAGAAAAATAGTTCCCATAACTGCAGTTCATAGCCATAGGATTAGACTTTTCAACAGCTGAGTTCCTCTAGCAGCAAATCCAGTGCTGTTAAGGGATGTCTACCTAGCAAGAAGACCACGTGTAAGTGCAGAGCAGAGGCGGCGTGAATGTTTTTGTGTACTTGACCACTGGTGTGATCAACATCCATCAGTCAACATAATGCATCACAATTCTCACGTGAATCTTTCAAGCAATGCAAAGCCTAAGGGATCATGCTTACCTCCCTGCTGCTCAAAATCCAAGTACATGAAAAGCTCAGAGAGGGTTATCACAAAACTAATGCACCACTCAGGGAGAGAAGGTTTCTATGCATCTGGGCGTGAAGGAAATTCTAGAACTGATTCTAAACTGAACTCCATAGGACAGGTTTTTGAGGCACTGAATGGAGAGACATTTTTAAGGGCCTGGAGAGAGTGTGCCATTGTTTACAGTGGTGATCTATTTTGCTTGAAGACCTACGAGGCACAATCTCATTTTATGATTTTGAGACGCATTCTCATAGAAAATCACAGTCTCCAGTGATGAGCTCTTTTGCTACATCCCCCGTGTTCTTTTTGCTCCAAATGCGGTCACATGAAATGGTCTCTTTCTCCAACAATGCCAGGCTTCAGCCCAGGATCGATCTGAACAGTACATTCAATATCTTAGCTACAAGCTGAGGTAAAGGATGAAGGCTGTGTGTGCATAAGCCTGAAACCCTGGGAATACATCATGAAATGCTAATTTGGGGCAGTATGTCTTCAGTTTCACAAAGTAGAACCCTTGGGTTTAAATACCTTTCCTGTTTTCTTAATGGAAGCATAGCCTACACTAAAGCAAAGATAAGACACTCTTTATAGCAGATAATACTAATAATGGAAAAGCATTCATAAAAACAGAGCCATAACTCTTTTCGTTTTAGTTCCCTGAACAGTTAGCACTGTCATTTTGACTAGTAGGGACAAACAGATTATGCTAGGTTAAATAACTGACAAACGGTGTGGGGGAAGGGTGAGGCGGTATATGCCTGGGCATGGTTCCAATTATCTGAGAAAAGCACAGCATGACCATAAGAGTTTAGTGTTTCCTATATGCCTACCCCCGGGGGAAACATGTATATGTTTCAATTATTCGAGGTTAACTAGAAAGCAACAATTATGGAGAACCAATATACAACCACTCATCAGTCTTTATTCTGAGATTTGTGGTGTTCAGCATTTTATCTGTAGCTTTAGTTTTGAAATGTTCTGATAATACTGTTTTCTGAGCAAAGGGCTCCAATGAAAATGGGATGCATTTATCACATAAGCAAGAGGCATTCGTGACACTCTTAGCTTTCTTTTCTGGTTGTAAACAGTACCTTTGTATGACTGTGTTTTTAAACATATTTCCCCAAAGGCAGAGGCTACATTGCATGTGTCTGTCCTTCCCTGATGCCTGGTATAGTTAATGAACATCTGCAGAATTCCTCCTTCTCTATAGGAATATACTTTGCATATACCATTGAGGAATGCCAGTTTTTTAAAAAAGAAAACTTCAGATATTGGAGGGGGATGGAAGGAGGTAACTGGAAAGGAGAAAGGATGAAGAAGGGGGGAATCAGGTATGGGGAAAGCAAGAAGAGAGAATGGAAATACATATATCCATGCATGTATACATGCATGTGTGCATACATGAATGCATACATACATACATATACACACATATAGACACACACACACACACGCACACACACACACACACACACACACACATGCTGAAGACCTAATTATATTCCTGATCCCACTCCTGTTCCACTTAATCCATTCACACCCAACAACATCTGGAGATCAGGGGCTCTCTACAAGTTTCTCCTCTTCAGGAATGTTCTTCCTACAGACCTGTTCACATATGGTTCCTTACTGTCATTTGTTTCTCATCCAAAATATCAATCCTTTATGGAGGCTTCCCTGGCCAGGATAAATGAGGTCACACTACATCACTTTATCCAATTTATCTTCTTGGTACACTTGGTCATTATGTGAAGTGGTTTGGTTTGTTTGTATGTTTCTACTCAGTGTCTTCATCCACTACAATATAAGCTCCAAGAGAACTAGAAACATTATCTGTCTTATCTGTTCTCTTCTCCCAGTGAGATATGTCTTCAGCGCCATCTGAATATACTTGTTGAACTGATGGATAAACAGAGTAAATCGGTGAATGAATAAATGAATGAATTAACAATTAACAATTGTGGGACAAAGCTGGAGGTGGTTGTAAATGAAAAAACAGTCTCAAATGTGACTTCTGGTATATTGTGACTGAGTTATTTTTTGAAATATCCAGGTAGACTTTTAAGGAATCTGTTAGAAATAAGGGCTGCCATTTTAGCCCAAGAGCCATGATTGTGAGAGCCACATGGACTGAAGCCACAGAGTGGTGATGCCTGTCAAAGGAGAATATGAAATGACTCCAGAAAGAGCTTTGGTCAGATGCAACCTTCAAGGTCAGGTAGAAGATAATGTGTTCACAAAGCTGACAGAGAGGCCAAACATGCAAACAGCCAACGCTTGTCACCACGACACTCTAAATCAGGGAACAATCAATAGCACTGAAAGATGCTGGAAAGAGAAGATCAACTCACGTTACTATTGGAATTGATAAAGACTGGGTAGATGGTGTATGATCTGCAATGATAATAAATATTATTCTACGTGCAATCTGTTTATTGTCATTTCAATGACTTTTGTGATGAAAAGCTTTACCTAATTCTGATTCCTATTTTCTTTATGTCTCATCCCTTCTTGCCAGATTTATAGCCATGAGCTCTTACAGTTGGCAACACTTTGCATTTTTTTAAAGAGTTACTTATTTTTATTTTCTGTGCATGAGTCACTTACTTACGTGTAGGTAAGTCTGCCATGTGCATGTAGTGCCCACAGAGGCCAAAAGAGAACATTGGATCCCTTGGAACTGTAGTTAAAGGTTTCAAGCTGTCATGTGGGTCCTGGGAACCAAACCCCAGTCCACTGTAAGAGTAATCTGTACTCTTAATTGAGCCATTCCATCAGTCATGGTGCTTTGATTTTTTTTAAAGCCCTATTCCCATTTTAACTGTATTTTACTCTATACTTGAGAAAGCTAACACAAGGTGTGCGACCGGAGTCTAAAATAAGACTGTTGGAGCACAAAGACAGGCCAATGCCTCCAAACTCGTGAGGCTTAGACTATGCTGTGCCTGTGTTTCTGGCTCCCTGTGTGTCTTTTTACTTCTTCCCAATCATCAGCTAAATTTTAAAACTGAAAACATCAAGAGGAAGGCTCTGAGGAAGTAGGTTATTCCAGCCCTATCCATGAAGAACAGAATGTGCAAATCCAGAAGCGGCAAATGATTCAATACTGCTTCTTAACAGTGCTGGTCGGGTAAAGACCTTTAGGGTGATTAAAAATGAAATAAGACTGTTGTTAAAAGAAGTAATCAGAGTTTTAGAGAGAAAATACGACAGAAACTATGATAATTGAAAAGTGAAAGCATTACCTCACCAAAAAATCTTAGATGCAAGAAATAAAGTTAATAACTGAGACCAAGTAGGAGTCAAACCACAACATTTTATACTTATGTAATCAAAAAATATTTCCAAAGGTAATGAGGTGGAGTGTGCACAGCTGGAATATAAATATATGATTCTAACGTATAATCTTACTTTGTAGCCTTGGCTGGAAATCTATCTCTGCTCCCTTAGCACTGGAACTAAAGGAGTGCACCACTATGCCTGGAAGTTGCTGGCTATATCTTAATTCCTCAACTGTTTTACACACATACACATACACACATACACACACTTACACATAAACATACACACACATACACATTCACATTCACACACATACACACACATACATATACACATACATATACACATTCACATATACATATACACACATATACATGCACATACCC
Organism: Tokudaia tokunoshimensis; assembly: GCA_036184795.1. Taxonomy (NCBI): domain Eukaryota; kingdom Metazoa; phylum Chordata; class Mammalia; order Rodentia; family Muridae; genus Tokudaia; species Tokudaia tokunoshimensis. The sequence goes on along the minus strand of BTHU01000013.1, from coordinate 32,248,593 downwards.
ATACACATTCACATACACACACATACATATACACATTCACACATACACACAAACACACACATACACACGCACATACCCATACACACATACACATATACACATTCACATACACACATATACACACATGCATACACATTCACACACACACACATACACATAACTGAACTGCCTTTGTACCTTCATCGCAGAGCATTTAGTTAAATCTGTGTAGGTACATTTTTAATGCCAGTCCCTTAATCTATGTGTCATACAAATGTCATGTTACTGATTATTATAGCTTTATTAGTCTTGAAATCAAATGTTGATTCTTCAACTTTACTGTTGCTTTGCAAAGGTGTTTCAGTTATTTTGAGTTTTTTGCATTTCCACATGAATTTTAGAATTACCCTCTCAGTTTTTATGAAAAAAAAATAATTATTACCTATAAGAACATTCAGAAAAGGTTTCCTTTTCTGACCTAAGCGACACACAGAGGTTGGGGGGACAGTGGACATGGTTAGCTAAAAGCATAAGGATTTTTGGCAAATATCTTCTCTAAAAGATATATTAAATTTAAAAAGAACTATCCTAGTCTGGGAAAATAGCTTGATTGGAAAGGTGTGCGTGCTCAGCATGTATTAAGCACTGAGTTTAACTGTATTCACCACATAAATGGTGTCGTACACAGGCCTGCAATCCCAGGACTTCAGAGGCAGGAGAATCAGAACATCAAAATTATCTTTTGTGAGGCTGGAGAAATGAATGGCTCAGAGGTTAAGAGCACTGACTGCTCTTCTAGAGATCCTGACTTCAGTTCCCAGTAAACACATGGTGTCTCACAACCATCTGTAGTGGGATCCGATGCCCTCTTCTGGGTGTTTGAAGACAGTGACAGTGTGCTCATATAAAACAAATAAATAAATCTTTAAAAAAAAATTATCTTTCGTTAAATAGATAGTTTGAGGCTAGTCTGGACTGCACGAGGCCTTGCCTCTAAAAGAAAACCTAGAAATCTTTATACTTCCTCTAAACTCTGTCTCAGTAGGGCCGCCACTTCAGTGTTGTGGGGTCTTATGAAACATATTTCATCATCTATGCCCCATATACTAACCAGCTAGTCAAGGTAAAACACCTTGATAATAAGAGTACATATTTTTGTAATAAAAGAATAAAAATATTTTGTCTTGTAAATTCTTGAGCATATTTGAAATTGCTTGAATAAAATTAAAATGCAAAGAACCCTTCTTTTGACAAATGTCTTCATTTCATAGATGACAAAATTATCTATGACTTAGACCATAAATCCTACTGTACCATTTCTTGAAAAGTTTTGTTAAATAAAAGGAAAAGCTAAGTATTGGCCAGGAACAAAAAAGGCTCAGTAAGACCTATCAATTTGTATATAAAATATCTAAATAAACACATAAATTAAAGTCTCCCTTACATGGCTACTGGAGTTTTTATTTAAAATTCTTGTTTTGTTTTTGTTGATTTTATTGCTCTTTTTATTCCAAGACATTTTTGTAAAAATACCTGGTACTCAGAAAAAAAAATATGTGTGTGTATATATATGTATATGTATATATATATATATAAATGTAACCTGATTTTTCATATATATATGTGTATGTATGTGTGTGTGTGTGTGTGTGTGTGTATGAAAATGGTAACACCAGTGAAGCACCAACAGGAGAAAGCTATTTGAATTCACAATCTGACGTTTACTGTTTATTTTCTAAATCATCTTGCATAGATATTGTTCCTTAGCTACAACAGTCACAAATATTTTGTTTTGTTTTTCCTGAAAACTTAGTAGAAAAATCTATATGTTCTTTCACCTCCTTTAAAGGAGATTCCAGTCTAGGAAGTAATCAATAACATTTGCAAACTACAAAAAAAATTATAGGAGTTGGGAAAAGGATAAAGAGTAGAAAAGAAATGAGAAAAAATGATCTTGTTTGCAATAAGGGCACTTAACCTAGAGCATGTTTAAAAACTGTGTCTTGGGCTAGAAGGATAGCTCAGTAGTTAACAACCTGTATAGCTCCTGCAGATGACCCAAGTTTGATTCCCAGCACCCACATTGGGCAGCTCACAAATGCCTGTAATTAGAGCTCTGGGGGACCAGACAGGGCCCTCCAGCCTCTCCACATACCTGGACAAAGGCTCACACACTCATATGTATATTCATAATTAAAAATAAAAGATTTTAATGTGTATCTTGTTGTGGGTAATAGCGAAAAAAAACGAAATGTGCTAACAGTGTAGTAACTCTATCATCTAAATATGTCATCATATAAAAATTAATTGGAGATATACTCTATTATTTAATGACTATTATTTAATATTGGTGTTGTATTTCTCCCAAATGGTAAGCTGATGCTTACGTAAACCATTCCTAAACAAAAGTAAGTTTCCCCTTTCTCAAAGCGTCACTCTAACCTGTACTGTGTTCTACAGTGGCCAAGGTTTGAGAGTCAACCTCATGACTGTAATGCTGTTTCTTCAACATGTAGCTCGTGAAGACGTTTTAACTTCTGCAGGCTGCAGCTCTCACTGGGGAAGCTGATGTCTCTTTCCTAGGCTGCTGTGAGCACACAAGAACATTCTTGTTGGCTCCAGTCACCAGAGTTACCCAGTGACTACTGACTGGACCTCCACAAATTTATACTACATCAAATAACCCACAAGTAAAGACTTTTAAGAAGTCCCTCATTTAAAAAGGAAGTTCAAGGGCCAGGCAATGGTGGTGCATGCCTTGATCCCAGCTCTGGGGAGGCAGCCAGATCTCCATGAGTTCAGGGCCAGCATGGTCTACAGAGTGAGTTCCAGAATAGCATAGAGAAACCCTCTCTCAAAAAACCAAAATAGACAGGCAGACAGACAGATTTAAAAAAGCTTAAAAGACGCAAGTAAAAATCCAGATAGCAAACCCTTTGATCTCAGGGAAGTTACAGGAGTCATTTCTGGGCACAGGCCCAAGATTTAAAGGCAAGCATTCTAGTTCTCAAGGGTAAGATGGCCCTCCCTGCATCCACTGCTGCTCACTTCTCTTGCATCTCCCTCCATCCTTAGCTTCCAATTTTCATCTCTTCACAGTTCTCTTCTACACTGTTGCTTCTTCTCCTCCACTCCCCCTCCCCCAGACCAGAGCATTTGCACATGTGAAGGAAGCATGCACCTTAGTCCCTATAGAGGAGACACATGTCCTGGTCTCTATACCATGTCACGTTTCTAGGGTCATGGATGACTAAGTCAAGACAATGGTGCCTTTCACCACAAAAAAAAAAACCTCAAACTTGCATTTACTCAAAATTTTACAATTTTGAGGGTCTTCACAGAAAATGCCATTCCAACGCCTTCCCTGTAAAAAGATAATCACCATCACAGTCATGAGCTATGCCTACCTAAACCTGATGTAGCAAAGGCCAACTCACATGCCATCATCACCAAAACCCTTCCATCACTCCACTATGGGGAATGCTTTTCTGTTCTTAATTTTTTTAGAACTTTGCAAATATACCATTTATGTAATTATATAGGTAGAAACAACCTCAAATATCTTGTTATAGCTAGTATTCCCATTTTATATAGATAAGGTAATTAAAATCTAGGAAGCTAAATAACATGTTCAAGAATATTATACAACATGCTTATGCAATTCTGCAGATGGGTAGCCAATGCTATATGTGTCCAGAGAATCAGACGGACACATTTCAAATCAGCAATCCTTCTGCACCCAGGGGTGATTGAAAGAGCAGATGAACGGGTACTATCAAATAAACCTGAGCTACTTCTTGTTTTTCAAACACTCTGACATCTTAAATATTCCTTCGGGATGTTCTCTTGGTGCACTGAATTTTGTTTTCTCATTGGAGGTAAAACAACACTTTTTTAAAAGCTTCCTTTTAGGAGTGGATGCTTTCTCCTCCCCTTCTGGACCAATTGGTTATGGACTAACTAGAGACTCCCATGAGAACATTATGGCTCTCTGGTAAGAAGTTTAATATCCACCAAATGTTTCCAGTCTTCTAAAACCTGCTCTGCCTTTTTCAACATGGTTTTGCATTTTCTTGGTGAGCAGGAGGCCTTTGATCATATATGTCCCGACATGAGTTTTCAGAATTCACGCTGTCTTGCATGCTGTGATATCAATCACATTCTTATTCGTTGAGAACTGAGATTTCTGGCCATATGGAAATTCGTAACATCTAAGAAACTACAACTAACAGGAGCACAAACCATTCTGTGACTCTGAAGAACTTAGCCAGGTTGGAGTAAGAAAACAGATCTGTGGTAGTTAGCAACAGTTTTAAATGTAGCTTGAGAAAAATCAAGCGGCTGCTGTAATTGAGAGTTGAATCGTGTAGCATAGTGTTTATGCGGGCTTTCGACATGGAGAGGTCATCTGAAGCTGAAATGGTCTATGCAGGATTTATGGAAAGGGGAGAATCTGGACTAGAGGTAAGAGGCTATACAGAACAGGGGGAAACCAAAACACATGCCTGTAATCCAGCACTTGGGAAGTTGAGGCAAAAGGATTGGGAGTTCAATACCAGCCTGAGCTACACAGAAAGAAATCACCACAATTTAAAAAGAGAGAGAACCAAGGAGAGAAAAGAGAGCATTTGATATTATCAACCAATTACTAATAAAATCATCTGAGACAAATAGCAAGTGAATTGTGGGCAATCCAAGCAGGCAAACAACAGAATCCTAGAGGTGCTGCGTGTGTGGATAAATGCATGAAATGAAGGCACAAGGCCTGTGCAGGAGCATAAGAGGAGGGAGGGATGAGCCTCCTCGGGGATCGCTGTCATGAGATAATGCACGTAAGCCAACATCTCCTAATTGTACAAGAATGTGAAATATGGAGGTCACTGTTTCTAAATGATCACCATTAAAGATAGAGCTGGGGTTTGATGAGACTTCATTTGATTGGTAGAAGCTGCTATGAAAAAGTTCACTGTAGGAGGGGAAAAAAGCTGAGTTGTGACAGAAGCTGCCTGATTCTTCATAAGTGTCTTAAAAGAACAAATTGAAGAGCTAATTGGGGGTCATTAATAAACAACGGTAAGGGAAATTTAGAAGGGATGGTAGTTACATACGCTGTGTTGCCCTTCGTGACTCCGGTGTGAATACTCCTGATTTTAAATGCAGTCATCACATAAGACAGAAAGCACTACATGCAAAAATTCAAGTCCATCCCAAACAATTTAGAGAATGATTACACAACTTATAAGAAAAATAGTCCACTGCTCACATTTAAAACAAATATGAATAATTATATATTTTATTTTATGATCATTTTCTCCTATCTTTTTTCTTTCCTTTTTTTTTAAGATAGGATATCGCATTACAGTTCAACTAGCCTACAAGTCACTATGTAACTCAGGCTGGTCTTAAACTAATGGCAATCCTGCATCAGGATCCTGAGCACTGAAACCACAGGTCTGAGCTACCATACCTAACTCTCTACATTTTTTTTTATTTGCAATGTTTTAGACTGAGGTTATTCCTGTGCTTCCTTTTTTATTTCTCCAGTTCCCTCTGAGGTGATCTTTTTCTCCTGTGCATACTCCCCTGCTCCAGGAAGAACTGATTCCTTTGTGGAGAGGATCACTCCAGTGAGTGCTGTGATCCAGCATTGCACCCCAAGTCTTCCATTCACTTGTAGATGTGTGCTGAGGAGGGACTCTACATCCAAGCTCTTAAGATCAATATTACTCTCCACATTTGTAAGCATGGATGAAAAACTCAGCACTCTTTGGGGGTTCTCCAACCCAGCCCCCAGCCCCACAGTTTAGCTTGGGCTCACCTACCTGTTCCACTACTATATCAGCAGAATGGCACACACTGTACCTTTAAAGTGATATCTTTCAGTGGCCTTTTGAGTATGCACACCTCATTTCAAAGGGGCTCTGTCTTAGTCAGGGTTTCTATTCCTGTACAAACATCATGACCAAGAAGCAAGTTGGGAAGGAAAGGGTTATTTTTTTTATTTATTTATTTTTATTATTTTTTTTAATTTAATTTTATTTCTAAGTTTTTTTTATTTACATTCAAAATCATTTCCCCTTTCTCGTTTCCTCCCTCCCCGAAAGTCCCATAAGCCCCCTTCCATCCCTCTTTTCCCCATTCAACCCCCTCTCGCTTCTCTGTCCTGGCATTCCCCTACATCCAGTCTTTCCAGGACCAGGGGTCTCTCCTTCCATCTTCTTGGAACTCTATTGATATGTGAATTGTGTCTAGGGTATTCTGAGATTCTGGGTTAATATCCCCTTATCAGTGACTGCATACCATGTGTGTTCTTATGTGATTGGGTTACCTCACTAAGGATGATATTTTCAAGTTCTGACCATTTGCCTAGGAATTTCGTGAATTCATTGTTTTTAATTGCAGAGTAGTATTCCGTTGTGTAGATATACCACATCTTCTGAATCTATTCCTCCGTTGAGGGACATCTAGGTTCTTTCCAGCTTCTGGCTATTGTAAAAAGGCTGCTATGAACATAGTGGAGCATGTGTCCTTATTGCATGCAGGTAAAGCCTCTGGGTATATGCCCAGGAGTGGTATAGCCGGATCCTCCGGGAGTGTCATGCCCAGTTTTCTGAGGAACCGCCAGACTGCTAGGAAAGGGTTATTGAGCTTACACTTCCACACTGCTGTTCATCACTAAAGGAAGTCAGGACTGGAACTCAAACAGGTCAGGAAGCAGGAGCTGATGTGGAGGCCATGGAGGAATGTTCCTTACTGGCTTGCTCCCTCTGGCTTGCTCAGCCTACTCTCTTATAGAACTCAAGAATATCAGCCCAGGGATGGCACCACCCACAAGGGGCCCTCCCCCCTTGATCACTAATTGAGAAAATGCCCCATAGCTGGATCTCAGGGAGGCACTTCCCCAACTGAAGCTCCTTTCTCTGTGATAACTCCAGCCTGTGTCAAGTTGACATACAAAACCAGCCAGGACAGGCTCTTAAAGTGAACATGAAAATCTGAACTCCTGATATGCACGATTTTGTGAGGTTTTCTGGGTCAAGAGAGTAGCCAATCATTTCAAAGACCACCTCAGACTACTTTAAAGAAGAGCCCTACACACACATTCTTAAGGCACATTTGTTACATAAGCCATGAACCAGCTTGCCATACATCATCTCATGTTGACAGCCATAAAATCCTGGAGTATTCTTATCCTGGCTAAGCTGTAACTTCTGTGTGTTTCAGTTTCCTTCTTTATGAAGTAGGCAGAATAGTAACATCTTAAAAAGTAACAGTGTTTTCCAAAAGCATTGTCTTTGCCTTTCTTTCTTTTTCTGTTCCTACAATAAAATACTATCACAAAAGCAACTTAAGGGGTAACGGGTTTATTTTATTCATAGCTCATGGCACAGTCCATCAGGATGGGGCAATCAAGGTGTTAGGAGCTGGAAGCAACTGACCATGTTGCATTCAGTCAGAAGCAGAGAGGAATGGATGCATGACTGCTCATTCTACACACACACACACACACACACACACACACACACACACACATTATATTTTTTTTCAGGCCCCAGCTGGGGAGAATGAAGCACCCACAGTGAGAAATCTTCCCAGCTCACTTAAAGCAACCAAGATAATCTCCAGCAACGACATGCCAGAGAACCATGTCCCTGTGGACTCCAGACTCTGTCATAACTCTACTCTTTGTCAACTTGACACCTAAACACCACTCTGAAACCAAAACCTTCCACCCTTTGTCCCCACGGGACCATTGCCATAGTAGAAGATGAATTAAGACCAATTCTACAAATTCCCATAGTCTTAAAAGTTCCAACACCTGAAAAGTTCAGCTCCCAATGTGGATAGCCCTGTCTGTATAGCCCCACCCGCACATCCATCTCCCCTGAGCCAGCTATACTCCATACCCAATGCTCTCCTTGGCATGTGTCCCAGAGTCCTTCAGTGCTTCATAGAATAGTCTCTCAGAGTCTGCGAGGATGGAACCACACACAGCTCCGTAGTTTTCCATGTAGTTTCCATGCCTTCTAACCTAGTATCACATAGACATCACTATCAAGATGGAGGCCCCTCTCTTAGGTGACAACTGTAGCAGCTTCTATGTTTTAAAGCTGGGGAAATACTTTCCTAAGCAGTTGCGCTCAAGGGAACAGAGAACTCGCGCGTCTAGGCTTTCTTCCTTTAGATGAAGTTGGGTCTTCTCAACATGGAGCCTCCAGCAGGTGAGATCTCACCTCTGAGGCACATTTCCTAGTGCCCCCGTGAGGCACATGAGATTTATGTTCAGTGATACTGTTTTCTTTAACAATTATAGTTGCTTTCTCAACATTAAGTGACTATTATTTTCCTGTCTTGAAATTTCCTCTGCCAAACAAGTTAATCCATTACCTTTAATTTAACTTCAGCCATGCTCTCAAGATGTGGGCAGGTTAAAGCCATATTCTTATTTATCACACAAATAGCCTCTACTGCAGTTTCTGGTTAGCATCCATGTTCCCTTTTGAAACACCTGTGAGCCAAGCCTCCTTTATGTTCTCTCAGCATTAGCATCTTCCAAGGTAATTCCAGGAACAGCCAGCCCATTAACCTCTGCCTCTAACACACTAAAACATTTCTAGCCCAAAATACCAAATGCTTCTACATTTCAGTCACAAATGTCTCCAAGGCTTAAGAACCACATGGTCAGCTCTATCGTGACCCTCTACTCTGTGGTGATGTCTGTCCTACTCTCATTTCTAATATTTGTGACAAAAAAAATCTTCTGACAAAAACAACTCAGGGGAGAAGGGGTTTATCTTAACTCACATCTCAAGGTAGAATCAATCATGATGGGGAAATCAAGGCAGCATGAACTTGCAGCAGCTGGTCACATCGTAGTCACAATCAGAAAGAAAAAGGAATGGATGCGTGCTTGCTGCTAATTCCCTTCCTCCATTTACTCAGCCCAGGACCATAGCCAGAGCATGGTGTAGTGTGACCCACTACAGGCAGGGCTTCCCATCTCAGATCAGTCATGATCATCCCCTAGCGTTGTGCCCAGGGACTCTTCACCCAGTTGGCTCGACATTCTATCAAATATCAATGAACACTAACCACTACGGCTTAGAATGCTTACTATAGATGGTCTCCCCTTTATTGTTCTTTAATAGTCATGAGTTTGTTATTGGATTGTTTAAAACACACTGTAAGCTATGATTTCTGTTGTACTTCAAAAAGTTCATGTAAAAGTAAAATTAGGAATATAATGCAAAAAAATACTATTTTAAATACATTCTTAGTTTTATGTTTCTACCCAAATCTGTGATTTTACAAAAGTCATATTGACTTCCACAATAACTAACTCTTGAACTTTATAGTAAAGTTTAAATGATTAATAATCTGTTAGATGCCAAGTTTTTCATAGGTAGTTGTTATTATCCTGGGTAAACCACACAATCTTTCTATTCCTCAGACTCCTCTATATCATCATCATCATCATCATCATCATCTGACTGGGGACTGTTATGAGAATTAGGCAAGTCAACATTAACAAAGAGCTTAGATGAGTACCAAGTAGACTTGTAAAAGCCAGCTCCATGGAGCTCAGTAGGTGGCTCAGCAGTTAAGAGCACTGGCTGTTCTTCCACAGGACCCGGATTTGATTTCCAGCACCCACATCGCTGCTCACAATCATCTGTAACCCTAGAGTCAGGGGATCTGACACCCTCACACAGGCACACAGACCAGTAAAACACCCACGCACACGAAACACAAATAAACAAAATCACTATTGTATAAAGCTAACTGTTAAGGATAAAAGCTGTCACCACTTTTCCTGAAATGAAGAAATAAAGATTCAGATGAAGGCAGACTCTGGCATTTCTACAAGCATCGGCTCTAGCTACCATAATTCTCACTTGGGCAATATGATACTATAATTTTGCTTAAGGTATTTGAGATTTCCCTTGATGTAATGATTGTTTGTTTGGTCTAATGAAAAAGAAAAAGCCATAACAATAAATGTAATCCTATTTTTTCCACAGCATAGCTCAGAAGATAAATTAACAAAAGAACGGCCTTCCATCCACTCACACTATAAAAATCATTTGTAACCAACATTTTTAGTGACAGAAGGAAAAAAGTTCTGTTTCTATGACCACAAAACCATGTCTCTTAGAAGTTCAACACCAGAAAAAAAATTTTAACTGAGTTTAGCAGACATGTAACATTCAACATTCTTTCATTACCATTGTGTGTCAGTGTAGCATCTCTGTGAAAGGTACTATGACTCTTATAAGAGAAAGCATTTCATTGGGGACTTGCTTATAATTTCAGAGAGTTAGCCTATGATCATCCTGATGGAAAGCAGGCAGGAATGGTGCTAGAGCAGTAGCTAAGAGCTTTACATCCTGATATGCAGGTAATGGGCAGAGAGGCACTAGTCCAGTGTGGGTGCCTTCAAACCCATCCCCAGGGACACACCCTCTCCAGTAAGGCTACACTTCCTGATCCTTTCCCAACACTTCATCAACTAGGGACAACACATGCAAATATATGAGTCTATGGAGGCCATTTTCACGCTGTCTTGTTCAAGCTTCAAAACCCTTGCGTGGAAAATGACGGGAAGAATAAATGAATTCTTTCTAACTACATACAGGAGAAAACGTGAGGCTGGGTCATTTCACCATACCAAACTACATCTTCATGGAAGAGCATTTGAGTTACAGGGGACATCTTCCATACATGATTGACAGCATATCTAGAATTAGCAGAGCAAATATTTAAGAACCAATTTTCCTACCCTTTGAACCCCCTTAACTTCTCTGAGATCATAACAATAAAAGGCTCAGAGAAAATACAGATTGTGAAGCCCAAGGGTCTCTGATCATACAGGGGAAGGGCAGGGAGATACTCAGTGAATAGCCTTTCAAAGAACCTCCAATCCTGCAGCTGAGGGACACTGAAGCCAGAAAAGGCACCAGCTCACCGTAAGAGGCTGCCCAGCCTGCACACCTACAGCACTGAGTCACATGGTCACACAGGAAAGACACTTAGATCTTGCTCAGGAAGTCCACCTGGTAGAGCATGAAGACTTCACAGGTAATATCTATGTAGATTGGTCAATCAATGAAACATCCTAAGAAATACACTCCGGCCCACAGTTCCTGACATAGATTCTGAAATCCTTGGTGTGTTATGACTCTTGGGGATGAGAGGAATATGTGACATTATTCACAACAATTCCTTTTTGTTCTATATAAGTTTGTGTTAGGGAGGAAGCTTTATTAATAATGGACTCCTATAAATTTCGAGATGGATCTTAAGATTGACCACCAAGAGCCAGTGATTTATCAATAGTACCAATGGACCAGAACTTCTACTATACCCTAACCAAAGGGATCATAGGACTCCAGAGTTGGAGAATCCATCCATGTGAGGAGAGGACATTGCCTGTCAGCTGCATGGGGACAGTAACTCCTGAACACCGGTCCATGTGCCTCCTCTTCCCTCCGCTAACACCTATCATTTGTATGTCTCCTAGTCACCAGTAAAAATAGACAGAATCTTTCCCCGGATATTATGAACTCTTAAGGAAAAAGAAACATTGAGCTGAATTATGTCACCTGGGACCCAGTACTGGAGATTGGCGTCAGAACTGAAGTCAGTCTTGTGAGATTAAGGCCTTAACCCTGGAGTCCATTGTAACTCCAGATCACATCAGACTAGAATTAAATTACAGGCCACCCAACTGCCGTCCACAGAGAATTGAAAAATGGCTTGGCATGGAAACTATACACCGTTTTGGAAAAAAAAAAAAGGTGTTGTGAGCTCAGATCTCCCTCTTTGGAGCCAGGAGAAATGTTTTGGAGATGCACTGTCCTTTTCCTAAGTATCTTTTTTTTCTCCCTTAATGCCTGTTCAATCTGTATTAAAATCTTTTCATATATCACAACTTTACCTTGCTCAAGAAAATCATGTGGAAACAGAAATATTTTCCATTCAGAATAAACAGAGGCGAGTTATGCATAGAGTGCCACGGTGCTGCTTCCTGGGGCTGAGAAATCTCTGAGGGGAGATTATGATAAGGCCTCCCGTTTCTTCCTGAGTCCTGTTTCTTCTACTCACTGCTCACACTTGAAACATGTTCAAAAGTGCAAAGTGCAGTTCACAATTGCTTGGCATAATGTTGTGAATCAGAGTATTCTGAATAAAGCAAACAACTTTGAAGAAAATATGTTTTGGGAAATTTTCGCTATACAATAATACACTACATATGATTTACATGCTTATGGTATTGGCATACTATATGTGTATGATTTATTGTTTTGCTCAGTTTTAGGTTCACAGAAAAATTAAAGGGCAAAGGTAGAGATTTCCAATATAAATTCTAGTTCCAGCTGTGCATCAACATAGTGGTAGCCTTGCTGGATTGGTGAGCCTGCATCACTATATCATTATCATTCTGTCTTGTTTCAGTTTGTGACTTACTGTTGCTATTCTATCTTCTGAGAGCAGCTGAAAGGAACGCAGAAGATGCCAGCCTACTGCTAGGTCTTATGTTAGACGTTTTTCTGTTTGCTTGTCTGTCTGTTTGTAACACATCGTTTGGAAAACACTCCTGATGATCATACACGTCATCTCTTCTCTCTTGTACCACTGCTTCTTCATTGCACATCCTTAGCTCAACTCTAGAATCCACTTTTTCTGATATTAACCCATAAGTCTGAATGCTCCCTGGAGATGTAATAGCCTTTTTTATACTTATTAATAGTTTTTAAACTTGGGAGAGTCCTGGTACTAATTATCAATCATATGTGGTCTCTGTTCATTTTCCTGGTCCTTAGTAGATACTCCAAGTCTCCATTATGTCTAACTCAACTTTCTCTTCATGGTCCTCCTCAGTAGAAATTACTTTCTGATGATCCTTTTGACAAGCATCTAGGCTACTATTTCTTAACTTACTGATCTTTCTCTCACCTTCAAATATAACTCATGTCTCACTCAAACTTTCTGTATTTCTCAGACTACAGTTTACTGTTTTTGTTTCAAATCCAAATAGCTGATTTCAGTCTTTGTCCTCTTCTCAATACAATACCTCAACCATATTAATGTTGTCTCCCTCTCTTCATTCCTTCACTATCCCGAAAAATACACTGCCTTATCTTCCTCTGAATAATACAGTCCCTTTACCTAATCACATACCAGCTACAACTTATTATAACTAATTATTATATGTGTTTCCTGGGACTGAATCACAATCTGAGTGGTGTGTAAGACTATAGACATTTTTATTTTACCTTTTTATAATTCTGTAGACTAGCAGTCCAAAATTAAGATGTTGGCAAGGCCATCCTTTCTCTGAAGGTTCTGGAGAAGAATATGCCCCGGGCCATCCTCTTAGCTATAGGTGGTTATCAGAAACCCTTGCTGTTCCTTGTCTTAAGAATTCACCACTACAGAGCAGCCAACAGGAAGATCATTTATTGTTATCTGGTGAAGAATACCTTTATCATCAATAATAAAGAGGCTCCTGAAAGATATACCTTCATCAGCCTTTAAGACTCCATAATCCTGAGCAATGGTGCGCTTGGGATCTGATATTAAAGAAATGTTCAGCCGGGCGGTGGTGGCGCACGCCTTTAATCCCAGCACTTGGGAGGCAGAGGCAGGCGGATTTCTGAGTTCGAGGCCAGCCTGGTCTACAAAGTGAGTTCCAGGACAGCCAGGGCTACACAGAGAAACCCTGTCTCGAAAAAAACCAAAAAAAAAAAGAAATGTTCATGGGTCCCAATCCTCCTTGTTTACTAGTCCAGGCCTTCCAATTCACTGACAAACATGGTGAAGTGTGCCCAGCTGGCTGGAAACCTGGCAGTGATACCATCAAGCCTGAGGTCGTTAAGAGCAAAGCGTATTTCTGTAAGCAGTAGTGAGCACTGGACCACTTTCCTGCCAGGCAGCATTGAGAGCCAGGAGAAAATCTCATGTACTCTACTCATGCTTAAACACATGATGTGGTGTGATTCCAGAGAAGCCTTTCCTACCAGGCTGGGGATGGTCTGAGCTGTGTTTTGGGCAGACCATCTTATATCAGTCACAGAAACCAGCCTGTTAATTTTTTTTCTTTCTTTTTTAAGTATCTATTAAAAATGTATTCTGAGAAAAAAAAAGAATTCACTACTACAATCTTTGCCTCTCCTTCCCATTAGCAGGAGAACAGTGACTTTTAAAAGTTGTTTGTTTGTTTTTTTTATTTACATTCCAAATGTCTTGTCCCAGTTCCCTTTCCAAGAGTTCTTCACTCCATCTCCCACCCCCTTTGCCTCTGAGAGGGTACTCCCCTACCAACCCCATCACCCATGCACCCACCCTCACCTCATCCCTTCAACCCCCCAACCCCCTTCCAGGGGGCATTGAGTCTCTACAGGATTAGGCACATTCTTTCCTATTGAGGCCAGACAAGGCAGTCCTCTGCTACATATGTGTCATGGGCCACAGATCAGTCCATGTATGCTCTTTGGTTGGTGGCTTAGTCTCAAGGAGCTCCCAGGGGTCTGGGTTAGTTGAGACTGTTGGTCTTCCTGTGGGGTTGCCATCCCCTTCAGTTCTTTCGATTCATCCCCTAACACTTCCCTAGGGGTCCCTGACCTCAGTCCAATGGTTGGCTGTAAGTATCTGCATCTGTCACAACAGGCTGGACTTAGGCCTCCCTGCTCGTGTGTAGCAGATGTGCAGCTTGACCTTCATGAGGGTCCTGAACAACTGGAGCGGGGCTATCCCAAAAGCTGATGCTTGTTATATTACCCACATATTAGAGACTGCTGTGAAAGACAGAAGGCCCTTATTGCATTGTGAAGACTCGTCTTCTTCAGCCAGAGGATAGAAACTGCTGGAAATCAAGATAAATTCAACCATGAGGATGACAAAACACAGGAGCCTAGCATGGCTGTCCTCTGAGAGGCTCTGCCAGCAGCTGACTCAGAACAGTGACTTTGAGAAGACACTGTTCGACTCAGTGTGCTAACTTCCTGCTAACTCTCCGGCCTCTGGACCAAGTGATCCACATCTATTGCCCCGTTTCCACTTCATTCCTTGGTGTCCACTGCTTAGGAACAGAGGTGGCTACAGTCGGCACACACCCTAGCTTCAGCTTCCTAAGTGGCCTGGCTGCATCTGACTTTGATGCTCAGCCCTCCTTCACCTAACTCCCTCCCAGCTGCCTGCAGGCCCCTCTCTGGGTTCTCCTTGTCTGCAAGGGTTGCTCTTGCTTCTTGCACTTCAGTGTGAGCTCACCTCGAGATCTCTCTCCTGCAATGACCATTTGGAATCATCCTTTGGAGATTTTTATCCACTTACGAGGTTGTATTTATGACTTACAAATCTGAAGGGTGAGTCTACATTTGTACTCACTTACTTGGATGTGCTCCAAGCACCCTATCTATCATGTTTTAAGAACAAACTGTGTTTTCTTTATTTGAAGAATATTTTGAAGGTTATTAGATTGGTGATCTAATAATCCAAGCCAGAAGCCTGGTAAAAACTTACCCTTGTTTCTATTTATACAAGTCTCGTCATTTTGGTGTATTTAATAATAAAGTAGAATATATTGACATGCCCACCAGATAACAGTAAATTCAACCCCAGAAACCATCTTAAGAACCAGGAATATCCAATCATTTCATCCCCACTTCTATATCTCTTCCCTTATTCCTCTCCTTATGAAAGTTAATTATTTTCATTTGTTTTATGACTTCCCATATTAGTTGTTTATATACATAGGCTTATATACATAGGTATCTCTAAGCCATATATCATCTCATTTTACTTCTTTGGAGCTTTATAAAAGTGAATAAATTCACCTGGGACCTACTCTAAATCAACACTAAACATTATGTTTCCAATATTTATCCACGTTAATGTATATGGCTACAGTTCACAAGTTTGGATGCTATTATATTATACTATGATAATTAATTAGAGAAACTATATATATATATATAGAGAGAGAGAGAGAGAGAGAGAGAGAGAGAGAGAATATTAGGATAAGCTATATAGTACACAAAGTAAACATAACAATAGATAAATAGGTCTAACTCTCTGACTTTACTTTCTTAGGCTTTCTTGTTTCCCTTCTAAATCACTCTCACAAACACCCATCAAGAAAAGCTCCTGTGCCCTCTCATCTGAGTATCTTACTTCATGGTTGTAACCTGGATAAGTCTGTTCAGTCTATTCTCCCATCACCATCATGGTAATCCGTCAGCATGGAGAGATGCCTGGACCAGCCCTTCACTCCAAAGCTTTGATAAGTCCCCTTTGTGGGTGGACTTTGCATTGTGCCTCCATCTCATGTGCCCCAAGACAGTGTATACTGCAGAAATTTCATTGGCTATCTTCCCTCCAGGCTTTTAACCGACTTATTTCCAGAAATATCCTACCTGTTTTCTTTGTTCTTGCAAATATACAAATACCACTGCACACATACATATTCACATGCACTCATGTATCTTGATATGGCTAGCTTCTGCTCATTAAGACTCAATTTAGGCTCCTCAACACAGAATTGCCCACTCATTCTGCCCATGCTAATCATTGAAGTATCATGTGCACCTCCAACAAGAGTTCCATCATTGAGCCATGGTTATGGCTGTGGGAAGAGAAACAAGCATGAGTGTATGAATGTGGGTAATCACTTTATGACATTATTGGGTACACTGAACTGTTCTTGCCTCTGACTTACGTTCCAGTTCATGAGTTCCTATAAGGCCAAATTATCTCATATCTACCTCTGACTTCTACCTGCATGGCACTTGAAACAAAGAATATGACTGACTTTTATTGGGTGACTATTCTATATATCCATGTGTGGTGGTTCATATATGCTTGGCCCAGGAGGGTGGCACTATTAGGAGATATAGCCTTGTTGGAGTAGGTGTGGCCTTATTAGAGAAAGTATGTCACTGTGGGCATGGGCTTTAAGACCCTCATCCTAGCTGTCTGAAACAGCTGTTTGCCTTTGGAACAAGATGTAGAACTCTCAGCTACTCCTGCACCATGTAGGCTTGGATGCTGCCATGCTCCCACCTTGATGATAATGAACTGAATCTCTGAACCTGTAAGCCAGCCCCAATTAAATGTCATCCTTATAAGAGTTGCCTTGGTCATAGTGTCTGCTCACAACAGTAAAACCTTAAGACGTCATGAAAGTAAAGTTACTTGTTTTGTAAATGTATAGTAGTCAGTCCGATATGTAAAATACAGCATTGCACAGCTTTAATGTTATTAACCAGTTCCTTATCCAATATATTCATGCAGGCAGTTAGGATGATGCCCAACTGGCAAAAAGATAACACTTCTTCAACAGCTCACTCAAACTAGAATAAAAAGAAAGAGCCTGCCCATCCAGAGGTGCGAGGTAGAAGAGTCTATCAGACAGTAACAACATCCTGTGTGCTTCAGTTCTTTATATTAGCAAACTGAGCCACGTATTTTAAAGTGGGCTAATCAACCTAAGCTGTTCTAACAAGATATCTATCTCTACTTTCACACTGTGGCAAAACATTTATTAGGAAATTAAATATCCCTAATTTAAACACAACTGCTTAGCATCAAGTCACTATACTTCATTAATTCTCCACTGAGAGCGTATTTTTAGTTTTCTCAGGAAAAATTGCGTAACAAAGAGCTGTCCTAGTTTCTCAATTCTCCTTCTACTTGAAACACCACCACATGAAAGTACGCTTTCATTAAATACTCATCCACCCTCTGGCGGCACTTCCCACTGCTGTGGTTTGGAATTTTCTGGACGTGACATGAACAACTAGGCTCCTTGTAGAGATGAGGAAGCAATCCTAACTGAAACAGAGTGTGATCAGATATGAGATGTCACTGCCCGGGGGATCTGCTCATCAGCCTCAAGAAATGGAGTCAATTAAAAGCACTAAGGTTGACATCTCGCCGTCTTAATGTTGTATTTTCATTTAAACAACCATCACAGGACTGGGTAAGAATGGACAAGCCACCGCCACTGTCACCCTGCTCCCCACTACTTCTGAAAAGCCACGGCCCTGTTCTGACTACTAGTGTTTGCCATCGCACCCCAATAATTTGGAAAACCATGGTAAGGTTGTTAAGATCGTAGGAGAGGTGCTGCAAGCAAGTTGAAAAAAGAGAATCAAGGACTCAAGTCACTTCAATGGGCAGGCAAAGTTCAAAAGTGAAAAAACAAAACAAAACAACTATTTGTCAACTGTGCTTGACTATAAGCTTGTTATTATTCAATAATAAAATATCAATAATAAAATATCTTGCAATGTAAGACTGCATTAGTGAGAGGCTCCTGTCCAGACCTCAAGCTTCAACAGTCCTCTAGGCTGTGCTGGGCAGAGACTACACACTCGCCTGAAGTACTGAACGTACACATCTTAATTGCTTCATTGACAAGTGACCCTTTTTTGATTTGTGCATGCCAGTGTATTGTTTCTTGATGTCAAAATGGAAATGAAATACTGTTAAGATAGCAAAGTAACAATCAACACTAGTGAATATTGTCAATAACAACAATACTGGGGGAATTAAGTCTACATCTCACATGTTCCTATCACAAATTAAAACAAAAGCGTAAATATCTATCTGTGTTTTCATTGAAATCTTTGAACATATTTACAACTCTCCTTTTGAATTCTTTGTCTGGAATTTTGTTTAAGTTGTTGTCATTGGACTCAATCACTATTGGATGGGTGATCTTTAGAAGAGATGTGGTGACTTGGTTTTTCATAGTGCCTGTATTTTTACAGAGATGTGTGCATCTTTAGATCACTATAAATTCACATGTACATACATCGATTGCTATACATTTGCTTCGGACCCATCTGTGTTGTATGGACATTGAGGTCTCTGATTGCTATTAGCCCAGCTTCATTGTTTTGGGTGGAGCTAAATAATGCTTGAAATTCAGTCTTGGAATCACTCAGTCTTGACTCCATATCATTTTTACCATCTTCACAATAGCTAGGAAATGGAATCGACCTAGCTATCTACCAACTGATGGATATAAAAATGATACATTTACACCAAGGGATTCTAGTCAGGTCTGTAAAAAATAAAATTACAAAACTCTAAGTAAAACAGAACTGAATACACACACACACACACACACACTACAGATAGATAGATGATAGATAAAGATAGATAGATAGATAGATAGATAGATAGATAGATAGATAGATAGATAGATAGATAGATAGATAGATACATAGATAGATAGATAGATATAGAGATTATAGATATAGATTTTTAAGTGAACACAGACCCAGAAAGACAAATGTCATATGTTCACTTTCATATGCAGATTTTGGACTTGGATTTTTAAAGGTTGTGTTTAAGTTGGAACAAGATGTCAATAGAGGCCAGGTAGCAAGAAAAGATCCATGAGAGGTGAGAGGAGGGGCTCTGAAGCGCCCCATGGCAAAGTAAAATACATGTGATATGAAAGAAGAAAAGGAATATAAAAGGACTCAAGTCACTTCAATGGGCAGGCAAAGTTCAAAAGTGAAAAAACAAAAAAACAACTATTTGTCAACTGTGGTTAACTATAAGCTTGTTATTATTCAATACTAAAATATCAATAGTAAAACATCTTGTAATGTAAGACTGCATTAATGAGAGGGTCCTGTCCAGGAGAAACATAAGTTTCTGTGAACTGCATTCACCATGTGACGATGTAAGACATTAGAACTTATACTCCCCTAACGTAGTTCTATTTTGGAGCCCATTGTCCTCCCTCTATACTCTCTCTCCCACCACATGAGAATTTTTAAGTAGTTAGAATTTAAGCACCATAAAGCTTTGAAGTCCTTCTCACCCCAGAATAGACTATTATGTAAACGTCTAGAATTATCATCCATTTCTTACCAAAGTCATGATATAATAACTACCTCTCTGAATTGAGATATTGAAACAATGTAAGGAGGAGAGAGTTTTATTCAGATGTTGGCAATAAGGTCTGTGCTATTAATGATGAGAAATATAAATTATAGTCTCCCTAGGAATCATCCTTTAAAAATGTAAATGCACTTCTTGATCCCTCGCAGATTCCCACGGCTACAGAGGCAGCTCTGAAAGTTACCCAGTGGTTCACACTGAGAAACAAGAGTACTCACCACAGCTGAACAGTTTAATAAGTCTCGTGTAAATTTCTCGTGTCATTAACTTTTGTGGAATACAAATTTCACTTCTATTTGTGCTCGTGAAAGCTTAACTTGGGAATTTCTGAATAAGATCTCAGATTCAAACCGTGGTAGGGAATGGGATCCATTCATTGAAGACACGTGTACAACAGTGCTTCTTTGTCCCTTCCCAGGAGCCATACGCCAGGACTTGAAATGCAAATATAAACGAGATATGGCTCTTAAACTCAGGAAGTGCACTCCAGGGTTGTTTTGATTTGCATTTCCCTAATGACTAAGGATGTTGAACATCTCTTTAGACTTCACAGCCATTAGATATTCTTCAGGTGAGAACTCTTTGTTTAGCTCTGTACCCCATTTTTAATAGGGTTATTTGGCTCTCTGGAGTCTAACTTCTTGAGTTCTTTGAATATATTGGATATTAGCCCTCTGTCGGATGTAGGGTTGGTAAAGATCTTTTCCCAGTTTGTTGGTTGCTGCTTTGTCCTTTTGACAGTGTCCTTTGCCTTACAGAAACTTTGTAATTTTATGAGGTCCCATTTGTCAATTCTTGATCTTAGAGCATAAGCTATTGGAGTTCTGTTCAGGAAATTTTCCCCTGTGCCCATATGCTCAAGATTCTTCCCTAGTTTCCTTTCTATTAGTTTCAGTGTGTCTGGTTTTATGTGGAGGTCCTTGATCCACTTGGAATTGAACTTAGTGCAAGGAGATAAGAATGGATCGATTTGCATTCTTCTGCATGTTGGCCTCCAGTTGAACCAGCACCATTTGTTGAAAAGGCTATCTTTTTTCCACTGGATGGTTGTAGCTCCTTTGTCAAAGATCAAGTGACCATAGGAGTGTGGATTCATTTCTGGAAGCTGGAAAGAACCCAGATGTCCCTCAACAGAGGAATGGATTCAGAAGATATGGTATATTTACACAATGGAATACTACTCTTCAATTAAAAAAATGAATTCACGAAATTCCTAGGCAAATGGTCAGAACTGGAAAATATCATCCTTAGTGAGGTAACCCAATCACAAAAGAACACACATGATATGCAGTCACTGATAAGGGGGTATTAACCCAGAATCTCAGAATACCCAAGACACAATTCACATATCAATAGATTTCCAAGAAGATGGAAGGAGAGACCCCTGGTCCTGGAAAGACTGGATGTAGGGGAATGCCAAGACAGAGAAGCGAGAGGGGGTTGAATGGGGAGCAGAGAGGGGGAAGGGGGCTTATGGGACTTTCGGGGAGGGAGGAAACGGGAAAGGGGAAATTATTTGGAATGTAAATAAAAAAACTTAGAAAAAAATAAAAGGAAATGCACTCCAATAAAACAATCAGACCAACCCCTAAACACCATGTTGTGGAACAGTGGGTGGAACAGGTGACCGGAGAAGCCGGCACCAAGTATAGAAGTACAAGGGTGGGAAACTGGCCTAGAAGACTTACGGAGGAAATGACACCTAACCCACAGCTGCCTTGACAAGAAAACATCTGGAAGAAATGGTGATAGGTGGTTTTGGCTGAGTTGAGGATGCACCTTAGTTGGTAGGATACTGGCCCAGCATACATAGCCTCTGGGTTTGATCCCTAGCATCACATAAACTGGACATGGTGGCACATACCTAACATCTTAGCACTGGGGAGTTAGAGGCAAAAGGATGGAGAAGTTCAAAGTCATCCTTAGTAATAAAGTGAGGACCAGGCCAGCTCGGGGTCTGTGAGATCCTTTCTCAGGGGAAAAATAAACCAACTAGAAATAAAGAGTTGACTGCATGCACAATCTGACCAGGGATCAACTGTGGTTCTTGATCTGTGGGTCAAAAGGGGTCCAATGATCCTGCATATTAGATAGTTACATTATAATTCATAATGGTATCAAAATGAGAGTTACAAAATAGCAATAAGATAACTTTATGGTTGGGGGTCACCACAACATGAGAAACTATATTAAAGGGTCACAGCATTAGGAAGGTTGAGAACCACTGGGTTAGAGCATCCTTTGGGAATTTACTGATTCCTGGTTCAAAATGTCAACTTATCCTTCATTACAAATATGCCATCAGTCACACTTCAAAGAAGAAATAAGTAAACACCAACTATGCTATGTACTGGCCAAGGTCACACAATAAATCAGCATTTACTCATTTGCTGCCTGAGCGAAAAATCTGCCTCTTCAGAAACATGCTTATGCAGAAGCACAGTTCTTTACAAGTAAATCTCATAGAGAATGGGGGTGCTTTTGCAGACATAAGCACAGAAGGGCAAGTACACGATAAATACAGTCTTTATAATGCAAAGCACTGCAGTAAAATATTCTAACACTTCTCCTACTTGACAATCAAATAGGTGCAAAGTCACATTCATGCAAAGTACTAGGGACAGAAGATCTTTTTCTGCCTTGAGATTAAAAAGCATAATCTCTATCAACGTAATCTTCCTCTTTTAAATGAAGGGCATAATATTAGCCAACAGCACTGTTAGAACTCAGAGTTCAACACTGGATTCCACGAAGGAGTAAACAAATATAAAGCTGTCTGGTTCACAATACCAGAAAGAAAGATAACCTTAGGAAATTGTGTATGAGAAGAGACAGATGTACACATGCACACACACAAACACACACACATACACACACAAGAAAGAGAGACATACAGAGAGGCAGAGAGACAGACAGAGATAGACAGAGACAGAAACAGAGAGAGACCGAGCAGAGATTGCCCAATGACTCTGGGAAACCCAAAGTTTAGAAATCACAACATGGCTGGTGGCATAGCCCACCTTCCTTCCTCTACTCCACTCCTGGGAAAAATAAGTAGAGAAAACACAGCAACATGACTGTGAGACTGCAACGGACTGAGATACAAACTCACAGCCCTTAGGTACAAGGATACATAACACTGTAATGGCTTTACTGGGGTATGATTGCTATAGAACAAAATGCATGTATTTAAAGTGCACAGCTTCACATGTACATAAAGGTGTATACACCACCACAATCAAGATGAAACCATGTTCGCACCTCCACAGCTTCCCCACACTCCCTGGCAGTCCCCTCTTCCTTCAGATTGCCTTCCCATGCTGTCCCAAACCAGTGATGTGCTTTGGTCACTACAACAGTTCCATTTTTGCTTCCTGACCAATATACCTAAATAAATTACATAATTAGGGAAGTCACATAATGGCACTTTTCTCAGAACTCCTGAATGTCTGAATACTAGGAATTAGAATGGTTTTTGTAATTCAGTTGTAGCTTAACAAATCTTGACCTTAGGACTTCCTCTACCTGGATTTGGTCTCAATCACCAGAGTTGTTCAAGGCTTTCCGTGGACTACAGTGTAGGAATCTAGCTCCTGCAGGAAACGCCTGTTTGAGGAACTATGTCAACAGGGCCCTAGTGACAGGCTATAGCTGTTTTTCTTGGCAACTCTTCTTTCAATTACTGTCTTATCAGTGAAGAACTGCCTTCCTTTTTGTCTCTGACATGATCAGACCTGTCAGAGCTTGTTCATCTGTGAGCTGATCTATAGAGTGTGGGCAGTTTCACCTCGCCATTGCCCATTGATCTGTCATCTCACTCTCTGCACCCAGAATGCTAAAAAATGTGTGTGTGTATATGTTTATCCACATATGTATGTATAGTATGTGTATGTATACATAAATATATGCACATATACATAAGAATATATGTGTGTATACAAGTGTGTTTGTGTGTGTATGTATATCCACATATGTGTATATGTACATATTGTATGCATGTATGTATGTGTGTATGTATATATATATACATATATATTGTGTGTATGTATATATAAGTATATAAATATATATACACATGAGAATGTGTGTGTGTGTGTGTGTGTGTGTGTGTGTGTTACATTTTGGCATTCTTACCACATCTCACTCTTCCAACACCTCAGTATGAACTTCTCCTTTCCTTATCCATTATAAACTAGTTTCTTGATTAAACATTTAGTGGACTGACTTAAAGTGTCAGATCTTACACAAATTGGCAAAGAATCCTTTGTATTTGTATCACAAACTAATACTTTTCAAAGTGTTTTCAAATGTGTTGACTTCCTGCTCTAAAACGTGTGTTTGTCTCATCAGCTGTCAAACAGACTAGATCGTTCCCTGCTCACAGCAGACGGAGTCCTTTAAAGACCAGAAATAATTCATAAGACATGCTGCACAGAGAAGAGATGGAATTACCTTGAGGTGTCATCCTTGGATAGAAGCAGGGCTGTAGTCACCTGGGTGGAGTGACTTAAAGAACATTTTTAAAAGGCTTCTACATGTTTAAAAAAAACCAGCAACAATCAAAAAATCAAATCAAAACAAACAAACATGAAACAGTCCTTTCTTTGCAGGAAGCTCCACAGGAAGACATTACTCCCTGTGCCAGGTAAGTGGGGGAGAGGAGCTCTCCATTCTTTCTACTGAAATGCAAAGGCCTTGGATGCATCTCATTTACCTGCTTCTGAGTGTGAATAAACTCAGCAAATGCCTTGGAAAGGCTTTCAAGGCAGAAGATGTAAAACCAGGCACTAGAGAGAGATAGAGACGAAGGGACTGAGTACGAAATGGTAGCAGAGAAGACTGGATGGGGTCCAAGGAAACAAATCTAATTTACTCAATGAACTTATGGTCTTATTTTACAGAGATCTTGACATTCTTTATAAACACTAAGGAAATCTATTGTTATTTATAATCCTAAAGTTATTACTAATAAGCTTTTGAGGCTAAAGTCAAGTAAAAGAGTGTCAATATTTGCTGTGCGATACTGAATTTCCCTTACCCTTCATGAAGAGATGTTAAAAAATTTAAACTATGTATAAAATATCTAATTCATATCAACTTAGAACCTCAATAAATGGTATACAATCTCTTCTCTAATGTATATAGACATTAAACCTGCCAAAGGACAGTAGCCAACAGGCAGCATAGTAAATATCATACAGGCATGCCTGAACACACACACACACAGAAACACATACACATACAATTATACAGAGATGCATACATACAGGTACACGTACACACAGACACACACACAGAAAGAGACAGACACACACAAAAGCACAGATAGGCACACACACACACACACACTGAGACACACAAAGAGAAAAACATATACAGAGAAAGAGAAACACTCAACAGACAGAGAGAGGCAGAGAGACAGAAAGAGACAGAGAGACGGAGAGAGACAGAGAAAAAGGAAGGGGAGAAACATAGGAACACAAAGATATAGACAGAAAGGCATTCCTATTGTTTAAAACTCAAACTCAACTTTTGAAACCAAAAAGAGTTTAAGTTTGAATCAATAGAAACCAGAGAGAACAGAGAAGAACCAGAAGGATTTGGAACCGCCATCTAACACCAATAGACACGCTGACATGGAAGGCATCTCACAAGGCCCCAACCCCAGAAAAAGACCCACAGCATCTAAGGAATGCAGATAGTAGGAGAAATAGTCTTCCTCAGGAAAGGCTGGTTATCCAATACCAAGGGGTCAGACCTGAAATCATATACAGACAAATAATAGTTTATGAACTAAGCAAGTTGCATTTATAAATTTAGGAATTTGCATATATACACATATACACATGTATTATATTATGCATATATATGTATATATACACATACATACACATAAATGATGGGCTAGTGGGAAGAATGGAAGGGAGAAATGAAGCAATTGTACTTTAACTTCAAAAATAAAAATGTACTTAAAAAATAAAAAATTAAGTGTTTATGTGTAATCCCTATATATAGGAACCACAAACCCTATGGCCAAGCTGCTATCAGAATATCAGCTCTGTCTCTCTCTCTCTCTCTCTCTCTCTCTCTCTCTCTCTCTCTCTCTCTCTCTCTCTCTCTGCTTCTGTCTTACTTGTGTGTATGGTGTGTGTGTGTGTGTGTGTGTGTGTGGTATGTATATGTATGATGTGTGTGTATATGGTATGTATGTGTATGGTGGGGGGTATATGTTGGGGGAGTGTGAATATGTGCAGCGTGTGTGTGTGTGTGTGTGTGTGTGTGTGTAGTGTAGTGTAGTGCATGTGTGTATGGTGTAGGAGTATATGTTGGGGGAATGTGCATATGTGGCTTGTGTGTGTGAGTGTAAGTGTGTGTGTGTATGCATTGTATATTTTAAGATAGTCTCACTATACAGCCCAAACTCATAGCAATCCTCCTACCTCAGACTCCCAGGTACTGTGATTCCATACATAAGCCACCACGTGTAGCTTCTTATCCTACTTCTGATAGCTGCCATTGCTGTCTCCTCATGACTGCTACCAATTAAAGTTACATGTAACAAACTTCCTAACATGGAGCATGTGTGCCTAAACATCTTTTTACACACACATCTCACATACTCATAATGACTTTATCATCCTTCCAAAAGCACAGGGAGAGACATTTCTCACTCAGCACAGCTCCCAGCCCACAAATGGCTCTTCTGAGGCCTACAGGGACCCTCACTTCATCCCTCAACTACCATAGAACTGTTTCCATAGTTATTTAAAAGTACTTAACATGATTTAATTCTTAATTTAAAATTATGGATCTAAACCACATATTAGTGTGATATGTTTACACTTTTAAACGAGTACTCTCGTGAAGTTCTTGGTGGCGGCTTCTAAAATCCAATTCTCACTCCAATTAGGAAAGTTGAGAGCAAGGCACAGATTTCAGGAGTAAAGGTAGCCTGACAAAGTAGATGCACTGGTGAGATAATTTGCCCTTTTTTCTACTGCCTCTGTTATTATTGTTAGGATTACTTGGATGGCCATTGCAGCAGCCAAACTCCAGTAAATCGAGCAACGGTCAGCAACTCTGATTAGGTCTCAAGACTGATTGTCCACCTGGCAAACATTACCACATGGAAGCAGCCATGTCCATGAACTAGCAAAGGTACATTTTTAAGTTGTCTGAGCTTGACAACCACAAACCCAAGTCCATTCCTATTTCCGAGTCCCTCCCATCTCATCTCTCTGTCCCCTAAAAGTGTCTGGGCTCCACATCCTATGTGTAAGAGAGGGAGATGGCTTCGTGGGTAGATGCTTGTAGTGCATTCTTGAGAACCCGGTTCAAATGCCCAGTACCTACTTTAAAAGCTAGTCATGGCAACACATGCCTGTGACCCAGCACAGGAAACAGAGTCATGAGGGTCCTGGAGGATCACTGGCTGGTCAATCTAACCAAGGAGTAAGAGAGGCTCTCTCTCTCTCTCTCTCTCTCTCTCTCTCTCTCTCTCTCTCTCTCTCTCTCTCTTTCTCTCTCTCCCCCTCCCTTCCCCTGTCTCTCTCTTCCTTTTCCCCCTTCCTCACCCCCTCTTCCTCCCCCCTTCATACATACAAACAAACACACACGTACAAATACGGTTTTATTTTGAGTTTGGTGTGATTTGGTTTGGGCAATTTTGGAGTTTAAAACTTGAATAAAACGCCTCATACATTCAATATTTTATGATATGTTTCAGTTGTCTGTGAGTGAAGATGGATGAAGGAGAGGAAAAAGCAAAAGGGAAATTGAAGAACTTTACTGAAGATAACTCTGTGGTTAATGCTACCACCACAGACACAAAGCAATGTCCAAAACAATCCAAGCAACATTTTCATGAGCTGACCCGTAAAGACAAGTGATCTTCAATGTGGAACCATTAACAAGGTTAAAGGTTAACAAGGTCTCACCCCTACTTCCAGTTATGACTGACTATCAGAAATAATATTCACCCTCTTATCTTAAACAACAAAGGAAAAAAACAGATCTGTGAAAGAATTATTTTCAAACAGGCAACACAAGAGAGAGGCAAGGGAGATAGCAGCTTCAGCTGTTGCCGCATATTCTAGAGAGAATGTCAGTCAATCAGTCAATCTCCTGGCAATGGAGGGTGAGCCAAACAGATCTCAGTGATCCTCCAAAGAGGAAGAGTCAGAATTCTGAGTTCAAAGGGACCAGGACATGTGATCATTTGGGAAGCAAAGTGCTGAAGAGAAAGGAGCAACTCTGAGACAAAGCTCTAGAGACAGGCATTTAGAAAAGTCTAGTGTATGAGAACACTGTTGGTGCCATGCAAAGATCCTCCAGAGAGAGAAGGAGGAACGAAGTCTAGGGTACACAGCAGGTTCAAGGTAGTTCATAATCCAAAGGACCAAAGAGAAACATCTCTGCTACTAGGGTTTCAAACAAGATATGTCAGTCGAATCCACCCCACACAAAGGTTGCTTTAATAAATTTTAAAAGCTTCAAAAATTTAACAACAAAGTCCCAAATTATTAGAACAAACTCCAGAGTAATATAAAAATCTATGGTGGTCCAGTAGCTAATCAAAATTACCAGTTATGCAAAAAAGGAAAGTATGACCTATAAACAGAATAAAATCAGTAGGAAACACAAAAATCACAGATGGAGAAATTATTTGCTATCTGTGTATGCATATGCGCACACACTCACATATGCAGAGGTATTACATTTTGTTCAATAATAAACTGCACGTGTGGTGAACCTCCTCAAAATCATCCTTTCAAATTGTTCATCAGACAACATCATCAACACTACTTTGTTTGGCATCCATTGCTTATGTTCTTTAGGAAACATCTTGTTTTCCTTGTAGCTCTTGTGCTCCCATGTTGAGCCTGGCACATCTGCTGGATCAATTATCTCTACCACAGAGGCACTGATAGACAAGTACACCATGATCTCACTCGTATGTGGAGATTAAAATCAGTGGAAGCATAGAACTTGAGAAAGGAGTAACTGTTACCAGAGGCTGGAAAGAGAGCAGTGGACAGAGGACTAGATACCATGGCAGGCTAATACAGTGAGACCAGGGAAAAATGGGCATGACTATATTTAATATGTATGTGCAGACCATCAAAAAGAAAGGTAAAAGAAAAGATATTGAACATGCTCACCATGAATGGATGGTAGATGATAGATGAGATGGGCTATGTTTAATCTGATTTAAACGCTACACTACATACATGCCAAAACCTCACATGATATTCAATAGTATATGACATCTTCTGTAAGTTTAAAGTAAAATAAATTATAATCAAATGGCTAAACATATCTTTGAGAACATCTCTTAGCATTTGAAAATGGAAAGACATTCAGATTTCACAGTCCCTCGAGTCCACTGGAGTGTAACTGCACTCTTCAGTTTCCTCACAGTCTACAGATGTGTTCAGGTTACAGCAAAGTTATGTAGTTGCAGTAGGGGTCAGGGGCTATAAAACCTAAAATCTGGAAACATCTTATTGGAAAGGTCTGACAGCACCTATTTTAAATGAAATTTTCTTAACAATTAAATTTTTTCTTTTAAAAATATCAAAACAATGAATTCATGAAATTCTTAGGCAAATGGATGGAACTAGAAAATATCATCCTGAGTGAGGTAGACCAATAACAAAAGAACATACATGGTATGTACTGACTGATTAGTGAACATTAGCCTAAAAGCTCAGAATACCCAAAATACAATTCACAGACCACATGAAGCTCAAGAAGAAGGAATACTAAAGTGTGGGTGCTTCGGTTCTTCTGAGAAGGGGAACAAAATACTCACAGAAGTAAATATGGAGATAAAGTATAGAGCACAGACTGAAGAAAAGGTCATCCAGAGACTGTCCCACCTGGGGATCCATCCATATACAGTCACCAAACCCTGACACTATTATGGATGCCAAGAAATGTTTGCTGAAAGGAGCCTGATATGACTATCTCCTGAGAAGCCCTGCCAGAGCCTTGCAAGTACAGAGGTGGATTCTCGCAGTTAACCATTGGAGTGAATGTGGGGTCCCCAATGGAAGAGTTAGAGAAAGGACTGAAGGAGCTGAAGGACTTTGCAACCTCATAAGAAGAACAACAATGTCAACCAACCAGACCACCCTCCCCCCGCAGAGCTCCCAGGGACAAAGCCATCAACCAAGGAGTACACATGGCTCCAGATGCATATGCAGCAGAGGATTGCCCTGTCAGGCATCAGTGGGAGGAGAGGTCCTTGGTCCTATGAAGGCTTGATAGATGCCCCAGAGTAGGGGAATTGAGGGTGGGGAGGTGGGATGCGGTGGGTAGAGGAACACCCTCATAGAAGCAGGGGGAGAGAGGATGTTATAGTGGGTTTCTGGGAGGGGGGGACTGGGAAAGGGGATAACATTTGAAATGTAAATAAAGAAAATATCCAATAAAAACATAAAAAAATTGAACTACAAAAAAATCAATAATGTATTTATGGGACAAATGCTTCTCTCAGTTAACCAAAAAGTAGAAATCAACTCAAACACTTTGTCTATTATTACATATGAGACAGAATATTTCCTATGACGTAGGCCATACTAGTCTCTCTGCACTTCCTTCATGACCCAGGTACCTGCCCATCTTGGCATTCTGCAATGACTCTTGCACTTTGTGAATTTTATTCTTTGAGAGAGCCACTGGAACCACCCTCTTGACTCCTCAAGATTGTGTGACATTAACAAACAACATAAAAATGCAATCCTGCCTCTTAAGTCCAACCTTTATTATTCCAAATCATTTAACATTCTGTAACATACCACAGAAATCACTTAATCTTGTTTATGTCAGTCTATCCTAGAGTCAAGATAGACTCCCTTGTTTTGATCATTATGGACCATATATGCAAACCACCAATATTTGCAGAGCAAATGAATGCATAAATGAATGAAAGTTTCAGTCAACATCTAATGATAATAGTTATCCCTAGATTAACACCATTATTTCATAATTAAAGTTGTATTGCTTGCATAATTATATAAGCCTTTCATTTTGCACATTTCCTTGTCCAAAGGTTTGTGTACATCTCTAACATTACCACCGATGCCTTTGCCTTAAGGTGGTGATTTCAGATGACAATGTTTGATTTTTCTCTATTTTAAATGCATTGCTTGTGTCTTTCTTGACTTCGGATATTGGAACAGAATTTCAAAGCATCTTATCCAGTGGGACTCAAACATCTTAATAAACAGTCATGCCACCTTCAATAGGTTCTCTCTTTGTGTGTCATGTAAAACTTCTTATCCTTCTTCAATTCAAACATATTAATAATATGACTATCTCTTGCAACAAATACACCCACTCCAATTCAAAAAAAACAAATGCAAACTACAACCCTGTGTGTGTGTGTGTGTGTGTGTGTGTGTGTGTGTGTGTGCGTGTGTGTGTGTTTATATATTCAGGCTTTTCTTTAGCCACAGAGACTCAGCTTTATTATATGCATATTTACAAGTCACTATTCCTGGAGATAATTAGAAAAACACACAACGCTGGCATGGAAATAGGAAATGTGTGTTGATTAGCGAGGGATTCATTCAACAGAATCATTTTCCTTCCTAATTAGTATGATCGCAAAACAAAGACTATCAAGTGCAGCTTCTGTGAGCAAGGATATCGGTGTCGTGCTCTTGGTCTCAGACACTGGTGAATTGACACCTTAGTAGGATGAGACACAGATACCCCAGTTTACAATAGGCCAACATTAACCCTGTGATATACAGCTACATAAGAGGTCAGACCAACACACAGAAGAGAAGGGCTGTCTGTCCCTATGGGATTACTGTTGTAGAAATATTTAAATCTCAATCAGGGGTTTCTACCCACCTTTTACCATTTAGTTCCTAGGGGTGAAAAAATACATTCAGCCTTTATATTTACAATAAGTCTTAAACAGAATAATAGCTGGGCAGATACCTACTCTCTATGCTATTAGAATCTACTTCCCTATTGATAGCCCTGAAGTATTATTTACTACTTACTATATTTCATCTGAGCTGCTCTTAACTCCAATTGGCCAGCCCTCAGGGCCACGATCTCTTGACTCCTAACCCAAGGTGCCTTCTCCTCCCTCTCCTGTGTCTTTGTCCCCATCTTTGTCCTCCTCTGACACAAAGCCCACCAAACCTAAACCCCACCTATGTCTCTTCAGCTCAACTATTAGCTGTTGGCATCTTTATTTAGTAATCAGAAATAACTTGGGGTCAACCAGACCAGGAACTGGTTCATTGAAAAAAACAACAAGATAGATAAACCCTTAGTCAAACTAACCAGAGGGCACAGAGACAGTATCCAAATCAGCAAAATCAGAAATGAAAAGGGAGGCATAACATCAGATACTAAGGAAATCCAAAAAATCATCAGATCCTACTACAAAAGCCTATACTCAACAAAAGTGGAAAATCTAGAGGAAATGGACAATTTTCTAGGCAGATACCAGGTACCAAAGTTAAATCAGGATCAGATAAATGATCTAAACAATCCCATAACCCCTAAAGAAATAGAAGCAGTCATTAATATCTCCCAACCCCCCCCAAAAAAATACCAATACTCTTCAAACTATTCCATAAAATAGAATGGAACACTACCCAATTCATTTCATGAAGCTACAATTACTCTGATAGCTAAACCACACAAAAACCCAACAAAGAAAGAGAACTTTAGACCAATTTCCCTTATGAATATCAATGCAAAAATACTCAATAAAATTCTTGCCAACAGAATCCAAGAACACATCAAAACAATCACCCACCATGATCAAGTAGGTTTCATCCCAGGGATGCAGAGTTGATTCAATATATGGAAATCCATCAATGTAATCCACTATATAAACAAACTTAAAGAAAAAAAACACATGGTCATTTCATTAGATGCTGAGAGAGCATTTGACAAAATCCAACATCTCTTCATGATAAAAGTCTTGGAAAGATCAGGAATTCAAGGCCCATACCTAAACACAGTAAAAGCAATATACAGCAAATCAGTAGCCAATATCAAACTAAATAGAGAGAAACTTGAAGCAATCCCACTGAAATCAAGGACTAGACAAGGCTGTTCACTCTCCCCCTACCTGTTCAATATAGTTCTGGAATTAGACAACAAAATTAGACAACAAAAGGAGATCAAAGGGATTCAAATTGGAAAGAAGTCCAAGTATCACTATTTGCAGATGATATGACCCCAAAAATTCCACCAGAGAACTTGTAAACCTGATAAACAACTTCAGCAAAGTGGCCGGCTATAAAATTAACTCAAACAAATCAGTAGCCTTCCTATACTCAAATGATAAGGAGACTAAGAAAGAAATTAGGGAAATAACACCCTTCACAATAGCTACAAGTAATATAAAAAACCTTGGTGTGACCCTAACCAAGCAAGTGAAAAATCTGTATGACAAGAACTTCAAGTCTCTGAAGAAAGAAATTGAAGAAGATCTCAGAAGATCTTCCCATGCTCATGGATTGGCAGGGTTAATATAGTAAAAATGGCCATCTTGCCTAAAGCAATCTACAGATTCAATGCAATCCCCATCAAAATTCAACTCAATTCTTCATAGAGTTAGAAAGAGCAATTTCCAAATTTATCTGGAGTAACAAAAAACCCAGGATAGCAAAAACTATTCTCAACAATAAAAGAACCTCTGAGGGAATCACCATCCCTGACCTCAAGCTCAACTACAGAGCAATAGTGATTAAAAACTGTATGGTATTGGTACAGAGACAGGCAGGAAGATCAATGGAATAGAATTGAAGACCCAGAAATGAACCCACATACCAATGGTCACTTGATCTTTGACAAAAGAACTAAAACCATCCAGTGGGGAAAAAAACAGCATTTTCAACAAATGGTGCTGGGTCAACTGGCAGTCAACATGTAGAAGGATGCAAATTGAACCATTCTTATATCCCTGTACAAAGCTCAAGTCCAAGTTTATAAAGGACCTCCACATGAAACCAGATACACTGAATCTAATAGAAGAGAAAGTGGGGGAAAACCTGGAACACATGGGCACAGGGGAAATTTTCCTGAATAGAATAGCTTATGCTCTAAGATCAAGAATTGGCAAATGGAACCTCATAAAATTCCAAAGTTTCTGTAAGGCAAAGGACACTGTCAATAGGACAAAATGGCAACCTACAGATTGGGAAAAAATCTTTACCAATCCTACATCTGATAGAGGGTTAATCTTCAATATATACAAAGAACTCGAGAAGTTAGAATCCTGAGTACCAAATAACCCTATTAAAAAATGAGGTACAGAACTAAATAAAGAATTCTCAACTGAGGAATACCAAATGGCTGAGAAATACCTAAAGAAATGTTCAACATCCTTAATCATCAGGGAAATGAAAATCAAAACAACCCTGAGATTCCACCTCACACCAGTCAGAATGGCCAGGATTAAAATCTCAGGGGACAGCAAATGCTGGAGAGGATGTGGAAAAAGAGGAACACTCCTTCATTGCTGGTGGGATTGGTTAAAACCACTATGGAAATCAGTTTGGTGGTTCCTCAGAAAATTGAACATAGCACTACCTGAGGGCCCAGCTATACCACTCCTGGGCATATACCCAGAAGATGCTCCAACTTGTAATAAGGACACATGCTCCACTATGTTCATAGCAGCTTTATTTATAATAGCCAGAAGCTGGAAAGAACCCAGATGTCCCTCAACAGAGAAATGGATACAGAAAATGTGGTATATTTACACAATGGAGTACTACTCAGCTATTAAAAACAATGAATTCATGAAATTCTTAGGCAAATTGATGGAGCTAGAAACTATCATTCTGAGTGAGGTAACCCAATCACAAAAGAACACACACAGTATACAATCACTAATAAGTGGATATTAGCCCAAAAGCTCGTAATACCCATGATACAACTCACAGATCACATGAAGCTCAAGATGAAGGAAGACCAAAGTTGGCTACTTTGATCCTTATTGGAAAGTGGATCAAAACACCCATGGCTCACAGTCAACCAATAGAATGAGAATAGGGTCCCCAATGGAGCAGCTAGAGAGAGGACCCAAGGAGCTGAAGTTGTTTGCAGCTCCGCAGGAGAAGCAATAATAATGTACCAACCAGTACCTCCAGAGCTCCTAGGGACTAAATCACAAACCAAAGAGTACACGTGGAGGGTCCCACAGCTCCAACTGCATATGTAGCAGAAGATGACCATTTCAGACATCAATGAGAGGAGACATCAAGCCATTGGTCTTGTGAAGGCTCGATTCCCCAGAATAGGGGAATGTAAGTCAAGAAATTGGGTGGGGAGGGGGTGAGGTGGGGGGATGGGATAGGGGGTTTTCGGTGCAGTAATGTAGAAAGGGGTTAACATTTGAAAAAGCAAATATCTAATAAAAAAAGAAAAAAAAAGAAATAACTTGGAGTCAGAATCACTTAGTGTCTTACGTGTGTATTCTCATCTCTGGGACAACCAGGTCTTGAGGGGGTTGCACTTAGCATTATAATAGATAGAAAAAGATCAAACCTCAACAATTCTCCTTTTTAGGCCAACAAAAGGCTCTTTCCTCTCAGATATAAATTAAATACAATTATAATAATTATGCAAATTGTAAGGTATGATACACATTTATAACATCTAGCCTAATATATTTGGCAATTTAGATAAAGTATTATATTGTCTATCATAACTTAATGAGTTTACAATTCTTTACCTCAATCATGTTTGATTTTAATTTGTGTTACCATCTAAAAACTATCTTTTAAAATCTAGAACATCTTCTTTAATGCTGAACAACTTAAGTTCAATTGTGAAACTATAACTAGTCTTCAACTCCATCATAGATATAAGAAGGAATATATATTTGAGTGTGCAGGAATGTAGCTTCCAAAATTTTGGAAGAGAAAACTGGATAGTCACCAATGAAGCAGGAATTATGAAGGACTATCTTACTCTGTCTTAGTAGAGCCAAGCAGTTGACTATCCTGCATTCATTTATTCTTTTTCTACAGCATTCTGTCTGCAGATAAAATTAGAACATTTCTTGCATAGTGGCTAGCTTGCCACCATTGAAGCAACTCCACATGGAGGTATTGATGCTTATCACCTTCCTTGAAGTGGAATGGGGGTACTGTTGGAAGCAGACATGTCTCGTCGTCAAACGATCTTTTAATGAAATAACATTAAATGCCATATTCTGTGGATCTCCAACGCTTTTGAAGACCATCTATCTATATACAGCATAACTGAATTGTTAAACATTGATTTTAGGTATTTACTATTGAATAACCCTGAAAACATTTTATTGTAATTAATTAAATTGGTATCTAATAAGACCATGAGTTTGACTGACTATTAACTTGTATTACTTAATTATTGTAAACAGTTTGTAATAGCAGCTATTTAAGGGACTGGATCTAAGTCTTGTACTCTTAAATGAGTTGTATATGCACAATGCCTATCTAAAAGTAGCAAAATTTTAAATTTTATATCAATGTACAAAGATTTATACCAATGAAAACTTTAAACCTATATCAATATACAAATTCTGTCCCAATGTAAGAAAACACAACTCCAATTCTGCATCAAAATACGAAAATTTCTGCCAATGTAAGATTGTGGTTATAAAATAATTTAAGTGTAAATTTAATAATCTATCCCTATTTGTCTAATTTCTGGAGGAAGCCTCCATGAGGGGAGAGGAACCATGAGCGCATGGCCAGGAGAAACAGCAAGTGTCTGTGGCACACCACTGGAGAGGTAGCCAGGCACACAGTTAGAAGAGTAGATTAGGGGTGATCCCAATAATTGTCAAAGCCAAATAAAATAACCATAGTCTGAGTCTCATTTCTGTGTAAGCTAGTCAGAGATAACTTTAAGTTGTTCATACTACAGACTATGCCCCAGGCCACACCACTAAACACTCATCTCCCCTATTCACTTGCTGTTTCTAGACACCTGTCTTCCTTGCTCGGCTAACTTCTTCATATTACCCCTATATCTAAAACCACTGAAGGGGTTAACCTGATTGTCCCAAACATGAAAATGAATACTCAAACCACCACTGCTAAACTCAATATCTGTTTGTGAATACGTGGCCATCCTTAATTCAAATGTATTCTCCTCTGTTGAACACTACAGGAGTTGGCATAGGGACTTTGTCTTATGCATGTATCTGCACACTCAAGAGCTTTCCCGTTAAGAAAAGGGATCCAGAAGCAGTTGCCAAGCACGTTAATTCGTTTGCCTCTACAAATGCCCAGCTTTAACTGCTTCAGTACAGTACAAAATAATTTAGAAATGTGTTTAAGCAAACACAAATTTAGACTACAATAAAAAGTTTAGGGGCTGGAGAAATGACTCAGGGCTTAAGAGAAAGTATCGTTCTTGCAGAGAGCCTGAGTTCAGATCCCACCACTCCCATTCAGTTGACTTACAACTGCCTTTAACTATAGCTCCAGGTGCACCCAATACCTCTGAACTCTGTAGGTACCCACACAATTCACGTACCCAACATTTATATGTGTGTGTGTGTGTGTGTTATATATTATATATAATTTAAAATAAAATAAATCACACAATAATAATAAACATTGTAGGCAAATTTTCAAGATTATACTCGTTTTGTTACTTCTTTTATTTGTGTATATAACATAAAATATTATACCTCTGTGTGTGTGTATGTGTATGAGTGTGTGTGAGTGTGTGTGTGCGTGTGAGTGCTTCCTAGGAAACAGGATGCAGACTGTGACAAAGACAACACCTTGAGAAATAAAAGACCAAGAAAGCACGTTTCTTGTTTCCCAACACATCCAACAAATGCAAACCCAACTGCACCATGGGCTGTGATTTCTGCAACTTGAGATAAAAGGAAAACTAGTGAACTGGGCAGTGTGGAGAGAGATGATAGGGAGTGCAGATGTAGCTGTGATGGAGAACAGTCTATGCACTTGCTCTCTGTAGGAAGAAATCCCATGCCTCTTCTCTCATCCTTAAAAACTTACAACCCCTCGACTGCAGACCTTTTAGAACTCTACGCTGCTGATTGTTATAAGACAACCCAGTGTTTCAGTGGGAGTAGAAAAGAAAGGGAGTAGAAAGAAAAGGAGATTCATAAAGTTAGGTTGCTTATTGCTCCTCCCCTCCAAGCACTTTAAGCTGATGGAGTTCTGGAGAGAATAGTACATGAGCCAAAGAGGTCTCCATAGAAACAGAACTCCAGGGTGGAAACTCAAGAGGGCTGTAACCATCAGTACTTTCTCCTACAAGAGAACAGGGGAAGCAGGAAGAAACAAATTATCACCAATTCAAGGTGCCTTCGACTTCATGATCGCGGACACCTGGACTACCAAAGTGCATAATTCCTTTGTTTTCATTAGGGAATATACCTTTAGCTTAATCATTGCTCTCCTAAAAGGAAATGCATTAAGTGTTAAAGGGCTGTCTTCTCAGTATGAAGAAGTAGGGTCTGGGCCTATTCGCTTACAAAAGCTCATTGGCTTGTCTGAAAATCTTTGTCAAATACTGCTGTTGACTTTATATTAGAAGGCCATGGCTACTGGAAATTCCAAACCTGCTAATGGATAAGAGGTGCTAAAGCCCAGAAAACAGGTAGCAAAATAAAATGTGTAAAAATATCAGTTTTGGAACATTGTAACAGGAAAGAGGGATGGGAAGCAGGGAGGGAGGAGGAAAGGGGCAGGGTATAGGGCTCATTCACAGGAAGATCAAGCACAAAATAAAGTCTCCTTGAATTTCTCCACTTAGTGAAAATATTAAAAAGTAATGACAAGAAAGACACAGTCAAATCAGATTTAAGGTACATCTGGATGAGAGTCCTAGATAGCACCAACTCTCGTAAACAAAGTTTATAGGATTCTACAAAAAGGCATGGACAAATAGCCCAGTGATCAAGAGTGTATGCTGTTCTTTCAATAGACTGGGGTTGAGTCCACAGTACTACAACCACCTATAACTCCAACACTAGGAGATCCAACACCCTCTTCTGACCCCTAAAGGCCGCTGCACACATAATCATAAATAAAAATAAAGATTTATAAAACATTCCATGGAAGAGAATTGTTTTGACTGCAGTGAAGTGGGTTATAAATATGAGAATATTCTGACAAGCATGAGTGTAGCATGCACATTTCTGTACACTTCACAAAAATATGTTCTCCCATCAAAAACCTTTGCTAATTTATTTATTTTCAAAGTAGCCAATATTCAAAGAAAATATTCCCAAAGCTCTCTCCAAAAGATGAACGCCTTAGATTCATTCTATGCCAGTGGGCCTCCATTTCTTTTTGAAAACTCAACCATTGTTCCCAGTTTAGTTCCTCCACCATGTATTTTCTGGTTTATTTTTCCTAGTTACATTTCCCAGAAACAAAGTTTTATACTTGATATTCATGAGGTATTCAGGGGTCACAGGAGATTCTGGACATTTAAGAATAAAAGGCAGCGGAGTCCCGCTCATGGAAGCAAATTAGCTGCAGATCCCACAGCATGGCTTTCGTCTCTGCATTTACTCCTATAAAGTCAATCGGCTTTGTGGCAACTCAACTTGAGACTTTTAGAATCTCAACCTCTGATAGACTATGGCGTCCATAGACACTTGAAATGCTGCGTTAGGATGCCTGTATCTAAGCTGCCCATCCAAGGAGCAGAAGACTCAACCTCAGCACAGAACAAGTGCCTGCCACCCCACCGCATAGGCATAAACTCCTATGTGAATTCCAGGGCCAAACATGGAGACATATTTCAAGAGAACAATACGTCATGTCCCAACACATGATCCTATTAAAGGGGAAAGGGAAAGTCATCTAAGTAAAGAGAAGGTCAGAAGTCAGAGATTGGACAAAACTGCCAGGAGTCTTAGAATGTGCTTCTGATCACCCAAAGATGGCTGTTTAAAACACAGCTCCTAAGCCCTACCGAGATCTAGTGACTCAAAATATCTTGAAGACGCTCCTCAGGGCATCTGTGGGCACTGACTTTTAAAAATAATCACAGCCGAGGGAATTGTAACCTGCACTTCATGTGGAGAGCAACAGAGCCAGCGGGAAACCCAACAAAGTCAGAGCTGCAGTTAAGAAAGAATGTTCTCAGAAATGCATGGATTTCTTTTACCATGAGGTTAATTTGTTACTGAGAAAACTAGCATTTCGTCCCTTGTAGAAAGCAGGCTGTCTTGCTCCGGAAGGCTGGCTTTGATCAGACTCAGATGTTTGAACATGTACTGAGATATGAAGTTTCC
This sequence comes from Tokudaia tokunoshimensis, assembly GCA_036184795.1. Classification (NCBI taxonomy): domain Eukaryota; kingdom Metazoa; phylum Chordata; class Mammalia; order Rodentia; family Muridae; genus Tokudaia; species Tokudaia tokunoshimensis. The sequence goes on along the minus strand of BTHU01000013.1, from coordinate 32,208,428 downwards.
GAATGTTTTCAGTGCTATGCCCTAATATTTCTATTGTTCATATCTAATTTATGAAACTAGAAAAAAAAACTCCTGATCACTGCATACAAATCGGGACTCAGAGTCAGGCTGGGCTAACAGTGTCTTCCAGGTAGCCATAGGAGGCCCAGCTTTGCCTCAGATGTAGTGAGTCCTTTGGCAATTTCCACAGATTTACCTTATTTGGTACCACCCCAGCCACCGTGCTCTCTGGCCAAAAGGAGACTCCTGCCTGAGAGCAAAAAAAGGGTGACTCAGTCTCCCAATGGTGGCCTGCTGTTCCTAGAGCCCCTGCTGCACAGTCAGCACATCAGCTTCTAACACAGACTTCGAATCCCCTTACCAGCTATCTGTCCTTACTAAAATGATTGTGAATAGCAGCTCCAACCAACAATTCAAAATACTGACTGACACCCATTCTGTAATGAACTACAAGCCATATACAACTTATTTGACCACAGATGTTGTCCTGGTTTGCTTTCTGTTGCTATGATAAAACACTAAACAAAGCTAGCTTGGAAGAACAAAGAGCTTATTTTATTTAGCTTTAGTTTATGTCTGTCACCGAGGAAAGCCATCACAGAAACTCAAAGGTGAGACCACAGAGGTCAGGGCTGCGGTTAAACTGGCTTTGTTAACTGACTTTGCTCTCTCTCTCTCTCTCTCTCTCTCTCTCTTCTCTCTCTCCCTCCCTTCCTCCTTTTTTCTTTCTTTCATTTGGTGTGTGTGTGTGTGTGTGTGTGTGTGTGTGTGTGTGTGTGTGTGTTGGTTGGTTTTTGAGACAGAGTTTGTGTTGTGTGATGTTTTGGATAGATATGGCCCACATAGACTCCTGTTTGTGAATGCTTGGCCCGTTGGGAGTGGCACTATTAGGATGTGTAGTTTTGTTAAAGAAAGCGTGTCACTGTAGAGGAGGGCTTTGATGTCTTACATGCTCAAGCTATGCCCAGTGTGGCTCACAGTCTCTTTCTGCTACCTGAAGATCAACTCTTAGCTCCTCCTCTAGCACCATGTCTGCCGGCACACCACCAAGATCTCCACCACGATGACAATAAACTAAATCTCTTAATATTTTTTATTTTTTATTGATAAAGGAAGTGAAAACATTTTATGATAAAATTAAAGATTTACATGGAAAATGTTTCTGACAAAATTGAAGAAGCATATAGAAAAACACGTTGACTATTTTCATGGAAAATTAAAGAGTAAAATGGTAGACATAAAAACCATTGCTACATTAATTGAAAAAGGAAGTAGAAACATTTTATGATAGAATTGAAGATTTACATGGGAATATTTCTAATAAAATTGTAGAAAATTGAAGATTATCATGGAAAATTACAGATAAAATGATAGGCATAAAATATTTCTAAATTGATTGAAAGTGGAATTATAAACAGAAATATTTTTCATGTAAATCTTCAATTTTATCAGAAAAGGTTTGTGATTCCTCTTTCAATCAATTTAATAATGTTTTTTATGTCTACTATTTTAACTGTATTATTTTCCACGACAATCTTTAATTTTAACATTTTTTTCTACATATTTCTTCAATTTTATCAGAAATATTTTCCATGTAAATCTTTAATTTTGTCAGAAAATGTTTATAATTCCACTTTCAATCAACTTAGAAATATTTTTATGCCTACCATTTTATCTGTATATTCTTCCATGATAATCTTCAATTTTAACATTTTTTCTATTTATTTCTTCAATTATATCAGAAATATTTTTCATGTAAATCTTCAATTTTATCAGACAATGTCTATAATTTTACTTTCAGTCAACTTAGGAATATTTTTATACCTACCATTTTATCTGTATAATTCTCCAGGAAATAGTCAGTTTTAACGTTTTTCTATATATGTCTTGAATTTTATCAGAAATATTTTCCTTGTAGATCTTCAATTTTATCAGAAAATGTTTATAATTCCACTTTCAAACAACTTAGGAATATTTTTATTCCCACCTTTTTATCTGTATAATTTTTCCATGAAATAGTCAATTTTAATGTGTTTTTCTATATAGTTCTTCAATTTTATCAGAGATATTTTCCATGTAAATCTTCAATTTTATCAGAAAATGTTTATAATTCCACTCTTCAACTTAGAAATATTTTTATGCCTACCATTTTATCTGTATAATTTTCCATGATAATCTTCAATTTTAAAGTTTTTCTATATATTTTTAAATTTTATCAGAAATATTTTCCATGTAAATCTTCAATTTTATCAGAAAATGTTTTAGTTCTACTTTCAATCAACTTAGGAATATTTTTATTCCTACCATTTTATCTGTACAATTTCCATGAAATAGTCCTTTTTAACGTGTTTTCTAAATATTTCTTGAATTTTATCAGAAATATTTTCCTTGTAAACCTCTTAATTGAAGGCCAGCCCCAGTTAAATGTTGTTCTTTATAAGAGTTGCTGTGGTCATGCCGTCTCTCACAGCAAGAAAAACTCTAACTAAGATAGCTGTAAAGCCCTGGCTATCCTGGAACTCACTCAATGAACCAGACTACACTAGAAAACTCACAGAGACCTGCCTGCTTCTGCCTCCTAAGTGCCAAGATTAAAGGCATGTGCTACCACCACCTGGCTCAGCTAGCTGTCTTACACAGCGCAGGCCCACAGGCCTAGGGATGGCATGGCCCACAGTGGGTTGGGCCTCCCTACCTTAAAGCGATCAACACAATTCCTCTGATACAGCTCCCTACTCAGGTGATTCTAGTTTGTGGGAAAATATCAAAACCAGATGTCACAGATACATTTTGTACTGTACAGTACCCGAGATTTAAAGATGATGGGTCAACTTTAAATAGATCTATATTTAAAGTACATAAAAGCTGCAAGCAGCCAGGAGGTTTCTCACAAAGTAAAGAATATTTCTATATTGTGAAGCATAGCCCTCTTTGTAACTTTTAATTTTTTTATACTAATATTGAAATAAAGCAGAATAAACAATATACCAGCATTCTGAGAGACATTTTCCATAGAAAGGTCCTCAGGCAGTCATTTATGCCTGTGATTAACAGAATTTGCTTTTGCAAGGCCTTCACAGGGGCCTTTAACACAGAGTGCGTTAGATTCTGACATCTTTTGAAAGCTACTTTCTGCTTCAGGCTCCAGAGAGGTTAGGGGTCTGGCGGGGTGGGGGTGGGATGTGGTGACATCCTTGTGGAGACAGGGGCAGGGAGGAGGTATGGGATGTGGATCAGTCAGTCAGTTGGAGGGTGGACTGGGGTGGGGTGAGGATAAAATCTTGAGTTTAAAATAAAAAAAAAAAGAGAGAGAGAGAACATTAAATACCAAATGACTCCGTCTGAAGGCAAGGGCACTGGAACACGTTCTGTGCTCTAAGATGCGTTTGCTCTTAGGGTTGGACATGGGCGTGAACCAGCAAACAGTGAGGTCAGGTGTTAAGATCAGGCGAAGCGGTGGGGGCTGGCGAATACTCAGTAACCGGGAAAAGCCCTGGCTTGAAGCCTTGGCCAATTTCTCGCCAGTTTTGCAGGGTTATGAATAGTGGCCTTTTGTCTCCCTCCCCTTCCCCCCGACATTTTGGGTCTCATCTGACACTGACCAATGTCTTTCTAGGCTCTCGGCCTCCTGGGCCACACCTTAAAAATACTTCTACAGTGTTTTACAGTGACCTGCCCCTTCACAAATTTACCTTTATTAATAAAGGGCAGGCCATCCTTTTCCTCACTTTCTCCATGTAGTATATGATTTCTTGGAATGCTCTTCTGTGCTAAGCACTAAGTGTCCTGAAGCAAATGATGTGCAGTGAAGGTTACGTCACTAGTTAGTTGTCTGGTTTAATGACTAGTACAGCAGGTGGCAGACAGGAAGCTTAGTGGATAGCATGTTAAAAACTAGAAGGAACTTTATAAAATAGCTAAAGAATTTCATATTTACATATTTATGCTTTTCACATAATATGTGAAATATATGGTATGTTATATTTGATATGTCCTAGAATATAAAAGCGAGCACTAAACCCCCCCCCGTGCCTTTACTTTTGTATTGTATATGATGTTTTATGAACACACGTTAGTTGTACATAAGGATTTTCATCACAGCATTTGGTAAACACCACAACTATACCATCCTATGGAGACTCACAGTCTGCATTCAGCCAGCACTGGGGGTGTGGAGAGGCTGTGTAGCTTTGCTGAGTCTCTTTTTCCAAAGTGGGAATCAAAGTTCTACCTCAGAAGAACTCTTGTAAAGGTTAGGTGATAAATATCAAAATGTCCAGAGCAGAAAAGAGCTTGGGAAAAAAAGAAGAGCTAGTCACTAACAGTTTTCTGTGTAGTCCCTTTCTGGGCATACCAACTCCTTCTAAGAGTTTTCACAGTAGTGGCTTTTATATTCCTGCCTTAGGATGGCAAGTACAGATAGGTCAGGATATTCACAATATGCTCCGGCATTCCATGCCATTGGCCAGAGGGGCCAGTGCGACCCAAGCACTGATCTTGCCCAGTCTTTCCCAACTGTGCCTGCCATCCAGGCACCTGAGTCTAAGGCTGTATTAGTATTTACTTAGAAATACTAAAACCTATCATTGGAGTTCTCCAAACTTCAAAACCCAATAGAAGAAAGTCAAGAGAGAGCAAGGATTTGTTTTATCAGTCTGTTGTTCATTCGGTGACTTGCCAGCAAAAGATGAATAGGGAAAGAAATGTGAATAAATCAGTGGAATTCATCCAGTGGGGCAAAGAGTCATAACCAGATGTCAGGTAAGAACAGAAGGATAGTGAAACATGACAGGATGGTCATATGTGTTGTTAAATGGCTGTCGCGATGAATGTTTAAATAGAATACAGCACATCGTATGTCTACTCGCTATGTTTAAAATTAGGAATAAATTATTCCATGCCAGGACAAGCAGTACATAATACATATATAGTTAAACATAAGAGGTGTCTTGGTCACAAATAGGAGTACTGTATGGTTGAAAGGAATGTAAGTCATATCTGAGGGAACTAGGAAGAGAAGATTTTGATTACCAACCAATTCCTGGCCTCTTCCTGAAGCCAACAAACGAATGACAAGAAGATCACTGAAGGAGTCTCTGAACTCAGTCCAAGTACAGGCTTGCCTGCCCCTCCTCTCCTCACACTTTGATGCCCCCACCCTCAGCCCTGCCCCCTCTGCAGAAGTTCCTGCTTCTTGCACACAGGTAGAGGAGTTTTTAGCCCGCCCTCCATCCCTCAGACATTCTAGCCCTGGCCTCTACTTGAAGTTCTAATCCTTCCGTAGTGTTCTCATGAAAGGCCTCTGGCCACTGATGTCCCTGCCCCCAGCAGCCTTCTTCTCATTCACAGCACCACTGTGTCTTTAGTCTTTACTGCATTCCCTCCTGCCTTTCTCATTCCCTTCACCTCCACACCTACTGAACATCCCTGCCAGTTAAACTTTAAGCACATAAGCTACATGACTGTGTGCCCGCTCTTTTCCCTTGGTTTCTTTTCTGCCTCTCCTCCTCCTTCTCCCCCTTCTCCTCCTTCTTCTCCTCCTCTTTGACTTTTGTTAGTTGGTTTTGTTTTGTTTTGTTTTGTTTCTGTTCATTGAGCTGGAGTACATGGCTTTTATAGTTTAACTAAGACCATCTGTGTTGGGAACTATCCTTCGGAGCCTGGTAGGTTAACCAGTGGACACAATTTGACAAAATGACTGTGCTTGCCCAAGATATATCAGTAACCAATAATCCAGTAGTGCACACTAGGACCCCATGACCCCTTCCAAATCCATGACTGACTGTTAACAGTCTCAGTCTTGTACAAGGTCAGTCCTGGAAGCCACCATTGCTGTGATGTTATGATTATGATGTCTGTGTCATGCCCGGAACAAAGCATTTCCTAGCTCTCTCCCCATCATCTAGCTTCTACATATTTTCTGCTTTTTCTAAATCTTAGAGAGGGTGATGCAGATGTCCTAAAGTTTAGGGCTGAGCAACCAACTTCCACTAATTCCTAGCACCTTGACCAGCCAAATATCTCTGCATTCATTATTATTCACTGCGAAGTGAAGTTTCTCTGATTAAGGCTGAAAGTAACGTTTATTTATTTAGATAGCAGGCTAGCACCATGTCAATTTAAACAGTACTAACTCCCTACTAGGGCTTAAGGCTCCCTTAGTCATGTGTTCTAGACTAAGTCTACAGTATCAAGTATGAGTTCCCTCCTATAAGAGTTGGCCTCAAATTCAATCAGAGAGAAAGAGAGAGAGAAAGAGAGAGAGAGAGAGAGAGAGAGAGAGAGTGTGTGTGTTACTGGTTACTCCCAGAACAGTCATGCAACTATTATACCATTATATATGTTTGGTACCATTGATAGGGACCATCCTGGAATCAGCCTAGACAACCATTAACAATAATGAAAATGTTGCACATATACATGACAAAATCATATTCAGTTTGAGAGACAAGGTTTTCCACTAAACAGGAAGCTCACTGATTTGGCTAGATGGATGCTCGCAAGCTCTTGAGATTCACCTGCCTCTGTCTCCCTGGTCAATGCAGTCATGCCCAGTGTTTATATGGTTGCTATGGATTGGAACTCAGGTTCTCCTATTGGCAGAGCAAACACTCTTTCTCAATGAGCCATCTCCCTGATCCCTTTTGCATTTCTTTTGTTAAATGTACTCTTGAGTAGTGTGATTTTTTTTTTGGTGCTAGTGTAAATGGAGCTGGTTTTAAAATTTTACTTGTAGATTGTTCATTGCAAGTGGACATAATATAATTGAGCTTGACATATTGATCTTGAAATTTGCAACATCTGGATCTCATTTACTGGTTCTAATAGCATATTAGTGATTCCTTCATATTTTCCATATGCATCCTGAACCCTCCGTAAATAGACATCATTTTGCTTCATCCTTTCCAAACTAAACATCTTTTATTTCTTTCTCTTGGAAAATCTCTCTTACTAAAACTTCCAAGACAATATAGACTAGAATTGATAGGAACAAACATGTTTATCTTATTCTTCATCTTAGAGCAGTGGTTCTCAACCTGTGGATCATGACTGCCTTGACAAATCGCTGTCTCCAAAAAATATTCACATTGTAATTTGTAACAGTAACAAAACTATAGTTATGAATTAGCAACAAGAATGATTTCGTGGTTTGGGGGAGTCACCACAACATGAGGAACTGTATCAAAGCGTCATAGCTCTAGGAAGGTTGAGAACTGCTGTCTTAGACAGCACTCCATTTTTTACCATTGGGTGTGTTAGCTGAGGGGTTTTCACATGTGTATTAGGCTGAGGATCACCCGTTTATTCCTAGTTTACTAAAAGTTTTTCAATAGAATGTGTAATGCTTTTGCTGAGCCTTCTGAGACAATCCTGTGGGGTTTGTTGGTTTTAACTCTATTGACATAATGCATTATTACATTAACTGGTTTTCAGAAGTTAAAAATATAATCTCACATTTTTTGAAGAAAAAAATGATTCTAGATTTCTAGATTCACGCAGAATTTGGAACTCAGAGTAGCTAAAATGGTTTTGAAACAAAAGAATAAAATAGAAGTACCACTTTCTAAATATATGTATATATATGCATATATATATATATATATATATATATATATATATATATATCAGACAAGAGGTATTTAAGCAACATGATATTGGTATAAAAGTAGAAATAGAGATCTGAGAATCCAAATACAAGTCCACATAGCTACAGTCAAAAATATTTTGTCAAGGATTCTAAGAACACATGAGGCACAAAGAATAGTCTTTTAGACAAATGAGGCCCAGCAGTTGGTTGGTTATATATGAGTAGAAACTGCAGTTGGACCTTACATAATATTTGAATTATAATTATATGCATGCATGTGCCTGAGTATGGGCACATGAATATAGTGCTCACAAAGGCCAGAAGATGGTATTAGATTCCCTGGACCTGAAGGTGCAGTTGGTTGGAGCCACTTGATTTGGGTGCTGGGACATGAACTCAGGTCCTCCGAAAGACGAGGAAGTACTTTTTAACCATTAGAGGTGTCTCTCTAGTTCCCTACATAGTTTAATTTTATGGCAAAGTAGTCACACATATAATATACATACTTGCAAAAAGAGTACGCACCAAAGGCATTTTCATGATTATTTGGTACTATGAACTTACATAGGTGGATTACAGTAAGCAAATATTTTGGCGGAAGAAGCTAGGGATAAAAATCTATATTTATGTAAGACTTCCTCTTCACTGTAATCAAAGGAATCAAAAGACAAATAGCATTCTAAAGAGAGATGCAGGCAGCTGCTCACGGTGGTTTTAGAAGTGATTTGTTGGTACATCTAGTACCCAGGAATGAGCATGACAATCGTCATGCGGTGTGTGTATCCACACAGTAGACATCTTCACTAATTAATTACCTACCTGCTTTAGAGGTGACAAGCTGGAGTACAAGAGGTCGTCTGGTTACAATGCCTGAGCCTCGAGGAAGAAAGTCCCTGAAAACAAACAAAAGACAAGAGATGAAGGCTTTGTGGGATTGTAAACTGGCTCCTTGGTAATTCTTCCAGTCTCCACTCTTTCAAGGTATTCTCTGTCTTAAGACAACTAGGCCCATCTATGAAAGGGATACTTGCAAAGTCCAAAGAGAAATAAATCTCCTGTCAGCAACTGATCCATTATTGCATAGTTCCTCAACAAAATACACCACTCATTTACCTGGGTAGGATTGAGAAAGGCTTGATTATGCCGGGCAGGGGTGGCGCATGCCTTTAATCCCAGCACTTGGGAGGCAGAGGCAGGAGGATTTCTGAGTTCGAGGCCAGCCTGGTCTACAGAGTGAGTTCCAGGACAGCCAGGGCTACACAGAGAAACCCTGTCTCAAAACAAAAACAAAAAACAAAAAAACAGAAGGAGAAAGGCTTGATTAAGTTTCCCTGGGTTACCCTTTCGTTTTCGCTTTCAGAGAATCTGAATTTTTAAAATGGTCTGATACTGAAATTAATCCCAGAACTTCTGATAACTACAAAATCAGTACTGGCTTTGGCTTCAACATCAATATTAGCAGCATGAAAGTGCAGGCCATTAAGAAGAGGGTGAATAATAGTGTATTTCCTAAATAGCCTAAATTTTTTCTCCAATAAGAAGAGTCACAAAATGCAGTCTCAAATGGAAGCAATTATTATATCATAGAAATTAAAACTAGAAAAAAATATTGCAACTTCAGTTGTTCTTATTGTTCCTGTCAGGTGGGAGACTTTCAAAAAAAAAGATTGTATTGAAAATAACATGCTAACATCAGCTAAACCACACCAATAAACCTGCAGCAAAGGAAGTTTTGCATTAAATTACATGGGCAACATCACATGTATCATTGTCGATTCTCCAATGTTAAAAACATCATAGGCACCTGTATCTCAGCTTTTTGTCTGTGTTGGTGTTTTCTCTTATTGTTGCTGTGTGTTAGGAATTGAACTCAGAGGGCACTGGGTGTATTGTCTAAGCACTCTCCCGGTGACCTATATATATAGGATATATATATAGGATGCAGATGACTTTTTATTTTGTAATAGGGTCTCACTACATTGTTCGAACTAAATTTGAACTCACTCTGTAGACCAAACAGGTCTTGAACTTGCAATCTTCTAGCCTCAGGCCCTGCTTATATCATAGTTTTTAGGCATATTTAAAATGCCTCAAAACTGTAGAGAGAAGAATGTCACAGAATTCTATTCAAAATAAGCCTTTGACTCAATTACTCAGTGGGAGTGTTTTTCAAAAGAGAGTTTTAGGAACATCTAAAAGTTAGAATTCAAGACACCCAGTACTAAGCCCCAGTGGTGAATGCTCACACTTGATGGGAGGGGTAAACTCCCAGGAGACCCTGTTGACATTTACCAGGGTTTGCTCAACAACTACATGGTCACACTGGTATATGAGAAGCACAGAGGCTTCAAAAAGAGCTTCAATACACTGAAATTTTGACATACAACAACTTATTAAATAAACACAGGTCAGAGGACATGTTTCAAAGCACGAGCCACCCAAGACACTGATGCTCTCAGTGGAGACTCACAAAGACAAAATTAAGCAAGTTTTCCTCTATAAACATCATTTTGTAGTGCTAAAATATGTTCTGAAAGAGTTCATTATAATGAACAGTCCCTAAACTAAGCTAACACTGTATTCCTTAGCCCCAAGGGCCAAGAACCATGTAGAAATTACTATATGCTGTTGAAATACAGAAATGAGGAAAGATGTTTGTGTTTGAACTAAAGAACAAAACCTCCTAAATAAATAATATTTTTTATTCACAAATAAAATTGCCTTGATTGAGCATGGTGGTGTGCATCTGTAACCCCAATACTCAGAGAGGTGAGGCAGGAGAATCCTGAGTTCAAGGCCAACTAAGCTATACAGTGAGACTCTGTCTCAAACAAAGAAACAAAAGCACAGAACAGAGCAGCTATGTTCTGTGCCTACAACCAAAAGGGAAGGAGTTCATTTGAAAGTCAAAATGAATGAAGGGAAAGCTAAACTCCAGAGTAGAAAGCTGGAAAAAATAATCTGTGTTTCTGTGAATGAGGTTTGAAGCTTTATAGATGCCAAAGAGAAATGTAGGGTCTTAAATGCCTGAATACTGCCATTTAAAAACTGAAATGTTCGCCAATAAAAGAGGGATAGAGGGAAAGGAAGGGAGAGGAGGGGAAGGAGGGTGAGGAGACTTGTTGACTTTCTAGCCTTCTCAGGAGCCTGTTTCAGCTTGTGTTGGCGACTGTTCATTTACACGATATAGTCTTAGCAGCAACTCCACTGGATATGATTGGCATAAGACATAAATAATACTTTCAACACCTAACAGGTTTTAGGCATCTGGCTGAAAGTAAACCCACCTATATTCTAATGCTTTTCTCTACCTTTTTTTTTTTAAAAGAGATTTATTTATTTATTAAGACACACCAGAAGAGGGCGTCAGATCTCATTACAGATGGTTGTGAGCCACCATGTGGTTGCTGGGATTTGAACTCAGGACCTCCGGAAAAGCAGCCAGTGCTCTTAACCGCTGAGCCACCTCTCCAGCCCCTCTACTTTTTTTTTTAATCAGCCAAGCCTAACACTGCATTGTGAGGAATAAGTGGATTCAGACAGACAGCCTCTCTTACTCATTGCCTGCCTCTAATACATACTCTCACCAAGCATAAAGACATTGGGTGATGAAATTTGGCTGTCTGGAGTTCTCTCTTGTTTCACAGGAGCCTCTAACATAAGACAAACCACTAGAGAGAAATCTCCCTAATAAAGAAGTAGGTGATCAATCTGACCCCCTGAAAACACACCTCCTTCTTCTGATGACCCAGCAAAATTAGAACCATGGGTCCAGAGCCTTCCGGCTGTGTGAACTGAGGAGAGAGGACCTCAAAGGAGAGACAAAGAACACTGGTTTCAGTACCAGCTTCCCCATTGCACAGGCAAAATTCTCTCTAAACATTGTTTCAGTAATTCTAACTAAAAGCCAGATCATATGGCTCAAAGGAAAGGCAGCATATGGCAACCCACTGAAAACCCAAGCACCATAAAAATGCACATCCATATTGCCACAATTATTGCTACATAGTAGTCATAATGTGCTCCCCCTGATATTGTAGCATTCTCTTGCAATAAATGCTCTAAGTCCCTAGTTACAAAACGTTAGCACTAAATGAATGGAATCTGAGCTAAGGGGCCAGAGACCCCTGTTTGAACTACCCTCTTGGTGCAGACCAGCTGCAGTGATTTGGAATGCTCAGCTTGTTCTCCCTGCCTCCATCCACACCAAGCCAGGCACTGGCACAAACAATCTTGAATAATTCATTAGCCACTGAGTGCAATCATCCACTTGATTTTCATTTCTTCTGCGCAATGGACAGTTGGCTTTTTGTCTCCCATCAGCAAGTCTTATGGGGAAGTGAGTTTTCTACATTAAAGTCAGGAAGCTAATTCTGTACCTTTAGCAGTAGTTGTAATTTAATACATATGTTTTCTTTATTATAGTCTAATTCACACACATAAAGAGATAAGAGGGGTAGAGGCCCCATTTAAAGCACACACACACACACACACACACACACAATCATGCAAGCAACCAACCAACCAACCAACCAAGCGCCTGTCATTCCAGTTTAAGCATGAGTTTTTCAGACATTAAGTACATGCTTTTCCTACTTTCATAATTGCTAAGAAAAAAGAAAAAAATCATTTTTATCATCCTGTAGAAAGAATGGAATTTGTAGTATTTTTTACTGGCCTTTTCAGATTTGGTTGCCAAAAATAGTATTTTTGCCCCTGTAGGAAATGGTTGGACTTTGGAAGCCCCATCAGGAGAGTGTAGCTGCTGTCTACAAAAGAAACATACACAGGATTTCCTTCTGGACAGCAAATAAGTACAGAAATGGCTTCCTTCAACAGAGAGGTAAGTGGCCATTAACCAGACGATCTTGGTGCTTTGGCAATCATACTCATGACCTGTGCTTGGGACTCCTGCCCCAGCGGCTTCCTCTGGCCAGCTCCTCCTAGAACTTCAGCAGTTAACGCTATGTCTTCCTTCCTTAGCTCCCCCAATCTAAGCCTCTGTCTAAAACTCTCAACAAATACTGGTCTGTTCATAGATTTGTCCTCAGTCCTATGTCCTCCTCCAGGCCAATTAGATGTCCAAATATTTCATCAAATTTCTACCTCCTCTTTCATGGAGGCTCCTGGTTGCTTGTTGGAGTCAGTAACACAGGGGAAGCAGTCTTGAATTTGCCTCTTCAACTGGAAAACAGCTAAGTGGAATTATACGAATGAAAGAACAGCCGAAGATCGTCCAATTTATTAAATATTGGTTGAAATCATTTAATTTGCTATTTTAATATGCACATTTAAAATTAAAACGGATTCGCCAAAGTATAAAGTATGAAACACAGTGTTGACCTCTATTACCCCTTGTAATAGACAATGTTTGTAATGTACAAACACATGGAATAGAATTTGAAGAAAACAATTTTTTAATCCAAGAAATATCGAACTTCTAAAAATTAGTCTTTACACTAGAAAAAAATGCTTGAAATTATTGCTTCGAGTATAATATTCTGTACTGTAGGATAATCCCTGTGGTGGTAACATCTCAAAACATCTCACAAGAAAGTGAGGATGGTAAGAGACAAGGGCAGAAGAAGGCAAGAAAAAAGGAGCAGAAGCAAGCAGAAGCAGGTAAGTACTAAATACTGGCTGCCCCACCCCAGGAAGTGCTCGGACCTGGGTCTGATTCTACTACTGAATGGAACATGCAGTTAATGCCTCTGCGCTTTCCTGCAGGAACCCTGAGCCTCACCAGCCTACACTGCCACTTCAGCTGGAGGAAGTCATAACACCAAGAGCCTCCAATTCTTTGGGAAATTCCCACTGTAGTTTCCGTCCCCCACGTATGTTCTTGGCCACGTTAAGGTTATTAGCATTTATTTATTTGTAAAAGATCACATGTGGCTGATGCCAGCCACTCTATAAAGTGATCTTGTTACTAACATCACTTTGCTTGGGAAATATGAGATCATAATTACAGATAGCACACTGCTTGTACATATCCAAAAACAGTGATATCTACCCACAGAACTCAAAATGTCTAAGCAACACATTTTCATCAACCAAATTAATTATGGATCAATGGTTCCCACCAAAGCATTTAGAATATAAAGTTTCTGTATCCAAGATCTATAAACTGAATGAAGACAGTCCTCAGTTGACAACTACTAGGGTATATCGACCAGAATACGCTCAGCTACAAAAGTAGCTTATTTATAAACATTTAGCACCAGATTAATGATTCTTGGTACAAAATAGAAATAGCATCACTTTCCCCACAAATCTCACATTATACTTTACTCTTTTTAACTAACAAGAAAATAAATAGCAAGAGAGACTATTAAGTAGGATACTGGTTACCTATCCAAGGTCCATTTTTTCTTTCTTATTAGCACAGCCCAAATTTCACTGGGGAGGGCACTATGCCTAATGTTAATAAATAAATTAACCATGATCCCCCAGACTTCCTTGCAAATGTCATGCCCTTCACTGAGTTGTGCATGGTAATATGTCTTTGGAGACTGCTGAGTGCCATCCAATGGTTTCCGTAACATGCTCTGATTTCACCCAGATGTACTCTTTGCCCTTCCTCTTCTTTCTTCTGCCTGTCAGGCTTCTCTCAGTTGTCTGTGTGTTCTGTCAGTTGTCTGTGATTGCAGTGCTATAGCGATCATCTCCACACAGAGAGGCAAGGCGATCCTGTGGATAGAAGACATGTGCCCAGGACAACAGAGAACACACCACAGGACCTGATGTGTCCTGGGAAGGAGGGGGAACAAGAAATGCTGTGCTCTGGGCAAGTGTTTACAATTTGCTTTTCATTGCTGCCTCGTCATGAAAACATTATTTGATTATTTTCCCTTCTCACAGTTTCCCTTCGCAAATTTGATATCATAAATTTAAGTTTATCTACAGATTTGATGTACATACTTGTTATTTAAACTTAAATAGAAGATTCCTCCAAAAACCAAATGTACCTCCTCGGGGGAAATACCAGGCCTATCAATAATATTTTATGGGTCAGAAAATAAGAGAACTGAGATTATTCGGTATTCAGTCCCTCAAGCCATGTTTTCCTGCAGAGTTCCCAAAGACATAAATATGGAAAAGGCAAAGTCCAACAGCTTTTGCCTCAAATCCAATAAATTTCCTTTCCAAGACTGGAAAGATGGACAGGATGAAATGAACCCCTTACCCATCCTATGAGATAGGCAGGCTAACCAAACTCCGTTGCCCCTTTTTCATGAAACCGAGGTCACAAGCCTTTGTGCAATGACTAACAAAAATCCATTTGGACCAGATCAAACCAGTCAGTGAGAAGATACAAGGACACAAGGATATTTACAAGGTGACCAGGCAAAGGGTGGTGCAGACAGCCTACTACCCCCTTTCCCCTCCGTGGAAAGGCTTAGTGGCCCAATATCTGTCGGTCCATCACTGTTCCTTGTGGCAAACATCTGGGAGAAAGGACCCTGAGAGAGGAAGGGTTTAATTTGGCTCATGGTTTCAGAAGAGTTGGTACACAGCTGATTGGACCCACAGCTTTGGGCCTCAGGTAAAGCAGAGCATCGTGGCGGGAAGGCTGAGATGCAACAGAGGTGCTCCTTATAGCACAAGAGTATGGATCATCCTCCATCTTCCTCTTTATTGCCTCTGGACCACAAGTCTATCGATGTCAAACACATACCGAGTGACTCTTCATTGCTTGGTGGTTAATTACAGTATGAACATTAACAATCTCCTGGGTATCTCTCTGTCAATTGAAGTTGACAATAATAATCACTTATATGCTCTATTATGCATTTTCTTTTCGTAAAGGTATTCATCTCTCACTTGTTTGGTTAGAGTCACACCAAGACACTTTATATTGTTTGTGGCTATCATGAATGGTATCATTTCTCTTATTTCTTTCTCAGCCTGCTTATCCTTTGAGTATAGGAAGGCTACTGACTTGCTTGAGTTGATTTTATATCTGGCCACTTTGCTGAAGTTGTTTATCAGCTGTAGGAGTTCTCTGGTGGAGTTCTTTGGGTCGCTTAAGTATACTATCATATCATCTGCAAATAGTGATAGTTTGACTTCTTCCTTTGAATTTGTATCCCTTTGAACTCCTTTTGTTGTCTAATTGCTCTAGCTAGAACTTCAAGTACTATATTGAAAAGATATGGAGAGAGAGAGCAGCCTTGTCTAGTCCCTGATTTTAGTGGGATTGCTTCAAGTTTCTCTCCATTTAGTTTGATGTTGGCTACCGGTTTGCTGTAAATTGCTTTTACTATGTTTAGATATGGGCCTCGAATTCCTGATCTTTCCAAGACTTTTAGCATGAAAGGATGCTGAATTTTGTCAAATGTTTTTTCAGCATCTAATGAGATTATCATGTGGTTTTTTTCTTTGAGATTATTTATGTAGTGGATTACATTGATGGATTTCCTTATATTGAACCATCCCTGCATCCCTGGGATGAAGCCTACTTGATCATGGTGAATGATCATTTTGATGTGTTCTTGGATTCGGTTGGCAAGAATTTTATTGAGTATTTTTGCATCGATATTCATAAGAGAAATTGGCCTGAGATTCTCTTTCTTTGTCAGATCTTTGTGTGATTTTGGTATCAGTGTAATTATGGCTTCATAGAACGAGTTGGGTAGTGTTCCTTCTGTTTCTATTGTGTGGAATAGTTTGATGTATTGGTGTTAGGTCTTCTTTGAAGGTCTGATAAAATTCTGCACTAAAACCATCTGGACCTGTGCTTTTTTTCGTTGGAAGACTTCCAATGACGACTTCTATTTCTTCAGGGGTTATAGGATGGTTTAGATGGTCTATTTGATGCTGATTTAATTTTGGTATTTGGTATCTGTCTAGTAAATTGTCCATTTCCTCGAGATTTTCTAGTTGTGTTGAATACAGGCTTTTGTAGTAGGATCTGATGATTTTTTGAATTTCCTCAGTTTCTGTTGTTATCTTTCCCTTTTCGTTTCTGATTTTGTTAATGTGGATACTGTCTCTGTGCCCTCTGGCTAGTCTGGCTAAGGGCTTATCTATCTTGTTGATTTTCTCAAAGAACCAACTCCTAGTTTTGTTGATTCTTTGTATGGTTTTATTTGTTTCTACTTGATTGATTTCAGCCCTGAATTTGATGATTTCCTGCCTTCTACTCCTCTTGGGTGTATTTGCTTCTTTTTGTTCCAGGGCTTTCAGGTGTGCCATTAAGCTGCTAGTGTATGCTCTCTCCCATTTCTTTTTGGAGGCACTCAGGGCTATGAATTTTCCTCTTAGCACCGCTTTCATTGTGTCCCATAAATTAGATTATGTTGTGCCTTCATTTTCATTAAATTTTAAAAAGTCTTTGATTTATTTCTTTACTTCTTCCTTGACCAAGGTATCATTGAGTAGAGCATTGTTCAGCTTCCACGTGTATGTGGGTTTTCTGTTGTTTTTGTTGTTACTGAAGACCACCCTTATTCCATAGTGATCTGATAGGAGGCATGGGATTAGTTCGATCTTCTTATATTTGTTGAGGTCTGTTTTGTGACCAATTATATGGTCAATTTTGGAGAAGGTACCATGAGGTGCTGAGAAAAAGGTATATTCTTTTGCTTTAGGATGAAATGTTCTATATATGTCTGTTAGTTCCATTTGGTCCAAGGCTTCAATTAATTTCACTGTGTCCCTGTTTAGTTTCTGCTTTCCTGAACGATTCATTTCAGAGAGTGGGTGTTGAAGTCACCCACTATTATTGTGTGAGGTGCGATGTGTGCTTTGAGCTTTAGTAAAGTTTCTTTTACAAATGAGGGTGCCCTTGCATTTGGAGCATAGATGTTCAGAATTGAGGGTTCTTCTTGGTGGATTTTTCCTTTGACCAGTATGTAGTGTCCTTCTGTGTCTTTTTTGATGACTTCAGGTTGAAAGTCAATTTTATCTGATATTAGGATGGCTACAAGAACTTCAAGTCTCTGAAGAAAGAAATTGAAGAAGACCTCAGAAGATGGAAAAAATCTTCCATGCTCATGGATTAGCAGGATTAATATAGTAAAAATGACCATCTTGCCAAAAGCAATATACAGATTCAATGCAATCCCCATCAAAATACCAACTCAATTCTTCATAGAGTTAGAAAGAGCGATTCAAAAATTCATCTGGAATAACAGAAAACCCAGGATAGCTAAAACTATTCTCAAGAGTAAAAGAACTTCTGGGAGAATCAGTATCCCAGACCTCAAGCTGTACTACAGAGCAATAGTGTTAAAAACTGCATGGTATTGGTACAGTGACAACACGTAGATCAATGGAACAGAATTGAAGACCCAGAAATGAATCCACATGCCTTTGGTCACTTGATCTTTGACAAAGGAGCTAAAACCACCCAGTGGAAAAAAGATAGCCTTTTCAACAAATGGTGCTGGTTCAGCTGGAGGCCAACATGCAGAAGAATGCAAATTGATCCATTCTTATCTCCTTGCACTAAGCTCAATTCCAAGTGGATCAAGGACCTCCACATAAAACCAGACACACTGAAACTAATAGAAAGGAAACTAGGGAAGAACCTTGAACATATGGGCACAGGGGAAAATTTCCTGAACAGAACACCAATAGCTTATGCTCTAAGATCAAGAACTGACAAATGGGACCTCATAAAGTACAAAGTTTCTGTAAGGCAAAGGACACTGTCAAAAGGACAAAGCGGCAACCAACAAATTGGGAAAAGATCTTTACCAACCCTACATCCGACAGAGGGCTAATATTCAATATATACAAAGAACTCAAGAAGTTAGACTCCAGAGAGCCAAATAACCCTATTAAAAAATGGGGTACAGAGCTAAACAAAGAGTTCTCACCTGAAGAATATCTACTGGCTGAGAAGCACCTAAAGAGATGTTCAACATCCTTAGTCATTAGGGAAATGCAAATCAAAACAACCCTGAGATTCCACCTCACACCAGTCAGAATGGCTAAGATCAAAAACACAGGAGACAGCAGTTGTTGGCAAGGATGTGGAGAAAGAGAAACACTCCTCCACTGCTGGTGGGATTGCAAGCTGGTACAACCACTCTGGAAAGCAGTCTGGTGGTTCCTCAGAAAACTGGGCATGACACTCCCGGAGGATCCTGTTATAACACTCCTGGGCATATATCCAGAGGCTTTACCTGCATGCAATAAGGACACATGCTTCACTATGTTCATAGCAGCCTTATTTATAATAGCCAGAAGCTGGAAAGAACCCAGATGTCCCTCAATGGAGGAATGGACTCAGAAGATGTGGTATATTTACACAATGGAATACTACTCTGCAATTAAAAACAATGAACTAACGAAATTCCTAGGCAAATGGTCAGAACTGGAAAATATCATCCTTAGTGAGGTAACTTAATCACAAAAGAACACACATGGTATGCAGTCACTGATAAGGGGATATTAGCCCAGAATCTCAGAATACCCAAGGCACAATTCACATATCAATAGATTTCCAAGAAGATGGAAGGAGAGACCCCTGGTCCTGGAAAGACTGGATATAGGAGAATACCAGGACAGAGAAGTGAGAGGGGGTTGAATGGGGAACAGGGGGAAGGAAGGGGGCTTTGGGACTTTTGGGGAGGGAGGAAATAGGAAAGGGGAAATCATTTGGAATGTAAATAGAAAAAATATAGAAAATTTAAAAAAAGGTATTCATCTCATGTATTTGTTTTTACTTCATAATCTTTTATCATTTATTGGTATTTTAAGGAAGGAAAGAGTAAAAGAGGGGGAAAATCTCCCCAATATCTAATAGATGATATGTATGTGTGTATAAGAGAGATATTTATAAGCATTTTGCTATTTATCATTGTTATTCATGAAACTATGTTCCAAATGAATGTCTGTGGAAACTACTACCAATACCTTCAAATTCTAAAGTATATTAATAGTAACTGATATAACATACCAGAATAAAAAGACATCAATAAATTCTTTCTGGCTACTTAATAAATAAATGTAAAGACTGAAGTTCAGGTCTCTAGAACCCATGAAAATTCTAAGTGGGCATGGCAGCTCACCTATAATTCCAGCCTTGGAGAACAGAGTTAGAAAATCTCTGGAGCAAGCTGGATGGAATCAAATTGGTGAGCTCTAGTAAAGAACCTGTCTCAATGAATTATATGAAAAAATGGTTGAGGAAAATATTTTTTATTGACCTCAGACCCCCACATTTACAAATACCCACACACACACACACACACACACACACACACACACACACAAGCTTGTGAATATATATATATTTGTTTGTGAATATATATTCACACATATGTTGTGAATATATATGTGTGCATATGCACACATGCACACACAGAGAGAGGAGGAAAAGAAGGAAGAGGAGGCGGGGCGGGAGAGGGGAGGATAAGAAGGAAAGATGAGGAGGAAGGGGGAGGAGGAGGAAAAATAAAAACTTGCACTGAATACATCTGAAATGACACCTGATGCCAAACATGTCAGTATTTCTATAGCAAAACATGAGTACTCACTAAGAGAGATAAACACAAACTGAATAGCCCCATATCACTGAGGTGATGTTTGCCAATAAATGAGTTCTAGCTAATGTAAGATTTACTAAATGAGTTACAAAAATAGTATTTGGTTTTTACAGCACTTGGCATAGTTGAAATTGTAGAAGAGATGGAAGTACTCATAGTAACACCTAACAAACATCAAGAGGTCAGAAAAAGTTAACTCTCAGCATCACAGTCATTACTGGGTTTTTTTTTTTTCAGAAGCACCATAAGTTGTCTTGATATTTATTTAGTAATTACTGTTGGCCATATTCCTAAAAATGTGTATCTCTCCACATCAATAAATAGTGATCTCCTCTTTCTAGCCATAGGCATTTGGGTTAAGGGTAAGTTGCATCTAGTTATTTACAATGTGTAAACTGTGTGTAGTATGAAAGAAAAATCAATCAAAATAGACCTTTAATCTTTTTACCTGCATCCTTGAGAGTCCCTAGCTACCTAAAGACTTAATTTTCTGAGAACTCTCTAGATCATACTACCTCCTTCCACAATAAAGGGTTAATTCAAAACATGGAATGATCTTGAAAACCAGCAAAAGACTCAGCACACATTCCAACCACAGTGTGCTTGATTCAAACACAGAATGAACCGAACCTCCTGGTATCCAGAATATTCCATACGCGTGCAGCAAGTGTTATTTCTAGCCACTTAAAAGCACCACGGCAAAGAGCTCAAATTCTTAGAAAAGAAAAGGTCTCCATTCCCATGAGGAGAGGCATTTATTAGCCCTTAATGGTCTTCTTTCATTGCCTTTCCACTGACGCATTTCTAATTGTTCCAATTATAACTGCAAGTAAAAGAAAACCCATAATGGTAAAAGTGTGCAATTCAATGTGCGCTTTGTGAGAAAAGGTCTTACAGCATAAACCACACATACAAGTAAGTGTGCAACAGCATGGGTCTGGACAGGCAATATCACAACAGAGAGGGAGGAGGTGGTGTGGACCAGGCATTGGGCAAGAAGTCAGCTTGAGTGCCAGCTGTGAGCTCACCACACCCTTGAATCCATAAGAGATCAAGTTTCTGCCTCTCTAAAATGTAAGGACTGGAGGAATATCTTTTAATGCCCCCATTAATTCTAAGACTCTTTCCATCTCTGAGGCTGGCCGTCAGTCAACATGCTCAGTCAAATGCACTTTCTAAGTAATCTTGTGGCTTCATATTTTCTGTGCTCATGCATTTAAAATGTTTTAAAATTTTAACTATGTATCTATATAGGGTAATAAATTAATGGTGTATTACTTCAAAATCATGATGCACAAATCATTTTTTCACCCCTACACATTTTCCTACACTGTTAATATTTAGTATCTCTGTAATAGCTATTCCTGATTGTCAAGTTGACTATATCTGGAGTGAACTACAATCCAGAATTGGAGGGCTCACCTGTGATCCAGATCTCGAGGCTGGAAGACACAAGTTTCTGATCTGGATCTTGTCATGGAGATCTTGAGGCACAGTGGCCATGAAAAGTTTAGTCCTGGGCAAGGTAATACATGCCTTTAATCCCAGGAAACTAAGGCAAGGAGATCTCTTGAGTTCAAGGTCAGCCTGGGACAAAGCAAGTCCCAGATCCAGGCGTGGTAGCACACACCTTTAATCTGGGCCACACCTCCTGCTGGAGACCTACATAAGGACATTGGAAGAAGGAAGATTTGCTCTTCTTCTTCACCTGTTTGCACTTACTAGCCAGCACACCTGCTGGAACCTACTTCTGCACAAGACCAGCTTTAACAACTAGCCTCCTGGTACTGAGCAACTACTAGATTCTTGGCCTTCCCATCCACAGTTGACCATTGTTGGGGGAGTTGGACTATAGACTGTAAGTCATCACAACAAATTCCCTTAATATAGAGAGGCTACCCAAAAGTTCTGTGACTCTAGAGAACCCTGACTAAGACAATCTCTGAAGGAAAATAAACACCAATTAACTGAAAATTAAAACTCCTGAAATTGGGTAGGAAAGATAAAACAAAAACCTTCTGACACAGCAGGTGGGATAAAATATTCCTCATTTAAGAATTCTGATATTAACAAATTGAATCAACAAAATGTAAGAGTGTCAAATTGACTACCTATTTATGCAATTTAATCACCTTTGTTATGATGAATGCAAATGTACAATTCTCATCAGAAGCCACGTGCCAGTACCTCAAAAGGTGCAAATTCCAATCATCACCCTCCATGAGTTGTATTCTGGAAGTTAACACATAAGATTCCTATCTTATTCTCTGAATTCAGAGAATTCATTTGAAGAGCAATCATCCATATCATTTAAGTTAGGGGCTGTAGGCACTAAGTAAATTATGAGACCAGTTTTATAGATCATGGCCAATATAGTTTTATAATACAAAACCAACAGACTGCACCTGGAAGCATACAAGCACATCACACATACACATGTACACGTACACACACACAAACATACACAAATACAGACACAAACACAGACACACATACACATAAATACACATACACACCAGCATACATAAATAGATATGCATACATATACACACATACACACACATACACATGAAACATACACACACATAAACTACACACATACATACACATATATATATACAAACTGTGTATTTTGTAGAATTTTTGTTTCCATTTTGTATTCATGAGTCTACCACTCACAGACACCATCATCCTAGCTGTGTTTACATTCAAAGTTCACAGTCTGGGCTCATCCAGGGAAGAAGTTTCTCATTTACTCTGAAGGTCTATGAACCTTTCAACCAAACGGCCTGCATAAAGCATGTATGTTACTGTCATTATTTACTAGAGATATATTCACAGCACAAAAGGCCTAGGGAACTACAACAAATAAACATTCCCCAAACATTTAGAATCTTTTGGTGAAGATAATGTGATTGTCAGAACAAACGAGGTGCTTGCAAAATTTAAAAGATGTTAATGCATTTCAACTTAAAAAAAATAAATTAAGGGTTATATTAGACTCCAAATTAAAGTAAATTACTAAATTACTAGTGAGAATTTTTGCTAAGGCTACCTCACTGGTTCACCCCAGTCGTAATACTAATTTGCAAAGAACAGGTCTCAGGTGCAAGAAGCTGTAAGCCTTTGTGGTGGGGTATTTAATCAGTTATTTAATAAGGAAGAATTAAATGTGTTTCTCAACAAAGTGTGACTGAACTATATCATGCTAACATTTGACAAGCATTTTTCTAGCATATCTTTCAACAATAAAGATAGAGACGAGGTTAAGGATTCCAGCAACAGTCCCTGACCTTAAAATACATGCAACCTCATAGGAAGAACAACACTATCAACCAACCAGACCCCCCAGAGCTCCCAGGGACTAAGCCACCAACCAAGGAGTACACATGACTCCAGCTGCATGTATAGCAGAGGATGGCCTTGTCAGGCATCAATGGGAGGAGAGGTCCTTGGTTCTATGAAGAAGGCTCGATAGATGCCCCAGTGTAGGGGGATTGAGGGCGGGGAGTTGGGAGTGGGGTGGGTGGAGGAACACCCTCATAAAGCAGGAGGAGGGATGAGGGGATAGGGGGTTTCCAGTAGGTGGGGAAACCAGAAAAGGGGATAACATTTGAAATGTAAATAAAGAAAATATCTAATAAAAAATAGAACAAAAAAAGGACATAACCATGTGCATCAGCCCTTCACATGCTGAGATCCCACTCAACGCACATCAGCCGTGGACTCCTCCTTAGAACTAAGACCTCCACCTTCCTAATAGTCTGTTGCATGTTTCAGTCATGAAACTGCCATTTTAATCCCGCTCGTGCCCACCCTTCACCATCTACTCACTCCAAGTTTACAGTCCATCTCCAAGTCCTGTCTATCCAGGTTCTTTGCCCTATAATAAAGGCAGTTTTTAATCAATCCAAGCAGCATACACTTAAGGTGCCTCCCTTGCCACTCGGGGGAGAGAGACGATTTTCTGATAGTCATTGCATTAGATAAGAAGTCCTCTTCCTAATTTGTAAGAACCTTTCTCTTAATTCCAAGCTCATGTTGAGGAAATAATAAATCAATTGACTGTTTTCTTCCACACCATAAATAACCTCAGCTTTCTCAAGACATGTTCCTATGTACCAAATTCCTCTGTTCCATGGTGATTGCTAATGGAGTCCTCAAGACCTTCTCTTTAATGTAAGTGATTTAATTCAGTCCACACAGGCAGCCTGATTCAAGCAGGGTACGCCTTTCTGCACTTGGCCAATTAAGAAATGAGAATTATTTTTAGACTCCCTAATCACTGCTTATACAAAAGAGAGACATGAATTTTGAATGATAAGGAAGCTTTTCCAGGTTGGCAGGTAAGGCTGAGAACATTCTGGAATGAATGTCTAAAGACTGAGGAGGTATGAGAGAGACATATTTATTTTCATATATGTATATATATTTATATATGCACATATACATATATATGTATATATGTATGTGTGTATATGTGCATATGTATGTGTTTATATATATGTACATATGTAAGAATGCATGTATATGAGGATATATATATATATATATATATATATATATATATATATATATACTGCCCCACTAGAGTTAAGATGTAAGAAATATCACATCATTTTGTTGGTCAATTTTAATTCAATGTATACCTAAGACCAAGATTCAGCTATCTAAAAAGTCTAAGATTACATTCTTTGACCCACACGGCTGTATTAGAACCTCAAGGGGGTTACAATGAAGAAAAACAATTCTTGCATGTGGTAGCCCCCACTAAAGTTGTTCACTGTCTGTATCCTAGGGCCTGATTAGAGGCGATCTAGTTCCATTGATGGTATCCTTTGCCCATCCTCTCTGAGTATCTCCTCAGGCAAACAGCTCCCCTTAACACCCACATAGCTATTACCACTTCAGAAACCTCCAGGCACCTCTTCAAGAGAACTATAACTAACTACCCACAGACGGAGGAGGAATAGGAGGAGGAAAAAGAGGAGGAGGAGGAAGAGGAGAAAGATGGGGAGAAGGAGGAGGAGGAGGAGGAGGAGGAGGAGAGGACATCATGTTAAGTGAAATAAGCCAGTCACAGCGAGACAAGCACTGATGCTCTCTCAAGCACTCATGTATACAAACTGGGGATAAAAACAACTAAAGTCTTTGATCAATTAAATAAAAATTCTCTTCTTTTCAACAAAGATTATCACTTGGGAACACGTTTCTGCAGCATCAACAACACTCCAGGATACTACTTTGATTTGCAGCCATGGTCTGGAGTTCAGACTCTGGCTTGTGAAGGACAAAGCATTTCTTGCCGCCAGGAATTCACTGTCTTGGAAGGTTTCAAGGTCTGAGGTCCTGCCTGAGTGTGAGGAGAGTCACTGCCACTCCCTTAGGAGCACTTTTACTTTCATTTCACATAAGTTTGGCTCTGACCATTGGCAATTACCAAAGAACAACTAAAACCCCTGCTCCTCTTCAATGTGAAAGAGACTCAGCGGCCTCTTGTATTTGATTTTAAACAATCTACTACAGATTTCCTCTTAGATTGTAAGAAATGACACTGTGCTTTAGAGTGAAAATACGGCGAGTCTTTGCTACTCTGAAGCTAGTAATGTTTTGTTTTACAGTATCGGAATACAGTCTGGAATAGAGCTGCTTTATTATTAAAACTCTGACTACTTTTAAAGCTTCTTATCACCCCAGAGGACCAGACTGACCAAAGATGCCCTGTGGAAACGGAGGCTTCGGTGATGTCTAGACAATCTCATCCTCTTCATCTGTAAATGGGCTGACAGCCCCCTCTACTCACCAAAGTTCTCTACTGGCCAGCAATTTATAAAAGAAGCACCAAGAGCCGGGCGGTGGTGGCGCACGCCTTTAATCCCAGCACTTGGGAGGCAGAGGCAGGAGGATTTCTGAGTTCGAGGCCAGCCTGGTCTACAAAGTGAGTTCCAGGACAGCCAAGGCTACACAGAGAAACCCTGTCTCGAAAAACCAAAAAAAAAAAAAAAAAAAAAAAAGAAGCACCAAGACTCAGGCATCCTGCAAACAAATTGAAGGGAGACCCTTTGGGAACAGACAGGTTACAGCCAGTGTTTCCTTGTTGGCGCTATTTAAATGTAGTATGCCAAGTGTTTAAGCATTCCTTGATAGACTTTTCTCTTGAGGCGCCAATTCCTGAATGATGTTAAAACATAGCGATATCTTCTGTGGTTGTTAAAAGGAAGACCCAATAACCCTGTACAAATCACAGAATATTACCTTTATTATTAATACTACCATTGCTATCTTCTTTGGAGGCATTCCATGGTCTCTCCACCCCTCCTTAGGCTGTCTTCTTCACTTTGGGTACCACTTCTTCCAGGCATCATACTTTCCTTCCTCACCCCTTGTCATCAGCTCCTCTCTGGTAATGGCCATGGCCTCTGAGAATTGTTTAGAAATGACTGGACTCTGGCAAATGGCCTGAAGCGTTCTCTTGACAGCAGTCCATCACTAGGATTCTGACACAGCATCTCAGTTGCTCTGAACCCACTTCATTCGCTTCCTGCTTTTCAGGGCTATCTTCTTGGGTTATGTGGAAATATTGAATATGTAAAAACAGTTTCCATGACATGCTGCGTAATGCTCTAACTGTTAAAATTACAGAAAGCTTGGCTCTCTCAGTTCTAGCTAGGTAAAATATGACTGCAATAGTGCCAGCTTCCTGTGGACTTTAGGCATTTCAAAGAATTTATGATACCCACATATTATCAATATTAGTTCTCTGGGCTGTAAAAGAGTTAGGTATAATGGTTCTTACTTCTCCCATGTCAAAAGTGGGGAAAGACTGGACAGAGTCAAGGGACTCCTTCTACACCACCGCTCATTAGTACAGTTTGGGCTGGAGTCTGACATCCCGGATTTCACTCCTTCCCTTTTCTAAGAAAGAAATGCTTTCCAGAGAAGTGTCTCCCAGGCTGGAGAGATAGCTCAGTGGTTAAGAGCACTGACTGCTTTTCTGAAGGTCCTGAGTTCAAATTCCAGCAACCACATGGTGGCTCACAACCAACTGTAATAAGATCAAATGCCCTTTTCTGGTGTGTCTGAAAATAGCTACAGTGTATTTACATATAATAAATAAATGAGTCTTTAAAAAAAAAAGAAGTGTCTCCCATCAGAAGATAGCATGCCCTCGATGCCTTAAGGGATAAATTCCCTGCCCATTTTCCATTGGAAAAAAAGTATTTGAGTAGCTAATGTATTAAACTAGAGAGAAGAAAGCTGGTGTTAGAGGGACCTTACACTTTTACTTGGGAAATAAAAAAGTTGGGGCTCAGACACAAGCCCTTGGCTCACACTGTAGCATTCGTGGGGATGTGGCCCCATTTGAGCACAGTCTATGAACTGTTATATTTAGAGGTAACACCACTCAGGGACCTCGGGACAGTTATTCATCTGTGCCCAGAATCCCAATCCTAACACCTCCTCCTCCCTGGGAGCACCTTCCAGCCAGCCATTTCCACATTCTGACTCTCTACTCCCTTTCCAACGTTTTCTCTTTGGTGGTTTCTCTTTTTTCTTTTCTTTTTGTTTTTTGTTTGTTTGTTTTTAAAGTGTTCCAGCTTTCCGACTTCTAAACAAAAGCAGTACCATCAGTCACCCTTGTGACATGGCGGCAGGCATTCCTGTACCACTCCTCACCCTTCCCCCACAGTGAAACTCCAAAAAGGATTTTAAAGTACTATGTCTCCCTTCCTGATTCCCAAACACTGAACTCTCCAAACTCTACAAGCTGCTGTCAGCAAAATCTAATGACTCTATTTCAAAAGAAAAAAAAAGAGACTAGAATATATCTTACTTCCTTAAATCCCAAAATAACATGTTAAGTCACTGACCTCTCTCTCTCCCTCCTCCTCCTCCTCCTCCTCCTCCTCCTCCTCCTCCTCCTCCTCCTCCATCTCCCTCACTGGTGCTTTTCTTCCTCAATGCTGTCAACTGTCTCCTCCTTTCTTCTAGGACTTTTCTTCAGCCATCCTTGTCTTCTCCCTCACCCACTCCCTGATCACGGTTACTGTTCATGAATAGTACTACAGTCCCAATCTCCCAGACATCTAAATACTGTATTACCATGTTCTATCTAGTTCGAGTTCTGACACTGTGATGAAACACTCTAACCCAAAGCTACTTGAGTGGAGTGAGGATTTATTTCCGCTTGCAGTTTCCGGGTCATGGCTGAGGGGAGTCAGTGCAGGAGCTTGAGACAGGCACCTGGAGGCAGGAACTGAAGCAGAGACCATGGAGGAGCACTGCTTACCAGCTGACTCCCCCACACTGAAGCTCCAAAGCTCAGCTTGCTTTTTTTATACAACCCAGGACAGCACCACCACCACCACAGGCTGGGCCTTCCAATATCTATCATTAAGCAAAGACAACAACCCTCAGACTTGCCCACAGGCTAACCTGATAGAAGGAATTACACAATTGTGGTTCCCTCTTCACTAGTAACTATTTTCCATCAAGTTGACAAAAAACTGTCCAGCACACACGATGTCACTCATCAGATCTCAACACTACTCTTTCCTCTCTGAATCTATCCCTCCTTGCTTGTTGCTATGGTTGTGAAAGGCACCCCGACCACTCACTCATTAAATCATGAGTCCGGGCATCATTCTGATCTTCCTCCCAACCCTGACTGACCCAGCTGAAACTTCATCGCACATCTGTTGCCAGTTCTCCCCCATGTATGCCCCCTCC
This sequence comes from Tokudaia tokunoshimensis, assembly GCA_036184795.1. Taxonomy (NCBI): domain Eukaryota; kingdom Metazoa; phylum Chordata; class Mammalia; order Rodentia; family Muridae; genus Tokudaia; species Tokudaia tokunoshimensis. The sequence continues at coordinate 32,179,610 of BTHU01000013.1, read as the reverse complement.
TTTTGCTACACACTGAACTCCTCACAGCTCCTACATCTGCCATCTCCTTGGGCTCTTGCCTTTGCAAACATGGCCACTACTAGATCAAGTAGTTACTCACTTTTCCTTTAAGACATCGACAGCCTCAGTTCCCATGAAGACATCTTTTTTCCACCAAGACGGTCTACAGTGTCCTAATGCTGCGTACCCACGTTGTAATAGACATCTTTATTGTGCATTATTTGTTTATTTTCCCAACCAGACTATCAATTCCCAGGGAACAGGGACATGTATTTCATTCTAGATTTTCCGAAGCCTAGTAAATGTCCTGCTCCATCATAATTTCTGATTCATGGTTTTTGTCGTTTTGTTTTCACGAATGAGCAAGCCGAGCCTCAGTAGCACCTGTCCTGCCCCTGAGAGAGCACTGCTCAAATACTGTCTCTCAGGAAAGCTTCCCCACTCCCACCCCTGCTCTCTCCTGTGATGATTAACCTGATTGCAAAGTAGTGAGGGAAAGGCAAGTGCTTAACTTTCCTACTGCTGATCTACTGGGAGAAAGGGGAAACTCATCTTTCTTTCGTTTCTCTCAGAACCAGTCCTTTGATCACCTAGGACTCTTTAGGAAGGCACATTCACATTTGGAAGAAAGGAAAAGCCCCACACAGCATAAACCTCCCCTCCATTTGAACAGGCTAGCCGCCCACAATGGAGCTTTCAAAGGGCCTTACAGATCCCTGTGTGGTGTTTCTCGTGAGCCATCACATGGCAGCGTGGAGGAAAATGTCCCTGCACCAGGCAGGACAAAACAGAGATGAAGCCCGCCCCGCTGTGTTCCTGCTGACTGCACACCAGCTACTCCTGCAGCCGGGAATGGCTCAGAGCCTCTGGAGAGTCCGTGATCCAAGGGCGGCCATGCTATGCCAGCTCCTATTAGCGTCAAATACCACTCAGGTCCCTTTCTCCTCAAGAGACAAAATATAGCCTTCTGACCAATTAGCACTAAAGTAAAATTGTTATTGGAAGTCAAATAGATGTCCAAAAGGAGAGCCCTCTCACCCAAACCAAGATTAAGTCATCATTAAGAAAGAGGCACCTGAACAATTCTCAAGGGAAAAATGCTTACAATTGAAAAGGTAAGTTAGGGGGCTTCCGTCTGTGCCCGAGAACGGGTCAGCGCTGTGGTCGTCTGGGTGCCAGATCTGCAGGCCATCGCGTCTGCAGGTGAGCGGCGCCACGGAGAGTGTGCAGATTGCACTCCGCCATCTTTGCTCCAGTGACTGGGAAGTTGGGACAGCCAGGTTCTGAGACAGACAGGCATAATATCGCTTGGGTCTCGGGCGGCTTGGGTGTATGCGGCTCCCAGGTGCTGGGCTGATCTGCAGTGACCAGCGCGCCAGATCTGCTGTGGGACTTCTGCCTGGCAGAGGGACGCCCCCTCCCCGCCCCCCAGGAGAGATCACTCACCCCTGCAAAGGGCAGGAGCCTACCAGCCTCCCTTTGGCGACCTCTGCTCCAGGCATCCACTAGGCTGAGCCTTTGGATGGGCAAGGCCTCCCCAATATAAGATCACTTGGGGCAAGGCACATTAGGGCTCCAAAGTCACTCAGGAGCAGGCAGGCCCCAGAAATCAGTGCCAGGGGAATCCTGGCAATCCAGGAGGGGTAGAAATAGCTTTGCAGGCTCACAGGAGGTCCAACCAACAGCCAGTGGCAGCAGGACCAACTAACATCAGAGGTATCCAGATGGCAAAAGGCAAACGTAGGAATGTTACTAACAGAAATCAAAGTAATGTGGGACCATCCGAACCCAACTCTCCAACAGCAGCAAGTCCTGGATACCCCACCACACCCGAAAGACAAGATCTGGATTTAAAATCACTTCTCATGATGCTATTAGAGGATCACAAGAAGGACACAAATAAATCTCATAAAGAGTTACAGGAGACCATGAATCAACGGTTAGAAGCCCTTACAAAGGAAACACAAAAATCTTTTAGAGAAATGCAGGAGAACATGGATCAAAAGATGGAGGTGCACAAGGAGACAACACAAAAATCGCTTAACGAGATGAATCAACGGGTAGATGCACTCACAAAGGAATCACAAAATTGGCATAAAGAAATGCAGAAGAATATGGGTCAACAGACGGATGCCCATAAGGAGGCAACACAAAAATTGCTTAAAGAAATGAATCAACGGTTAGATGCCCTTACAAAGGAAACACGAGAACTGCTTAAAGAAATGCAGGAGACAATGGATCAACAGATGGATTCCCATGAGGAGGAAACACAAAAATCACTCAGAGAAATGCAGGAGAACGTGGGTCATCAGGAAGAAATCCTGAAAGAGGCAATGCAAAAATACCTTAAAGAAATACAGGAAAATACAAACAAACAAGTGAAGGATCTCAGCAAATCCATCCAGGAACTAAAAAAGGAAGTAGAAACAACTAAGAAATCACAAAGGGAGACAACTTTGGAGATAGAAAACCTGGGGAAGAAATCAGGAGTCATAGATGCAAACATAAACAATAGAATACAAGAGATGGAAGAAAGAATCTCAGGTGCTGAAGACTCCATAGAAAGCATTGACTCAACAGTCAAAGAAAATGCAAAATGCAAAAAACGTGTGACCCAAAACATCCAGGAAATCCAGGACACAATGAGAAGACCAAACCTAAGGATTATAGGTATAGATGAGAGTGAAGATTTGCAACTTAAAGGGCCAGTAAACATCTTCAACAAAATTATGGAAAAAAACTTCCCTAACTTAAAGAGAGAGATGCCGATGAACGTACAAGAAGCCTACAGAACTCCAAACAGACTGGACCAGAACAGAAATACCTCCCGTCACATAATAATCAAAACACCGAATGTTCTAAACAAAGAAAGAATACTAAAAGCAGTAAGAGAAAAGGGCCAAGTAACATACAAAGGAAGACCTATCCGAATCACATCAGACTTCTCACCAGAGACTATGCAAGCCAGAAGATCCTGGGCAGATCTCATGCAGACACTAAGAGAGCACAAATGCCAGCCTAGACTACTATACCCAGCAAAACTCTCAATCACCATAGATGGAGAGACCAAGATATTCCATGATAAAACCAAATTTTCACAATATCTTTCCACAAATCCAGCCCTGCAACGGATAATAGGTGGAAAACTCCAATACAGGGAGAGAAACAACACCCTGGAAAAAATGAGATAATAACCTTCTTGAATCAAACCCAAAAGTGGATAACCAATCAAACATAAAGATAGCGTCAAGAATGGCAGATGGCAATAATCACTATGCCTTAATCTCTCTTAATATCAATGGTCTCAATTCCCCAATTAAAAGACATAGACTAGCAGACTGGATACGTAAACAGGACCCAGCATTTTGCTGCATGCAGGAAACGCACCTCAGTGTCAAAGACAAACACTACCTCAGAGTAAAAGGCTGGAAAACAATTTTACAAGCAAATGGCCCCAAGAAACGAGGGGGAGTAGCCATCCTAATATCGGATAAAATTGATTTTCAACCTAAAGTCATCAAAAAAGACACAGAAGGACACTACATACTGATCAAGGGAAAAATCCACCATCAAGAACTCTCAATTCTGAATATCTATGCTCCAAATGCAAGGGCACCCTCATTCGTAAAAGAAACTTTACTAAAACTCAAAGCACACATCGCACCGCACACAATAATAGTGGGTGACTTCAACACCCCGCTCTCTGAAATGGATCGTTCAGGAAAGCAGAAATTAAACAGGGACACAGTGAATCTAATTGAAGCCTTGGACCAAATGGAACTAACTGATATATATAGAACATTTCATCCTAGAGCTAAAGAATACACCTTCTTCTCAGCTCCTCATGGTACCTTCTCCAAAATTGACCATATAATTGGTCACAAATCAGACCTCAACAGATACAAGAAGATAGAAATAATCCCATGCCTCCTATCAGATCACTATGGAATAAGGGTGGTCTTCAATGGCAACAAAAACAAAAGAAAACCCACGTACACATGGAGGCTGAACAATGCTCTACTCAATGATAACTTGGTCAAGGTGGAAATAAAGAAAGAAATCAAAGACTTTTTGAAAGTTAATGAAAATGAAGGCACAACATACCCTAATTTATGGGACACAATGAAAGCAGTGCTAAGAGGAAAATTCATAGCCCTGAGTGCCGCCAAAAAGAAACGGGAGACAGCATACACTAACAGCTTAATGGCACACCTGAAAGCCCTGGAACAAAAAGAAGCAAATACACCAAAGAGGAGTAGAAGGCAGGAAATCATCAAACTCAGGGCTGAAATCAATCAAGTAGAAACAAATAAAACCATACAAAGAATCAACAAAACTAGGAGTTGGTTCTTTGAGAAAATCAACAAGATAGATAAGCCCTTAGCCAGACTAACCAGAGAGCACAGAGATAGTATCCAAATTAATAAAATCAGAAATGAAAAGGGAGAGATAACAACAGAAACTGAGGAAATTCAAAAAATCATCAGATCCTACTACAAAAACCTGTATTCAACACTAGAAAATCTTGAGGAAATGGACAATTTCCTTGACAGATACCAAGTACCAAAATTAAATCAGGATCAAATAGACCATCTAAACCGTCCTATAACCCCTGAAGAAATAGAAGTTGTCATTGGAAATCTTCCAACCAAAAAAAGCACAGGTCCAGATGGTTTTAGTGCAGAATTCTATCAGACCTTCAAAGAAGACCTAACACCAATACTCTTCAAACTGTTCCACAAAATAGAAACAGAAGGAACACTACCCAACTCGTTCTATGAAGCCACAATTACACTAATACCAAAAGCACACAAAGATCCGACAAAGAAAGAGAATCTCAGGCCAAGCTCTCTTATGAATATCGATGCAAAAATACTCAATAAAATTCTTGCCAACCGAATCCAAGAACACATCAAAACGATCATCCACCACGATCAAGTAGGCTTCATCCCAGGGATGCAGGGATGGTTCAATATAAGGAAATCCATCAATGTAATCCACTACATAAACAATCTCAAAGAAAAAAACCACATGGTCATCTCATTAGATGCTGAGAAAGCATTTGACAAAATTCAGCATCCTTTCATGCTAAAGGTCTTGGAAAGATCAGGAATTCAAGGCCCATATCTAAACATAGTAAAAGCAATTTACAGCAAACCGGTAGCCAGCATCAATCTAAATGGAGAGAAACTTGAAGCAATCCCACTAAAATCAGGGACTAGACAAGGCTGCCCTCTCTCTCCATATCTTTTCAATATAGTACTTGAAGTTCTAGCTAGAGCAATTAGACAACAAAAAGAGGTCAAAGGCATACAAATTGGAAAGGAAGAAGTCAAACTATCACTATTTGCAGACGATATGATAGTATACTTAAGCGACCCAAAGAACTCCACCAGAGAACTCCTACAGCTGATAAACGACTTCAGCAAAGTGGCCAGATATAAAATCAACTCAAGCAAGTCAGAAGCCTTCCTATACTCAAAGGATAAGCAGGCTGAGAAAGAAGTAAGAGAAATAATACCCTTCACGATAGCCACAAACCATATTAAGTATCTTGGCGTGACTCTAACCAAACAAGTGAAAGATCTGTATGACAAGAACTTCAAGTCTCTGAAGAAAGAAATTGAAGAAGACCTCAGAAGATGGAAAAATCTGCCATGCTCATGGATTGGCAGGATTAATATAGTAAAAATGACCATCTTACCAAAAGTAATACACAGATTCAATGCAATCCCCATCAAAATCCCAACTCAATTCTTCATAGAGTTAGAAAGAGCAATTCAAAAATTCATCTGGAATAACAGAAAACCCAGAATAGCTAAAACTATTCTCAAGAGTAAAAGAACCTCTGGGGGAATCAGTATCCCGGACCTCAAGCTGTACTACAGAGCAATAGTGTTAAAAACTGCATGGTATTGGTACAGTAACAGACATGTAGATCAATGGAACAGAATTGAAGACCCAGAAATGAATCCACACTCCTATGGTCACTTGATCTTTGACAAAGGAGCTAAAACCATCCAGTGGAAAAAAGATAGCCTTTTCAACAAATGCTGCTGGCTCAGCTGGAGGTCAACATGCAGAAGAATGCAAATTGACCCATCCTTATCTCCTTGCACTAAGCTCAATTCTAAGTGGATCAAAGATCTCCACATAAAACCAGACACACTGAAACTAATAGAAGGGAAACTAGGGAAGAACCTTGAACATATGGGCACAGGGGAGAATTTCCTGAACAGAACACCAATAGCTTATGCTCTAAGATCAAGAATACACAAATGGGACCTCATTAAATTACAAAGTTTTTGCAAGGCAAAAGACACTGTCAAAGAGACAAAGCGGCAACCAACTAACTGGGAAATGATCTTTACCAACCTTACATCCGACAGAGGGCTAATATCCAATATATACAAAGAACTTAAGAAGTTAAACTCCAGAGAGGCAAATAACCCTATTAAAAAATGGGGTACAGAGCTACACAAAGAGTTCTCACCTGAAGAATATCTAATGGCTGAGAAGCACCTAAAGAGATGTTCATCATCCTTAGTCATTAGGGAAATGCAAATCAAAACAACCCTGAGATTCCATCTCACACCAGTCAGGATGGCTAAGATCAAAAACACAGGAGACAGCAGTTGTTGGCGAGGATGTAGAGAAAGAGGAACACTCCTCCACTGCTGGTGGAATTGCAAGCTGGTACAACCACTCTGGAAAGCAGTCTGGCGGTTCCTCAGAAAACTGGGCATGACACTCCCGGAGGATCCGGCTATACCACTCCTGGGCATATACCCAGAGACTTTACCTGCATGCAATAAGGACACATGCTCCACTATGTTCATAGCAGCCTTATTTATAATAGCCAGAAGCTGGAAAGAACCCAGATGTCCCTCAACGGAGGAATGGATTCAGAAGATGTGGTATATCTACACAATGGAATACTATTCTGCAATTAAAAACAATGAATTCACGAAATTCCTAGGCAAATGGTCAGATCTTGAAAATATCATCCTTAGTGAGGTAACCCAATCACAAAAGAACACACATGGTATGCAGTCACTGATAAGGGGATATTGACCCAGAATCTCGGAATACCCTAGACACAATCCGCATATCAATAGATTTCTAAAAAGATGGTAGGAGAGACCCCTGGTCCTGGAAAGACTGGATGTAGGGGAATGCCAGGACAGAGTAACGAGAGGGGGTTGAATGGAGAAAAGAGGGAGGGAAGGGGGCTTATGGGACTTTCGGGGAGGGAGGAAACGGGAAAGGGGAAGTGATTTGGAATGTAAATTAAATAAAAAAATAAAATAAAATAAAAAAATAAAAGTATTAGAGAGATAAAAAAAAAAAAAAAGAAAAGGTAAGTTAACAAAATCCGATGTGCTGTGTGGCATCACAATAGGTAGATCAATAGATGGAGAGAGGATGTAAATGCACACACAAGTACATGTATACACACACCTTTAAACCATATACTATGACAGTCTAACATAATAAAGAACCAAAATGTTAAAGGTGGTTAAATTTCAGTGGATTGGATTATAGTTGACTTGCTTTTCCTTGTATTTTATACATCTTTTTCTAAATGTTCTTTTAAAACCATTTATTTTTAAGAATATTTGTTTTTAAGTAAATCAGTAGTCTCTGGATAAGATCCTAAGTCTATAGGTTTTTATACATATGTTTCATTTTTGTTTATATTCTAATGGCTCAGAATAATTTTTATATGAGTGTTACTGATGTTTATGGGAGAGTCTATAAAAGTTATAGAACAGTAGTATATCAGCAGCAAGACACCTTCAGATATTGAATTTAAGGCTCCAGAAACCAGGTTCAAAATGAAAACAAGAATGAGAATCATTTATTTTTTTCTTATCAAGAAGCTTTCTAAAGCAAAGTCAGTTAAACAAGAGGAAATGTTAATACTAGCCAATCAGGGTGAATATCATATTTTTATTCTCTTTTCTATAAAATGTAGAAAACTCGGATTAGTAACGTTAAATGAAGTTCTTAGCAGAAGCAACATAATTTCCAGGTATTTCCCATATGCCATGGGTCCACGACCTGGCCGGTGCAGATGTTGGAGAGGTGAGCCCTTCTCTACCTGAAAATGTTACAGACAATAAATGAGAACTTCATTAAAAAAGATTCCATGCAAATTGAAGTATTCATCCAAAGGAAATTGAACCTATAAGCTCAATTAGTCGACTACAACAGCATTTAATGAACAAAAAAATATCAATAACAATTCAAATGTATTTTTCTGTTCATCTAGTTGGTTTCACGAGCCAATATGCACAAAAATAATATTCAGCACCCAGGTATAGCCAGAGACAACCCAGGGGAAGAGCAGAGACAGGTTAGAGGTCACTACTGAAGGATTTCCAAAAGCTCTGTGTTACTGGCATATGCTGGATTTTACATAATCTCATGAATGGTTGGAATTCTTTGGAAAGATTTGTGTTTTTAACTCATTAGCAGGTGTTTCTATTATTGTGAAATGATGAAACACCATGACTAAAAGCAACTTGGAGAGGAAAGGTTTTATCACAGTTTACAGTTCTACATCACAGTCTATCATTCAGGGAAATTGAGGTAGGAACTCAAAACAGGACAGGAACCTGAAGACCGTAGCTGATGCAGAGGCCAGGGAAGAACGTTGCTCTTCATTGCTTGGTTAGCTTGCTTTCTTATCTCACTCAGGATCACCAGCCCAGAGGGTGGCACCACAATCGTGTTCTGGGCCCTCTCTCATCAATTATCAAGATGTACCACAGGCTAGCCCACGGACCAATCTGGTGAGAACATATTCTGAGGTTCCCTCTTCTAAAATGACTATAGCTTTTGCAAACTGACATAAAACTACCCAGTGCAGTAAACACCCATTCACTAAAGCAGAGAACATAATCATCAACCAAAGAAGCCATCCTCCATAGTGTTTTCTTCATCTAAAATCAGAAGTCTGACAAGGGGCAGACATGATTACCCATCACTGTCAAACCCCTTGTATTTGTTCTGCTTATTAAAGAAAGGTCTAGCCTATAATAGTTAAGGTCAGTTAAGGAAAAAGGCTTCAAGTAAAACTAGATTCAAAAAAGCTACATCAACTGGCCCATGAAAATCAGCAAAGGGAGCCATGAGTCCTGAGAACATTTTTGTCATCCAAAATCTGGCTGACCTTCAGATCAAAGCCCAAGATGCTTAATTTGAGGTTCTAGATACTAATTCAGTGTCACACATGCAAAAGATGATACAAAAAAAATACATTTGTTGAGTGAAGAAACATAGCCCTATTTCACGTAGAAGTGGCTAGCTAGAAGCCCACCTTAAAATGACTCCAACTATTTAAGGTTTTCAGAAGTTCAAGACCAAACCAGAAGAAGGAATTCCACTAAGGCACAAGGAACAGAGTCCACTTGAGAAAGCAAAGTTTTTCACTTTGTTACCTACAAATTTCTAATTCACAGCTCAGAGTGCCAGAATCCGGCACAGGTCAGATATACTTCAATTAACATGTACTTTGAAAATGTAAATAATCTGGAGAGGATAAAGGAATGTGACTTTTAAAGTAAGTATTTTATCAGAAAAAAAATTGCAGGAATTTTTTTGTCAGAGTGGTCACTAAGTATCTAAAATGTAACTATATAAGATTATGAGATATTTATAAACATAAAAGTTTTAACTATTTGTTCCTATTTGGCAGTGGTTCTCAACTTTCCTAATGCTGTGACCCTTTAATACAGTTCCTCAGATTGTGGTGAACCCCAGCCATGAAATTATTTCATCGCTACTTCATAACTATAATTTTGCTTATGCAAAATTATATCTGATATGCAATCTCCTAAAGGAATCGAGACCTTCAGGTTGAGAACTATTGCTATATGTAAATAAAACACTGGCTTAGTCCTCAAATTATGTTATATGAAGTTACTAGGTCAAAAGTATTCAGAAACTGGGGCAGTTTTTCTGTAATCAAAAACACATGACAATGTGCATTATCAAAATCTATAAAGCTTTAGAGTACAAAGGGTATACTTTACCTATACAATTTTTATAAAGTCCTTAAGGATATCTGAGGATCTTAGAATGGAATGTTACATATAAAAAAGTTAACATAATCTAAATTTGTTATAAGTGTATGAAATGACCTCACTGAAGGTACTTGAGGGTAAGAGAGTGCTGGTCAAGTAAGTGCTAAGGCCTAAAACCTGTGGTGAGTCCTGAGGCAAAGCTGCTGTGCTCCAGCTGATAAAGCCATTACCTGTGAGGGGACAAGTTAGCCTTTCTGAGCTTTGTGTGTCTGTATAAGAATAAATAAATTAAGGGAATAAATAAAATAGTGACTTGTAGAAGCCAAGCTTCCCACTGACAGAATGGGGAGTTTCGGGTAAGGACAAGGAGGTGGCTAGAATTACTGATGTGTTAATAAGATTAGAGCTGGAGGCAACAGCATCAAGTGATGATTGGCTTAGCAGACATAAATGGTCTCTGTCTGTCTGTCTGTCTCTCTCTCTCTCTCTCTCTCTCTCTCTCTCTCTCTCTCTCACGCACACACACACACACACACACACACACACACACACACACGAAAAATATCAGTTAAGGGGCATTCTCCAAGATGTCTAAACGAGACTCCCCAAAACTGCTGAAAGATTGTCCAAAAGAAGATATGTCTGAGAAATTGCAACATCTAAGAGAAGCCAGAAGGGACACAGTGGCAAAGTGTGATGTAGTCACCTGTATATGGCCTAGAGAAAGGAAGGAGGCCAGAGTCCATGGAAACCTGAATAAATATGTGCTTCACCTCAAGAAAATGCACTGAGTGGCCCATTCCCACCCCAGTGCAAAGTCCTAAGAATCAGGGGACCAGGCGTGATGAACAGGATGATGTATGCTGACTTTTTCCTTTTCATATAAATCCTAAAACTATTCTAAAATAAAAAAATATTTATTCAAAAGATGACTCAGGAAGAGATAAGGGTTAAGTACCCCAATAGCTGCCAAGTTCACCTCTGAGAGCACTCCCTTAGTGAGGCTCAGATCTGGTGAGTAGGCCATTGTGGCCTTTTCATTCTGATGTTCTCCCTGTATTTAGTAGGCTGTACCCATCCAGCAACAGCTTTGTTGAAGAAAACATAAGAGGCAGATGTAACCAGGTATGATATTAGTGTGTCTGTGATTCCAGCACTTGGGGACTAGGGCAGGGGGGTTGTGAGTCCACAGACAGCCTAAGCAATACAATGAGACCATGTCTCAAAAAATTTTTTTTAATTTTTTATATGAGAAAATTTTCAGAAACCAATAACTCTTAAGACAGACATCACACATCCCCCTTCTCTTTCCCCCTTTCCCCTCCTACTCGATCTCAATTTGCTGGCCTCCCCTTCTTCCATTGTTATTGCCACATATATACACATACATTTGCATAAATATATATAAATACAGCCTGAAGAATCCATTTAGTGTATGTATGACATTCAGGGCTGACCACTTGGTACTGGATAACCAATTAAGGGTCTCATCCCTGAGGAAACCTAATGCCCCTGCTCTCAGCGTTCCTTAGCCGCCTGTGGTTCTTTGTCCTGGAGTGAGGCCCTGTGAGATTTCCTCCTTCCACACTGACATGCCTACTAGAGTTACAGCTAGCACTTTTCCTGCTCCTAAGGCTCCAGGAGCATCGCTGAAAATAGAGTGGAAAGACTGTAAGAGCCCGAGGCTCAGGATGTCTGCTGTGAGATCGCATCTCCTAGAACAGAGCAGGCTTCTGGGTAGTCATGAGGATGGCATGGTCAGTGCTGTCCTCCCTGCCGTCCTGGTGTCCAATTGCTTCCACTGTTGCGGCTGGCATTGATCTCTAATAAGCAAGACCACACATACAGAACTGAACATTATTATTACTCTACCGTCATGGGGACTTTCATGATTCCCAAACACATCCATAGGGGCAGTACTCAAAAGATCAACCTAAGGATATCTTTCCCCGGTGTAAGCCGCTTTCAAGCTAATTACATTGACATTTAATACTTTCTATGGATTCCTTTTTCATTCAGAGAGCTGTGGAGTAGGTGTAGCAGCTACGTTCTTGAAAATACATTCTGTTAAATTCACAATTTGAAATTAACTTTACCTGGGAAGTTACTAACTCGGGTTTGCATGGATTTGATCATATTTAAGCTCTAGGAGAATTTCTGGTGGTTTTCTAGGAAAATGAACTAATCATTTTTTGTTTTTGGGGTTTTTTTTTTCCTGCTTGGCCAGAAACACTACTCCATATAGATTTACAGAATAAGCTTGTCTAACAAGAATGGAGAAAACTTGAAACAGCTAGGTCTTAAAATAAAACCAGAAAACAGATTCACTACAAACGTTATTCTTAGCCCCCTTCTCACAGTACAAAGAATGGGCTGGGGTTTTAAGTATGAAATGGCCCACAGGCAGGCTCTAAGGAGATGCCAGTGTTCACCTGCCCCCTCCTGGTTTCCTGGACCTTTGAGTGGCAGACCCCAAGATCATCGTTTGACTCACTGATCCAGCGGTAAATAAAGAGAATTGCTCTAGAGGCTGAGACATCCATACTCTTTTTGCCCCTAACTTCTTCTATCCCAATTCTTAGCACTCAGGATATTACCTCAAATTTAAAGACCTGGCTTCAAACTTGGAGCCAGAGCAACCCAAAATGAGTTTGCAGAAAATCCTAGTTTGCCTTCTTTGGCTCTGATGGACACCATGACCAAAAAGAGCTTGTGGAGGAGAGAGTTTATTTCAGCTGGGAGATTACAGTCCATGACAGAGTGAAGCTATGACAGGAACTCAAGGCAGGAGCCTGATGCAGAAACCTGATGCTGCTCACTGGCTTGCTCAGCTAGGTTTCTTAGCCGGCCCAGGCCCGCCTCTAGCTAGGCAAATCTCAGTTGAGGATCCCTCTTTCCAGGTGGCTCTGGGTTGTGTCCAGTGGACAGCTAAAGCTAACTGTGACACTAAGTACATCCACATCTATGAAGCATGTCAGCTACGTAAAATATAGAGACTATCAACACCAGGTCAGACAACCACCAGATCAGTGTCTTTGATTAGCCCAGATAAGTGTTCCGCCAGTCTCTATTAATATATTTCCCATAAAGAATCAGTTTTAAAAAGATCTTTCCATCTTCTGTAGCCAGTGGCCTTATCTTCGTCTGTCTTTGATAAAGAGATATAACCCAAAGCTTTCGAGAAGAAAACAGAGAGCTCCTTTTCCCTTTTCCCTTGTTTTAACTTCTCCATGATTGTCTTCTCCTAATCTTCTCACCAACTTCACTGATTCTCTGCTGCAGGCTCCTGGCACCGTACTGCCAAAATGTTTAAGTTCTTTTATGTGAACGTGTAGGAGTAGCTACCCATTCTTCAAATTTTAAAGTATATCCTATTAAATGCATAAACTAGAATCATTTTTTCTACTAGAAAGTCATTACATTACCATTTTCCTTTAGATGGTCCCTCCTTTGTATTCTGCACAATTCACACACACCTTATACACTGAAAATTATTTAAATAAGTATGCTGGGTTTTATAAAGTAAATGTTCTTGTTTGTATAACGTTCTCTCCTATTTAGATCATTCATAAGTAAATTATTAGATTTCCTGTGGCTTAATGTATATCACTTGAACAAACCAATGTGATCTCTTGTGATATTTTCCTATTTGTATATAATGGACTTTGATTTTATATTTTCATTTTTTTATTATTATTATAGACCATCCTCACTATTCCTGGCCTATTAGACACCTTTTCATTAAACTTCTTTCAAATGACTTTTAAAAAAAAAAAATATGCCCAGGAGTCAGTGAGATGACTCAGCAAGGAGAGCACTTGCCACCAAGCCTGATGACTTGAGTTTGATCTCTGGGACCCAAATGATGGAGAGAACCAGTAAGTTGTCCTCTGACCTCCACAGGTTCACTGTGCTATGCCCATGATTTTCTTATTAAAGTAGACTCTAATGTGGTCACTGGTCCCTAGAATTCCTCCTGAAACCACATCACCAAGGTAGTTTTGATATCCCTTAAAAGATAGAGAACTGTGATTCTCTCTGCTTCTGAAGAACGTTGCTGCCAGATGTTCTGGCATCTGGCTAACTCCCATGCATGCAGCACTCTGCGTTATCCCATTTGATCCTCATGGAGTCTGACAAGTTTACAAGGAGCAACCTTATTACCCCCAACGCTGAGAACAGCTAAACAAGTTACTCCAGGTCAGAAGGTCAAGAAGAAAGGCAGCAGGAGCTCCCCTCCCGCTTGTCAATGGACTGCCTCCTCCTTACAGCAGAATTCTTCTCAGCTAATGTCAGGGCTCTAGAGGATCCCAGTATCATCATTTCCTGTATCTGCACCAGCTCTGTGTATATTGGGAAACTTTTTTAAGTGGTTCAAACAGCTACTGAGTTTGTTCTCTAGGAAAATAATATTATTTCCTCTTTCTAACAGAATGACTTCGTGCCTACTTCCATTTCATGTCCATTGTATAACCCGAGATCTGGCTCCTAATCTCTATTGTAAATTCGACGTTGTCCTTCTTATTTTTTGACATACTTCACAAGCAAAATTCTTTCGTGATAAAGTGAAACAAAATTTTCTACTTCTTAGCTTTGCCTGGATACTTATTATATAATAATAAACAAACTGATTTCCAGCTATAGGTAACAGAAGAAGAAAAATATCAAAGGTGAAAAATGAAAACTTACAAGTCAGAGGAACATGACCTGGCTGTAGAGTCTTAAAATGTAAAGAAACAGTCATTGAGTCCCATGACTCTATGGATAAGGCACCATTTCTAATGACCTGAATCTCTAATGGGGGCTGCTTTGAGCCCCACAGAAGGTGCCCCACCCACATCTAGCAGGTAAGTGATTTTCCCTTCACAGAGCAATGGTTTCCCTGATCATTAGGCAGCCAGACAAATTGACCTTCTTCAGTCCTTGTGCTTGACAATAATGTTAGCCCCCAATCACACATCACATTAGAATACAATTTTATAATAAGCAAAGGAAATAACCTTCTGCAAAGAGATATGCAGTGCTTCTTTCAAATGTTAAACTCACAAGAAGGAGAAGAAAAATAAAGACAGTTCTTTGGGGTTGGGGAGAATCCCTATCAGATAGCTGCATGCATCTGAAGTAATGCTCATTAATCAGACGTTTTAGAAACGAAATCACTAAGCATGCATTCATTACCAATCAATCCCTGGCTTAACACTCGGGCTATAAAAGATGAGATGTCATTCTGTTCCATCTTACACCAAATTCTAACCATAGCCAACCAATCACAAGCTGTGATTCTAATTCTATGTCAGAGTCCTGGACCATTCTAAAATTCCCAAGAGCAATATAAATAACAAACCCAAAGGTAATTTACCAGGATAATGTTTCCAGACACATTCTTTACACAGAGGTGACAGAGAGACAGGAAAACAATGTGTAAAATGTATGTTAACTGCAGAGCCACTACTACCTATTGATTCTTTCTGGCTCTATGTCTGCATTCACAACCCTGTGCCAGCCCCTCACGATTCCCTATTCTGGGCCCCATGCCGCAGGCTCACTAAGATACTACCTTACTTGAGGATTAAATTCATGTGGACTTGGTACCTATTTATTGGAACCTATTTATGGAAAACTTAACAGCTCGAATTTCTTGGGTTGCTTTTTTTGGGTTTTTTCTTGTTTGTTTCTTTGTTTTGTTTTGTTTTGTTTTCTAATATCTTAAAACTGCCTTGAGTTCACTTTTTCTTCCCATACATTAATAGCCAACATCTCCATTTATACTCTCAAAACACAGGTAACCAAATCCACTCGCTCACCTGGAAAGCCAGTGAGAGAAGTACACACTGCACTTTTTAGCTCATTGTATTCCAGAAGCCATCCTTGCCTTAGCAAAGCATCCAAAACACAAATCGGAACAAATCATTCTCTGGAGAAATGCTGGCTCTCTCTATCGCTTGTGGGAATCTTCATCAGGCTCTCCCTGACCTTTGCACCACAGAGTAAAGTAGCCTAAGACCTGTCAATATCTCATCCTGATCCCAGCTTTAGCCTTCCCTTTCTGGGACATCCAGAACAAGGTTAGAGTACTCCTCGCCGAAACTCATGCTCCATCCCTTTCCTAGCAGCCCCCAGTGTGCATCCTCCTCAGCCACTGGGCCTGGAAGGGTCACATGACAGAGCACACCTATAGGAGAAAAGCAGTGTCACATGCATGTCTTGAAAGCAGCTGGAGGCTATTTAGAGATGTCTGTGAGGTCCAGGTTACCTAGAATGCCATTTGTAAGGAGCCTGAACTCCCAGATGGATAGCTATCCAGGCACAGGCTTGCCCCACCCTACCCCAGTACCTAGCCACATGAGGAGGCACAAGCTAAAGACAGAGCAGGGCACTCTAAATCACTGTGACAGAAGTCCAAAGGTGGCACTGTTCCTGGTCACGTGACATTTCACAATGACCTCATCAGGGGTCTTGACTGCTCGGGTAGGTCTTGATAACTGTGTGCTCTCTCCCTACTTGTCTCAGAATAGAAGTGGACAAAAATAAATAGGGGCATCATGTGGAAGAAAAGGAAGATACGGCATCATAATAGTCAGCATAGGTTTGTTCTTGACTAGAATTATTCTCGAATAGAAACTGTTATGGGATTCTAAGCAACCTCCTGACAGTTTTAACTGAGGGTTATATCCATGCCCTTGCTATAGACTTTTTTAGCATCTTCTAACTCAGCACACCTAGAGTGGCCCTTTCGTGCCATCGCTGTGCACCAGAGATGACCAAAGCGTGGGCTGGGAGGTGCTAAAGAAAGCAGTTTGTCACAAGGCAAACAGTTCACACAATCAACATTTTCACAGCACCAAGTCCTTAACAAACATCATGAGAAGATCAAGGAGATGGGTAAGAAATGACCCTGACATCACTTAGCTTGTCAGAGTGACCCTATTTCTTCACTCCTCCCTCTATGCACACCCTTTGCTGGAGATTTCACCCACTGGCTCTGGGTGTGGCTACCTGATTTTTCTCTGGACAATGGGACAGAAGCAGAATCGTCCATTTTGTAGATACAGAAACCTGAAAAGTTACTGTACCTTAGAGAATTTGCCCTCTCGGTGGTCTTGGGAGCCCTGCTGGCAATATCACATGATGCATGTAAGCTAGACCAGGAGTCCAGGAAAGCATAACTGAGCTGGCCCCAGGCACCAGTCAGGCACCCAGCTGACCCAGCAGCTGTGCATGTGAGTGACTCTCAGCAGGACTCAGCTGAACCCAGCCTGAAGTGCTGATCACACAGAATCATGAGCCAAATTAATAGGCGCTACGTTTGGGGTAGTTTGTCACAAGGCAAACAGTTCATAAAGCCTTCCGGGAAGCCACTTAGTAATTAATACTAAGTAATTAGTGTGAGTGAAGTAATAACAGGCCTAAGGACAGAATGTGGAAGGATGGACAGAGCATCACACAGGAGATGATGCTGTGTCCTGGGACAAAGACCTACTCCAAGAGGAAGCAAACTTAATCGACCTCTCCTGCTACTGGTCTTGCTACAAGTCTCCAAAGAGAATGGTGAGGCCAAATCGAAGTCTATTTCCCACTGGGAAACTGTAAGCTATCCCTTGAATCAAAAGCCCATGCCTTCTCCCAGAGTCCAAGAAGTTTATCAGCACTGGAACCAGGCCAGACCTTGAAGACACGGCCAACTGAACTGTGTGGACCCACAGCAGTCAGGCTGAGAAAATGACAACACACTGTCACTGTGAACAGTAAGCAGGACGGCAGCCTCATTAGAGTACAATAAAGCTGTACCTAGAGAGAAGTCCCCAAACTCCAACTGGGAGAAAATCTTCACTTCATACACGCATGCATATTTGCACGCGTGCGCGCACACACATACACACACACACACACACACACACACACCTTTAATTGCTGGCTTAGCATCAGGTCTACCATAAATCTTTATGTGTTAAAAGCATGAGCTTGTGTCATTTTATGGTAAAGAATACCTTCAAATAGTATCAAATAGTAATTTATTGAGTAAACAATATTTATCCTTACAACGTTATTTTTATAGAAAATAGATGTTCAATGATAAAAATATCTACTTTATGATAGATTAACTGATTTAAAAGTGGAAACCTGCAAAAATATGCTTTTCAGAAGTTGGATTAATAATTATACATGTAGAATAATCCCAACAGGGTGACACAAGTTGAGTGGATAGGGAATGGACAGTGGATTTGGGAGGGGTTGGGGAAGCGTATGAATATGGTCAAAACTCCTTCTCAATGAACTAATTAAAGCATTTAAATATGTATATTAACATCATAAAAAAGGAAAGGCTAAGGAATTATTATAAATCAAAGTATTAAAAGACATGTCAGTAAGACACAATGTGTGGCTGTGACTTCCTTAGGCAAGAAGTGTTATCTACAAAATACTATTAAGATAAAAGGTTGGGGGTGGAGAGATGGCTCAGAGGTTAAGAGCACTGATTGCTCTTCCAGAGGTCCTGAGTTCAAATCCCAGCAACCACATGGTGGCTCGCAACCATCTGTAATGGGATCTGACTCCCTCTTCTGGTGTGTCTGAAGACAGCAACAGTGTACTCACATACATTAAATAAATAGATAAATATTAAAAAAAAAAGATAAAAGGCAAGTTTTTGAGCATGGACTTCATGTCTCTATGGTTATACAAGATCGCATAGCTGCTCCTAGGAAATGCATGCTGACGTGGTTACTAGTAAAGGGTGTGATACTGATCCCTGAATGGCAAGGACTCAAAAGGGACAGAAATGGAATGACAAAGCAAAGTCTAACAAACCCGGGTTTGTTTTAATGCTGTTCTTACAAACTTCTGGCAGCTTGAAATTACCTCAAAATAAAATCGAAAATAGTTCTAATCTGTTAAGAACTCATTTTAAGAAGTCTTCACTGGTTTTTATAAATGTACCATTTTGAAGATTTGGATTTGAAATGTTCTAGAACATTTTTGTGCTGGCTGGTTAACCCTTCCTTGGGGAACTTAAGTAAGCAAATCCTTTCGTGAACCCTGTTTTTCTGCTAGGTTTCTGGGCTGAGGCTGGGAACTCTCCTTTGACCCCTGGGGGTCTGCACACTGGGACCTGGTCTTGAGTGCTGATATTTGTAGTTCCATTCTGCATGAACCTGTTCACACATGTAGCAGGGAACCTCGAATAGTAACTCACTAATGATTGCATCTTGCCCCCTCCCCAGCCATCAAACCCTGGCTGAAGGAGGCCACTTGGCTTGGCCTGGCCTTCTGCCTAGAGTCAGAGAACTTCAATCCTGAAACCATCCCCAACTGTGATGTAGAGCCATACCCTCCAGGTCCTCTGCACAGATCTAACAAGGAAAGACGAAGCCAAGCAGAACAACCCTCCCCCTCCGTACCCTCAATCACTGACCATCTCTGCGATTCAAGCTACTGAAAGGACAAGGACCACCTCAAGTCTGGTCTACATTAGAGTTAATGTGTATTCAAAATCACGATCACAATAAAGAATTTTAATGATATTCAAAGAGTCCCATCATAAATTTCACCTCTCTGTAAGTAGTTATTTGTGGTTCAAGCAAGAAATCAGTGAAGCCAGAAAATTTTCACATGTAATTGATTAAAATGGTAAATAGGCAGATAAATAGAACATGATCAAAACTTTTTTATGATACAAAAGAAGTCATAGGACAGTATCAGAAGTGCCCTTGCCAAACTAAGTATTCTTATATCCCAAGATTTGGGGTACGTACCAGCAAAATTAGTTCTATTCACAACCAAAACTACTTTAGAATAAACTACACAAAGTTTTATGGGCCAACCATAAAAATGTATTGAAATTCAGAAAAAATAGACAGCACATAGCATTATTTAATTGGTCAGTTGGTTTACAGTTTTTGCTTTACTATTCATGATTTGCTCTGTTTTTTTGGGCAGATGTTTTAATAAATATCTTAGTTGAAAAACTAAGAG
The DNA here is from genome assembly GCA_036184795.1 of Tokudaia tokunoshimensis. Lineage (NCBI taxonomy): Eukaryota > Metazoa > Chordata > Mammalia > Rodentia > Muridae > Tokudaia > Tokudaia tokunoshimensis. Next base: position 32,159,607 of record BTHU01000013.1, on the reverse strand, counting down.
AGAAAATTACAGTAATCATTGTTTTATGATAAAAATACTATGAGCTCATTGGATTTTTAAAATTAATATAACTAAACAAAAAAAATAAACTATAGCTCTACTACCAGTCAATTGTCAACATGGATTTCTATCTTAGACCTTTCCAGACATGTTTACCCACACATTTTCATAACAATATTGCCACACTCGACATATGGTTTTGTAGCTTGTATTGCTAACTTAGCTGCATAATGCTGCTTCTTGGCAATAAATACACCTCTTCACCATCAGGTCTACAGGCTGTAGATTAGCCTATTTTGAGATGTTCCAAATGTTTGACATTTAGCTTGCTTCTGTTTCCTTCTAACATATACAACTCTATTAATAAATACACAGATATTGATAATTATTTTCCAGAACAGACTTCCAGTGCTCTTTTGTTACACAGAGAACCTCCCACCGCAGGCACATCTGGACTTGACACCCACTAATAGCTTTCCTCTAGCCTTTAGTCAGTAATCCTCAACTAGCTATAACACAGCTGGACTGGGATCACACCACACAGCAAAATAGATCATTTCTTTTCTCTGTAATTTTGTATACAAGAACTCCAATAAAATATACAGTGAATTAATATCATTCTATATAATAAATTATGTTATAAAGGAAAATAAAATACTGTCTCACTAGCACACAGTAAGTACATATTGTTCATATCAACTTTCCTAGATAAAGGAAAGTTTTATTCACAACTAATCTACAAATGCATAAAGAAATGCTTATCTTGCTCAACAGAACAAACCACACACACACACACACACACACACACACACACACACACAAAAATCTTCTGTGTACCTAAAACCACCCATAGGGGCTAGAGATAGCTCAGAAGCTAATACCATTTACTGCTTTTTCAGAGAATCAAGGTTCATTAGCCAGCACCCTCTGGGTTGTTCACAACAATCCTCAACTCCTGTTTCAGGGTATCTGATGCCCTCTCCTGACTTTCATGGGTACCAGGCATAAGTGTGGTACACACATGCAGATGAAACACTCATACACATACAATAAAAATAGATGATAACTCTGTAAAGAATTTAAGAGTGGGTACTGCTCTTGAGGAGGACCAGAGTTCGATTCCCAGAACCTACATGATGCAGGGAGGCCAGGGGAGCTCATGACCACTTGTATCTGCAACTCCAGGGGATCTGCCTCCCTCCTCTGGATTCTATAGGAACCTGCATTCATGTGCACATACACACATGTGGACACACATATACGTAATTTATAAATAATAAATCTTAAACAAAACTGACCTGATTATGTGCTTTAATCTAACCTAAAAGAGGCTTAAAGGTATCCAGTTCTCCCTCTCCAGCTTAAACTGAAAATCAAAAGCATGAGATGGCCAGATTTACAGTAAGTCAATTTATTCGACAGATTATGGAAAATCATGTAGGTGTTGAGTGCCAACCTTGCTATGAAGCACCAGCATGACTTCTGTCAAGGAGCACACAGGATTTATGCAAAAGACAGTACAGAGTTGATACTCTGAGATCCACTCCAGTGCCGTTCACTATCAGTTTATTCATCTATTTATCCAAATATTGAACACTCTCCGTGTGCCAAGCCATGGTCTAGGTTCTAAGACAAAAGCTCTATATACAGCTATTATTATTATTATTATTATTATTATTATTATTATTATTATTGGTTATCCTCCAAGGTAATGGGATGAATGAATTTTTTCACCTTTACAGAAGACATTCAATGCATGGCTGTAGTAAAAATTTTGGTTTCTTTAAAAACCCAGTTATGTGAGTATGTTTTTGTTTTAGTTCGAGATGTGTGAACTAAGAGGCTGCTTCACAGCAACTGATTATAATTTACCACGTGTACTAGCAGGGGTGTGGTTTTGTCTGGCTGCAGATAGTTTACTTTGGAATTCTGGGAACTTTTGCGAGGGTATAAATGTGAGAGCCCTGAAGGTGAGCGCTGAAAGGGTTGCTGCTCCTGTGTGCTGCTGTTGCAGTTTGTCAAGCAGCTGTGTGCAGAGACACAAAGAAGAAATGGAATAACCTGCTGGTGAAGATTACACTGGCCCCAAGGAACACAGTGTCCCTAAGTAACAGGAAGTAGCCCGTAGAGGTCTGTGTCCCCTTTCCCCTCTAACCTTCTTTCTCTCCTACCTAGTTGGGCGCTTGGAAGAAATTGGAATGGAATAAGGACTAGAAGGGAGGTCAAGATATAAGAACTTAATCGAGAAGCCTGAAAAGCAGGCGCCAACACATGGCCTCACAAATCAGAATGCTAACAGGAAGGCATGTGCACCTCACATCCCTGCTTTCTCCTGGTTTATTCTGCCTTCCAGACCTTGGGTCAGCCTTGTTGTCTAGACCATGTGTACCAGAAAGGGGTAATTTTACTCCATAGAACACTCAGGATTGTGCTAGCTAAACTTCACAGACTACAAAACTAAATATTGCTTGTGCTTCATTTACTCTGCTTACTGTTCTCTGTTCCAAAACTTCTCAGTTAAATATGCTAGCATATCACCAGCGGGAAAAGTTTAATGTCAAAGATAACCAAGTTTGAAGAAATGGGATTCAGACCATGAATACATCAAAATACCTGAGCTATTCCAGATGCCACATTTGACTGTGCAATTAAAAGCTGCTAGATGCTCTTCTGGAGACCTAGATAATGTAAACAAAAGCAAATCTATCTTAAGACCCTACTTGGAGGGCAGGAGAAACACCCCAACAGTAAAGCAGCTCTCTGGAATTTATAAGGCCCTGGGCTCAAACCCCAGCATGAGAGAACTCTTAATTAGAGACCCATGTAACAAAGGTTTTATATCTGAACATTGTTTCCTTCACTTAGTGAAATTCTAAGTGTAGTTTCTGGTCACTAAGGGAAACAACACTGGAACAAAATGTCTCAACTTCTCTTTTAATCTCTCAATTTGCCTTCTTACACTATAGAGAGCTTAGACCACTAAAACGCTCTTTTCCCAGACTCCCCTATAACTAGCATTCTTGATGCAATTTAGGTCTCACCATAGATGCACATCCATGAGGGTAAATTGCAGTTTAGTCTTTGCCATTAGAGGCATTTCCAGGAGATCTGGAGCTAGAGTTAAGTGAGAGAAAGGAAGCATTCGGGCATCAGCAACACAGACACAGCACCCGGGAGTGCTCTAAAGTTCCTAGTCCCCCTAGTCACATCATCCCTCAATCACAGCTAACAGAACATTCCAGAAGGCCACTGTTGCCTCCTGGCTCCTAGTCATAGCTCAAGTGGAGCCATTTTTAAGCTAGTAGCTGTCGTACAGATTTCCTGAGTCCCCAGCCTCTTAAAGGTGACAAAGAAGGCATCATCAATGTCTTTCTGAAATGCACATCTGGAGGCCTTGCATAGGAGCTGATCCTCTTTTAAAATAACTATATTAACAATTAATAATTAGTAAGCACCTAATCCTTTATGGGACATGTTTTTACTTATATTCTATTTTTTTCTTAAATACTTATAGTATTCCCCCATTATCTGTAAATGAACTTTGAATGATGCATTATTAAGACAATTGCCTGGCAATGTTCAACTTCCTGAACACTTCTGTGCCTTCAAACACTCAGAGCAATCTAAAGTGTCCCTGAAGGAAGTGCACTGTGGAGCCAATTCTTAGTTCTTTCTCTAAATGGCAGCAGAAAGGATTCTTGGAACACAGATACTCAATGCTGAAATGATTTTACACTCAACCCTATGATGACTTGGCATTTGAGAACCAAAGCGGGGGTGGGGGAACTATCTGGCCTCCCACTTCTTTAAGCAACTACAGCAACTCTCACTTGGTAGACTTTACCTATGCACTAGATGGACTGAGTTGGGACAGAACACATCATTCAAGCCAGGAGGTAAGCCAAAGCCATGTTTGATTGAACCAGGACTCCCAAGCTGAATGAGGAAATGTTCCAGGAAATTAAAGTCGGTAACACAAAAGTCATTCTTGTTACTCAAAGACTACACACACTTAGCAGAAGGCAGGAGGCTCAGCGTTGAAATTTTACAAACATGTTATAAAAGCTGGACTGGTGTGATAATTTTCCATGATGTCAGAGATCCAATAGGATGCATATTTCCAGCTTTATGTGTATTTGTTTCCCATCAAAATATTGAAAAAGAAAATTTGACCTTAAATGTGAGGAATATCTTCATCAAGGTTATAAGATCTGCTTGAACAAGGTCTCAACAATATCACTATTTCCGAAGACAAATCAGAGGCCCTGGTCAAACTAATAAATCTTTGCAGATATGTCAAGCAGAGATAGAAGAAGAAAACAGAGCTCAGATGGTAAGTCAGCTGGAAAAGTGCTTACCGTTCAAGCTTGAAGATCTGAGTTAGATACCCCAGAACCAACAGAAAAGCGGGGCATGGTGTTGTGTGCTCATCGCCCCAGTACTGGGGAAGCAGAGGCGGGGAAGATGCCTGAGACTCACTGGCCAGCCAGCCTAGTCTACTTGGAGAGCTACAGGCTCATGAGAGAACCTGTCTTAAAAAGCAAGGTGGATGGGACCTGAGAAATGGTACCCAAAGTTATCCTTGGTTTCTACACACAGATGGGGTGGGGTGGGGCACACAGATGGGGTGGGGCAGGGCACACAGATGGACTGGGGCGGGGCACACAGATGGACTGGGGCGGGGCACACAGATGGGGTGGGACGAGAGGGGGAAGAGGAAGGGTGGGAGGGAGGACAATAAAAGGCATGGCCATGCTGCTCTTTGATGACAAATGGAAAAATCTGGGTTCACAGCTTTGAAGAAAAGCAATGGATCAGTAAAATTTGCCTCCATCTCTGACACAGCAAATGTCTGCTATCCCCGACTCTTAAGAAAGCAGCAGTTCAGTAGACCCTTCTACCAGAGCTGTTAGGCATTTTGAAGAAAGGGAGTAAGTTACAGACATCTTTTCCTAAATAAATTTCCTGTCAACCCAAGAGGTCAGTTTCTCAACAGATTAAGTTTTTTTCCCCCAACATCAAAAAAAGGGGGAATTATAAATTAATCTTCTGGATTATTCAATTTGTGGAGAGCCCTTCATTAATTACCATGGAGAAATACAAAAGACTAGGAAATGAGGCTGTTGTCCCTAAGGAATATGATTTAAAGGAGAAAACATCTATTTTCTTTCAATTTGTATTGAATAGAATTTCATGCAAGCTTCACCGAGTGTCACTGGTCCTTGCTTTGGAAGCTTGCTGAGTGTCTTATCTTTAGTGATCACTCCTCCATTCTCCTTCATACTTCTCCACGCCATTGTCGTAGATGAAAATGTCACTTTATCTTCCAGATTCTCTCAGGGCCAGGCTGAGCATCCCTGCCCTGAGTGCCGTGAACTCTCAGTGAGTAATTAGGACCACAGTGGTGAGTACATTCTCAGAACAACCACTCTCTCTTATAGTCTGTTCATGATCAGACACCCCACCTAAAATTCAAGCGCAGTCTGAACCCTGCAGATATGAATGAGGCAATTCACAGTTGGGGAGTCTGGATTCTTCAGGGCAGTAGCTAAAGGTCAAGGAATGGGGTTAACGAGAACACGCCACTGGGGTAGCAGCAGAGCTGGCCTGGGGCTGGGGAGAAACCAAAGGCGGGGCATGTGTTTTACTCTCCATGGCAAGCAGGAGTGACGGCAAAATGATTTCAGACTTCGTTATCCTGTTTTTGACTTCATCACTTAGTTCACAGATTAGTTTTTCTTTTTAGCATCATCTTTTAACTAGTTCTCTAGGAAAGCTGCACCTTTGCCAGGAATAAAAGTGGGGCTGGGGAGAAGCTTAGCAAGTAGGGGCACTTGCTGATCTTCCAGAGGACCCAGGTGCACTTCCCATCACCCACATATAGGACAGCTGACAACCATCTGTAACTCCAATTCCACGCCATCTAATACTCTCTTTTGGCCTCTGTGTGTACCAGGCATGCACACACACATACATACATACAAAATACTCATGCACATAAAGTAAATCTTTTTAAAAAATTAAAGAATAAGCCGGGCGGTGGTGGCGCACACCTTTAATCCCAGCACTTGGGAGGCAGAGGCAGGCGGATTTCTGAGTTCGAGGCCAGCCTGGTCTACAAAGTGAGTTCCAGGACAGCCAAGGCTACACAGAGAAACCCTGTATCGAAAAACCAAAAAAAAAAAAAAAATTAAAGAATAGACATGAGGAGATTAAAGGTCATCCAATCCACTTTTTATTTAAAATATTCAACTTTCCAAAATGTGCTTTTCATAGGATGCTTTAAGAAGACCTAAATGAAAGTCTATGATAGAAGCAGAGAGTGGCCACAATTTTCCTTATTTTCATTGATTTCTTTGGCTCGTGGGCCTAAAGCCGAGCAAAGTTCTGGGATTTAGGTCTTGAAGACTTTCTGTCATAATGTAGTACATTCCTGCACTGCTGTCAAATTAGCAGCATCCTTCAGACTCTAACTCAAATGTGACATGCTTCATCCTTCTCTCTGGCCTTCCTTGCCCCTCTGCAGTAAGTGCTTTGTCATGCCTCTCAAATTTTTTCCTGCACACCTTATCACATACTTTTGCAGATAAGTTATCAGTTGGCTACAGGATGCAGAGGCCAAAGCTTAGACCTGTATTTTGCCTGGCAGACAGTAGGGGCTTAGCAGTTGTTGGATAAACTGAAGAAATAAAGAACTCAGTAGCTCTTAGCTACATAGGATCTGTCTTCCTGGGGAAATAATTTAAAGGTTTCTTTTTTGTTGTGGCAGAGAAAAATAAACAAACCACCACTAAGTTTTAACAAAAAGGGGATGGGGTTAGGATACATAATTTATACAGTGTCTGAAATACCAGTAGGGCAATGGTTGCAGGGAAGAGAAACAGAGATCAATGGTGATGTTATGGGGCCAAGAATGCTAAACACCCTGCAGCCCTAAGCAGTTATTTCATCCCCCAGAGGGTTTTTCCACATCTTGCTGCATATTCATATGGGCCAGATGATCTGAGTTGTGGCCAAATTCTGTTCTATAGCTAAATACCAAGGATTTTGGCAATATACTGAATTTGCTAGGAAGGCAACAGTCACATTAATTGCAGGGAAACCTGTACTTTGTTTCATCTGGAACACTATGAAGAACTGTTTAACGTGTCAGAAAATCTGGTTCATGACATAAGTGCCCCTTCGGGGATTTGACTTGCCAAAATAGCATGCCTACTCCTGAGGCTCTAGTGGGGCAAGTAACAAGTATTCAGTTGTACACAGTGTCTCTTGCTTCCATGTGTGGTGGGTCCTCCATCCCATCCCATCCCACCCCATCTCCTCTCTCCCTCTCCCCCTCCCTCTCCCCCTCTCCCTCCCTGTTCTAGTCCCCCTCTCCTCCCACTCCCCCTTCCTCCCCCTCCCTCCCTCTCTCCCCCTCACTCTTCCCCTTTCTTACCCTACCCTCTCACCTTCCTTCACTGTCTCCCTCTCCCTCTTCCTCTTCTTCTCCCTCTCCCTCTTTCTGTACTCCTCCCCTCCCTCTCCTCCTATCTAACCCTCTCCCCCTCCCTCCCTCTCCCTTTCCCTTTCTCTCTGCTGCCATCCTTCTAACAATGTCCTCTGACATTTTCTGACACATTTCAGCACATATAAAATCTCATCTGCTTAACACAAATATTCATCTAATAAGCCCAGACTTTTCTCTCGCCTCTTCAAGTGTTTATTCAAGCCATTTCTTTCACACACACACACACACACACACACACACACACACACACCTTCCACCTTTCCATTTGCCCAACTCCTGTCACTTCCAGGGATACCTTCGGTGCCCCTTTTTAAGACCACCCCCTAGGCTCCGCCCTCCGGTGATTTCCTTTTGACTGCCTGTACCATATAAAGCCCTTTGGGTGCCTGGTTATGCTCAGCTTCGTGTTTTACTACCGTAGCTTTGTGATGTTTGCTCATCATTCCATACTTTACCTTTCCCCAAAGAATATAATTTGGAGTACAGAGGAACATTCTATGCCTATTTCCACATACAATCTACTTTGCAAAGTGATACGATTATAAGCATTCAGCTAAAAGTCAGTCCCTGCTTTTAAATCTTAAAGAACTGTGGTCATCCCTTTCCAAAACAGAAAATAATATGGCAGACTTTGGGGGTCCCAAATGAGCAAGATTTGCTGGTTATCAGATCACAATGAAAACAGACAAATATTAGTTTATATCTGGTTTTACACGAAACCCACCTTCAGTAGTGTTCTTCTGGTTTAGACTTATTATTTTATTTTTTCCTACATTTATGTCTGTGTACCATATAAATGCCCATGTAGGTCGGAAGAGAACATCCAGTGCGATGGAACTGTAGTTATGAGTGTTTGTAAACCACTATATAAGTGCTGGGAACTAAACTGGGGTCCTTTTCGAGAGCAGCAAGTGCTCTTAACCTCAAGGCCATCTCTTTAGCCCTCTTTTTTTTCAAAAATATTTCTATTTTATGTGTATAGATGTTTGGCACACACACACACACACACCGAGTATGTGCCTGTTGTCCTCGGAGGCCATAAGGAGCATCAGATCCCCTAAAATTGGAGTTACAGACAGTTGTGAACCACTATGTGGGTGCCAGGAACTGAACCCAAATCTTCTGCACGGGCAGCTAGTGCCTTTAACCACTGAGACCCCCTAATAATGTCTTCTTAATTAAGATATAGACAGGGACCATGAAATGAGGAAACAATTTTATTTTAAATGAGTCAGGAATCTAAAGAGTCATCTATGCCAAGCCAGATATCATTATTTACTATTTTCAGAGAGCAGCAAATGTAGAACAGAGGACCCGGTATTTAAGCGACTCCGGGGCACCTGTATTACCGGCACCAGTACTGTGCTTCTAATAGTTCTTAGCAAAGCTGCAAAAACCACAGCTCTACAACCCAAATTTTTAGTGGATGAAGCACATATCTGACATGACGGACTGTAATTAAAAGCTGCAGGGTGTGCTTGAGCCTTCGATATTTGAAAATTAAGTCAGCTTAGTCTCCCACTTTAGCTCAAAAAAGGTTAAACTGAGAGTAATTGGTAACAGTCACTCTCTGCCTTAAGGTGACAGGAAATGTCCATTGTCTGTAAGCGTACTTTTAATCTTGAAGCAATAGTAAGGCAGAGCAGTGAGCTATCTTAGCAACAATGACCCAGCATCATATCTCAATGAAAATATAACCACCAGTCATGTCTTCAGTATATTTGTGATTGAGTGAATGGGAAAAGAGAAAAGGAATGAATAGTCAGGACGTCTCAGGTCAAGAATGTAAGTTCTTCCGGGATCTGAGTGCCACAGGGGTGAGGAGATGGGGGGGATGATTTACAAATTAGAGAGAAGGAATTCCAGAGTAAAACCCTCATTGTTGAAGAGCAAACTCAGTGACAGGCTTCACTTCCTGATTCTGTCAAGAAGACAATGCCTCTGAACGAATGCAGCCCACACACTGGAGACACTCAGGACAGCTGAACTCTGCTGAGGTTTACATAGCCAGGCAGGAACGCAGCAGGTGACAGGGGGACTGAGGAGGAAGCCCCAAAATGGTAGTATGCAAAATTATATAAAGGCATCTTTCATTCCTTCTCATACATAAGATAGGAAATCAAAAATTAATACAGACAAGTTAGCCATTTCTGGATGCAGCAAGCCTGAGTTGCCAAGAAACACTAACTTAGCTGTCCTTTCTCTGTGCTGGCAGAGTTGCCTGCGCTGCGCCATCTCTAACGCTGTCACGTGTGGCCGAGGAGATGCCAAGGAATAGGTAGGCCTAGTGTTCCAAACAGACCTGTCATGAAGCTATTTCTTGCTTAAGAATTTCCACTCATTCACACAATGTACATGTTTCAGCATTGAGGATGAAAACAGGGAGGAAAATCACTGGCCTGATACCAAATGCTTTCAGGGAGGTTTGACTTCTGCCATTGGCCTGAGCAAACCACACAGAAGATGGATGCCTGGCTAGGCGGAAGCTGCCAGGACACCTTTCCTGGGAGGGGGGACCCGGGGAAAGTAAGCCCTCCAGCTAGAGGCGCTTCTCCACTGAGATTCCTCACAGTCTGACAAAACAGATGTTCCCTTTGAGCTGAAGCACAATTCATAAAAGTTACTCCATATGAATAACCAATTTCATTTTTATCTTATACTTTATATGATCGATAATAACCTGAGAGTCTTTCCAATGGATATAAACCTAAAATTTCAAATGTTAGGGAAAAATTATGTCTTAGTTTAGCTGACAGTAATTTTCTATTTTAACTGAATATAAGGTAATGTGCATCCTAAAATAATGGTATCTTTGATAGGTAAAATGTGGTAGGTTATGATAATGTTTTATATAGATATAGATATATGTATATATAGATATCTAGAAAGATATACTAAATGTGTGACATGTAACTAAAAGAACTACCCTACACACAAAAGTCAAACCTACAGGTGGCAAATACTCTGGTGCCCAAGTATGTAGGTCCTGAGCCTACCAATCACATCAAAGCAGACACTAAATAGGACACATTCATTGTTCCAAGATGGAGTTATATTTGAATGAAAACAGATCTAAGGATGGGGATAGATAAATTGGTAAAGTGCTTGCCTTGCAAGAATTTAGGACCTGAACTGAATCAGGTCCTAATCCCCAGAACTTCCCCTGGAAGTTTTGCCAGTTACAGCGGCCCACACTTGTAAAGTATGCACAGGCGTGCACACACACACACACACACACACACACACACACACACACTCGAGGGCCACATCTAGATCCATAGTCCTAGCTGAAAAGTACAAGCAAGGGCTTTAAAAGAGATGAAAGAATAAATTTAAGCAGGTAAAATAGATGAGAAAGCAATATTTGAATTTCAGCTAACCAATTCCTCCAAATATCTTGTGAGCTCTTTGGGCAGGTTTTGCTTTGTTTTGGCTTCCTCGCCCTTGGATCAACTGTATCTGCCATCTCAACCACATGGCAAACACTGAAGTTTCATGGGATGAATGACAATTGGAGAAATGGGAAAAGCAGAAAGTATTCTAGATGGCAAGGAAATCCTGTGAGGAATGGCACACACTTAAAAGAAAAACCCCAGGAACATTTCGAGGACCCTTGCCAGTACTGTGTGAACGGGAGGAGTAGATTCCCTAGAAAGTAGCTGGCGACTGGTGGCTGACGGCTGGCGGCCAGACAGTGGCAAGCTTTAAATGTCATGCTAAGCTAGGATTTCTTATGCAGGGAAAGAAAATAATCAGAGTGCTGTCTGATGCATTCAGGGTGGTTAGGCATCGGGTAACACTGGAGAACTAACCTATGTAGTAAGTGGCTGAGCATATTGAGCAAGATGGAAAAAACATCAGAACAGACCTACAGCGACTTACATGGGAGGGCACCCACAGAGATCAGAGGCCCCACTCAAGCAGTACCCACAACATTTAGAAGTTGAGGGGACAGGGGAGACAACAAAATACAAGAATGAAGTCCAGCCACACGCACAGGAAATAGGAAATTACTTATTGGGGAAGATGGTGATTCTATTAGTGAAATTATGAACATTTATGTTGAAATCTCAATACTTGTCTGCATCTTGGGAAGGACGGATGGTCACACTCAAGGTCGCAGTCACCTGGCTTATCTGAGCCCTGCCTCTTTGTTACTGGCCTACAGAGGAGGCTAGTAACAGAATAAGGTAAACATGTCCCGCTTTCCCTGTGACCACCAGAGTGTGCTTATGTGTGTTCACCGCTGTTATGATGATGACGTCGGTGTTCGGGAAGTTTTCTATTTTCCTTCTCTTGGTCTTAACATTCATTACTTGCTCATCTTGGTCCTACTTCTTCACTTCTCTCTCCCTTTATCACTTCACCTTATGCGCCCATTAGTGGTTTTCACACCAGTGAAAATGGTTTGCGAGGAGCCATCGCAAAGCCTTTGCATAAAAGCAGGCCATAAATTTTAATCTTAAAATAAGGACTAAGGATACAAACACATTCACACAGCACACACTTGGCAACTGTAGGGACTGGTTCCAATCCTCAGCGTGCGAGTGTGTGTGTGCATGCAAACACACACACACATACACACACACACAGAGAGAGAGAGAGAGAGAACAAGACTATTTTTCCCAGTTTATTAAAACCCCAACATTTTTAAAGACAAAATTTAAAAATTAATTCCATCACAGAACAATTCTCTCTCTCTCTCTGTCTGTCTGTCTGTCTGTCTCTCTCTCTCTCTCTCTCTCTCTCTCTCTCTCTCTCTCACACACACACACACACACACACACACACACACACAAAGAGTCTCATTCTAAATTAGGAATGCCAAGCTCTACAACCAAAAACGAAATTTAATCAAAAATTTGAAACTTTTGGCAACCAAAAGTGGAAATTAAAGTATCTGTAATCTAATTACACAAAACAGTGAGAAAGCATTTCTGGCAAGCATTTGATTCATACACAGTTTTAAGGGAGAGAACATACAGTACAATGATAATGACACACCCCGCCCCAAACAGGGATATCTGTTAGATGTTCATACTATGAGCTCTTTGTGCGCCCCAAGGTTCAAGCTTAATACTGAGGCGCCTTTGCTCAGCACAGGGGCTTCCACTAAACACACGATGCTTCCACAAGTCCTATCTGTTCACCAGACAACTGGGAGTTTGTCTGGCAGCTTGGCAGACCTCATCCCAAGCTCTGCTTGCTTGTTTTAACCAGTTACTAGGCCTCGCTCCCCATCACCAGCACTGGTCCTCAGCGCTCAGGAAGATGGAGACCTATGTGAAGACGGTACAGGCAGATCTCAGTCTTTTCCTTCCAAACTCAATGTTCCCTCCATTTGCCCCCCCACAGATCCAAGGCAGGAAATCAAAGATCAAAGGCCTCCCGTGGCAGGTTTTCATTATCTGTCTTAAATATTGTACGAGAATATGCAATGTTTTAAGTAGAACTGGCGTCCTTGCAGTGAGGGACATGCCAATGTTTGTGTAAGCATTATTTTTAACCTATCATTTATTAAGGACTATAGATACTGTATATTTACATTTTGGACTGAATAGGTAATTAAGAGAGTGTATATTATCTCTGTTCTGCAGACTCTGAAAGCCACAACAATGCAGGAGCCCATGGCTTCTTGTGTTGTTGTCTTCTTGCACATACATCAGTGCACCTCTACATGATTCTACCTTCAAACAGTGCATCCCTTTGACAGGATTCTAAGAACCTGCAGTCTTGTAGACTACATTTAGCCCTACCTGAAGGCTTCCTAGTGTTTGTTGAGAGATAAGTAAAGTTAGCCACACAAAGGTGAGCGTATTCTCTGAACTCTAGTTCAAGAGGGATAAACCCAATGGTAAGTGGGAGGAAGGAAGTGTGAACAGAGAGGCAGATGGACAGAGAGGCAGAAAGGGAACAGGATGTCATGCTGAGAAGATGCAGAATGGGGACTATAGAGAAGCTTGATACAGCCTGTGCGATGTTAGTCTTGACTGACAACTAGAGGGAATGTAGACTCAGCTGGAGACATGTCTCTGAGCATGTCTACAGGTAAGCATTTCCAGAGGTGAGAAGTCCTACCTGCAAAATGGGTGGCACCTCCCACCAGGCAGCCAGATAGAAGGAGGTCCAAGGCAGGAGCAGTGGCGCCTGCGTGTCTCTGCTTCCTCCTAAGCAAGAGCATCTGTCCCTGTGACTGCCATACTTTGCTAACAGACTCTAGCTTCCCCGGCTGCCCAACATGAACTGAAGATCAGCGGCTTCCCGAGGAGCTCTAGGCCTTCAGTGCTAGGTGGAGACTGAAGAAGCATCCAGCCCCTTGGATTAAGCAGCTACTGGGCTTTTGTGCAGAAAACCTATGTTGGAGTACCACGTCCTGGCTGAGATTGTGTAATGAATCCAACCTAGTAAATCCTCTTTGATTGTGTGTGTGTGTTATACACATATATTTTTATCACACACACACACACACATGCAAGCACACACACAAACATCCATACATTAGGTCTCTTCCTCTATAGATGCCTGTCTAATACAGCCTGCATTTCAGAAATACTAGTGAATTTTTTTTTTACTTAAAAAAGGAACAATCTCACATATATTTTCAACAGTTTTTTCTATGGCCCACATTTCCATTTCCTTGAACATCATGGCATACTTTGAACTTTACCTTTTTCTCCTTCCCAGTCTCCTGCTCTAACTGGAGCTACCCTGCACCACACACACACACACACACACACACACACACACACCTCACCTTCAACAACCTATGCCTTTCAGGCACTGTGGATGAGGCATCCCTCCACAGAACCCCTGGATCCCATCCCATCACACTCTCTGTTCTTTCTGCTACCCTCCCCTCTTGCACTCATGTCTTCCCCTTCTAGATCATTCCCACAATCAAACAGACACCTCCCACCAAATAAAGCATCTTCTACAAATTCTATGCTCCAATTAGTAAGGATTTCAATTTCCATGGGTCCTTACCAACATGTACCAATAAAATCCTTGATCGATACTGAATGTTTATAAAGTCTACAGTTGGAAAAGAAGCTTGATGTGCCAAATCACTCTTGTTTTGCAATAACTAAATCTATTGCTTCTAACGGCAGGCATGAGGTTATTAAAATTATGTACAATAGCAATTCCGGTTTCTCAGGCATGCTAACTGCAGTGGCACCTGAGGGTCCACAGCTGCTGCTATCTTCAATAACACTGACCTAGTGTGCTCTTTCTAGACTGTAAATCAGATTATGTCATTGTCCTGATTAAAACCCTCCCTTCTGTGCTTATCACAGTGCTCTGGATAATCTCTAACATATCTGGGCTCCAATAAAGCCTACCTTATTTCCTTCTGCCACCTCCCCCTGCCGTGTTTCTCCTACCTCTCTGCCTGGGGTTGTGGTGACTTAAGCTTTACCAACACTCAGTTCTGAGACACCGAAGAAGCTTGCCACATAGCATTCCCTCTGATGGAAACAGTTCTCACTCCCCACCCTTCTCATGGCTGAGTCCTTGTCCTCCAGCTGAAGTACCACCCGAAGGTGGTTTTCCAGGAAAATCTCTACGTGCCATCCTTTCATGCCCTTTATCCCAGCGGCTGCTCTCATCCAACTCTTAGTACCCAGTTACTTGACAACTCGAGGTCTCTGTTACACAGAAAACTCCCTGATTTTTTTTAAATGTTCCTGTTTTCTTATTTCAGTTTTTCTGATGCTTAAGACAGGGACTGAAGCTCGGGGGAACGCCCAAACAACCAAATCATGCATTGCAAAGAAGTCAAGTGCCATAGAGCATGAAACCTCTCCACTCTGCTTGTTGGTTAATTCAGTCAGCATTTATTCAGCAGTTGCCAGGGACTGGAAATGAAGATAAACAAGTACAAGAGATTCTGCCCTTAAGGAATTTACAATTTGGTAGTAGAAGCAATAAACATAATTTGATGCAATATAGTAAGTATAAGGTTAAAGAAACACAGAGAGAATTCCAGATGCCCAGGAGAGAGACAAATTACCCAGGAAACAGTATTCGAGAGGCCACTGAGCCATCCTAGAGAAAAAGAGATTTGAGTTAAGTAGAGAAGAAATTGGCCAGGAGCCATAATATTATTCCTATAAAAAGGTCCACATGAATAAAAGCAAGGGAGCTGGTGAGTGCGCTCAGGGTGTAACTAATCAAGAATACCAGCAGATAACCTTGAAGGACTGAGCCACTCAAGGCCTTATATGATACGCCAAGAAACCTGCCATCTAAATACAGTGATGTCACTTGATTTAAATTTCTTACTGTGTCATATAGCTTTTTGCCACTATGAACAAAAACGCCTGATACAAATCAGTGCTGTGGAGGAAAGGTTTGCCTTGGCTCACACTTACAGAGTTTCTGTCCATGATCCCTTGGCCCCATTGCCTTGGGGGCCTGTATCAAGGCAGCACAGCCTAGCAAAAGAAAAAAAAAACTGTTCACCTCACCTCATGATGACCAGGACACAAACAAAAGAGGGTCCTAATATAGTCTGTGGTGGTTTGAATGTGGGTACCTCCCAGTGTTGACTAATTTTTATTTCAACTTGGCCTGAGCTGTAGTCATCTGAGAGGAGAGAATCTCACTCAGGAAAATGCATCCATAGGATTGGGTTGTAGGTGAGCCTGTAGGACATTTTCTTAATTGGTGATTGATGTGAGAGGGCCCAGACCATTGAGGGTGGTGCCATCCATGGGCTGGTGGTCCTGGGTTCTATAAGAAAGCAGGTTGAGCACGCCATGGGGAACAAGCCAGTAAACGGTACTCCTACATGGCCTCTTCAGCTCCTGCCTCCAGGTTCCCACCCCACCTTGGCTTCTGTGATAGTTTGTATAAGCTTGGCCCTGAGAGTGGCTATTGGGAGGTGTATTAGTCAGGGTTCTCTAGAGTCACAGAACACATGGGTAGTCTCTATATAGTTAGGGAATTTGTCGATGACTTACAGCTTGTAGTCCAACTCCCCAACAATAGTCAGCAGTACTTGTGGATAGAAGTCCAAGGATCTAGCAGTTGCTCAGTCCCACGAGGCAGGCCAGGAAAAGCCAGAGTGAATCTTCCTTCTTCCAATGTCCTTATATAGGTCTCCAGCAGAGGGTGTGGCCCAGATTAAAGGCATGTGCCACCATGTCTTTAATCCCAGATGACCTTGAACTCAGAGATCTCCTATTCTTAATCTTCTGGAATTCATAGTCACTATGCATCAAGATCTCCAGGTCAGAAACTTGTATCTCTGAGCCTCCAGATTAGGATTGTAGGTGAGCCTTCCAATTCTTGATTAGTTCATTCCAGATTTAGTCAAGTTGACAACCAGGAATAGCCACTACAGGAGGGGTGGCCTTTTTGGAGCAGGTGAGTCACTGTGGGTGTGGGCTTTAATACCCTATTCCTATGCAAATCAAAACAATCCTGAGAGTTCACCTCACACCAGTCAGAATGGTTAAGATAAAAAACTCAGGTGACAGCAGATGCTAGAGAGGATGTTGGTGGGATTGCCAGCTGGTACAAAAACTCTGGAAATCAGTCTAGCGGTTCCTCAGAAAATTGGACATAAGTGTTACCTGAGGACCCAGCTATACCATTCCTGGGTATGTACCCAGGATTCTCCAACATATAACAAGGACACATGCTCCACTATGTTCATAATAACCTTATTTATGATAGCCAGAAGCTAGAAAGAACCCAGATGTCCTTCAACAGAGGAATGAATACATAAAATGTGGTACATCTACACAATGGAGTACTACTCAGCTATTAAAAACAATGAACTCATGAAATTCTTAGGTAAATGGATGAACCTAGAAAATATCATCCTGAATGAGGTAACCCAATTACAAAATAACACACTTGGTATCACTCACTGATAAGCCCAAAAACTCCAAATAACCAAGACACAACTTACAGACCACATGAAGCTCAAGAAGAAGGAAGATCAAAGTGTGGGTGCTTTGGTCCTTTTTAGAAAGGGGAACAAAATACACACAGGAGCAAATGTGAGGACAAAGTGTAGAGCACAGATTGAAGAAAAGGTCATTCAGAGACTGTCCCACCTGGGGATTCATTCCATATACAGTCTGACACTGTTGTGGATGCTAAGAAAGGCTTGCTGAAAGGAGCCTGATATAGCTGTCTACTGAGAGGCCCTGCCAGAGCCTGACAAATACAGAGTTGGATGCTCACAGACAACCCTTGCACTGAGTGCAACGTCCCCAATGGAGGAGTTAGAGAAAGGACTGAAAGAGCTGAAGGGGTTTGCAACCCCATAGGAAGAACAACAATATCAATCAACCAGACCCCCCCAGAGCTCCCAGGGACTAAACCACCAACTAAGGACACATGGCTCTGGCTGCATATGTAGCAGAGGATGGCCTTGTCAGGCATCAATGGGAGGAGAGGTCCTTGGTCCTATGAAGGATGGATAAATGCCCCAGTGTAAGGGAATTGAGGGCAGGGAGACAGGAGTTGGTGGGTGGGTGGGTGGAGGAACACCCTCACAGAAGCAGAGGGAGGGGGAATGAGATAGGGAGTTTCTGGAAGGGGGGAAACTGGGGTAAGGGGATAACAGTTGAAATGTAAATAAATTTAAACCAAATTTAAAAAACAATACCCTATTCCTAGCTGCCTGGAAGTCAGTATTCTACTAGCAGCCTTCAGATGAAGATGTAGAACTCTGTAGAACTCTTACCTCCTCCTGCACTATGCCTGCCTGGATGCTGCCATGTTCCCACCTTGATGATACTGGACTGAACCTCTGAACCTATAAGCCAGCCCCAATTAGATGATGTCGTCCTTATAAGAGTTGCCTTGGTTATGATGTCTGTTCACAGCGGTAAAACCCTAACTAAGACAGCTTCTCTCAATAGAATGTGACTCAAGTATGTAAGAAACAACAACCCTTTTCTACCTAAGCTGCTTTTGGTCATGGCATTTCAACACAGCAATAGTAACCATAGCTAAGATGCCACCCCCATAGGCTCATATGTTTGAATAATTGATCCCCAATTGGTGGAACTATTTGGGAAGGACTAGGAGGTATGGCCTTGTGTCACAGGATAGAGCTTTGAGGCTTCAAAAGCTTCCCCCATTCCCATACATTCTGACTCCTGCTTTCAATTCAAGGTGTAAGCTTTCAACTGATCCTGCTGCTATGCCTTCCCTGTATCATTATGGGCGCTAACCTTCTAGAGCCATGAGCCCAGTTAAACGTTGCCTTTTTTAAGGTGCCTTGTTCATGCTGTTTTGTCACAGCCATAGAAAGGTAACTAATACATTCCCCACCCAAGGTTTGACACCAGTGACTCAGCTGCTTCCATAAGGCCTCACATCCTAAAGATTCCACCTCCCAATAGTACCCAGGCTTTAATACCACCAAGACTTTAATACAGAGGCCATCATAGGACACTCCAGATCTAAACTACGTTACATTTTAATTGTGTATAACTGTACGGAGGCTAGATTGGAGGATTAGAGAAGGCACTGTGAGTCCTTAACTGGAGTTCAGAAGGTCACTGATGATCACTTTGACTCACTCAGAAGGAACTCATAATCAGGCACAGACATATTTGGAAATCAGGTTTCTATAGGGACATTTTGGTGTAAAAATTAGGAGGGAAAGACATATTGCATTGCCTATCCACAGCTGTGGAAATAATGAGAGTTACAGATATGGTGGTTAGCAGCACTCCTATCTGCCTGTTTCCCGGAAGCACTTCCAAAGAGAGTTTTGGAAAAAGAACCTGCTCTGGCTCTTGGTTCCAGGGTCAGTGCACCATCCTCCATGGGAGAAGCCTAGGAGCCTTTAATTGATAGGCTCCTTGGGTAAATCTTACACACATATATACGTACTGGCCTTGGGGGAGAGAGTCCTGAGATGGACCATCTTTTAAGTAGCACTTTCCCCTGTCTCTCAAATCGGTGTGGAGGCTGTAAAGGGGGGTAAAGCTAAGCCAACAACGGAAGCAGGCAGAGGCTAAAACAGGACACTCAGAGGTACGTCTGTATCATCCTGAAAAAGGAGAGGGAAGTTCAGGCCAGAGAAGGGATGACTATAGAACACAGACTAAGGGCTTTAGTTTGTCAAAAGCAAGGGTTCATGAACCAATTTTCTTGTGAAAAACCAGAGCTCTTCCTTAAAGCCAGGATCCTCACTCTCAGTACCGATCCATCTAAGTCACATCACCAATGGAACTAGTGAGAACTCAATAAGAATTAAGTGGCTGCATTAGTCTGCTCAGGCTTCCGTAACAAAATGCCACAGGCACAGTAGCTCAAACAACACTAATTTATTTCTTGACTATCGGGGAGACTAGAAATCTGTTGAGGCACTCTTTCTGACTTGTAGACGGCTGCTTCCTTCTGGACCTTGTCTGCTTGGGCCCACAGAAGCAAAGGGAGTCTCTTATGCCTCAACTTTTAAGGCAGTGGTTCTCAACACATGGGTTCAGACCCCTTGGGCGAGGTGGTCGAATGATCCTTTCACGGGGGTCATCTTAGACCATCTGCATATCAGATATTTCCATTATGATCTATAACAGTAGCAAAATTAGCTATGAGTAGCAACAAAATAATCTTATGGTTGGGGGTCAGCACAACATGAGCAACTATATTAAAGGGTCATGGAATTAGGAAGGTTGAGAACTACTGTCTTAGGGTCACTAATCCTTTTAGCACGAGACCCCACATGTATGACCTCTTAATGACTTACTTATGGACCAGTCTCCAGCACAGTCACATTGCAGATTCTGATGTCTGTATGAGCTCTAGAGGGTCTAAACATCCAGTCTATCACAGTACCTAAAATAATAGAATCCAAGATACAAGATTCTGTGCCAGATGCTAACAAAAGGGCTTCAGTCCACCTCAGTGGCCCAGAACTGATGTTGAGCCAACACATGGAAACAGTCAACTGCTAAACAATGTGAGCAGTGAGTAGGGAAGGATAGTTAGAGATCACAATCAACACAGCTAGGGTGGTCAGACGGGGTGCTTCATGGATGACCCTGAGCGTGGAATAGAGTCAAGTATTTATTTATCTTGTACTACTGGGATCAACCTCATGCATGCTAAGCAAACAACCAAATACTGGACTATACATCTAGCCATGTTCTTTTCTTTTCTTTTTCTTTTCTTTTCTTTTCTTTTCTTTTCCTTTCCTTTCCTTTCTTTCTTTTCTTTTTTTTTTTTTAATTTTGAGACAGGAAAAGCCTTGACTCACTATACAAACCAAGATGACCTGACTTTGTAACCCCTAGTCTGCTATTTCCAAAATTGTTGGGATTATTAATTGGCCTGTGCCATAGGTACAGTGAAAGATTCAATTATGTAACTGCCCGAAGTTACATAGAACGGGTTACCTGGAAAGGAAACTGGGAATGTATGGGAAGGTGACGAAAAGAGATGGAGACTAGACAACACATGCTGCTCAAAGTCTCAAGGTTTAATGGAGGACTCGGAATTTTAAAGTTTCAGGGAAGACCCTTCCACACAAATTCCAGGGTGTGTTCAGGGGAACTGGTCTGGCTGTTCACTGGGCGTTGGCTCCACTGCTCAGGCAGCTGGGCGGGTCACCTGCTTAACTCAGGAATTTGTAGATCTGGAGGCACAATGAACTTCACCTTGGTCTGAGTGTTCCACCTTAGGTGGAGGGGATTATGGCTAACACAGGAATTCTCGCTCAAAGGCTGGGAGAGGAACTTCACCTTGGTCAATGTCAAGTTCCTGCCAGGTGGCCTGGCACCCCAATAAGGCTCTCTACACAATTAGTTGGAAGTAGAGGGAGGATGTGTTCCTTCCTTCAGTGCATACACTTAAATTACACTAACATTCCTGCAGGGGCCCAGTCAAACTTTAAAATTATTTGGGGTTCCTTTCTCTGAGTTTTCCTCATTTAACATGAGTAATCATAGACTATCCCTGAAATGATCTTTTTTTTTTTGTTTGTTTCTACTAAAGAAAAAATTCACAAGCTCACACCTCCATCTCCATATTGGTCACTTTTCAGCAGAATCCCTGATACCTCCTTCATCTGTGCAGGATACAGTGTGTGGTCATCTTACTCTCCCTAACACCTGGCTCCACAGCATCCCTCCTAAGTAGTCATAGGTTCCACTGCTTCTTGGGTTAAGGACTGGTTTCTTATTTTAGAAACCCAAAAATAGGACCCAGTTTATTATGCCAGGTATCTCCCACCAGTCCCCATCCAGGCCAGATGGGAAGGTCTCTGCCCCATAAGAACATTCTCACCTGGTGCCTCTGACCCCATCTTGATTTATCAGATTCATACTCTTTGATATGCATCTTAAATCACAGCCCTTTTCATGAAATCTTTCTCAGATTCTACAGAAGCAACAAGGATAGAAAGATTTGTCCGTTCCAGCTCATAGTTTGGGAGTACAGTCCATCACAGCCAGGAAGGTGTGGGAGCAAGAGCATGGGCAGCCGGCCACACTACGTCTGCAGCAAGGAAACAGAGAGAGATGGATGCCCGCATTCCCCTCACCTCCTCGTTTTCATCCAGTGTGAAGCCCCAGGCCATAGAACAGTGCCTTGCTTCCCTTCTCAGCTAAGCATCTCTGAAAACAGTCTCTGAGGAATGCCTAGAAGCGTGTCTCTTTGGTGGCTCTCAATCCTATCAAGTAGATAATGAAGATTTCATCGCATTTGTTTACCCAAATAGCAGCAGTGCCATGCACATCAGAGTCTACTGGGGACCAACTTTCTGAGAGGTGACTACACCCATAGAGCCTCCCACCATTCTGAAATACAGACTCTCAAAACATGACTCTTACAGAAGGGACTCAGCTGCCAAACCAACCCATCCACTACCAGTTTTCAAGCAGAACCCACCGTTGTATTTGTCAACCACCTACAAACAAGTGTATTAAAGTCTCTCTGCCCTCACAATTAAATTTCACATAATGAGAATATAAACTCTGAGCTGGAGAAAGAGCTCGGCCAGGAAAGCACGTGCCAGACGAGCATAAGGACCTGAGTTTAGATGTCTATGAACAGTACTAGGGAGGAGGAGATCTCAAGACCCCTGAAGCTCACTGGCTATCCAGTCACATCAGTGAGTTCTAGGTTCCGGGAGAGACCCTCACTCAAAAATCATGATGGAAAGCAATTAAGAAGGACACTCAAGGGCTAGAGAGATGGCTCAGTGGTTAAGAGCACTGGTTGCTCTTCCAAAGGTCCTGAGTTCAATTCCCAGCAACTATATGGTGGCTCATATCCACCTGAAATGGGATCTGATGCCCTCTTCTGGTGTGTCTAAAGAGAGCAACAGTGTACTCACATACGTAAAATAAATTTTAAAAGGTGCTAGATATTAAAGTTTGGTCTTCCCACATGTGCACACACATACACATGTGAACATACAAGGAAAACATAAGACCAGAAGCAATCTGGCAAGCACGAAGGTAAATGAAATATCTTAAGAAGTAGACAAAGGACAATCTTTATTATACACTCATTTAGAATGGCTGAATTTTGTTACATACATATTCTACTTTTTCACCGTACTAAAATGATCTCTGTTTTAATTCATCTTCATAGGACAGTGTGGTGTAATGGGAAGTGTGTCTACTATAAGGAAAAGATAAATTCGTCCATTTAATTACAGAATCAACAAAGGACTAGAGGAGCATTAGCTTTAAAATAGTACAGACACATTCAACAGCTTTCAGAAGAACAGGAGTACAGGCTAATGCTGCCTGGCCTATGTTTACAAATATCTGCCATTGCTACCTGAGATGTAACTGGGTGCCTTATTTAAGGCTATCATAACCAACTACTTAGACACCATGGCCCACTAATAGGTTGTAACCTTTGTGGCTTTTTTCCTTTTTTTTTTTTTTTTTGTTTGTTTGTTTGTTTTTCGAGACAGGGTTTCTCTGTATAGCCCTGGCTGTCCTGGAACTCGCTCTGTAGAGCAGGCTGGTCTCGATCTCAGAAATCCACCTGCCTCTGCCTCCCAAGTGCTAGGATTAAAGGCGTGCGCCACCACCGCCCGGCTAATAAAATAGATTCTTTTTCTTTTTTTTTTGTTTTTTTTTTTGTTTTGTTTTTTTGTTTTGTTTTTTTGTTTTGTTTTTTTGTTTTCCGAGACAGGGTTTCTCTATGTAGCCCTGGCTGTCCTGGAACTCACTCTGTAGACCAGGCTGGCCTCGAACTCAGAAATCTGCCTGCCTCTGCCTCCCAAGCGCTGGGATTAAAGGCATGTGCCACCACTTCCCGGCACCTTTGTGGCTAAAGTCTACTGTCAACAGGATCTGGAGTTACCTAGGAGACAAGCCTTCAGGTACACCTATGAGGGAATCATTTTGATGGCTTTAACTGTGGTGGGAAGACCCACCCTAGAAGAAGAAAACAGCTCCCTGGGCTTGTGGGCTGGGCTGCATAAAAAGTAAAAGACTAGCTAGGCTGTAGTTACAATGTGACCAGCTTTCAAAAGCTCCGGTTGCCATGGCTTCTCTACCATGATGAATCAAGCTATGATCCCAAACAAGCCCCCTTTTCTCCCTTAGGTTGCCTATGTCCGGATATGATATCACAGCAATGGAAGACCAACCACTACTCAACATATACTTTGAAAAGCTCTGATCTCATCCCATGCTCCCCTTACCCACTCACAACCAATTTTTGTAAACGAAGAGCATATTTCAGCTTAGAGATGTGGAGAAAGAGGAACACTCCTCCATTGCTGGTGGGATTGCAAGCTGATACAACCACTCTGGAAAGCAGTCTGGCAGTTCCTCAGAAAACTGGGCATGACACTCCCGGAGGATCCGGCTATACCACTCCTGGGCATATACCCAGAGGCTTTACCTGCATGCAATAAGGACACATGCTCCACTATGTTCATAGCAGCCTTATTTATAATAGCCAGAAGCTGGAAAGAACCCCGATGTCCCTCAACGGAGGAATGGATTCAGAAGATGTGGTATATTTACACAATGGAATACTACTCTGCAATTAAAAACAATGAACTCATGAAATTCCTAGGCAAATGGTCAGAACCTGAAATATCACCCTTAGTGAGGTAACCCAATCACAAAAGAACACACATAGTATGCAGTCACTGATAAGGGGATATTAACCCAGAATCTTGGAATACCCGAGACACATTTCGCATATCAGTAGACTTCCAAGAATATGGAAGGAGAGACCCCTGGTCCTGGAAAGACTGAATGTAGGGGAATGCCAGGACAGAGAAGCGAGAGGGGGTTGAATGGGGAAAAGAGGGAGGGAAGGGGGCTTATGGGACTTTCGGGGAGGGAGGAAACGGGAAAGGGGAAATGATTTGGAATGTAAATAAAAAAACTTAGAAAATAAAAAAAAATGGCTTGTAAAGGATCATGTACCTAAAACACACTCTCTCTCTCTGTCTCTGTCTCTGTCTCTGTCTCTCTCTCTCTCCCCCCTCCTTCTCCATCTGTGTGTATGTGTGTGTGTATGTGTATGTGTGTGTGAGTGTGTGTGTGTGTGTGAGAGAGAGAGAGAGAGAGAGAGAGAGAGAGAGAGCTAACATTTCCAAACAAAAAATCTACCCTAAAAATGGTGTGCTTCATATAATAGAATCAAATGCCTCCCTTAAACCCGTTACCTGGCCAGCAAGATGGCTCAGTGGGCAAAGGAGCCTACTCCCAACTCTTACAACCTGAGTCCCACGTCTGGGAACCACATGGTGGAAAAAGAGAAGCAACTGCACAAGTTGTCCTCTGACACCAACACACGTACACATGCACACACTTGTGTACACACAAAGTAAAGAATTTCTAAAGTGATTTAAAAAAAAAGCTATTCTCTAGAATGGCTAAGAATGCCCGCAAAATTCATTCTATTATTTCTGTTTCTATTGCACTCATAGTCTCTAGGATTCACCTTGAGACTCCTTGTGTGTCACTTGATTTTTTTTCAACTTAGTACTTTTCATTTATAAATTAAATTAGCAAAATATGCTTTGCTACTCTCTCAGGGAGCATTAGAGATTAATGAATTAATAAACAAAAAAGTGCTTTGAAACTGCTGAAAGGGAGAAGTAATCTAAATTCAGTTTCTGTGTGTATATGTATTGAGAGAAAACAGTTACATCGTAATACTGCTGAATGTGAACAACCATTTCTCTCAGGGAGTCACAAATGTGCACTAAGTTAGTCCGGTCTTTTTAAAAGTGCACTTTAATACAATTGTAGTTTTGTAACACACACACACAGCAGACTGCAACTACACGTTGGTATTCCTTTACTTTTCTTTTCTTTGGGATGGACTGGTTTTTGTTGGCTTGGTTTGCTTTTGTTATGTTTTTATTTATTTTTATTTTTGTTTGTTTGTTTTGAGATAGGATCTGGAACCATGTCTCACACTGGCCTGGATGAAACATATCATCTTACCAAGGCACATAAAACTCACAGAAAACCCCCTGCCTCGGCATCACAACCATTCTATGCTTACTTTTTTAATATTCAAAAAACATCTAGCCTAAATAAAAGATTTAAGCAAAATATCATCTTTTATTGAACGTATCTTTTGGGTCAGATACAAGACACCATCTTAGACTTCACACACACACACACACACACACACACACACACACACACACACACGCACCAAATATGAAGTCAAAGAGGCTTATATACTGTCAAAGTCAGAGAAGGGACACCTACTCCAGTTGGCCAAGCACAAGCCATATCACCATAATGGGATGACTCCTTTTCAAGAGCTGCTCTCCATGGGTCTCTAAACAAAAACCACAAACCATAAGGAAGGTTTGTCATTGTGCTGGATGGTGTTATGTCAACTTAAACACAAGCAAAAGTTATCTGAGAGGGGGAAAACCTCAATTAAGGAAAATTCTCCATAAGATTAGACTGTAGGCAAGCCTGTAGAGCATTTTTTTAAATTAGTGGTGGCTGAGTGAGAGCTCAGCTCATTTTAGGCAGTGCTATCCCTATAAGAAAACAGATTAAGCTAGCTATGGGGAACAAGACAGTAAGTAGCAACTCTCCAAGGCCTCTTCATCAGCTCCTGCCTCCAGGTTCCTTCCATGTTTGAGTTTTCCTGCCCTGACTTCCTTTGATGATGAACAGTACTGTGGAAGTATAAACCAAATAAACCCTTTCTTCCCCAAGTTGCTGTAGACATGGTATTTTGTTGAAGCAATGGTAACCCTAACTAAGATAGTCACCTATCAACTTTATTTAATTTATTTAATTATATCTATCTTTTTTTTATTATTCCAGGCCACTGAAACAATAGACAAAGGGGTGCTTCAGAAACCCTATTTCTAATATGCCTAAATATGCAACTCATAGTTCCATCATTTCCTTAAAGCAGAAATATGACATACTGTCATAAGGAATCAGCAATGGACCCTTTCAGGACCTGGAAATAGAAATATCTCTCCAACACAAAAGACTTAAAACAATATTGATGCTTATTTAAATCTGACGATACAAATAACTTATGTAATGATATTGATGGCCTTTAATGCCTCTCAGTTCGCTTGAAGACTGCAAACACAATAAAAGCAAGAATATGAACCATGCAAACTGAAGGATGCCATTTGCTACACAAATGCATTTGGTTTTAACCTAAAAACTCATCATTTTCTTTAAGGAGTGACATTTGGGGCCTATTGTTTATTTATATACAATTTTTCAGAAGCATGCCTTGGTTTGAGAAAAGTCAGTGACTATGACAGGCTCAGCTTTCTAGCTGATGCCCACCTAGACCTTCTGCATCTCATACTTTACTCAGGGGGTTACCATCTCAGAAAATTATCTAGTCTAAATTTGAGAGGAACTCCATTCCCTGTCTCCATCTACCATCCTGTATGGGGCGGTGGTGGTGGTGGGGGGGGGTGGACAATGTACTGTCAGTGCTAGCAAGAAGAGTAATTCAGGGAAGTGTCAAGAAGGTCTGATCCAATACCAATACCACTAAGGGGTAGAAAAAGGAGGAGGCAGGGTGGGGGTGAGAGGGAGGCTCTCGAAAACAATAGGAGGAGGGGGAGCAGACAATGAAACCAAACCCAAGGCCACAGTTCTGAACATCAAGTTCCAAAGTCAGCTCTCTGACTTTTCCTGACCTTGAACAAATCTCTTGGATTCTCTGTATCCTAACTCCAGGAAATGAGTGTAAATTAAACCAGAGGGAGGTTTCTTACATCAGTCTTGTTGTTTGATGCCAAAGTTCTTGCTTCTGGTAAAGGGAGAAAAGTTAGACTATTCACAGTCTCGGATGTGCAAAGTGCCGTTAGTACACTATTTATAAACACTCTCGTTTGTTGAAAATGGTTTCTGAAAAATACACATTTTTAAGCTTATATATTAAGACACAGTCTCACTCTGTGCTTCTGGTTAATCTGGAACTTCATATGAAGGCTAGGCAGGCCCCAAACTTACAAAGATTCACCTGCCTCTGACTCTGGAGTGCTGGGGTTAAAGGTCACCATGCCCAGCAATATACATTACTTAATGACAACCTCTGCTTTTTCCTCTCATACTTTCTGAACAAGACAATGCTTTTAGGTTTGTCTATAAAAAAATCTTCTCTGAAATTTTTGAATCCAATTTATTTCAAAACTTTGATTAAGTGCTTCATTTTGAAATAAGAATATAGAATTCCTCTTCAGAATTAGTGCCTCGGAAATGTGTGTGTGTGTGTGTGTGTGTGTGTGTGTGTGTGTGTGTGAGACACACTCGTGCTTGTGCATGTGACTCCCATCAACCCTCAGTCATATATTTAATCTCTCCAGTATCTTTTTTCTCTTCCCCTCTTCAATGTACCAGTATCTCTTTGTGTTTAGAAAGACAGTCTAAATTCAATAGCTTGTTGTCAAGCCAGACACTGAGATGCAGATCCCCACCTCCCTGCCTTGACATTGATACTTCAGTCCATGTAGCCTTGAGCTTAAATGACACTGGTAACCCATATATTGTCTGCTTTCCACTTAAACCCTAGATCGATTTCAGAGTGGCAGCTTGGGGAGGGCTGTTTTACTTTTAAAAACAATATGCTATAAATTTTTATCCCAGCTAATTGACAGTGAATTTAACAGCCTTTATCTTATATATTCATTTGAAAATTATGGTCTCATACTTTATTCTGACAGTTTTCTTATTTTAATTACTAATTACTAGTGGGAGGGTACATATGCCATGGTACTGTGCGATAGTCAGAGAGCAGATTTATGCAGATTCCATGGATAGCCAGGTCATTAAGCTGACAGAGCACACCCTTACCTCATACACACACACACACACACACACACACACACACACACACACGTACATAAATATACATATATTTAGAGTTATCAGCTTCTGGATGTTTTACATGCCCACTAAGCTTAAAATTTAATAGATGTTCATTAATTTTACTTCTGTATTTCTCAAGGATTCCAATAAGAGTCTTGTCCAAGGTTAAGCCAAGGTTCGGCTACTTACTAGCCATGCGATATAAACAAATAACTTTCTTCTCTGCCTCTGAGTTGTATCCCCGTTGGCATTTGGATGTGAAAACCATAAGAACTGAGAGATATGGGGCCTCTGTCAAAGAGTCCAGGCTTACATACTCAGTAAGGCCTAAACAAATGTTGGTCTGCCCTTCCCTTTAAAAATATTGAAACACGTGTAGCATGTCATAATCATTTGTGGTTTTTACATCAATGTTGACAACATGAGACCATGAGACAAAGTAGACTTAGAAGGGGAAATGGAAGAATGTTGTCCATATAGAATATTAAATATTTAAAGTTTTAATATAGAATATTAAATTTATTATATACAGTGCATTAGCTTTCAGCTCTCTTAATTTGTCCCTGGTCAGAGAGGGAAAAAGTCCCCTTTTCTTGCCTGCCTTTGGTCCTCTTAAAAATAAATAAGATCATCATAATAAGTAAAACCTCATGGTTTAACTCTACTTAAAAATACCCACAGCAAAAGGTGAGGTCTACAGAAAGTCTCATGCTGCTCTGTTGTGTGTAGGGTTTGTCTGAGAAGCTTAGGTTCCAACTGCAGTGGTAAGGGGTTGGAGAACTGTTAGGAGACCTTGGAAAGGATGATTGAGATCGTTGGGGTCTTTGATCTCTGGAGTAATTGATGCACAAGTGTGGAACTTGAGATAAATTCTCAAGACCATTGTTATATGACAACATCCCCCCTCCTCTCAGACTTTCCACTTTGCCATGAAACCTGTACCTCTTTCCCACACACTCCCGCCATGAAACCTGTACCTCTTTCCCACACACTCCCACCATGAAACCTTCACCAGAACCATACAATGCTGTTTGAGGCTCCAGCCTCTAAAAACTTTGTACTAAATAAACCTTATTTCTTTATAAAAATTACCCAGTCTCCACCATTTTTGCTATAGCAAGAAAAAGCATACTAATACATAAATCAAATATTATATCTCATTGATAGAGAGCCCAATACCCTACTTTCTAATATGCCTGATACTGTTTCCATTCCTCTGAGATTATGGAAGACTGCCTGCCTAACATTTTTAGTTGTGGTATAGTGGTAGTGGTTTATGGTTGGTAGGACAAGTGTTGCAGGTGCATGCCTGGGGAAGGCAAGATGTCTGGTGTCTTCTCCTATTGCTCTCCATCTTATTTTTCAAGATGGCATCTCTCAGTAAACCTGATTCTTGTTGTTCTGACTAGGTTGGCTGGCTAGCAAGTTCCTGGGATCCACGTGTTTCTGGGGTTACAGTCACCTAAGGCCATACCTAATACCAAACTGGGAGAGCTTACATAGCAAGCATTCTTAATTATCGAACCATCTTCTCGGTCCCTCGACTTCTTTCTTTAAGACATTAAGAACATTTTTTTTAATATTGGTTAATCATAAGTAAAACCAAAACAAAGATATTCAGTCGAAACCAGATCACTGAGCCATATTTTGTTTTTCGGGCATTACTGGTATTTAAATAAAGGATGTTGGTTGTGGTGAATAAATCCTACTAACTGTGAACCTGTGATAACCTTAAAAGGCATTATATAATGCAGATTCAGCACAAATGTCTTCATAATTTCAGGTTTCACCAACTCATTAGATAAAGAACAGTTCACATTTTTCGTATTTTGCTGAATAAGTTCCTTGGAGATTTCTAAGCATAATTTTCAATAGTTACCCCATTTTAATTGTTAGCAACCATTAACCTAATAACTAATATCTTAGAAGCCATTTCTTTTTTGAAAATCCAATAACTAACATGCTTTGATATTTTAACAAAATCCTCTCCTCGATACAAACCTACTCTGGCTTAATAAGTTTTAATCTTGATCACAATTAGAGGTCTTACTTTGAAACATGTTCACGAAATCCATCAAGGAGTTGAGTCCATTAGTACTTAAGCTATATAAACTTTAGGTTTAATTCTCTGATCATATCCAGCAACATCACCAAATGACTAAGTTCTCCTCAAGATAGCCAACGTCTTCATAAACCTCATAAATAATTAAATATTATTGAGATGTTTCACACTGAAACAAACTCCCATACAGTCAGTGTTTAAAAATCTTTTATCTGGTTTCCAGTAACCACAAAATCTTCTCTACTTCTTCAGAATTGGGGGCCTGTTTGCCATTCAGGCTAAAATAACACGAAATCTTCTGCCTATATAATTAGCACTGAGCAGCTAATGCTGCTAACAAGTGTATCATTAAAAATATTTGCACATTAGCAGCTTGTACAGTTTTCACTTAGCACCTCAATAATAAGTTATATGCACTCTAAACACATACTTAAGGAAACAATTCAATTACATTTCATAACTATCTTCAGGAATGTCTAGTAAATAAAAATGTGTATCTTTTCATTAACGTTTCTAAGACAGTAGATGAACACAACATAGTGGAAATAAACTTATCAATATAGCATCCAGAGTTATAAGACTAAAAATATACTGCAAGTATTAACCAAAGGTCTGATAAACCTCCATGTAGAAGGGCAGTACAACACATAGGTTTTTGTTGTTGTTGTTGTTGTTTTGTTTTTCAAGAGAGGGTTTCTCTGTGTAGCCCTGGCTGCCCTGGAATTCACTCTGTAGACCAGGTTGGTCTCAAACTCAGAAATCCTCCTGCCTCTGCCTCCCAAGTGCTGGGATTAAAGGCATGAGCCACCACTGTCTGGCAGCACATAGGTTTTGAAGACTAGATTAAGGAGTTCGAACACCTCAGGTTAAACTGAAGTTTTTACATTAACTCAAATTAGCCACAAGTGACTTATTCGAGCTCATTACATATTAATTTACTATTAGGTAAAATGAAATGAATAAGTGTACCTACCTCTTTGGAGTTTTATGAGGATTAAATGTGATTATTCATATAAAAGGACCCATGATAGTATCCAAGACATAGCAATCACTCAGTAAATATTAGCCATTATTTTTTTATCATTGCTGCAATCCAAATATACAAATTTAGAGCCAGGTCTCAAAAGCTTTTTGTTTGTTTGTTTGTTTGTGCCAGTGATTCAGGCCTGTAATCCCAGCTACAGAAGCTGCTGAGAGAGGACAGTCACAAGTTCAATGCCTGCCTGGGATACAGGGTGATTCAAGTCTACAAGGCGGGGGGGGGGGGGGGGGGGGGGCGCGGTGAGGAAATGAGTTGGGAATGTGGTTGAGTGAGCACTTGCCTGCCATATACCAGGCCCTGAGTTCAACTGGAAGGGAGGGCAAGAACGTTCGTATAAATACACAAATGAGAAAGCAGTTGAATAAATTCAATTCTTCCATTTACAAACCATACCAATGGGCAGATGTGAGCCTGGTCGTGTTTTACTTTCTGGGTATTAGACCATAAGCAGCTTCTCACTACCAGCGTATAGGCTTGCCTTGAACCATCACAACAATCTAGCTACTCACACTATATCACATTAATATGCAAATCCATTGCTTCAGCAAGAAAATCACAAACAAGCAGTTCATTCATGACACATTTTATTCATAACAAACTTGTCACCCAAAAGTTGGTTTTATAGATACAGTTAAATAAACGCATTCACATCCTGATACATTCGATGGTATTTTAAAAAGAAAAACAGTATAAGCAAACCATTTTTGATGGAAAGATATGGTCAGCAACTAAAGGTGGATTGTTAAGTGGTAAATAAATCAGTAAATAAATGCAACAGTATTTTGAAGAGAACGAGATTAATTCAGAAGCAAACAGTTCACACAAGTGAAGATCCTGGTGCTTGACTGTACTCGGTCACTACACAATTGGTCAAGCATTGAAACAAGAAAAGCTATGAGCAGAGGAGAAAGACTGCCTTTTAAAAAACTTTATATTGGTTATAAAGCTCCTGCTTAATAAAAGTTAAAAGATGCCACTGAAACATGAAAACCTTGTCTTTTTCAACCTGGGCTAATTCACTTCTGAAATGAAGGGATTTTTTTTTTCCTCTCCTAAGGTTGAGTTATAATTAGAAATTAGATTCTTCAATCATTCAATGACCGAAATCTTTATTAAAGTCAAATGACCTTCTTCTAATTACGTTTTCTCCTTAATATATAAGTTGTGCTAGACAGGGTTACTCTGCAGCTAATAAAGGTTTTATGTACTTACTAAATGAGCATATTCTATGTCCGTTATTTTCGTATCAGCCTTACAGTCACTACTGGTAAAACTTTATAAAGTAGGAGAAATTACTAACACATTCTGATAAGTGCTCTGATTTTTATAGTCCCTATTTTTTTCATTTTATTATGGAAGAATGCTCAGAATTAAATATGCTACTCTCCTGTGCCTCTGTTTTATTCTCCTTACATTAGAGTATAGCTAATGAGGAGAAATGTACACACTTTCATTATACCATTAAGAAGATTGTTCTGATTTGCCAACCTGGAGGGCAGAACTGAGATATGTGCATACACTTTATATTTAATTCAAAGGCCCTGAACAAAATATGCTTAAATATCTGCTCATCCAAGTAAATTATAAGGAAGATGCATAAGAACATGGCTGCTGCGTTTGAAATATAATTTTAATCCTTAAGAATGAGTATCATTAAATAACTTCTTGTCTTAGACCAGAGGTCTGAAATGACGTAGGCAAAATGCTTGGCTGTTGCTTTTCCTATTGAGCAAAAATTAATTATAAAACCAAGGAGAAATGATCAAGGGAACTAACTACGCAAGGGTAGCTGCCAGTTGCGAGCAATTACACGGTTTTATCTTTCTATTGAAGAGTATCTCCTGAGAGATGGAGCATCATCCAAGAAAAAGGGAAACGCACTTCACAAGGCTCACACCCAAAAATGTGGGAATAGTCGTCGGGCGGTATAGTTTACACATTGCCAAGCAGTAACAAAAAGAAAGAAGGGGATGGAGAACCGCAGCAGGAACCCTCTGCATCACAAGCCGCTCACCAGCCAAATAAAAGAATGAAGTGCAATCTTAGATTGCCCCCTCCAGCCCACCGTTTTCATAGCTGCACCTTCTACCTGCTTTACTACTGGGAAACAGATTCCAGCCTCCAGGATGCACTCCTCACGCAAGGCCATTAAGGTAACTCAATCCTTCCTGAATTGTTCGCTAAAAAAAAAGCAACCGTTGATTCCCGACTTAAAACAATAACAATTCTTTGTTGTTGTTGTTGTTGATGATGATGTTGTTGTTGTTGTTGTTTTAATTGGGAGACGTGAAGCTATAACTACAATTTGGATTCTGGATGTTAGCTTGAAGACTGGCTGGATAAACAAGAGCTTAAGGAACGCGAGAGGATGCTGGGGGGGGGGGGGGTGATTGAAAGAGTGCGAGAAAGACGCTGCTCAGTTCGGAGATGGTGCCAGAATGACACCGCACCAGAACATCGCAAGTCCATGGTCACCCCTGAAGGTCTCTGGTTTTCAGTCATCCTGAGCAGTAAACGGGTGCACACTCAAACACACACCTCTGTTTAAGGCTTCCAAGGCGAATGGTAGACCGGCATCTCCAGAAAAGCCTTCACCACAGGGATTTCTGGGTTCACACACCCCGCCTCCCCTGCTGGGGCAGGCGATGACTGTCTCAAACAGTAGACAGCTTGAGAAGACCGGGAGAGCCAGGACCAGGGGATAGGGGGCGGGGGGGGGACGAAGGAGGAGGGGTACATCCCTGCTGCCGAACTGAGAGCCTCCGGGAGCGTGACAGGGAAAGGAGAGGGATGTTGAGCCCGAGAAACAGAGCTGGGAACTGGAAAGCACCGGGCTGCGCTTCCAGGCTGCCAGGGGCTGGAGCGCACCAAGCCAGCGAGGGAAGTGAATCCCAGGGCGTACCCCGACTCCCCCACCGAGGGTGGGGAGGAAATGGCTTTGTATGGCAGGATGAAAGGCAGACAGGGGGTCACCACCGGGTAGAGAATGCTGGGACGAAGGATGCCCAGAGCAAGGAGGACCCCGCCCGCTCCAGGGACACTACGGCTCTGCCTCCAATCCGCTGCAGCCTTTAGTCCACCCTCGGGCTCCCTACACCGTTCCACGTTCCAACGGCCTGAAGCACGGGGCTCTCCCACGGACGCGCCCCCACCGTGCTCCCGGTGCGCTCACCTGCCCACGAAGTTCTCGAGCACTGAGCTCTTGCCGGCGCTCTGGCCGCCCACCACGGCGATCTGCGGCAGCTCTAGCAGACAGCTCTGTCCCAGAGCCGAGAAAGCGTCCTGCAGACGGTTCACCAGAGGGATCAGCTCTTCCATCTCCCGGTTCCCCATCTTGCCTGTGCGGCCAACTGCCCCACAGGTCCCCGCTCGACTCTATGACCTGGCAAGCAGCTCAGGCCTCGCAGCACTTGTCCCGGTTGTCACTGCGCGGGGCTCACACGGCTGAGTCCCAGCACTGCTGTCCGAACCCTGCCTCCCGCTGCTAGGCTCCTGACAGCTCACAGCCCACAGCGCGCTTGCGCAGCCGAGAAAGGCGAAGGAGGCGTGGCCTGACCCTGAGACGGCCACGCCCACACCACGCCTCTTGCCTGCTTCTCCCTAGAGTTTTCAACCCTACTGGCCTGGCCTAGAGGGGGCACATACGCACTGCCTTCCAGCTTTGGCCAGATGCCACCGCCCAGGCTAAAGGGCAGAGTACTGCACTCGGTCAAGGAATAGCCTAAAATCACACCCAACAGGAATTGCTGTTCCTTTTGAAGGAGCTACACCACA
The DNA here is from genome assembly GCA_036184795.1 of Tokudaia tokunoshimensis. Classification (NCBI taxonomy): domain Eukaryota; kingdom Metazoa; phylum Chordata; class Mammalia; order Rodentia; family Muridae; genus Tokudaia; species Tokudaia tokunoshimensis. The sequence goes on along the minus strand of BTHU01000013.1, from coordinate 32,123,944 downwards.
CAGACGAAGCGGAAAGCACTACCGTTTATCATCAGCTAACAGCACATTGACATCAGCTTCTCCATGCACCACTACCACCCCTGTACGCACCAGAATATATTTCCCAAAAGGAAATCTCACTTTTCACCCCCTACTCCAAAACCCCAGATTGCTGTGGGATGCAGAGATAAGCTAGCCCTTTGGAGTCAATCTCCATTAAAGAACTGGGTTATCTGACCTTATTGAAGTACTCACCATTACCAGCCTGTCCTACTCGACCTCATGTAAGCTAAAATGTAGTTCCTTGAACTTTCTATTCCCTACTCCTACCATACTCATTCTGGCTTTTGGGATTCCTTGCCTGAGCTAGTTGTCCTTTTAGCTCCTGGACAGGACAAAGGCTTTGGCTGTGGAGTTCATCAATAACCGTGCAGTCTGCACTCAATCCGATAAATTTAGCACACTGAGAAGATTCTGTGCCCAGTGATGGAGACACAAAGATAAATGACCATGCTTCTTCAGCTCCTTCCAGCGGTCCTCTTTCCTGTGCATTTTGAATACTGACACCTCTTAGGATTTAGTGTTCAGTATTTACTTGTCTCACAGATTCTCCATCTGATGATTGTCCAACGACTTTAAGTAACATTAAGGCTTGAGACTACATAGGAAAAATATGTTGCATCTCCAGCATCCTGGGGTCTCTACTGTAACTTAGGCATCGCCCTCACACTATTGCTCCTCTAAGACAACAGTGAACAGAGTCTGACCCTGCCTCATGGTCCCTAGCCTCAGTGGCTGTCTGGATGTAGTATACGATCTCATGGCTGAGTCAATCTTTTGCTTTTCATGCCTGCAAAACCAGTACCACATGAAGGACAGTGCCATGTTTTGGGACAGAAATTTTGGACCACTGTTGCAGCAACCTCTGAGCACTGATCCTGAGGAAATACTTCTCTAGGCAAGTTTTCCAGGAGCAGGTGGCAGGGACATCTACGGTAGAAGTTGGTGGAGGTTGGTCATATTGCATCTGTAGTCGGAAGGCAGAGAGAAACAAATGCTGATCATCAACTACCTTTGTCCTTCCTATGCAGTCAGAAATCTCAGAAATCCCAACAATAGTCCCACCTTAATTAACCTAATCTAAATAATCTTTTAAAGACACACCCAGAGGTTTGTTTCCATGGTGGTTCTAGATCCTGCCAAGTTAACAATCAATATTAACCGCCACAAGTGGTTATTAGCCTTCCAAGGTCAATGCATTTAATATAAGGAAATGATTATAGTTAAATTAAGTCATAATGGTAGAACCCTAGTTTGAAAGAGCTAGTGTCCCTGTGACAAAAGACACAAAAGACCCAGCCCCATCTGCTATATAAAGACCCAAGAAGGCAACCATCTTCCAAGCAGAAAGATGGCCCTCACCAGGACAGACCAACAGACATCTTGACCTTAAGTTTCGTAGCCCTGAGAACATTGGATAAAAATGTCTTTTAAAGTTATGCACACAATGGCCCATAGTTACACAGCTCAAGTTTACTGCAGATGTAGGGTGTATTTAAAGGAACCTGTGATGGAAATCAGGGAGCAATGACTCCATCCATGTGCAGAGGGTCATGGATAGCTTCTGAGAAGACATGGTCCTTGCTGGGTTCCTCCTTCATACCACTACACTACATGCTGTATAAACTGAGTACAGGAGCCCATTTCCAAACTCTTTTGAGCTCTAACAGAAGACGATGATGCTATTGTGCCTTAGAAAGAAAACATATCAGCTATTGGAAACCTCTAATCAGTCCTGTTCACTTAGTTCAAGAAGCCATTCAGAATTACTCTTACTTTTCTTCTTTACTTACCTTTTCCAGATTATTCTGCAGTAACATGGTAGCAAGAGAATCTAAATCCACGTAGAAATAGCCAAGGTCCTTAAGAGGTATAGATTTCTACTCATAAGTTAATCCAGGTAAAACAAATAGGAAACAGAAATATGAAATGGAAAAGCAGATGGGACAACACCACAGAAAGCTAACATCTACCTTTCCAGTATATATGAAAACTGAGGAGGAGTGTCTGCTCAGCGCCCAGTTCCTTGAGTGCATCAGGCAGTCATCTCAACCCTGTCCCAACCCCAGTGATGGATGGCAGGTTCCTCCCCCTGGCTCTCATCTTTATGTCATCACTACTTTCCTGGTAGTTCCTAAAGGATCAAAACCCTTTTTGGCCTCTGTGTGTAAGAAGTTAGGACTTCGATAAACCCATAAGAACACTGTTATATCAGTGTGTATTTTATTTCATGGTCATTCTCAGAGATAACCTTAAGGAAAGAATACCACAAAAACTGAAAGGAACTGTTTTAAAACTGATATAGCACTCCCACCCCCCCCCAAAAAAGTCATACTCCATGAAACACAGTCATGCTTCACTTTAGATAAACAGAATTTTCTCCATTTTGATCACCTACCTTGTTTATCAGACTTAGTTCCACACAGCCTGGATATTTCCAAAATCAAATCTATAAATAATAAATATAAATGTATATACACAGATATATATTAAATATATGTATATATATATTAAATATCCTGCATGATGAAAGCATGCCCTGAAAGAAATTGTTTTTCAGTAATGAAAATATGCCTAGAAAAAAATGTGTAAACTCCCAAAAATCACAGACTTGAATATATGAGTTTAGGAATTCATGTTCTTAAAAATCTACAGCATTATTACAAGTCATATCTTGTTTATTTCCCATAGTACCCAGCATAACATTTAATAAATTTTTATGAGGCAGAGCTGAACCAAAATTGTAAGCCTCTGCCGTGCTATCCATTTAGTAGCTGGGTATTAATACCACTGCTCCAGATACTGTTTAGGATCTATTTGGGCTCTTCACTTCTATCCCCAAAGGTTTTTTTCTTCCCCTCGAACAGATTTTAGACCTTTCTGAAAATCAGACTCACTGCAGAGGCCTTTTCAAGCTTGTTAAACACGATGAGCAATTTAAACAGGCAGGATCTCCAAGCTGCAGTCATTCTGTGTGACACTGACATCATCCCTTCTCTCCTTCCTTCAGCTTCTCTGGATGGTGAAAAGGTATGGACTCCCTACCCCACACTCCTCACCTACTGCCAGGCATCAAAGCAACAGTGGAAGAAGCCCTCCAGGTTCCTGTTCCAATGGCTTCTGTTCATTTGAGATCTGACAGATGGATACTCACCAGTAGTATCCTCAAAACATGGTCAAATTGACACGTGTACAGGCCAGAGACCCGTGGTGAGCAAGTTTAAAGCACCGAGAAAGCAAGGTCAAGAAGAACGGTCTGTGTCTCACATGTATGATTTAACACACTGTCTGTGCTTCCTTCTGCCAAGCAGATCTACATGTGTTCCTCTGGAATCACCTGGGATCGCTTTGAAAGGAAAGCTACCCCTGCTTTAAATCTCACTTGTTGAGTTGTATCTTCACAATCTATAATAGAATTGTTGAATTGACCTCCCTGTAAATACTGTGTGTGTGTGTGTGTGTGTGTGTGTGTGTGTGTGTGTGTGTGTGAGAGAGAGAGAGAGAGAGAGAGAGAGAGAGAGAGAGAGAGAAGCTATAAAGTCCCATTTAAAATTAAATTTATGAAATTTTCAATGGCACAGAAAGAAGATCAAAATGTTAACTGAGTCTCTCTCAGCTCCTCCAGACCCAATCCCTCAGTCTCTTACCTAGTGATACAACAGAACACCAACAACTGCAGCTTCCAATTGCCCCTGCTCATATCTCCCTGTGGATGCCACAGATCATGCCCTCCTAACCCCAACTCCATCCTCACTATTCCCATCCCCCAAGTCTAGCAGGCACCCCTACTAAACCACAGGTCATGCCCACTAGAAAACTAAGTCTGCTGAAGGCAGGCCTTCTCCACTCTTTGCCCAGACCCAATACCCCAATCTCATCCCCAACCCAGCAGCACACCGTTGGCAGCCTTCCATGTCCCCTGCTCCCATCTCCTGTGAATTCCACAAAGCTTCCCCTTCTAACCTTCCTTTCCCTACTTGGTACTTGGTCCCAGCCCCCAACAGCAGCAGGCACTCCCTACTAACCCACAGACCACTCCTGCCAATCTATAGATTTTCCATTTTCCTTCTGTTTCCTTGATATAAACCCCAGTCTCACTCCCAGAGCTTTAACAGACCCTCTGGGGTGACCTCTCTTCACTGTCTCTCCTCAGTTCAAGGAGGCAAAATAAGCAGATCCTGATTTTAAGAATAAAACAAAAACAAAACAAAAAAGCCCTCTTCTCCCTCCTTTGAACTCATTCTGAGCCCTAGCCTATCTCCATCCCTAATGTCATCCAATAGCCAGAAGCATATTTTATCTGGAACCTCCAGGGGCCACAACTATCAAACCCAAAGAAATCCTGCCAGGTGACACAAAGACATCACACTCTCTGAAAATCCAAAAAGGATACAGAAACCAAGAAATAAAACACCTAAACAACAAAGACAAATCCATAAATCACCACTTAGATTTTTAATCATGCCAAACCCAGATGCCTAGACACGAGCATAAAAACAAAATCAATAACAGCCAGGACACTATGTCTCCACTAAAGCCAGATTTCAGCAGGCTCTGAATATTCCAACATAGCTGAAGGACAGAAAAAGACCTTGAAACTAACTACATGAAGATGGTAGAGATGCTTTAAGAGGAAATGAATAAATCCCTTAAATAAATACAGGAAAACACCAACAATTGGAGGAAAAGAATAAATCTCTTAAAGAAAGCCAAGAAAACACGAACAGATGATGGAAATGAATAACACTCTTCAAGACCTGAAAATGGAAATAGAAGCAATAAAAAAACACAAACTAAGGGAATTCTGGAAATAAAAACTTAAGGAATTTGAACAAGAGCTACAATGTCAAGCATTACCAACAGAATACAAAAGATGGAAGAGAGAATCTCAGGAGTTAAAGATACAATAGAAGAAAATGTTAAATCAAAGAAAATGTTAAATCAAAAAAATTCCTGACTCAAAGCACCTATGAACTCTGGGACATTATAAAAAGACCAAAGATAACAATAATAGAAATAGAGGAAAGAAAAAAAAAAGCCCAGTTCAAAGACCCATAAAATATCTTTAACAAAATCATAAAAGAAAACTTTCCTAACCTAAAGACAGCAATGCCAATCTGATAAAGGTATAAGAAGCATACCGAACACCAAATAGATTGGACCAGAAAAGAAAGTCCCTTGTCACAGAATAATCAAAACACTAAACATACAAAATAAAGAATATTAACTACTGTAAGGGAAAAAGACCAGATAACATATAAAGGCAAACTTATTAGAATTAAACCTGACTTCTCAATGGAAACTCTAAACATCAGAAGGGCCTTGACAGATGAGCAGCAGACTCTAAGAAAACCCAGATGCCAGCCCAGACTATACCCAGAAAAACTTTCAATTATCCTAGATGAAAAAATAAGATATTGTATGATAAAGTCAAATTTAAACAGAAATAACAACAGGATGACTAAAATAATCTTGGAAAAAAACTGCTGGAGGTTATCATCATCCCTGATTTCAAGTTTTACCTCATGATATTGGCATAAAAACGCCACATTAATCAATTGAATCTAATTGAAAATCCAAACATAAATTTAAACACATATGAACATCCAATTTTTTTTTATAAAGGAGTCAGAAACACACTGGAAAAAAGCATCTTTAACAAGTGTAGTTGGTCAAACTGAATGTCTGCATATGGAAGAATTCAAATAAACCCATATTTGTCACCCTGTACAAAACTCAAGTCCAAGTAGATCAAAGACATTAACACAACCAGACACACCGAACCTGACAGAAGAAAAAGTGGGGGAATAGACTTGAATGCATTGGCACAAGAGATGACTTTCTGAACAGACCACTCATAGGGCACACACTAATTTCAACAACTAATAAATGGAACCTCTTGCCAGGCAGTGGTGGCGCATGCCTTTAATCCCAGCACTTGGGAGGCAGAGGCAGGCAGATTTCTGAGTTCGAGGCCAGTCTGGTCTACAGAGTGAGATCCAGGACAGCCAGGGCTACACAGAAAAATACTGTCTTGAAAAACCAAAAAAAAAAAAAATAAATAAATAAATAAATAAATAGGACCTCATGAAAACTAAAAAGCTTCTGTAAGGCAAAAAACACTGTCATTCAGATAAAAGTGGTAGCCTATTGGTTTTTTATCACGTCTACACCTGATAGTTGTCTAGTATCCAAAATGTATTTTAAAAACTCGAAAAGCTAGTTACCAAAAAACAAATAATCTAATTAAAAACAGGGTATAGATCTAAATCGAATTCTCAATATAAGAATCTCAAAATGGCTGAGAAGCACTTAAGGAAACGTTCAACATCCTTAGCCATCCGGGAAATGCAAGTCAAGACTACTTTGAGATGCCATCTTACACCCGTCAGAATGACAAAGATCAACAGCACAAGTGACAGCTCATGCTGGTGAGAAGCATGAACTAGGAGGACAGGCCACCATTGCTAGTAAGAGTGCAAATGTGTACAGCCACCATGGAAATCAATATGGCACTTCCTAGAAATTTGGGGGCTGATCTACCTCAAGACCCAGCTATATCATGCTTGGGCATATACCCGAAGGTTGCTTCATCTCACCTCTACGTTCTAGTCTCTTTGGTTCAGGAAGGCACTCAACAGGCTACTAAAAGAGAAGTATGGGCACTAACCTAACCACAAAACCTTGACTGACGATCTGTTCTGCCAGCAAAATATCCTAGGGCAAGGGTGGCACAGAACCTGTGGAATAACCAACCAGTGTTTGATTTGATTTAAGGCCCACTCCACAAGAAAGACTCTATACCTGATACTGCTTAGGTAACCAAGAACTGAAGATTAGATAGCCCAGAGACCTAGGGTAAAACGAAACACTACCAGTCTAAAAAAAAAGCAGAAAAATGTTTCCTAATTACATTCTGCTATACTCATAGATCATCAGCAGATGGAAACAGATGCAGAAACCTACAGCCAGACATTGTGCCAAGAGAATCTAAATCGAAGGTCTCCATCAAATCTCTCCCCTCAGATCTCAGGGAATCCAGTAGAAGAGGGAGCAGAAAGATTATAATAGCCAGAGGGGATGGAGGACACCAGGAGAACACAATCCTCTGAATCAACTAAGCAAGGTGTATATGAGCTCACAGAGAGTAAAACAGCAAGTACATGGTCTATTTAGGTCCACACCATGTCCTCTGTCTATATTATAGCTATTAAGTTAGTATCTTATGGGACCCCTGACCATGAGAACAAGTGGGTCTCTGACTCCAGTGCCTGCCCTTGGAACCCTTTTCCTCCTGTTGGGTTGCCATGTCCAACTGTGATATGACAATTTTTTCTTCATCTTATTTTTTACTTTGTTGCATTTAGTTGTTACCCCTTAGAAGTCTGTTCTTTTCTAATGAAAGATAGAAAGGGAATGGATCTGGAGGAGAGGAGAAGTCAGGAGGAACTGGGAGGGCAAGAAGGAGAAAAAAACTATAAGCAGAATATATTGTATGAGAAAATAATCTATTTTCAATAAAAGAAAAATCAAAAACAAAAACAAAAAAACTTAATTGTTCCCCACAACTCAAAAGCAGCATAGCTTTACTCTAATTGGTCATCATGCTCTGAGAAAGTCTCATCTTAACTTTGTGCTGCAAAGCTCTCATGGGAAGAGAAAGTATATCCTGGTATCCTCATGGGGTGTGGTCAGGGTAAAAAGTCAAACCGTAGTGCGAGTACAACGTGAAGCCAGTGGTCAGGCCAGTCAGCTGGATGGAAAGGCACTGGATGTGGTAATGGCCAGCTTGGCGTTCAGGGGCGTACACTGACCAAAAGTTTAAGGTCAACAGGGAAGAGCTTCACTATGTAACAGTGTCCCATAACACAGATCGATATTATTAACTCTTTGATTATCTCAATGAGTAAACACATCCCACAAGTAATTTTTGATCTGTTTCCTTCTCATTAGAGTAGGATTCTGGCAAGATTATATTATGGCTTCCTTCTCCATTCACTTTTTTCTTTGTGGTTTTAGTAAAAACAAAAATATATTAAATCGCCAGGCAGTAGTGGCGCACGCTTTTAATCCCAGCACTTGGGAGGCAGAGGCAGGCAGATTTCTGAGTCCAAGACCAGCCTAGTCTACAGAGTGAGTTCCAGGACAGCCAGGGCTATACAAAGAAACCCCTGTCTCAAAAAAACCAAAAAAAAAAAAATTAAATCTACCATTCTCAAACAGTACCTTTCACATTCTAAATATTGAAAATATTTTAAAATTATTTAAATTTAAGCGTACAAATAATCTGTGTTGCATGAAAGCTTTGGATTTTAAACATGTAGAATATCAGTTTCATGATCATCTGAGCAATTTGCACCAATAAATCATTCCTTGGTGTCTGAAGGCAACTGCTTCCAGAACTACCCAAGGGTACCAAAATCTATACACATTCAGATTTTTCACATTAAATGGAACAATATTTTCATAGAGCCCACATAAATCCTCCGGTATACTTTAAATTGTCTTTGCATTACTTTCAATGTCTAATACAAAGAAAATGACACGCAAGTAATTGGAAATAATGACAAAACAATCTGTACTGAGCAGAGAAACAAGCAGAGTGGACCTGAATGTGTAGTCCAGATGGACAGTTGGGCGGCAGCATGCAGTGGCTGGCTCCACAGAAGCAGTCTACAGTTGTAGAGGGTCAGTTCTCTTATGTTATAAATTAAATTGCTTGACCTATTTATCTAATAAAGCTATATAAGCTTTGCAGGAGCAGACAACTCCACATCCTTATTCTGTTTGTTTTGTTTACTGGATAAAGTCACATTTTATATAAGGGCTTTAATACAAACAAGTGAATGCTAGATATATATATTGTAGAATACATATTATACTCATACTCGCTTTAACTAACCGTTTTAAAAGTTTCACAAATGTTCACATAAATGAAAAATAAAAATTAATAGAACCATAAAATCTGATGAATTTGATTTTTCATTTATAAGGTTTGACTTTATAAGTAATTGTATTCATTCAATGGCATTTTTATCTTCACAAGATAAATGCTACACAGAATAAACATTCATCATAGGTGAAAAAATGTTAAATGAAAAAGGAAATAAAATCACATTTTTATGTGTATATAAAACACTGAATTTAGGAAACAAGAATAAATGCACAAACAGGATTATCTGTGAGATCATTTGTAGAGAATTTCATTGTCCTTTTTCTTTTATTCCTCACTTTTTATCTTTTATAACTCAGAAAGTTTGACTGAGCCATAATTGGCTCATAACAGAAGCTTCAAAGCAGAAGTGTTCCATGAAATTAAAACAACCTTACAAATAGAATCAGGGGAGTACACAAAGTCATCAACTAACAAAAGATAATCAAGATGGTAAGTTGGGACATTTCTTCCTGACTCAAGGGATAGAAATGCTGTGCGCCTGGCCATATGGACTGTTGTTAAGATCCATTCATCTCACTAAACTGCAAATGACTCATAAGTACATTCTTCATACAAAGAATAAGTACATGAAACACATTATGTTTGCTTACATCAAATGTCATAGTCTGTGACACCAATAAACCTATGCAAAAGACTGTGATCTGTATAAGCCAATTATATAACATTCTAAAGAAAGCAGACCTAGTCTACAGTGATAGAAGGCCATCTGGGGCAAAGGGTAGGGACAGTAGATTTTCTACAAGGACATACATAGAAACTTTATCTTCACTGTAGTGATGGTAGTGTGGTTTCAAATGTATGTCAAAACTCATTGAACTATGTATGCACTTTGAATGGTATTTTATTTTGTGTAAATTGTACTTTAATAAAAAATAAATACTCTATAGCATTGAAAATATGATCTAGTATGGCATATACTGGTAATACATGGGTTGACAGTATCAATTTGAGGACAAACTTGATAATGGACAGCTTAATTTCTACTGTTACGGGAGTCTAAAATAAAAATCCACCTCTCTTCAAAAGATTATTATGACTTTGAAATTCGACCAATACAGAGATGCACCTTTAAACATTCCCAGAAAAAAAAATATCATTTGGAAAGGAAGGGAGAACATCCTCAAACAATCCTCTAATTTGTCTAAGAAGAAATTACTTTTGAGCCGTGCAATCTATAGAAGGAATATCTGTGCATGCACATAGGTACATGAGATCAGGATCCAGCACGAAGAGTATCCTCAGATGAGCCATGGCTGGTTCACAAGATCTCTCTGTTCCAGAGGTAGGGGCATCTCCAGGATGAGACATGGCCTGGGAGAAGGGAGGTACCCAAGAATCTATGGGGGTGACCTTAGCTATGACTCACTACATTGGGAATTATGGAACCTGAAGATGCCGCCTCCTGTATCCAGACAGGAACCCCAGTGGAGCAATAAAGACACCAACCCATCCACAAAACTTTCAACACAAAATTTATCCTGTTTACGAGTAATGCTGGCACTGGAGAGGGTGCAGAAACTAAGGGAATAGCCAACCAATAACCAGTCCAACCCTAAGACTATTAATGCTACTCTGTTATACTTGCAGACAGGAGCATGAGGGTCCTGAACAACTGGAGCAGGAGCTATCCCAAAAGCTTTTGCATGTACGAGGGAAATGTTCTACTAGCGGGGCTGCCTTGTCTGGCTTCAGTGGGAGAGGAAGCACCTATCCTCACAGAGATTTGAAGTGCCAGGGTGGGGAGGATACCCAGGGGGCCACTGTCTGTTCAAAGGAAAGGTGGGGGAGTTGTGGGAGGGGGTGAATGGGAAGGAGGCAGTGAGCAGGATGTAAAGCGAATAAGAAAAAAGAAAGATCTCTGTTCCAACTCAGACTCAAAATGCTAGAGAAACTCATTCCTGCATGCACAAGTGAGGCCTTCCTGAACTCACCTCTTCTATCCTAGACCTGTCACTAAGGATGGTGGCGAAGGATGCTGACAGCTGTTAGGTGCTTCTCTACATCCACAAACCACCTTCTTGTGTCATTAGGTCAACTCGGTGGCCTTTGTGTGTCACTAACGTAGGTGAGAACTATCATCATTCCTATTTCATAGTCAGGAAAACAGAGATCAGAGCTGGAAGCAAACACTGTACACTGAAGAACACTCAAAGAGTCCCTGATACTCGCCAATGGGTTGTAGTCAGATCATCTTCACAGGGAAACCTTGAACCTGGTAAAAGACTGCACCTACATTTTCCAATCTCTGTTATGAAAAGTTGAAAATACATAGCAAGTTAATGGGCTGAAAATATGAATAAGGGGCAGGTTTTATCTTTATATAGTTATTTCAACTTCCAAGACTTGGAATTGGGACACTGAAACTCAAATTCTCACTGGTTATATGTGTTGCTCTCCTAGACCTTAATCTCACCTACAAAATTGGTATATCTTAATTCCTACAACTACCGAAAAATCAAATAAGTAATTAATACCAAATAATCCATTTACTCCATGTTATCAAATTATTATTTACTTGTAATAATCCAAATCTTAAATTTACAGGAATTGTAAATATACTTTATCAATTATCAAAAGAATTTTCTATAGAATTATAATTTTTATTCTTCTTTAAAATGTGTTTATTTTAGTCTGTATGTGTGCCCAAGTGTATGTGGACACATCACATACACACAAGTGGCATGGAGGTCAGAAGAGAGTATTAGATGCCCTGGAACTGTAACTAGAGGCACCTGATGTGAATGGTGGGAGCCAAACTGGTTCCTCTGCAAGAGCAGCAAGTGCTCTTAACCACTGAACCATTTCTCCAGCCCCTCAATAAATTTTTCTTTTTGAGACCTTGTCTCATTGTCCTGGAACTCACTATGTAGATCAGGCTGACCTCGAACTCACATAGATATACCTGCTTCTGCCTCTATTGTTTCCCTCAGCATCCTGATCCTCCTCCTATCAGCCTCCCTGCCCCGACTTAGAAAAAGTGGTCTTTTAGCAAGTTTATTAACTCATTGCAACAAACCACCATCCCAAATCTTCCTAAATGTTAGCACTACACAACTATTGGATGCAGCAGTTACCCTGTGTGATGGAAGGGTCTCTGCTGTCTCCTTTACGGCCTTCAAAATCTCCTTACTCTAAAGTTTTACTCCAAGAAATCGTTTTGTTTTCCCTTTTTCCTCTGTCCCCACAGAACTTTACTACAGTAGTATAAATGCCAGCAGATAACTGTTGAGAATATAGGAAGAGAAAATACATTTAAAGGGTAGTAAACAAGTGTGACTCAGTCTTCTCAATTTATTTTATTATGAAAACTGTCAAAAATAACTATTGATATATAGGTTCTGAAAACCAAGACAAAATTTAGGAGACTAAGTCCCAGCTCCAGTGGTAGATAACTCTGACTCCATTAGGCAACCCCCCCACTTCCAGGATATATCATGCCGCAGAATGAGAACTGGTCTCATGCATATATTGTACTGGCAGCTTTTTCTGCTGTAACAATACACTCAGCACAGGGTATTTGCCAAGAAAATAGCATTCAGCACAGTTTTAAAGGCTCAAATCCCAAGATTGGATGAGGTCCCATTGTTCTGGCTTCTAGTGGCTTCTCTATATTGGAGAATGGCAGTGCTGCCTTCCCCCTCCAAAAAAGAAAAAAAATGTATTAGAAGCAAGTGGTCATATCTCCAACAGTAATAGAGAGTGGAAGGAGCCCCTTCCACAACAGCCTTCTCAAGAACTAACAAGCACCTATGGGAACTACATCATGCCTTCAATGACCTTCAATGATCTTTCTATTCTGACCCACCTTTTAAAGATACACAGCACCTCCAAATACCTACTTCTGGAACTTTTTCCTCTCCTCTCTTCTCCTCTTATCCCCTCCACTCCCCTCTCTTTTCTTTTCTCTCCCTGCCTCCCTCCCTTCCTCTCTCCCCCTCCCTCCTTCTCTCCTTCCTTCCCTTCCTCCTTTCTTTTCTTTGACAGGGTTTTACTATGTATCACAGACTGATTGTGGACTCATGGCAATCTTCTGCCAAAATCTCTAAGTGCTGGGGTTGCATACATTTCTTGTGTAACATAGGGCATGGAAGGCACAGTGGAGGGGCTTCTGGAGTATGACAGGCCCTCAGCAGAACTTTAAAAAAAAATAACAAAGGCTTCATGGGTAAGATGGGGATTATTGATTGGGTTGTGAGAAAATTCTTTCTCTTGCTTCCAGTTAACTGTTTTCCTGTGGCAAATGTGTTCCAGTTCACTTTAAAACTGAACTAGTTCCTGGGTCAAATGGAAGAAAATAATGTCCAGCACTATGGGTTTAAACCTATCATCGGACTATTCAGGGCTGACTGCTCTGAAAGAGAATTTTCTGATTTCCCCCTGTTCAGATCAAGACATGGTGCACCTTTGGGAGTAAGAAATACACATCTTTGAAAATCTCATTTCTATTGTATGGAAGACATGTCAAGAGGAAAATTTCTCATCTTATTGCCGTTCCCAGCTCCTGTAGCGAGAGAAATTATGCCCATGGATAGAGACTCAAACTGACACTCCAGCTCATGAACAGAAAGAGCTCTTTAAAAAGCCAAAGAGAAAAAGAAAGAAAACACATACTTTTTTACAACAGTATTTTTTGTTATTTAAAATAACTTTTAAATTTAAATATATTTTGATCATATTGCCCCTCCCCCAAGTCCTTCTAGATCCTCTCCCCAACTCACCCAACTTTAAGTTCCTTTTCAAAAGACATACCCCCCAGACAAGAAAATAAAATAAAACTATACCAAAGAAGAAAAAAAAATCACCAAACTTTAACCAAATAAAAACACACAAAACTGTGGTGTCCATTATATGTTGGTAATTACTACTGAACATGCGGCTTGTCCTGGAGGGGCTGACATATCCAGTGTCACTCTATTGGAGAAAACTGGTTTCTCCTCTCTCAGCAGGTGTAAGTGGCAGTTCAGATGCTAACCCTTATCCTAGAGGTTGGGTATTCATTCATTCATTCATTCATTCATCCATTCATTCATCCATTCATTCATTCATCCATTTTATAAAAAATAACAAAATAAGATAAAAACTATCAGTTCGGAGTAGGACAAGACAAACCATCTGAAGGAAAAGATCCCAAGAGCAGACACGAGAATCAGACCCATTCATTCATTCACTCAGGAATCTTATAAAAACACTAAACAGGAAGCCATAATATATATGCAGAGGACCTGGTTTAGACCTGGGCAGGCCCTGTGCATGCTGCTTCAGTCTCTGTGAGTTCACATGAGCTTTGCTCATGTTGATTTAACGGATTGTTTTCTTGGTGTCCTCCACTTCCTCTGGTGCTTACACTTTTTCCACCTCCTTTTCTGCAGGGTTCCCTGGGCTCTGAGGGGAGGGATTTAATGGAAGAGACATCTCATTTATGGCTGAATGTCCCAAAGTCTCTCACTGTCTGCATAATGCCTGGCTGCCGATCTTTATATTTGTTCCCAAGTGTTGCTGGAGAAAGTTCTGTTGATAGCTGAACAAGGCACTGACCTATTAGTATAGCAGAATAGAAATAGGAGTCACTTATTTAATACATTTCTTTCATTGTTTTAGACCAGTATTATCTGGTTTTCCCTTAGGTCCCTGGGCTATCTAGTCTCAAGCAGCGTGGTCACCCAAGCAGTATCAAGTATGGGTTACCCCTTATGGAGTAGGCCTTAAGTCTGTCACCGGATTTTCCCTGTCCAATTACATAAGGGCAGTGGGAAAAGGGAAGCGGAGCTAAGAGTTGCAGAGACAGGGAAGGTCTTGGGGTAGCAGAGGAGAAAGGAGGATGGCTGTGGACATGAATCAGCATGGCTATGAACAGCCACAGGTTGTTATGATATCGTAAAGGTTAGAATATTGGGATAATTTGTCTAATCTAGGTGGTCAGCTTTTATCATTATCAACTGGTTCTGAAATTATTTCATTGGCATCTTATGTACAGAGAATTTATTGATATATAAATCTGATTGGTTAACTATAAGCATTGAATCTTGTTTTTAACCAGGTTACTGGGTATTGTATTATCAAACCATGAGGGTGGTGGATCTATTTGGTTATTGGAATGTGGGACAGAACTGGTGGGACCCCACTGGGTCACAGTGTTATGGCCCGCCAGTGCTGGTACCAGAGGGGAGTGTGGCCCAGTGGGGTCAGATAGTTGGCGGGTTGAGAGAAGCAGGAGCGTGGAGAGTTGGCAGGTTCTTTTTTAATATTTCATGCAATAAAGTCGATCGGTTATTGGTTGGTTACTCCCACAAACTTTGTGCAATCACTACCCTAGTATATATCTAACATGCCACACCATTATAGATAAGGGTTTGTGGCTGGTTTGGTGTTTACATTTCTCCTTTGGTAGCTGCAGAGCGCCTTCGTATACCAAGGACACTAGAACATAGGGGTGGAGGCAGTATGTAGACCCCAGCTCAACCTTTCCATGTTCAATGAATTATGTAAGTGTAATCTTCAGTAATTCTCATTCTAGCTCCTTTTTCCTAAAATGTCCCAGCTTTGAACCTCATCATCTTTATCATCATCCCTGCCTCCTCTCGTTGCAGACCTCTGCCAACCCCGTGGTCACACTCCTTAAGTTTCAGAGATTTTTTTCAGCTCATGATTCACTGCTACGCTTAAGAAAATGCCTCTTCATTCCTGGTGATTTCAGCTACATATTGATGATGCCCTAAACACGGCTTTCATTAGTCTTTGGTATCCTCCCTTCCAATAGTTTCATGTTACCCCCCCCACCCCACCCCCACACACACCTCTGCTAGTCTTCTTAGGATCAACCTCTGGTCCTGTCCCTTCCAAGATGCACAACCATTTGTCACCTCAAACATCCCATGCTAGGCTTTCAATCTACTCCTTCCCGTTTACTCCCTATAGTTCCCCTCTGCACCAAATTCTTTGCCCACTAGGACCTGCTCTATTAATTCAATCACTTGCTCTTTGTCCTTCACCCCTTCAAACTCTGATTTGCTTCTTCCCCTTTAAGCACCGTGGTCTATCATTACAAAAACTCTCTTGCACACAGCCTCAACTTCTTGTTTCTTCTTCAGGTTTTCAGCCCGAATTCAGTCATGCATGCTGACAGGAACTGCTTTATGTGAAGAGCTCAGAAGTTGAAATGGACCTAGAATGACTACAATCCCACATCCATGCCCTCTTACTCTCCTAGGTGTGAATTTCCTACTTTTCCTCTCTCTTCAAGCCTCTAGTGCCTTCATTCTTCTCAAAAGATGAAAAATAGAAATAACTGTAAGATCTATTCTATGGGTTCCCATTCTCTCAAATGATGATTTGCCAGCTTCTGTGGCATGCTCTCTTCTTGGTCCAGAGTTTCTACAAGTGGACCACCCCATCTCTTAAGGCTAACACCTCCATACATACAGCTAGATCCTTCTTCCTGTCAACTCTTCCCCCCCCCCGTTGGATTGTTCCACTGCACACAAGTGTACCACTGCATACAACATACTATCCTCCCAAGCACATCATCTCTTACTTTTCTCCCCTGTCACCATTGATGAAATCATTCTCCCAGTTGCTGAAGCCAAAACACATGTGGTCATTGCTTTTTGTTTTTTGTTTGTTTGGTTTTCTTCTTTTTTTTTTTTTTGAGTTTTTAATAGACACGTTGTCTTCAGCAATAAAAATAAAAGCTCATTTGATAACGTAATAAACATTACTACAATCAACTTTTTCAAGCCCAAAGAATGGAACTTGTCAATTCATATTTTGATTCAAGTATTACAAACTCCATTTCTGTTGACCTTGGGATTTTAATCTTGCCTAACATTGTTATATTTTTCATGTGGATAAACTCTGACTAGTGACCGAATCTGAAAAATCAAGCATGCACGTCAGTCATCTGAAACATTCTTCAACAAATTCCATATGTTCACTCTTACATTTTATTTCTTTAGGTGCCTGCTGCCTGAGAGTGTTAAAAGATGACTAACATAGTGGTCTACTCAAATATATATTAGAAAAAATTATGGTGAGAGACAACATTTTTCAAAATCATTAGATTTATTTTTTAATTAATTAACTTATTTTTTATACTCCATATTTTATTCCCTCCCGTGTCCACCCTCTGAATGTTCCACATTCCATACCTCCTCTAGATTCAATCCCCGCTACCACAAAAGAAATACAAAACAGCCTTGATTTTAAAGATGGTGTTTTTTTTAAAAAACCTTTTATAGATATGCTACAATCTAGGGGAAAAAAATGACTTCTTCATCTCTCCCTCTGGAGTGCACATAGGATTTAAAAGTGTCTAAACCACACACACATACAAACTATAAACTACAAATTTATTTTCTCAGAGAGTCGGATTACTTTTTTAAAGTATGAGTTTGCTAAAACTTATTCTTACATGGTTGAAGATTTTTTAAATTATTTCTAATATTAATAATTATTAGTTTCTATTCTTTCACAAGTTTAAGTATTAATAAAAAGTCTTTACAAAGCATCACTTTGACTACTGCATTGGGTGTAGTTCCTGGAAGGAAAAAGATGGATATATTCATCCATATTCTCTCAGTTGTAAAAATACTCACCTTAGACAGTAAATCCAGGAGCATAACAATAAGTTTGTACAATGAATGGGAAATTCAGGCCACATAGATCTAAAGTTGCAGTTACAGTCAGTAGAACTTCCTCGAAGTCTAGTGTCCACAGTGAGATAAATTCAGTCTTCTTCTTTCCTCAAAGGTTTCAAACTGCTGAGAAAGGAAGCTGAAAATGATGGCTGACTTTAATATTTGCTCTCCAAATATTTTTCTTGGTCTCAGTATCTAACTACATACATTCAATACTGTTCAATGGATTTGTAATGAGCTTGCAAAATGAGGGGAATTTTCTCACTCATTTGCCTGAAATGTTGGCTCACATCCATCTTTTTAAACAGAAATTAAGCTTTAAAAATGCCCACAAGTTCAGCTACTAAAACTCCTCTAAAGATCTTCCTAGCCAGTGGTCCCATGGATTGGGTCATCCTGAGGCCTGTGCACCGAGACCCACATGGTCATTTTTGACTTCTCTTTCTTTCACACCAACTATACAGGGGCCCGCCAAGGAATCGTGCTGGTTTTACTTTCAAAACCCAGTTGCTTCTCAACTGTCCAGCTACTATACATGGGTCTAGGCAAATAGCATCTAGTGTCTAGATTAAGACAGTGGTCTCCTACCTGGTTTCCATACATCTACCTTTACTGCCCCCATGCAGTAGGCAAAGTGATGTGTAAGCATAAGCCCACCATGTTAGCTCTCTCCACAAAGACCTGCAGTGTTTGCCTCACTTGCTCAACACAGAGACTGACAAGGCCTGTCCCTACTCCTTTTCAGCACTGCGATCTTCCATGCAGTGTGTAGAATAATCTAAGAGATACATTGCTATCCTCAACATGTAGTTTCCAAAGCCACCAGGAAAGTTTTCTTTATTCTAACTGACCAAAAAAGGAAATAAACATTCAGGAGCACACTTAGAAAGTTTATAGGGATAGTCCTAAAAGTGACCAATCATTTCATAAACATTCCATTATTAGAACTAGAGCACATGACCATATCCACCAGTAAGGGACACTGGGAAGTGTAGTCAGCTATGTGTCCAGGAAGTAAGATTGCCAGAACTTTGAAAAGCATAAAACAAAACAGGGAATTCTATTTAAAAGAAAATAACATTTCTGTTGAATATTCATATATTATATGTTATGAATATTTATAATTGTTGAATCTTTAAATAAAGAGGAATGAGGTCCCACTCTGTAGGAGGAAGAGTGGCAGCACCTCTAGGCAAACTCTGGGGGCCCTGCAGCCACAAAGGCATCTTCTGCAGGAGGACCTAACTGAGGACTGCCTGAGAGACCAAGGATTGCTGACACCGACAATGCCAGCCAATCAGGAACCACCATTTAGAAGAGACGCTTTCTTGAGACCAATGGGGCACAGGTGGAAGGTATTAAAAGAGCTTGCAGCAGTGTTCAGAGGAGCTTGCTGCGGTGTTTCCTACCTGTTCCCGGAGTCTCTGTTGTTAACTCTGAGCCACCTCAACTCCAACCCCCAAGGGCAGATTGGGTCGGGCAGCAAATAGTCCAGGGCACAGACAGCACTACTACATATCTTTATCTGAAAGGTTTAATTGTGTGTGTGTGTGTGTGTGTGAGAGAGAGAGAGAGAGAGAGAGAGAGAGAGAGAGAGAGAGAGAGAGAGAGAGAGTGTTCCTGCTTGAGTTGATTGTACCACATGCATGTAGGAGCTCATAGAGACTGGAAGAGGGTATTGAACCACTTGGAAGAGGAGTTCCAGGGAGTTCTAAGTCGCCCTGTGGATGCTAGGAACTAAACTTGGTTTCTCTACAAAAGCAGTAAGTAGTTTCAACACAAGTCAACTCTTCAACCCCCTCACTACATATTTTTAATATCTCTGTACTAATTACTTTTTTATTGTCAACAGCAAAATACCTAACCAAAGCAAATTAAGAAAGAGAGGATTTATCTGGGGCCACAGTTGAGGACACATGGGAGGATGGACTGATAACAGGAGCATCGGTCACCTGTTCCCATCACACGCACAGTCAGGAGCAGAGCAAGATGAAGGTAGGTACTCAGCTCTCTCCTTCGTATGCAGTCCAAGACTCTAGCCAGTGGAGTAATGTCATGTACATTTTGAGTCAGTCTTCTACCTCAATTAACCTGTAGAAATTGCCTCATAGATATGTCCGGAAGTTTGTCTCCTAGGCAAGTCTAGATCAGTAGTTCCAACAGGTTGTGACCCCTTTGAAAAGGTCATTTAATTTTTCAAAGGAGTCACTTAAAGCCATTGGAAAAGACAGATATTTACATTATGATTCATAACAGTAGGAAAATTGCCATTATAAGGTAGCAACAAAAAATAATGTTATGATTAGAGGTTACCACAAGATGAGGAAATGTATTAAAGGGTCTCAGCATTAGGAAAGTTGAGAACCACTGGTCTAGATCCTGTCAAGCTGGCAATATTCACCATCACAATGTCCCAGTCTTTTGACAGCATCTGGTACGGTTTGAATGGATCTTACAAAGTTCATGCTTTGGACACTTAATCTCCAATGCTAATGATGTTGAGAAGTGCAAGCCTTAAGAGGCAATTAGGTCATGAGAACAGAGCCCTTGTGACTGGATTGTGGTATTATCATGGGAGCAGGCTCATTATTAAAAAATAAGTTTGTCACAAATTCATGTTTAGACCTCTGTCACCATCTCACTGTTCAGCATAAGATGACACAGCAAGAAGGCCCTTGAAAAACTAGGGGAAACTTGATACTGAATGTCCCAGCCTTCAGAACTGTAAAGAGAACAGATTTTGACTATTTATAAATTACACAGGCTGCATTACTCCATTACAGCTGCTCAAAACAGATTAGGAAAGCATCCATTTCCGAATCCTAAAGACTAGTAATGACTCAAAATCAGCAAGACTGCAGAGTGCGCCAATGAATTCACAAAGGAATGGAAAAGTCTGCTTATGAAACACAAAGGCAAGAAACCACCAAGAAAGGTAAGCAATGGCATCTCTAGCCCAGCTAAAGATAATAACCACATCTGGAAAGATCTTGTAACTCGTTCACAGAAAAGCACCATTTGAGCATCACATTCATTTGGTGATTACTTGTTAAGATAGAGGATGGTAGAGAGAGCAGGTTTGAAGACCTCTCACAACTTTCCACCTGGAAGCTTTCAACCCTCTTTGTTGTCTACTTCCCCTGCCACGATAACAATTTTAACATCACATTACTTCCAGGAAAGGTAGTGAGTCTGACAGTTTCCATCCATTCACAACTTCCCATCCTACCAGCTGACTCCAACTAAGCTCGAAGTAACTGATGACTAATTCAAGGAACATTGAGTATGATTGATTGATTGACGGGGTCATAAAACTACCCCTTTGGATAAATAGAATTGAGTTTCATTGTATTAAGGTTTAGCCTTGGCTCTCAAAAGCATTTCAGAATGTTCCACATTATTAGAGGAAAGGTTAATTATTGGGGGATAAATGAGGAAATAAAGAAACTGTGACTATCAGAATGTCTGACCAGAGCCCTATTGGAGACCTCACTTTGGCGCAACACCTCAATGCTATGTTTATTCTCTGAATCCAACTAAACTTGACACTCTGGAGAGGCAGCCTACGTATTTAGAAAGGTATCAAACAATGTGGTTTCTATTTTCATATCATTTCCCACATTTCTGTTTCTTTATGGTTCTATTTTTGTAGTTCTAAAGCCTAACTATGATGTGAGACTATTCTGGGATGTTCAATTTTCTGTCTTTCCAACAGGACCCACATTACCATCCATTTGCCTTGAGAGGCCAGAGTCAGAAAGAGGTAATGGCTTCACTGAAGGAGGAATCCAGTTCAAGCTTCTTTGTAGATTTCTTTTTCAGTCTCCACGCTCCTCCTCTTCCAGGCCTATGCGATGGAAATGAAGCACAAAGGGCCACCATAATGCAGAAGACAAGTTGGGGAAGGTGTCAAAGGTCAGAGGTCCCTCAGAAACAAAGTCAGGGTTGAAAAGACTTTTGGTGAAGCACTTTAAGAGATCCTCAGTGCTATGTGGGGTGTGGGAGTTCTACTTGTCACATCTGTTCTTCTAGGGCAGACTTTAAAATAAAACCTCAGGACAAAAAAAAATTAAATGTTCCATTAATAGCATAGTTTTCATAAATATTTCCTCAGGAAAACTCCATCAATTCTTACATCCACAACACCTCCTGTGGGTGTTTATTTTGCTCTGTTTGGAATTAGGAGCCAACTCCATATGACTCAGACAGAGAGAGAGCAAAACTGACATATGACCGTCTGCCATCTTCATCCTGCTACTCAACCACAAAGGGACACCAGTTTGGGACTTTTGTTTTCAGTTAAACTATGATGTAGCAAGAATGAAATCTGACCAAATATGTTTGGTTTCCAGGTGTGGGTTTTTTGTGCACAACTGACTTCAATCAATTCCAAGCTGCCTACCAAACTGATATATCTCAAATATATATATATATATATATATATATATATATATATATATATACATATATATATATATATCTCAAATACATATATATGTAGATATATATGCACATGTATATCTCATATATATATATATATATATATATATATATATATATATCAAACTATATATGCCAAATAATATGAAGTCCATGGTGTCTATAGGGCTCTGACTTCTGGGCTGGGCCCAGTGAGCTCAGGCCAGAAATGTCAGCATGCATTCACAGTGTTTTAGTGTTCCAGATGGGATCATTTCCACTAATATTCATCCAAAGAAACTGGATGATATCACTTTAATTTTCCCTTTATCTAGGCCAGTGGTTCTCAACCTGTGGGTCATGACCCCTTTGGGGGTCACATATCAGATGTATATCAGACAATATAAGATATTTAGATATGGACTGGAGAGATGACTCAGAGGTTAAGAGCACTGACTACTCTTCCAGATGTCCAGAGTTCAATTCCCAGCAACCACATGGTGGCTCAAAGCCATCTGTAATGGGATGTGATGCCCTCTTCTGGTGTGTGTCTGAAGGCAGCCACAGTGTACTCATATACATAGAATAAATACATCTTTAAAAAGATATTTACATATTATACATAACAGTAGCAAAATTATAGTTATAAAGTAGCAACAAAATAATTTTATGGTTGGGGTCAGCACAACATGAGGAACTGTGTTAAATAGTTGCAGCATCAGGGAAACTGAGAGCCATGGCCTAGACTACTAACATTTAGGCAAGTCTTTTGGTGCTAAACACTATTCTTTTTTTCTTTTTTTTTTTTTTATTTATTTTCTAAGTTTTTTTTTATTTACATTCCAAATCATTTCCCCTTTCCCATTTCCTCCCTCCCCGAAAGTCCCATAAGCCCCCTTCCCTCCCTCTTTTCCCCATTCAACCCCCTCTCACTTCTCTGTCCTGGCATTCCCCTACATCCAGTCTTTCCAGGACCAGGGGTCTCTCCTTCCATCTTCTTAGAAATCTAGTGATATGCGAATTGTGTCTAGGGTATTCCGAGATTCTGGGTTAATATCCCCTTATCAGTGACTGCATACCATGTGTGTTCTTTTGTGATTGGGTTACCTCACTAAGGATGATATTTTCAAGTTCTGACCATTTGCCTAGGAATTTCGTGAATTCACTGTTTTTAATTGCAGAGTAGTATTCCATTGTGTAGATATACCACATCTTCTGAATCCATTCCTCCGTTGAGGGACATCTGGGTTCTTTCCAGCTTCTGGCTATTATAAATAAGGCTGCTATGAACATAGTGGAGCATGTGTCCTTATTGCATGCAGGTAAAGCCTCTGGGTATATGCCCAGGAGTGGTATAGCCAGATCCTCCGGGAATGTCATGCCCAGTTTTCTGAGGAACCGCCAGATTGCTTTCCAGAGTGGTTGTACCAGCTTGCAATTCCACCAGCAGTGGTGCTGGCTCAGCTGGAGGTCAACATGCAGAAGAATGCAAATTGACCCATTCTTATCTCCTTGCACTAAGCTCAATTCCAAGTGGATCAAGGATCTCCACATAAAACCAGATACACTGAAACTAATAGAAAGGAAGCTAGGGAAGAACCTTGAACATATGGGCACAGGGGAGAATTTCCTGAACAGAACTCCAATAGCTTATGCTCTAAGATCAAGAATAGACAAATGGGACCTCATTAAATTACAAAGTTTTTGCAAGGCAAAAGACACTGTCAAAAAGACAAAGCGGCAACCAACTAACTGGGAAATGATCTTTACCAACCTTACATCCGACAGAGGGCTAATATCCAATATATACAAAGAACTCAAGAAGTTAAACTCCAGAGAGGCAAGCAACCCTATTAAAAAATGGGGTACAGAGCTAAACAAAGAGTTCTCACCTGAAGAATATCTAATGGCTGAGAAGCACCTAAAGAGATGTTCATCATCCTTAGTCATTAGGGAAATGCAAATCAAAACAACCCTGAGATTCCATCTCACACCAGTCAGAATGGCTAAGATCAAAAACACAGGAGACAGCAGTTGTTGGCGAGGATGTGGAGAAAGAGGAACACTCCTCCACTGCTGGTGGAATTGCTAAATGCTATTCTTAAACTTTGGAATGTGTGACAATTACCTGAGGAGACTCTCACCATCTTTGTCTTCTCTTTCTTCTGAGCTTCAGAAATCAAGGGACAAAAAAATGCCTGGCATGCCACACTTTCTTAAGAGACCAAATGTCCTCTCGGGGAAAGCCATGCTTTCTCTTGAAATTACTAAGCTTACTCTGTAATTTAAGTAATAAGTATTTAGTAATTAAGCAACTTAGAATTTAAGTAATAAATATTACTAAAACACTAAGCCTATGCCCATACTTACCTTATGAAGACCACGTGTCAAAAGCACAAGCTAAGCTAGGTCGCTGGGACATCCCTTCTGCATCCGTGGTATTTCAAGCATCTGTAGAAAGAGTCACACAGAAACATCACCAGACTCAGGCCCTGCTACATGTGCCCTCATCTCATCTAGCAAGGAAGTAAAAAATATTCTTCATTTTTTCCTCACTTACTCAGCAATCATTTCTTGAGAGTCTTCAGAATTTCATGCCTAATATCACTGGGCACAAAAAGAATAAGAAATATGAATATTAACTCAAAGGATGCACTGCAATATCTTACCTTCATTTTGAAAAAGTTATTCCTAAACTTGAATAGATAATAACAACTCGACAGAATGGTAGGTGTCGCAAGTCTGAGTTTCCAATGCAAATCTCCATTCTTCCTCATGTTCCTGTTCACTGCCCCTATTTGGGTCCCTTTTGTAGATAGATATTTCACATCTTACATTCCTTTCATATACTGACATGGAGATATGTAAACCACACATATCTTTCTTTATAAGCAGGTGGCAAGCCTTTGAGGGAGGGAGTTCAACTTCATTCCTTCTTTTTATGTATTCTAAAGGTTCTAAAGAAATATTTGTTAAGTAGATCAGTAAAAATGAATATGATATTCATGCTGCCTGCCTTGCTTTGTGGGGACTGCCATCTTCAGTCACAATGATCCCCACCCCCAGCATAAGACATGGCCTACATACTTAGCAAGGTCTCCAGAACAGCTGGCGAAGCAAATGGGATGTGAGCAGTTTACACTGGTAATCAGTACTGAACCTCCCTTCCTTGAAGAGAAGGATCTATTCTGCATCTTCACAACCCACATTTGCAAAACCTTTCTGAGCTCTTCAAATCCTTGGTTTCATTTCCTCTCTCTTGCACTCCTCTCTCTTCTCTCTTCTCTCTTCTCTCTTCTCTCTCTCTCTCTCTCTCTCTCTCTCTCTCTCTCTCTCTCTCTCTCTCTCCCTCTCCCTCTCCCTCTCCCTCTCCCTCTCCCTCTCCCTCTCCCTCTCTCTCTCCTTCTCATAGATTCTTTGTGGAACTTAGTAACATGGAGTTAGCCCACCAGAGCCATTGGGTGAGCATTTCAACAGTGTCCCAGCAAGGGCAAGGGGAAGGGCAAGCTCTCCTGCTCTGGGCACTGCCAGTGCCCACATCATCAGGGCCAGCTCTAGGCTGCCCAGATGAGGTACAGGCCCACTCTCCAGGGTGCTGAAGCTTTTGAGGGATGTGACCAGCTCTCCCACCTGCCAAGTTGAGAGGCAGGGCATAGCTCTCATGCCTATGCCACCAGGGCCAGCTCTACTGTGCTGCCCATGTGAGGTGCTCTTAACACTGAAATAGATAGAGGGTTGTTCCCACTTTACTATTGGAAAACTTGAGCACCACAAGCGACAACTGACCTGCCTACCTAGTAACTTATACCAGATATGTTTTTCTTCATTCTGTTCTCCTCCCTGAGAGACTGGCCCACATAGGCACTATCAACAGCTCAGCTATTCTCCAGCTCTCTCTGAGACCCAGTACCACTCCTTGTTGACCCCCAGAACTCTACCCTTATCTTTGTGAATACTCTTTCAACTAAGTACTCTTTAATTGCCCATAATAGATATACCATCTGTCTTGCTGGAATCCCGAGGGCTATATGTTAGTCTTGATCCTGCCTTCTAGCTCTTGCCCCATCCTTTGACCTCCAATTCTAATACTCGCTAGTCCTGATACCAAATTAGAAGAGCCGTCTCCTCACTATGCACCCACAGCTCCTGCTAATTGATACGTGTAAGGGACTGCCATGAGAGCAAAAGCTTCCGGAATCGAGGCTGTTCCACTCTGCCAGTGAGCTCAGACGTCTGTACCTGCAGACAGCTCCAGCTTTCTCTCTCAGTAAACAAATGTGCTCCAGCTGCTGGGACATTAATGGAAGCCAGACAATGCAATGACTCATCAGATAGGCTGAAGTCACTTGACCCCCTGTGAGTCAGACAGATTCTGCTGTCAACAAAGCACTGATCTGAATAAAAACCAAACCAACCCTTTGCCTCCTGTGAGTCCCTGGCAACCAAGTAGTTAAAAAAAAAAAGATACTGGGACTAAAAAGCCTATGGAATGCCCCACCACCCCACCACCCCATCCCTGCTCCCCAAATACCCAATCCTTCAAGTCCTCCATCTCCCTTTGTTAGCCTTCTCCTTTTCTCCCCCACCTTAAAAAAAAAAAAAGAAGGATATTTCTGAAAATGAATCAGATAGCGAATCACAAGGGCTGCGTTTCTGAGATAAGGAGCAGAGGCCAACAGCCTGCCAGCCAGCCACTTTGCTTTAATCATTTTGTGGTACTTGGTACCCACACCTCTGAAGCCTTGCTTTTCCATCTTTCCATTTCAGCTCTAACAAGAAACTCAATTTGAGAGGCGAGTACCCTCGGCTGGCTTTTCATCCAGCCTTGTTCTTATTTAGTACCTTCCTCTCTTGGTTAAGCCTCCTTCAGCTTTTGCAAATTTAACAGCCTTACCACTGACCTATCCTTGCAAGCGTTTGAGTGTGAGAGTCACAGAATATGTTGAGCATTACATGTTCAGTGAGATAACATTGCACATATATCAGGTGTCTATCATATACGGGAGCTTTTCCTTATCCATTGAATTGTCTTATTAACTCTGGCAGACAGCACATATGTGCATACTTTACCGAAGAGGACAGGCCCAGACAAGGGTTTAGCTACAGTCATATGGTTAACAGTGAAAAGAAATTTCAATTCGGCTTGGCCTATCCATACACTTCTCTATTATCCCATTTCTTTCACTTAAATTTCAAATAGCTACAACTCTAGACAGAACCCTTCATCACAAATTAATACACCTTATTATTTTTGGCACTTAAGCTTAGCACTTATTTACTGAGCACATTCTATCCACTGATTGTTGTGCAGAATACCAGGGTCACAAAGCTGGAAGTTCTCATCTTCCAGAAAGCTCCCATCCTGACTAGAGGAGAAGCTAAGCAATTTCTTTTAAAGCAACTGGTTTCCTTTGAGACCTGGGATCATATAAAATATTAGGTCAGCATCAAACCTGAGGGACATCTGCTTCTTAATTTAAGACCCAAACAGGTGAACAGTTGTAGGTAGACATATGGAAAAATTGGGAAAGCAAAGAGAAGAGACCATCAGTACAATAACCTGACCAGAGCTTAAGGGTATGAACGTTTGAAAGAGAAACTGTTTCCAAAAGTCTGGGGACATAGGTTACTGCTCCTCATTGCAGGACTCATTCATTAAACTAACATTTCTTGAACACATTTGAGCTATAAATGGGGCAACAGGAAGAGAGTCAGACAAGTAGGTCAATGTTTACAGCTCAACAGGAGAAAAATCATAGCAGCGATTATAACATCCCGAGAACACAAGAGAGGAGAATTCATGAATGGGGACAGTGCAGAAAGACCAGGTATGATAGGAAGGAGATAGTAGTTCAAGTGGGAATTAGCTAAGGGAGGTAGTTAGGAAGAAATTTCCAGGAAAAAAAAAAAACAAAAAACGGGACATGGGTTATACACAGGAATGAAGGCAAAAAGAACCTCAAGACTTTGTGTGGGAACCATTGAACAAATACCTAAGTTTAAAGTCAGCCAGAGATGCATCCTTTGTAATTTAATGCTTTTAAGTAATACAGTCATGGTAGAAAATTAACCATTAAAAAAGGAAATTCATTGAAATCATATTCCCATGCCTGTTCCCAGCCTCTTCCTCCCCACACCCTCCCTCTCCTCACACCCCACACTCTGATCCTCAGCCCTTAGAGGGCTACAAAGAGGGCTTATGGGTCCTCAGGATGTGGGTACTAGGGTTCTGTGTGCTCTGAAGATACATGAGTCTTCTTCATCATTGTGTCGCTTGAGGGAAATAAATTCTGCAGCCTAATATTTTGGAAGAATGATTTTCTTGGATTGCTATCCTTGTTTGTTAGTCTTCGTGAATGGTCTGCCTCTGGGATGCAGTACACTTCCATCTTATAAACAAAGAAGTGAGACTTGGAAAGGTCAGGTGATGACTTAGTTCTCTTTCAGAGAAGGAGTCCTATCATTCACCTGATGACTAAAGCTGGAAACCCAAGTCTTTCTCTCCTTATATCCAGTCAATCACCCACTCTTTCTGATTCAAAGTCCCTATTTTTCAAACCATCCTCTTCTCTTCACCTCCATCACCATCCTCTTTTGTGGCTCTCACTATTCCTCATCTGGTCAATATTACGTTCTCTCTCTCTCTCTCTCTCTCTCTCTCTCTCTCTCTCTCTCTCTCTCTCTCTCTTTCTTCTTCAGGCTGATGTTACCTCTAATCTGTTTCCCATTCTGCTGCTGGAATGGTCTAACACATAAATCTTGGGTGTTTTTCTGCCTCAAAATTCTTCATGGTTCTCAGTTTCTAGGAATATATATATATATATATATATATATATATATATATATATAAATGTAGATATCAGGCATGTTTTATGGCTGGGCCCCAGACACATTTCTTAACCTCCCACCACAAATAATGCTACAAAACAAAACAAAAATCCAATTTTCTAGAACTCTCCAGGTCTTTCATACTCTGAGTCTTTGCCAAGCTAATTTGTCCAGAACACTCATCCTTCCCAGAAAACAGCTTGTCCTCCAAATCATGTACTTGATTTTCTAGAAACCACTTATCTCCCCAAGCAGAGACAGACCCTTTTTTCCTATGAGTTGCTTATGTCTCATTGTTTAAATGTCTGTTCCCCCAAATTGATGTCAGTGGGATGTGATTGGTGGAGTCCTTGCACCAGGATTAATTCATTCATAACCTAATGAGTTATCAAGAGCGGGACTTTAATATAAAATAAACTCTCTCTAACATAATTGTTCTGTCTTGATGTCACACCCTGTGTCAGACTTCAGGACTGCAGAGTGTCAAAGAAGAGCAAGGGCAGACTCTCATAGATTTGAGAACTGTGATAAATCAACTTGATTTCTTGATAAAGAACTCAGGAAGAAATGTTCTTTTATAGCAACAGATGATATAAAGACAATATCCACAGTCATCTCTCTATCTAATGGTTTGTGTTTCTCTGTCCTAAATTTCAACTTCTTTCCATATAAAAACTGGTCTCCCTCTAATTTCAGGTCCACAGTCCTTAGGATGGTATTGATGATGTGTTAAGACTTTGGTTTGTGCTTCTGAGTCTTTATTACATGAATGACTCTAAATCCCAAACTCCTTTCATCCATTGCTCCAGGCTGTCTCTCTAAATGCCAGGATTATCACTGGTATGGCTCCACAAGGCTCATGAAACTGAAGAGAATTACTTGTATTACGAGTATATGGTCTAATCTCAATATGAATCAAGAAAGATCCTGGTGGATACCATTATAGAAAACTGCAACCAATCAAAATGTAGAACCATAGAGTCAGTTCCAACTAATCTAAAGCACAACTCCTGGACTTAAGGCTTGCGCATCATTTCAAAAGAGGTTAAAAAAAAAAGGCTTTAAGAGACAGAGAGATAGAGCCAGAAGCTATACTCACAAATTCTCACCAACATGACTGCCTACGTATGAGCAGGATAAGGACAACACTAACAGACAAACTTGCGTGGACAGGGAAGCCCACTAGGCCTCAGCCTTACAGAGAATGACAGACAATTGAGGACTGGAGAAACAGGCTTCCCTAGGGGAAAGCACACCAACTGATTATTTGATAACAAATGGTCAGTCCTCAGTAACATTATACAGACAAAGTGAGTCGTATTTAGGTATTTAGAAACACAGATAGATAGATAGATAGATAGATAGATAGATAGATAGATAGATAGATAGATAGATAGATAGACATAAACACACACACATGTGACAACCGTTAATGAAAAAAGAGGCAATAAATAAATGTGAAAGAGAGTAAAGAGAGGTATTTTAGAGTGTCTGAAGAAAGAAAGAAAAATGTACCTCTATTACAATCTCAAAAAACACACATTGAAATATAACTTTTTAATATATAAAATAAATAAATACTTCTCTTAAGGAAAGAAAGAAAGAAAAGAAAGGAAAAGACCAGGAAAGTCCTCTAAGATACCCAGTCATTGTGAGGGTGAAGGGAACTTTCAGGAAAAGCAGAATTAGTTGACTCAGAAATTAAGACAAATTTTACCAACTTCCCAACTTTGCCTTCAGCAGGTCTAGACTCAAACAGCTATGAGTGGACTTTTAAGCTTAATAAATTTTATTATTAATCATGTACTGACCACTGTTATGCTACTATATGGAACGAAGAAAGAAATCCTGTATTAAGAGCCCAGAATCCTAGACAAAATTACTGCTACAAGAGCATTTCCTCTAATTATTGATCCTAAGGGTCTGTATGTAAGGGTCATTCCCACAGCTGTCATACCTTCCAAACTCCAGAGATGCTTTCCTAACAAGCATCTATGTTGGGGAGGAGGAGAAAGAAGAGGAGGAAGATGACGATGATACAGGTAACGTTTGAAGTTGTCTTCAAGTCCTTTTTGCTATACATTCGTGTTTGAATTTATTTTTCAGTACAGGGTCTCATTATATAGCCCTGGCTGGCCTGAAGCCCACTACATAGACTAATCCAACTTCAAACAGTGACCCACCTGTCTCTGCCTTTTGAGTGCTGATATCAAAGTTATACACTATCATACCTTGCTGAGTTTTTAGTTATACAAGTTATATCATGTATAAATGTAAAATGGAAATAAATATAAAGATGATTTATATTATTGTCTAACTGCACTTTGAGGGTTCATCCCAAGTATGCATAAGTGTTCAGCCCAAACATGGAGAGTGCCTCAAAATGAAACATTCTCAACGGCTTCATTTAAGAAGATGTCCAACTTCAAAACTTAAGCAAGTATCTATTTCTGTTTTTTCATGTACCAAACACTGTGCTAGACTACTTCATCCATATTTCCTCACTTAATCACCCCAGAAGATATATTATCCATCATAAATAATACAGCTTATATGTAATCCCTGAGTCTGTGTATTGAAACTTACTCCACAATGCAATAGTAATGAGACGTGGAATATTTAATAGGTTATTATCTCGTGAGAGCAGGAATGTAGGAGTGAGTGAGTGTTATCACACGGAATGGATTACTCCCCCTTTTTCTTTCCTGCCTCATGCCCTCTCAACCTTCTATCTTCTGGCACAGGATCATGGAGCATGGAGGCCCTGTCCAGACATCAGTGCTGGCCTCTTTCTTTTCCCAACCTGCAGAATTGTGAGCCGAGAGAATTTATATTACTTATAAATAATTTAATATATCATAGTCTGCCATAGTACCACAAAACACAGAAGGAATTGCTACCAAGCAAGGTCGTTGCTGGAATAATAAGTAACTGAAAATCAAAAGTGACTTTGGAACTAGGCTAGTGGGTGACAGTCAGAAGAATTTAAGAAAATGGCTTTTAAAAGGTCTACATTTCTGTACATGGGGTGTTCATTGAAATGCCAGAGACTTGGGAGAAGGGAAGGGAACGTCTTATGTGACATGATCAGAATGTTGGTAGAACTGTGGGTAGTAAAGGGCAATCTGATACGATGTCAGGTGAAAATAAGGAATATGTTGTAAGAAACAAGTAAAAATGACCTTTGTCATAAAGGAGCAAAGAATGTGGCAGAGCTGTGTTCGTGTTCTAGCAAGCGCGTCCAACCTTTTGGACATTGCGACATGACATTGGCGTCTCAACGCTCATGCTCAAGAAACACTCAATTGAGTTACAGAAATAAATGAATAAATGAAATAATAAAAAAAAACGAAATGTTTTAAATAATCTTTGGGTTTTGTTAGCCCACATAGATAGCTCTACTCAGCATCAGGTAGCAGATTAGACACACCTAGGGTCTCTGAGGATGGTAGAATGCATAGTGAGCTAGCGTGTTCAGTGGAAGAAACATCTAAGCAAAACACTGCACGGTGATCTTCATACTGGAACTGTACAGTAAAATGTTAGAGGAAGAAAAGTATTTAAAGACAACACATAATGTAAAACAAATAATGGAAATTATATGGAAAATGTATAGCCTGTCTACTTGAAAGTAAAGAAATATGTTTAAGAGCAGACCAAAACTATATGGCCAAGTGACCCTTTGGTAAAGAACCATCTCTGAATAGAAGACCCTAGAGCTATATCTCAAATTTTAGACAGGAAGGAGGATTTCCTGCAGCATCTGGTCTAGAGCCCTGTCTTAAGAACAAGAGTTTCTTATAGGCAGGATATATTTTGGGTCAAAAGTTTTGTGGGTGAGTTGGTGTCCCTATCACTCCAATGGGGTTCCTGCCTGGCTACAGGAGATAGCCTCTTTAGGTCCCAAATCCCCACTGCTGTGAGTCTCAACTAAGATTATCCCTGTTGATTCCTGGGAGACTCCCCCATTCCAGGTCTCTGGCATGTCGCCCCCCAACCCCCACATTGCAGATTTCCATTTATTCTCCTGACACTCTGGTCCTCTCTCTTGTCTCTCCCCACACCTGATCCTGAACCCTCTCCCAATTCTCTCTCTGTCCTCTCTCCCACCCAGTTCCTGCCTTTCATCTGCCTCTTCTAAGGTAGATTCAAGCAACCTTGCTTGGGCCTTCCTTCTTGCTTAGTTTTGCTGGGTCTTTGGAGTATAGTGGGGGTCCTGTATTTTATGGCTAATAGCCACTTACAAGTGAGTACATACCATGCATGTCATTTTGGGTCTGGGTTACCTCACTCAGGATGATATTCTCAAGTTCTGTCCATTTGCCTGCAAAATTTATGATGTCTTTGTTTTTAATGACTGCATAGTATTCCATTGTACAGATATACCACATTTTCTTTATCCGTTCTTCAGTTGAAGGACATCTAGGTTGCTTCCAGTGTCTGACTATTATGAATAAAGCTGCCATGAACAGAGTTGAGCAAGTGTCTCTGTGGTATAGTGGGGCATCTTTTGGGTATATGCCCAGGAGTGGTATAGGTTGAATCTTGAGGTAGAACTATGCCCAGTTTTCTGAGAAACTTCCAAATTGATTTCCAAAGGGTTTGTACAAGTTTGCACTCCCACCAGCAATGAGGAATGTTCCCCATGCTTCATATCCAGTCTCTGACACTATTAATGACATTCTGTTATGCTTGCAGACAGGAGCCTAGCATAACTGTCCTCAGAGTGGCTCCACTCAGCAGCTAATTGAAACAGATGCAGACAACCCCAGCCAAACAGTGGATGGAGTTGGGGTACTCTTATAGAAGAATAGGAGGAAGGATTGTGGGCCCCAAAAGGAATAGGAACCCCACAGGAAGACCAACAGAGTCAACTAGCCTGGACCCTTGGAACTCTCAGAGACTGAACCACCAACTAAAGAGCATATACAGGCTGGAACTAGCTCCCCTCAACCCCTGAACATATGTAGCAGATGTGCATCTTGGTCTTCATGCAGATCCCCCAACAACTGGAGCAGGGGCTGTCCCTAAAGCTATTGTCTGCCCATGGAGTCCGTTTGCCTAACTGGACCACTTTGTCTGACCTCAGTGACAAGGGATGCTCCTAGCCTTGCAGATACTTGATATGCCAGAGTGGAGTGATACCCGAGGGGGGGGAAGGGGGGCTCCACCCTCTCACAGGAGAAGGGGATTGGGGGCAAAGGGAGGGACTGTGTAAGAGGAAGATGGGAGGTAGTGATCAGGATGTAAAGTGAAGGAAAAATAAGAACAAGGGTTTCAGGCAGATAGCCCTGGCACCTCAGCAGTCACTCTCCTGGGGTGCCTCAAATGTCTGCTCTCCAATCCTTGACACGAAAACTCCTGGCTGTCCCAGATGTGACTCACGTGAATACAGATACAGCTCATAGCTCTATAGGGCCACACATTAAGCCTTGCCTATATCCACATGACAAATTGTTCTGCAGGATGCAAGGACTTTGTAGGCATGCCACCTACTTCTAGAGTTCCAAGGATGTTAACCAGAGACTCTGGTAGAAACATGTCATGGGAATGGAGCCACTGTGAAGATTCTGCAACAGAGTAATGCCCAGTAGAAGATGGACTACCTCTGAAACGTTACTCCAGAAGAGTAGTAATCATAGCACTGCATACATAACCAGAGAGTAGAGGTGTGCTTAAAACTCAGTACAAAACAGACAAGACAGAGAATTATTAATAACATTTAGAGAAGTGAGATCTGAAAATTTTGCCTAATGCCTCACAGAAATGAGTGATGGGAAAAGAATTTCAGTGGAGGCCTTGTGAATTTTTCATCACATTCTGTATATCAGTTATGAGCTTCTGCAACTGCATGTGAAGAAATCTAGCTTTTGCGAATTAAAGAGTGGCTTGTATTTTTAATATCAGAATGCCCCATGTGTGGAATCCAGACTAAGAGACTCTACAGAAGTACCAGGAACTAGTAATATTCTCTCCTAATATTCTCTCTCTCTCTCTCTCTCTCTCTCTCTTTCTCCTGCCTGACATCCTTAGCAGGATATTTTGTCACAAATGTTTAGCCTACCTCCAGGAATCATAACTATATTCCTAACAGAAAAATGAAAATGAGGGTAAAAGCTAAAAAGTCACTTAAGAAATGACTCAGTCCACTGAACAGGCTTTCTCAGAAAGCCACTTGGAAACCTGATCTCACATTTTACTAACCAGAACTGTGTCACAGAGACATCTGTATTTCCAATCTGGGTATTTTAAATTGTATATTATTATTATTATTATTATTATCATTATTATTATTATTATTATTATTTCTCATAAACAAACGAGGATGAACTTAGGAATGACAAGGAATATCTGCCACATGACTTCTGCCCTCACCCTAAAACTACCACACAATTGTGTCTATTACATAAACTAACCCAACATTGGGATTCCCCAAACACAGTATTTTCAAGTTGTGTTGTCTGTCTCCCCCTTCCAATGCAAAAGTGGTCTTCTCTTAGATGAGTATTTATAATCTACTAATGGTTTATGGAAGAGGGAGAAATATTTTCTTCAGTGGTGTAGCCATTGGTAAGATGCCCACACTCCACTAAAGCAACCCAAGGAAGAAAAAACTCAGAACTTAACCTTGAAACCTATTCTGTATGAAAGGGGACTTAGCTGCTAAAGTTTCTAGTCTAACTATAAACAGACTATATATCACCCATCTATGCTAGCTTCTTAGAATTAGGAGATATTACTTGTCTATATCTGTACCCAGCATCACTACCAAAGCAATTGCCAAAGAAAAGATGCAAAAAATAGAAAAGTTGTCTTTTTGTATTGAGATTAAATGATTCTTCTAATCTTAAAAAGATGTGGTCGGGCTGGAGAGATGGCTCAGCGGGTAAGAGCACTGACTGCTCTTCCAAAGGTCATGAGTTCAAATCCCGGCCCCCACATGGTGGCTCACAACCATCCGTAAGGAGATCTGACGCCCTCTTCTGGTGTCTGAAGACAGCTACAGTGTACTTACATATAATAAATAAATAAATCTTTAAAAAAAAAAGTGGCTGTTTTTAAAAAAAAAAAAAAAGATGTGGTCTCTCTTAGTCCATCCCATTCAACTGTGTTGATAGCTCAGACAAAAAGCAGTACAAAGAGTGAAATATTAGGTCACATCCCAGGGGACAGTCAAGATGGTTAAAAGGCTCTTCAAGAACTCTGAAAATAATACTAACTGGGAAGGTAGCAGATTCTCGTGATCCTGACACATGACACTGAGAAATGGGCTCTACAGAACAGTCACTAGCCCCAAATCCAAAAATTCACCACACTCCCTCTTGTACTGGCTGGTTTTTGTGTCAACTTGACACAGGCTGCAGTTATCAGAGAAAGGAGCTTCAGGTGAGGAAATGCCTCCATGAGATCCAGCTGTGGGGCATTTTCTCAATTAGTGATCAAGGGGGAAAGGGCCCCTATATATAGTGGGTGGCGCCATTTCTGGGCTGGTAGTCTTGGGTTCTATAAGAGAGCAGGCTGAGCAAGCCAGGGGAAGCAAGCCAGTAAGGAACATCCCTCCATGGCCTCTGTATCAGCTCCTGCTTCCTGACCTGCTTGAGTTCCAGTCCTGACTTCCTTTAGTGATGAACAACAATGTGGAAATGTAAGCTGAATAAAACCTTTCCTCCCCAACTTGCTTCATGGTCATGATGTTTGTGCAGGAATAGAAGCCCTGACTAAGACACCTCTATAACCTGCCTATCTGTGTTCCTGAATTCCTGCCATACCCTCTGGGGAAAGTCTGTCACCATGAATGACTTAAGAAGCTATAGTTATTACGTTTTGCCCAAATTCTTATAAATGTAAAAATACTGTAAAGGTGGTGAGAGGAAGAGTCTCCAAATTGTTAGAAGTCTTACTGGAACCAGTTGGGGCAAGACACTGGCTCTCTGCCAGGATGTCCATGGTGTTCAGGGATTGCAAAAGTGTGGGACTTTCCCGCTGAGTTCTTTGGGAAAGTCAGGAACTTGCTTAATTATTTATTAAGAGCATTTTGCTTGCCAAACCCTGCACTAAGTGCTTGGAGGTGGCAGAATTTTAGGGAAAAATATACATTCCAGTTAGTGGTGGCACATACCTTTAATCCTAACACTTTGGGAGGGAGAGGCAGATGGGTCTCTGTGAGCTTGAGACCAGTCTAGTCTACCAATCAAGTTCCAGGACAGTCTTGGAATTAAAAAAGAAAAGAAAAGAAAAGTTAAATAGAGTTAATCTTTAGAAGGGATGAGAAACAAGTTCAATGTATAGTACTTAAAGAAGAGAAAACAGGCATGATCTGCAAAAGCAGGTTCCAGACAGAAACTGAAAGATTCTTAGGAGTTTCCTGGCATAGGAAACTCACATGACTGGACGGACTCATACAGATCTTTGAAATTGGAAGCTCAGACTTAGGACAAAAAGACTCTTTAAAATATTATTTCCCTCAGTTAGCTTAAAACTAAGGTTTTATAAGCCATGATCCTGTCATACAAAGGAAAATGAGAACAAAAATGTTGATAGTAAAATTGGATTCTTTTCTAGATTAAGTTTCATGATGTGAATTTTATTTCCAAGAAATATGGAGTGTCAGGGACAATACTTTTCTCTCCCAGATGAAATATAAGACAGAATACATTCAGCAATAAAGAACAATAATCATGAGAGATAGAGGAGGGAGAGGAGTCATATGATCGAGGCAGGTTAGTGCCTTGTGAGCTTTCAGGCGATGGCTCTGAGAGCAGGGACAGACACGAGGCCTGGCAGACACCATGAGGTGAAGAGACATAACTGAACGTCCAAGTAGAGCAACTAGAGTTTTTGGTGTAGAGGGTCCCAAGTTTTCTGCTCTGCCTGAAAACCACAAAAGTGAGGTAAAGTTGACTTTACCTTATTTCCATCTAGAAAAATTTATAAACAAGACCCTAAAGGTCAAGCTATTTCTCAGTACCTTATCTATATCTTGGGGCAAAGGTCAAGAATATTCAGAGGCACACACACATATCTAGCATCCAATGATTGAGTGCACAATATTCAGTATCTAATCAACAACAAAAATCAATATTGAGTGCACAATATTCAGTATCTAATCAACAACAAAAAGCCTATCAAAAATAAGAAAGAGAAGTATCCATAAAGAGAAGAAAATTCAACACCAAACACCAGACATAGCTGACAGAGTTAGTAGAAAATGGGCATTGAAGCAATGGTTGTAACTGTGTGTCTTAGGGGTTACTGCTGTGAACAGACACTATGACCAAGGCAACTCTTATAAGGACAACATTTCATTGGGACTGGTTTACAGGTTCAGAGGTTCAGTCCATTATCATCAAGGTGGGAGCATGGCAGCATCCAGGAAGGCATGGTGCAGGAGGGGCTGAGAGTTCTACATCTTCATCTGAAGGCTGCTAGTGGAAGACTTCACTTCCAGGCAGCTAGGATGAGGGTCTTAAGCCCATACCCACAGTGACACACCTACTCCAACAAGGCCACAACTCCTAATAGTGCCACTCCCTGGGCCAAGCATATACAAACCATCACACTGTGTAAAATGCTAAAGACTGAACATGTGTGAGGTATCTATGACTAACGATTGTGTGGCACTTTTTCTTGACTCATGCAAACACACACACACACACACACACACACACACACACACACACAATCTACTCAGCCCAGATAGAGAACCTGTAACAGACCAAAATACAGATACTACCAAAGTCCACCTTGGTGCACCAATGAGTTTTATTGGAGTCACTATAGAAATATGGGTGGGAGTGACTACGAAACAAGAGGACTCAAAGACAGCTGCACTGCTGAAGACCCCTGCTCCCAGCATGAGTGACAGCTCACAGAAGCTAGGAACCCAGAACACCTGCACAGCCTGCAGGCAGCTCAACAAGGGGAAGGTAGTTCAACTAATCTGAGTCTCTTAGTTATGGTTTCTGTTGCTGTAATAAAACACCATGACCAAAACAACTTGCAGAAGAAAGTCTTTATTTGTCTTAAGTTTCCACGTCACAGTTTATCATCAAAAGAAGCCAGAACAGGAATTCAAGCAGGGCAGGAACCTGGAGGCAGAAGTTGATGCAGAGGCCACAGAAGGGTGCTGCTTACTAGTTTGTTTCTCATGGCTTGCTCTTACAGAATTCATGACCACCAGCCCTGGGATAGCACCACCCACAATGGACTGTAGGCCCTTCCCTATCAATCACTAACTGAGAAAACGCCCTACAGTCAGATCTTATGGAGGCATTTTCTCGACTGAGGTTCCCTCCTTTCACATAACCTCTAGTTTGGGTCAAGTTGACATAAAACTAATCAGCACAGTTTGTCTGAGAATCTTCTTTGAAGCTTAGCTCCTCTGAGAATGACTCTCATCAGCCCTTATTGTTTACTCTTGGGAAGGAGGGGCCTAGTGAATCTGGTCAGTTTCAGGGATTTTCCTGAAGCTATTTTGAGTTGTACACAGTCTGTTTTAAGGAGCTTCCCTGGGATATGGAATGTTTTAATCTCCAGGAAGCTGCTACACAACACTTACAAACCTTCTAGATAGGAGACAACTATAATACTAGAGATTTAAAACAACAAACCAAAACCAACCAACCAAACAGGGGCTAGAGAGATGGTTCAGAGCTTAAGAGTAGAGACTATAATACTCTTGCAGCGGATTCAAGTCACATTCCCAGGTCCTGTGTTGGATGGCTCACAACTGCCTGTAACTCCAGCTCCTGGAGAGCTGATGCTTCGCTTTGTGCTGTGCTGGTTTTTCAGTATACAAGTAAAAAAAGGACAAGTGATAAGATTAATGGCAGATTAAACATCGCAGAAGAAAACACAAGTAACTTTAAGAACGTAACAGAGAAGTGCTGGGCTGATCTGCAGTAACCTGCGCGCCAGCTCTGCTGTGGGACTTCAGCCTGGCAGAGGGACCCCACACTGGGCGGGAGCCTACCAGCTTCCCTTCCGCGACCTCTGTTCCCGCAGACTGCACTGAAGAGACAGGTACCCCAGGCTCTCTCTCCACAATATAACATCACTTGGGACACGGCCTGTTGGGGCTTCCGTCTGCGCCCGAGAATGGGTCAGCGCTGTGGTCGTCTGGGTGCCAGATCGGCAGGCCATCGCGTCTGCAGGGTGAGCGGCGCCACAGAGAGTGCCCTCCGCCATCTTTGCTCCAGTGACTGGGAGGTTGGGACAGCCAGGTTCTGAGACAGACAGGCATAATATCGCTTCGGTCTCGGGCGGCTTGTGTGTATGCGGCTCCCAAGTGCTGGGCTGATCTGCAGTAACCAGCGCGTCAGCTCTGCTGTGGGACTTCTGCCTGGCAGAGGGACGCCCCCTCCCCCCCTATGAGAGATCACACACCCCTGCAGAGGACAGGAGCCTACCAGCCTCCCTTTGGCGACCTCTGCTCCAGGAATCCACTAGGCTGAGCCTTTGGATGTGCAAGGCCTCCCCAATATAAGATCACTTGGGGCAAGGCACATTAGGGCTCCAAAGTCACTCAGGAGCAGGCAGGCCCCAGAAATCGGTGCCAGGGGAATCCTGGAAATCCAGGGGGGGCAGAAATAGTTTTGCAGGCTCACAGGAGGTCCAACCAACAGCCAGTGGCAGCAGAACCAACTAACATCAGAGGTATCCAGATGGCAAAAGGCAAACGTAGGAATGTTACTAACAGAAATCAAAGTAATGTGGGACCATCCGAACCCAACTCTCCAACAGCAGCAAGTCCTGGATACCCCACCACACCCGAGAGACAAGATCTGGATTTAAAATCACTTCTCATGATCCTATTAGAGGATCACAAGAAAGACACAAATAAATCTCATAAAGAGTTACAGGAGACCATGAATCAACGGTTAGAAGCCCTTACAAAGGAAACACAAAAATCGCTTAGAGAAATGCGGGAGAACATGGATCAAAAGATGGAGGCGCACAAGGAGACAACACAAAAATCGCTTAACGAGATGAATCAACGGGTAGATGCACTCACAAAGGAATCACGAAATTTGCATAAAGAAATGCAGAAGAATATGGGTCAACAGACGGATGCCCATAAGGAGGCAACACAAAAATTGCTTAAAGAAATGAATCAACAGTTAGATGCCCTTACAAAGGAAACACGAGAACTGCTTAAAGAAATGCAGGAGACGATGGATCAACAGATGGAATCCCATGAGGAGGAAACACAAAAATCGCTCAGAGAAATGCAGGAGAACGTGGGTCATCAGGAAGAAATCCTGAAAGAGGTAATGCAAAAATACCTTAAAGAAATACAGGAAAATACAAACAAACAAGTGAAGGATCTCAGCAAATCCATCCAGGAACTAAAAAAGGAAGTAGAAACAACTAAGAAATCACAAAGGGAGACAACTTTGGAGATAGAAAACCTTGGGAAGAAATCAGGAGTCATAGATGCAAACATCAACAATAGAATACAAGAGATGGAAGAAAGAATCTCAGGTGCTGAAGATTCCATAGAAAGCATCGACTCAACAGTCAAAGAAAATGCAAAATGCAAAAAACGTGTGACCCAAAACATCCAGGAAATCCAGGACACAATGAGAAGACCAAACCTAAGGATTATAGGTATAGATGAGAGTGAAGATTTGCAACTTAAAGGGCCAGTAAACATCTTCAACAAAATTATGGAGGAAAACTTCCCTAACCTAAAGAGAGAGATGCCGATGAACGTACAAGAAGCCTACAGAACTCCAAACAGACTGGACCAGAACAGAAATACCTCCCGTCACATAATAATCAAAACACCGAATGTTCTAAACAAAGAAAGAATAC
Source organism: Tokudaia tokunoshimensis (assembly GCA_036184795.1). NCBI lineage: Eukaryota > Metazoa > Chordata > Mammalia > Rodentia > Muridae > Tokudaia > Tokudaia tokunoshimensis. The sequence goes on along the minus strand of BTHU01000013.1, from coordinate 32,082,253 downwards.
TAAATGCAGTAAGAGAAAAGGGCCAAGTAACATACAAAGGAAGACCTATCCGAATCACATCAGACTTCTCACCAGAGACTATGAAAGCCAGAAGATCGTGGGCAGATCTCATGCAGACACTAAGACAGCACAAATGCCAGCCTAGACTACTCTACCCAGCAAAACTCTCAATCACCATAGATGGAGAGACCAAGATATTCCATGATAAAACCAAATTTTCACAATATCTTTCCACAAATCCAGCCCTGCAACGGATAATAGGTGGAAACCTCCAATACAGGGAGAGAAACAACACCCTGGAAAAAATGAGATAATAACCTTCTTGAATCAAACCCAAAAGTAGATAACCACTCAAACATAAAGATAGCGTCAAGAATGGCAGATGGCAATAATCACTATGCCTTAATCTCTCTTAATATCAATGGTCTCAATTCCCCAATTAAAAGACATAGACTAGCAGACTGGATACGTAAACAGGACCCAGCATTTTGCTGCATGCAGGAAACGCACCTCAGTGTCAAAGACAAACACTACCTCAGAGTAAAAGGCTGGAAAACAATTTTACAAGCAAATGGCCCCAAGAAACGAGGTGGAGTAGCCATCCTAATATCGGATAAAATTGATTTTCAACCCAAAGTCATCAAAAAAGACACAGAAGGACACTACATACTGATCAAGGGAAAAATCCACCATCAAGAACTCTCAATCCTGAATATCTATGCTCCAAATGCAAGGGCACCCTCATTCGTAAAAGAAACTTTACTAAAACTCAAAGCACACATCGCACCGCACACAATAATAGTGGGTGACTTCAACACCCCGCTCTCTGAAATGGATCGTTCAGGAAAGCAGAAACTAAACAGGGACACAGTGAATCTAATTGAAGCCTTGGACCAACTGGAACTAACTGATATATATAGAACATTTCATCCTAGAGCTAAAGAATACACCTTCTTCTCAGCTCCTCATGGTACCTTCTCCAAAATTGACCATATAATTGGTCACAAATCAGACCTCAACAGATACAAGAAGATAGAAATAATCCCATGCCTCCTATCAGATCACTATGGAATAAGGGTGGTCTTCAATGGCAACAAAAACAAAAGAAAAGCCACGTACACATGGAGGCTGAACAATGCTCTACTCAATGATAACTTGGTCAAGGTGGAAATAAAGAAAGAAATCAAAGACTTTTTGAAAGTTAATGAAAATGAAGGCACAACATACCCTAACTTATGGGACACAATGAAAGCAGTACTAAGAGGAAAATTCATAGCCCTGAGTGCCGCCAAAAAGAAACGGGAGACAGCATACACTAACAGCTTAATGGCACACCTGAAAGCCCTGGAACAAAAAGAAGCAAATACACCAAAGAGGAGTAGAAGGCAGGAAATCATCAAACTCAGGGCTGAAATCAATCAAGTAGAAACAAATAAAACCATACAAAGAATCAACAAAACGAGGAGTTGGTTCTTTGAGAAAATCAACAAGATAGAGAAGCCCTTAGCCAGACTAACCAGAGGGCACAGAGATAGTATCCAAATTAATAAAATCAGAAACGAAAAGGGAGAGATAACAACAGAAACTGAGGAAATTCAAAAAATCATCAGATCCTACTACAAAAACCTGTATTCAACACAACTAGAAAATCTTGAGGAAATGGACAATTTCCTTGACAGATACCAAGTACCAAAATTAAATCAGGATCAAATAGACCATCTAAACCGTCCTATAACCCCTGAAGAAATAGAAGTTGTCATTGGAAGTCTTCCAACCAAAAAAAGCACAGGTCCAGATGGTTTTAGTGCAGAATTCTATCAGACCTTCAAAGAAGACCTAACACCAATACTCTTCAAACTGTTCCACAAAATAGAAACAGAAGGAACACTACCCAACTCGTTCTATGAAGCCACAATTACACTAATACCAAAAGCACACAAAGATCCGACAAAGAAAGAGAATCTCAGGCCAATCTCTCTTATGAATATCGATGCAAAAATACTCAATAAAATTCTTGCCAACCGAATCCAAGAACACATCAAAACGATCATTCACCACGATCAAGTAGGCTTCATCCCAGGGATGCAGGGATGGTTCAATATAAGGAAATCCATCAATGTAATCCACTACATAAACAGTCTCAAAGAAAAAAACCACATGGTCATCTCATTAGATGCTGAGAAAGCATTTGACAAAATTCAGCATCCTTTCATGCTAAAGGTCTTGGAAAGATCAGGAATTCAAGGCCCATATCTAAACATAGTAAAAGCAATTTACAGCAAACCAGTAGCCAGCATCAATCTAAACGGAGAGAAACTTGAAGCAATCCCACTAAAATCAGGGACTAGACAAGGCTGCCCTCTCTCTCCATATCTTTTCAATATAGTACTTGAAGTTCTAGCTAGAGCAATTAGACAACAAAAAGAGGTCAAAGGGATACAAATTGGAAAGGAAGAAGTCAAACTATCACTATTTGCAGACGATATGATAGTATACATAAGCGACCCAAAGAACTCCACCAGAGAACTCCTACAGCTGATAAACGACTTCAGCAAAGTGGCCGGATATAAAATCAACTCAAGCAAGTCAGAAGCCTTCCTATACTCAAAGGATAAGCAGGCTGAGAAAGAAGTAAGAGAAATAATACCCTTTACGATAGCCACAAACCATATTAAGTATCTTGGCGTGACGCTAACCAAACAAGTGAAAGATCTGTATGACAAGAACTTCAAGTCTCTGAAGAAAGAAATTGAAGAAGACCTCGGAAGATGGAAAAATCTGCCATGCTCATGGATTGGCAGGATTAATATAGTAAAAATGACCATCTTACCAAAAGTAATACACAGATTCAATGCAATCCCCATCAAAATCCCAACTCAATTCTTCATAGAGTTAGAAAGAGCAATTCAAAAATTCATCTGGAATAACAGAAAACCCAGAATAGCTAAAACTATTCTCAAGAGTAAAAGAACCTCTGGGGGAATCAGTATCCCAGACCTCAAGCTGTACTACAGAGCAATAGTGTTAAAAACCGCATGGTATTGGTACAGTGACAGACATGTAGATCAATGGAACAGAATTGAAGACCCAGAAATGAATCCACACTCCTATGGTCACTTGATCTTTGACAAAGGAGCTAAAACCATCCAGTGGAAAAAAGATAGCCTTTTCAACAAATGGTGCTGGCTCAGCTGGAGGTCAACATGCAGAAGAATGCAAATTGACCCATCCTTATCTCCTTGCACTAAGCTCAATTCTAAGTGGATCAAAGATCTCCACATAAAACCAGACACACTGAAACTAATAGAAGGGAAACTAGGGAAGAACCTTGAACATATGGGCACAGGGGAGAATTTCCTGAACAGAACTCCAATAGCTTATGCTCTAAGATCAAGAATAGACAAATGGGACCTCATTAAATTACAAAGTTTTTGCAAGGCAAAAGACACTGTCAAAAAGACAAAGCGGCAACCAACTAACTGGGAAATGATCTTTACCAACCTTACATCCGACAGAGGGCTAATATCCAAGATATACAAAGAACTCAAGAAGTTAAACTCCAGAGAGGCAAGTAACCCTATTAAAAAATGGGGTACAGAGCTAAACAAAGTGTTCTCACCTGAAGAATATCTAATGGCTGAGAAGCACCTAAAGAGATGTTCATCATCCTTAGTCATTAGGGAAATGCAAATCAGAACAACCCTGAGATTCCATCTCACACCAGTCAGGATGGCTAAGATCAAAAACACAGGAGACAGCAGTTGTTGGCGAGGATGTGGAGAAAGAGGAACACTCCTCCACTGCTGGTGGAATTGCAGGCTGGTACAACCACTCTGGAAAGCAGTCTGGCGGTTCCTCAGAAAACTGGGCATGACACTCCCGGAGGATCCGACTATACCACTCCTGGGCATATACCCAGAGGCTTTACCTGCATGCAATAAGGACACATGCTCCACTATGTTCATAGCAGCCTTATTTATAATAGCCAGAAGCTGGAAAGAACCCAGATGACCCTCAACGGAGGAATGGATTCAGAAGATGTGGTATATCTACACAATGGAATACTACTCTGCAATTAAAAACAATGAATTCACGAAATTCCTAGGCAAATGGTCAGATCTTGAAAATATCATCCTTAGTGAGGTAACCCAATCACAAAAGAACACACATGGTATGCAGTCACTGATAAGGGGATATTAACCCAGAATCTCGGAATACCCTAGACACAATCCGCATATCAATAGATTTCTAAGAAGATGGAAGGAGAGACCCCTGGTCCTGGAAAGACTGGATGTAGGGGAACGCCAGGACAGAGTAACGAGAGGGGGTTGAATGGAGAAAAGAGGGAGGGAAGGCGGCTTATGGGATTTTCGGGGAGGGAGGAAACGGGAAAGGGGAAATGATTTGGAATGTAAATTAAAAAATAAAATAAAATAAATAATAAAAAAAGAACGTAACAGAAATATAAAATGAAATGTGGGGAGAAAAGATGAGGAAAAATGCATAGAACACAAATGAGCTGTAGATCGATCTTAAGAATCCTATGGTGTATGCAATCACAAGAGCAGGGAATGAGGAATGAAAAGAACAAAAAAATTACTTGAAACATTGGGGAAAATTCAAATTTGATGAAAATTATAAACTTGTTATGCAGATGCTCTCAAGCTTGTGATGGAGTTAACATCCTGATCAAGATCTTGTAGCTAGAAATTTGGATTTGAACGCCTAACACAGCTTAGCAATATAGTGCACTAGGATGTGCTGGTAATTGACCCTGCGATAGTGTGGCTCTCTGTGAGAAGTATTTTGACAGTGAGCTCGCTAGCCTAGGAAAACATCTATGTTCAATACTTAAACCATAGTTTCAGATAAACATATATTATTTCTGCATCACTGTAAATTAGAGAAAGTTCCAATAGAATCCTTAAAAATCAAAGACCCTCTGTCACCTGTGAGGGGTCTACATTTGAGGATTACAATTTGAAGGAAGAGGAAGGGAGGATAAGAGACAGTAACGTCGCATGTTACCGCATGCAGAATCCAGATTTAAATAAAACATGACAGCAGAAGTGGACTGCTCTGAGGGACAAGAGGATGGAAATGAGAGTGGGGGGGGGCAAAAGGAGGCAACAGACAGGTAAGCATGCACAAACTACAGTGATATACATGCATGGGTGGCAACACATGACCTTGGGAAAGCTCTGTCGGAATCTTGAAAAGGTAAACACACACCTTAGGACATATTCATTGCACTGTTAGGTATTTACCTAAAAAAAAAAAAAGTAAAGTATATAGCCATGCAAAATGTGGTCATGAATATTCATAGCTGCCTTACTTGTAATGGTCCAAATCTGAAGATGACCTACATACTCGCCAAAATGTAGATGGATAAAGAACGAACGTGTGGAATATCCACATGATGCAAAGCTTCCGGCAATGAAAATGGATGAACTGAAATACACAGCAGCTTGATGGACCACAATGTGGTTCAAACAGGAGAGAGCAGATTGTCCCGAATAAATGTATAAGTTCTTGGACACATACAACCTACCAAAACAGAAACAAGAAGAGAAAAACCACGAATGCTGAAATTGAAACAATAGTTTAAAATCTCCCATTTAAAAGAAAACTCTAGGACCTGTTGACTTTACTTTTGAAATTCATAAAATATTTAAAGAACTAATTCCAATTAAAATTGAAATGGAAGGAACTCTACTAAATGTATTTTTTAGAAGGCTAGCATCACCCCTGACACAAAAACAGACAAAAGTTGGGGGTGGGCTGGGGTGCATTCTTGCCATCTCCACACGGAGGTGGAGACAGGAAGATTATGACCTCAAGATCATCCTCTACTACAGAGGTAGTTGAAGAATACCCTGGGCTAGATGAGATCATGTCTCAAAATATAAATAAGTATTTTAAATCAAAATAAACTTTTTTCCTTAACTGAGGACCCAAATATGATGAGAAGGGACACAAAAATCCTCAACAAAATACTAGCAGGAACCTGACCTCAATGGCGCATTAAAAAGACTATTATAGCTTTATAATGTTTTGAAACAGCCTATGACATACCTTGCTATAGACACTGAGGGCCTGGTAGTGACTCGGTCCATGCTGTGACAGTTATCTTCGCTGACACTAGAACTCAGTTTCTTCAGTTCTCCAGCATAGACTTAAGACCAGCAACTCTCCAAGAATCTTCTATTGGGACTGTGGGCATACAGCTTCAGGGACTGGGTTCTCTGCCAGGTTCTCTGCCCACCCCCACGCACCCAGTGGACAGTCACTGTTGAGCTACCCAGCCCCTACTATGTAAGGCAATCTAACGTTTTATAACACAGAATCATTCTACTGTTTGTTTTTCTAGAGAACTCTGACTAATACAGCAATGCTCAGCAAAACAAAGTCAGAGGCACACAAAGTTGACTTGAAAATATACTACAAAGCTATCCTAACCAGCACAGCATGGTACTACATAGAACTATACATAGACCAGTAGAATGAACTATAGAACATCTGATTTTATTTTACACCAGTATAGTAAGAATTTTATTTCTTTTAAAAGCCCATTTATATGGGGGCTGGAGAGATGGCTCAGCAGTCAAGAGCGCTATTCTTCCAAAGATCCTGAGTTCAAATCCCAGCAACCACATGGTAGTTCACAACCATCCATAATGAGATCTTACACCCTCTTCTGGTGTGTCTGAAGACAGCTACAGTGTACTTACATATAACGATAAGTAAATCTTAAAAAAAAGTTATATGAATGTTTTTATTTTAATCACAGGTGTGGGATGTGGGGCTGCTTCAGATTGTACACAGCGGCTATGATTTGTAACATGCTCTAGCAGGGGTGTGATTCTGCCAGCTGAAAATAGTTTACATGTGGAATTCTGGGACTTCTTGAGATGATATAATAATCCAGAGGCCCAAGAGGTGACAGCAGCTGCTGCTGGTTCCTGCTGCTGCTCCCCCTGCCGCTGCTCCCCCTGCCGCTGCTCCCCCTGCTGCTGGTTCCTGCTGCTGCTCCCCCTGCTGCTGCTGCTCCCCCTGCTGCTGCTGGTTCCTGCTGCTGCTCCCCTGCTGCTGCTCCCCTGCTGCTGCTGCTCCCCCTGCTGCTGCTGGTTCCTGCTGCTGCTCCCCCTGCTGCTGCTCCCCCTGCTGCTGCTGCTCCCCCTGCTGCTGCTGCTCCCCCTGCTGCTACTCCCCCTGCTGCTGCTCCCCTGCTGCTGCTCCCCCTGCTGCTGCTGCTCCCCCTGCTGCTGCTGCTCCCCCTGCTGCTGCTGCTCCCCCTGCTGCTGCTGCTCCCCCTGCTGCTGCTGCTCCCCCTGCTGCTGCTCCCCCTGCTGCTGCTCCCCCTGCTGCTGGTTCCCCTGCTGCTCCCCCTGCTGCTGCTCCCCCTGCTGCTGCTCCCCCTGCTGCTGCTCCCCCTGCTGCTGGTTCCCCTGCTGCTGCTCCCCCTGCTGCTGCTCCCCCTGCTGCTGCTCCCCCTGCCGCCGCTCCCCCTGCTGCTGGTTCCTGCTGCTGCTTTTGGTGTTTGCTAGATTGCTAGTTGCTGATTGCTTTTGCCATTTGCTGGATTGCTGGTTGGCGATATCCTGACTATGAAGCCTGGATTTGCCCCAAGGATCTCGATGCCCCTAATCAGCAGGAAGTAATCTAAAGAGATCTATGCTGGAGTGAGGACTCAGCGGTCAAAAGCACTGTCTGCTCTTCCAAACATCCTGAGTTCAATTTCCAGCAACCACATGGTGGCTCACAACCGTCTATACTGGGATCTGATGCCCTCTTCTGGCATGTAGGCACACATCCAGATAGAGCATTCATAAACATAAATAAATCTTTAAAAAGAGATCTATGACCCCTTTCCCTCTAACCTTCTTACTCGCCTACCTAGTGTTGTTGGGGGGTTGGAAGAGATTGGGGTAGAGAAGGCTGGTAGATATAAGAATCCAATAAAGGCCAAGCAGTGGTGGCGCATGCCTTTAATCCCAGCACTTGGAAGGCAGAGGCAGGCAGATTTCTGAGTTCGAGGCCAGTCTGGTCTACAGAGTGAGTTTCAGTACAGCCAGGGCTACACAGAGAAACCCAGTCTCAAAAAACAAAAACAAAAACTAAACTAAACAAACAAAAAAAAGAGAATCCAATAAAGTAGCCAAAAAGTACGACTACACAACAATCTATTACATACTATCAAATTAATATAATGTACCCCATAAATATGTATAACATTTCAATTTATGAAAAGGAAATGCTTTCCATCTTGCCAAGAATCATGCAGGTATGTCAGCCTGGAGCCTCCTGTGTTGTGTTCTTGCTTTAGGCTTCTTTTCTTACTAGCATTTCCCCCATCCCTCTGCCTTCTAATATCAAAGGTGTGAAGCAAAGAGATACCCAGGTTTGTACCATTAGAGGCTGACTGAAACATATGTACTGTCTCCATGTAAAGGGTAAGGGGAGAAGGGAAGCCAGAGGAGAGTGGGCAGAGCATTTGAAGACTGAAATGTTTTACCCTTCTGTCAGGAATGTTACAGACACCACGGAACTTAAATGTGATTTCTAGTGCCATCTACTGGGAAGCAAGGGAACCAGCTAAGCCTGGAGTTGGGGACAGGAGAAGGCAGGGACCAATGGGTCACTTTAAGGAGGCAGTTTTTCTTGAGACTGGCTCCTTTTCTGCCTGTCCTAATAAGTCTCTAAGAGACACCTAGGAAAGGATCTAGTCATCTTCTATGCTACCTCCTGACCATTTTGTTCCAGGACCTATCCATGTACGTTATCAGTTGCTCCACTGTCTCCACAGGAACTGATGTCTTCCCTTTACATATCCTTATCATGATGGCATGGGATAGCCTTTCAAAAAAAAAATCCCTAATGAAAATGAAAAAAGGAAACTCAATTTACTGATCCTATTTCTTATTGATGATTTAACAAATCTATAGGAACCAATCAGCAAGACAAGCCACACACAAGAGAGAAAGTGAACTGACAGTGGTTTACTAGAAGCCTGGAGCTCCAGTAAGCAGACCCTGTAGTGGCTATTCCTGGTTGTCAACTTGACTACATCTGGAATGAACTAATCAAGAATTGGAAGGCTCACCTATGATCCTAATCTGGAGACTCAGAGATACAAGTTTCTGACCTGGATCTTGGCATGGAGATCTTGAAGCATAGTGGCTATGAATTCCAGAAGATTAAGACAAGGAGATCTCCAAATTCAAGGTCATCTGGGATTAAAGGCATGGTGGCACACACCTTTAATCTGGGCCACACCCTCTGCTGGAGACCTACATAAGGACATTGGAAGAAGGAAGACTCACTCACTCTTCCTTGCCTGCTTGCCTCGTGGGACTGAGCAACTGCTAGATCCTTGAACTTCCATCCACAGCTGCTGCTGACCATTGTTGGGGGGTTGGACTACAAGCTGTAAGTCATCAACAAATTTCCTAACTATATAGAGACTACTCATATGTTCTGTGACTCTAGAGAACCCTAATACAGACCCCATGCTTTCACTTTTCTGTCATGGTGGACAGGAAGCTGCTTGGTCCACAGAGGAAATCACCCTCTGTGGCAAGCTTGTGTCCTCACCTGACAAAAAGGACATCTACTTCAGGCCAAGAACTGAGGAGTAGGCTAGCATGTGGCAAGACAAGAACATTCACCAATTACCAAGTGAAAGTTGAACTTGTCTTTCAGAGCTAGCTAAGTTGCTGTCTCAGTCAGGGTTTCTATTGCTGCAACAAAACACCATGACCAAAAAAGCAACTTTGGGAGGAAAGGTTAGATTTGGCCTACACTTCCACATTGCTGTTCATCATCAAAAGAAGTCAGGACAGGAATCCAAACAGGAAAGGAACCTGGAAGCAAGAGCTGAGGCAGAGGCATGGATTGGTGCTGCTTACTGGCTTGCTCTTGGTGTCTTGATCAACCTACTTCATTACAGAATTCAGAACCACCAGCCCAGGGATGGCCACCCACAATAGGCTGAGTCCCCCATTGATCACTAATTGAGAAAATGCTTTACAGCTGGATCTCGGGGAGGCATTTCCTCAACAAAGGCTCTTTTCTCTCTAATGACTCTAAGCTTGTGTCAAGTTGACACACAAAACCAGCCAGTACAACCGACCCATTGTCAACTTGACACACAAACAACACTATTAAGCCACAACCCTTCCTTTCTCATTCATCCCCAAGATCCCACATTAAAAACACAAATAACTTTTAAAAATCCCACAATCTACAAATTCAAGCACATTAACATTTCAGTCCCTTTAAAATAGAGGATTTCTTTTAAAATTCAGTCTTTAAAAATTCAGTCTCCCCAGTAAAATAAAAGAAATAAACCAAATACTTTCTTACTTCAAGAGGGAAAAATCAGGGCACAGTCACAATCAAATCAGAGCAAAAACAAACTCCAACCATCCAAAGTCTGAGATCCACTCTGGGATCGTCTGGACTCTTCCAAAGGGCTTGGGTCAATTCTCCCACCTGTGCAGCGCACACAGTTTGTCTTCTAGGCTCCAGCTGGCTTCACTCCACTGCTGCTGCTACTGGTGGTCATCCCATGGTCCTGGGGTCTTCTGCTGCAACTGCACAACTGCCCTGCACTCTCACCAATAGCCTCTCTAGGCTCTCTTCATAGTGCCACGCCTCAACTTCTTTGCATGACCCCTTCAGTCCTGGGCCTTCAAGTGCCACTGAGGCTGCACTTTCACCAATGGCCTCTCACAGTGCCAAGTCTCAGCTGCTCTCCATGACTCCCTTCATGCCTTCAAAACCAGTACCACCTGGATAACTCTTATACATTACCAAGTCTGGCTGCAAACATGAGATACAATCTTGGCTGCTTCTGGAACACAGCTTCTCTTCTGTGCTCCAAGAACACTTCCAAGATATCACCTCAGTGATTCTGGTCTCTTCTTAATCACTGCCAATTTCTTAGCTCCATCTGACCAGTATCAACTGTCCCAGTAATGTAAAGGTTTCACTTCACTGGTGCTATTCTCTTGTTAACTGTGGCTGACTCTTCAGCTCCAGCTGACCGGAAGGACAGAATCTCAGTTCAAATTAGCAAATGGCCCTAATAGATTCTTTAAATTTCCCTCGGCAACTTCACAAACCAGGCCTTTTTCAGTCCACAGAGACTTTTTTTTTTCAAATATTTATTTAATGTTTGAGTGTTCTATCTGCATGTACACTTGCAGGCCAGAAAAGGGTACCAGATCATATTATAGATGGTTGTGAGCCACCATGTGGTTGCTGAGAATTGAACTCAGAAACCTCTGGAAGAGCAGACAGTGCTCTTTACCACCGAGCCATCTCTCTAGCCCCAGCTCTCAACAGTCTTATCTTCCAAGCTCCTAAAAGAACATCCCATTGAGATCTCAACACCCAATGGCTTTGCTAGCCCAAAGTTAAGTCCTTCCATAATCCTCCCCAAAACATGGTCAAGTCTGTCTCAGCCAATACCAACTTCTCTTAGTTATGGTTTCTACTGCTGTGACAAAGCACCACACAAAAAAAAAAAAAAAAGCAAGTTGGGGAGAAAAGGGTTTATTCAGCTTAAACTTCCACATTGCTGTTCATCACCAAAAGAAATCAGGACAGGAACTCAAACAGGGCAGGAACCTGGAGACAGAAGCTAAAATGGAGGGGTGTGGTTTACTGGCTTGCTTGAAATGGTTTGCTCAGCTTGCTTTTCTTATAGAACCCAGGACAACTAGCCTAGGGATGGCACTACCTTCAATGGGCTGGGTCCTTCCCTATTGATCACTAATTAAGAAAATGCTTTCCAGCTGAATTTCATTGAGGCATTTCCTCAACAAAGGCTCCTTTCTGATGACTCTTAGTTTATGTCAAGTTGACATACAACCAGCCAGTAAAAATGCTGACCACTGATGGCAACTTGTTCCTGGATCCCAGAGTGTGTCCAATCAGAGCAGTCTTCAACCTCAGTGACCTTTAAAGTGGCCCAGATTAGCTTCCTAGGGCTGCTTGTGACATGCTACTCTGAGTTTAGATTAACTCAAACATTATCACACAGTCCCGTAATTCAGTCGGCCTGTAGAAGCTAGGAAATGTAAGAAAACTAATCCGATGCTCACCAGAATGAGGCTCTCTGCTCTTCAGTCTCCAGCACTGCTGTATGCAGCAACTCTGTTAACAACTCAGTTTTAGCCAGTGAGGTCCATTTTTGGATTTCTGAATTATAAGACTCATCATAAAAACCTAGGCACACTAGGGATACCTTTCTGAGGATCTACAGGGCTCCAAGAACCAATGGGGCTATTGCATGGTGTCTCTTCTCTGGTTTACCTGGGTTTTCCTTAGCATTTATTTTATGCCTAAATCACTTCACAATTTGTTAGGCACAATTCTTACAAAGAGGGGAAGAGCTCATAAGGACCTGCCCACTCCCCAGAAGCTACACAGTTAATGTTTGTGGGGTTGGGGTGGAAATAATACTCCACAGTGCTGTAGCCACTCTTAAATTGCTGTCGCTTAAGTAAGTAACTCCTGCTCATGGTCATACAAGCAACACTAATTAAATGCGGTAGCCTACCCCCCCCCCCACCAAAAAAAGGAAGTTTTGGTAGGAAAAGGGGGTTTGTTGAAAGGGGAAAAGATGAGAGAAAAATGGCTAGGAAAATAAAATCAAAGAACATTATATGTATATATAAAGAATCAAGTTTTTTAAAACTTGCATAGTCATTGCCTGACATTAATGCAAAAACAAATCATTCTTGTTTTGTTTGTTTGTTGAGACAAAAGTTTCTCTGTGCCCTGACTATCCTGCAACTCACTCTGTAGACCAGGCTGGCCTCAAACTCATGGAGATACACCTGCCTTTGCCTCCCAAACCCTGGGATTAAAGGCGTGTGGCACCATGCCCAGCAGCAAACCATTCTTTGGTGAGAAAGATGGGACAAAGGAAGTGACTCTGTACATAAAACCTTTGCAAAAGCCAGTGAGTGTCCAAGGACTCAGATGAAGGATTGAGTCCAAGGCCAGCAGCTGGGGAGCACACTGGTCCTCGGTGGTACAAATTTCTGTTGTGTAAGAAATGAAGCTTAAAACCGCCTCTAAGCTTTCAGTTACTATAAAAATACCTGAGAGAAACCAACTTTCAAGGAAGAAAGTTTATTTGGCATAGTGTGGAGGTTCCAGGCTACCAGTGAGCGCACACACTCACTGTCCTTGTGCCTGTGGTAAATCAGGAGGACATCATGAAGGGGAAGATATGAGGAGATGGAGGAGTTCTTCACTTGACAGCAGCCAAAAGGCCAAGTGGAAGGCCAGTGTCCCAATTTCCTTCTATAAAGTCCCTCCCTAAAACTTCTACCATCTTCCAAAGAAGCCACAGGGGCTGGGAAACAACGTTCAACATATGACCTTTGGGAAGATGTTAAATATCCACGATACCACAATGCTCAACTGTAACTTGTCCTTGGTCTTCCCTCAGCATCCAGAAGCAGAGGTGACCAAACCTACTCTTCTTCCATAATCAGACTTCTTGTCTTGTTTTGTTTTGTTTGTTCTCTGTGTAGCCTTGGCTGTCCTGAACTCACCCTGTAGACCAGACTGGCCTGGAACTTATAGAGATCCAGCTGCCTCTGCCTCTCAGGTGCTGAGATGAAAGGCCTGTGCTACCACCACCTGGCTTTCATAATCACCCCTGGTGCTGCCTCCCATCCCAAAAGGTGGGCAGCATGTAGCTGATGATGTGACAAGAAAACCATGAGGTCTAAAAGGACTGCGCATCACGCTTTAGCTTCCAGCAGCCCAGGAGTTCAAGTCAGTTTGAACAGAAAGCTGAGAGCTGCCTGGCCCCAGGGTTCACACAATCTTCACGGTCTTCAGCATATCTGACAGAACATAGGTGTCATCCCAACCCTGCCCAGGCTTCCTCAGGGTCTGCTCTAAAGTCTGGGCCATTTCCAGGAGCTCTGGTGTAGCAAGTTTCTGTTCTGGATGCAGCTGACAAAACAGGATCTCATTCACTTCACCTTCAATTCGCCGGACATACAGGAGAGGGAAGGCTGCCTTGAGTCCAGCCAGCACTGAGTCCTTTAACCCCAAGTCCCGACACACAAGGTTAAGGATGAAGATACCTGTAGAGTAGGAAGGGAAGAGGAGACTGAGAAGATCCAGAGACATGCAACAAGGAGAATACAAAGTCCTGTAACAGGGAGGCCAGTGAATAAAAAAAGCCAGTACATCTTACAGAGATAGAGCACATAAAGCATGAGGATTGAATACGTGAAGTGTAAGCCTTATTTTTTAATGTTTTCCACAGTATTCCCATATTGTAATTTTCTCTGTGCCTAAGAAATCTTTTCACAAAAAATTAATACCTTCCATAAAAGATAAATTTATCAATTCCACACACACACCACATGAGTATTTACTATCCAGTGAGAAAGCCAAGGTTATCCTGACTTCTGGCAATCAAGGTTCTCATCAACCCAGTACACCAGAGGCCTTTAAAAATGCCAAATACCTAGGGGGTTGAGGACAGAGGTTTCAAGAGACAAAGAACCGGAGCTCCAGCTCTGTCACCTTTCAAGTCACTCAACCTAAGTTTCCTCATCTGAAAGTGGGTTCCTGTGACTACTAAGTAACACAAAGCCAACTTCAGGGTATCTGAAAACCATCCAAGTGACAGTGAGTCACCAAGCTGCTTCAGTGTGACCTACTCCAATCACAATGTGAACTGGTCAGCACAGTTTACAAAAGCTGATCATCCTCATGAGCCCTGCGCAGCTCCAGCCCTACAGCTACCTAAGACCCTGCAGACACGGTTAGCAAGTAGCACATTCTAGACTGCTACTGGTAATACTACTTCTATCACCCCAAGTGGTGCTGGACAAATGAACTCCAGCACAGTCACATGATCCCAGTAGCAGTAAAAATGAACAATATACACAGCGCTATGGTTGAATCTCCCAATGTGAGTGACAGGGAGCAGATGCTTTTAAGAATATAATACATGACTCTATATCAAGGACAAAAACTAAGCTATGATGACAGTTAAAGGCTAACACCCTTTAGAGAGGAAGAGTTACTAAGAAGAAGGTAGACTCCCAGAATGCTCGAAACGTTTGGTGCTGGTAGATAGTTTGGGAAAACTAGGCAAATCACACATTTAAATGCAGTTTTTATTAAAGAATAATTCATGTTTTATTTTTTTTAATTATGTGTATGCATGTATGTGGGGAAAGAGCATGTTGTTAGTGCAGACACCAGGCATCCAGAAAAGGGCCTCAATTCCTTGCAGCTGGAATTAGAGGCAGTTGATGTGGGTACCAGTCCTCTGCGTCAGCAGCAAATGCTTTTAACTCTGCACTAACTCTCCAGCCCAAATAATGTTTTCAAAGGACCTTTCCTTCTTTCCCTTCCAATCTCAAGGGTTTCTTACCTTCATTAGACAGGATGCTTTTGACCTTCTGTAGGAAAAGTTGGTCCACAAATGCTGGGGGAGGACAACTCATCCCTAGCGTTGGATCCTTGCTGTCTACATCAAACATTATCACATCATAGTGAGGTTGTGCTGGTAAAGAGAAGAAAGTGAGTCCTTGTCTTCGAAGGATAAGATGACATCATTTCCATTTCCATACACGCCCTGCTCTGAAACCTGTTGTGAGCAGCTAAGTCTAAAAGATGATGTGAGTGCTCTGCCTGCGGAAGACCTGAATGTCATGGTTCAGACCAGTCTTCCTCATCAAAGTTCACACCATCCTACAGTACAGATGAGCATTCCTCTGATTCTAGAAGTGTGTTCCAAAGACAGATATTAACAGGCTCATTCCAACACGAATGATAAATGCTATGCTTGTGGTCTTTAATGCTGGAAGAAATTTGTATCACCCTGGGAAGTTTCTACATACTTGGAGAATGTGGGCTGTACATCCAGCCATGTCCAAACCCCAGGGTGGTGCAAGAAGATATGAGAAAAGCTGAGAAGCCTGTGGTATTTTTTTCCAGCTCACTAGGTAAATCTCAAAGTATAATCAAAACTGAGACCCAGTCACCTAGCCAAAGCAGCTGACTAGGCCTTTAAAGGCTGACCAAGCATACAGTAACTATAAGCAGCATCATAGGAGCCTATAGATGAAGTTGTAGAAGGAGCAATAGACCTATGAAATCTAGCACTTTATAGAAAAGTAATGTGTACTTCATCCTAGGTCTAAGATACAAGTAAAGAAATACTGCAATAGCATTTCACAACCTTACACGCCTGACATTTTGTCCAAGGTAGTAACCTCTTCTCCAATTTGATCTTGGCAGACCTTTCCAAATGCCCCTGAGGCTGGAAATGCAGCTTTATTCTATTTCTGACTTCACCTATAGCTGAATGATTTATTTTTTAAAAAACGAAAAAAATCTCAACATATGCCCTATCTTTTCTTCCTTTTCTTCTAACCAGCGACAGACTCCAGCTTCCTTGGATTGGCAGGAAGTGGCAAGGTTACAAGTTAAGAAGGAAGGACTAATGGTCTGTTTTATTGGTTGCCACAACCCAGCAAAGCTAAGGAGGGATGTGGACGGCCCCTCCTAAAGATGAACTGGAGAGACCCCTGCAGGCCTGGCAACCTTGGACTACCATTCCATAGCTGACATCCCCCTAAATGCTCTCAGCAGTACCTTTTCCTCCTGCCAGGCTGGTAATGTAGTCAAGACCATCTGCAATGTGAACCTTCATCCGGTCGCTCTGGGAGAAGCCAAACCACTGTGTGGCCACTTCCAACATGGAGGGGTCAATCTCAACAGCATCGATGTGAGCCTTCGGGAAATGATCATGAACGAAGAGGGGGAGGCTCCCCCCACCCAGGCCCACCACCAACAATGCCAGTGGAGTCTCTGTAATAAAGAAGAGAATTTCATTTTGTGATCCAGTTATGGAAAAGTTCTGTTCAGGGAGAACAAAAAAGGGAGTTAAGATTGTTGTTCTGCCCAGCGATAAATGTAAGGATCTAGCCTCCCTGTCTCATCCTAGATACTGAGAAGTCTCCGGACATTTGACCTTTCCACCCTGGCCTTTGACTGGATTAGGACAATGAAGCATGTGCTATGTTGTGGTCCCTTACAAGCCCCAGTGTAACTGGCTGACACACTACCAAGAGTTCCTTGAGAGTCACTGGCTCTACTCCCATCCTAGAAAATGAGGCGCAATCATATGCACAGCCATAAAGCACTAAGAGCGCACTGTCCCTCACCCAGCTCTTAACTCCAAGGACCATAACTGCCTTCTCAGACACCCCAGCAAAGTCAAAACAACCCACTTGAGTTCTTTAAAGCACAGAAAAGAAACACCCAAATCCAAGCCCTAAGCACAGAGAACCACAGTACAAGAGTACTAAAGAAAACAAACAAGCCACTAAAAAGGACTGGACCCCAAGATTAAATAAGGCACAGTTAGGGAATTCAGGTTAACACACCTGTGAGTGAACACATCAAGCTTCTTATTAATGATAAGGTTATCATTTTAACTATAATTAAGATTTATATTTTGTCCTGGAACAACATGAGTTACACTCTGTGGAACAGGTCACAGAGAAACCTTGCCTCAAAAAAAAAAAAAATCAAAAGAATTACATTTTGTGCTCAAATAAGACATTATCAAAAAGCCATATATTACCCAATGCCATTGGAAATGAGATAAATGTACCAACCAGTTAACATGATTATATACACATATGAAAATTTACAAATAACTTAAAATTTTATGGATAACTTAAAATCTGTAAACTTCACATACCTTACTGAATATATTTTATATTTTATTTTAAAACAAAATAAACAACAAAACAAAACAAAACTTATACCCCAATATGGGCAGCTATTTCAAGATAGCAAGCTGTTTGAGGTAAGTTACCTCCAAGCTCATCAATGGGGACCGCGGCCGAGATGAGGGAGGGTAGGAACCTATGGTGTCAGTCTGTAGTGACTGCCTAAGCTACATAGCAAAGTGCTCACTTCCGCAGGCTTACATGCTCTGGCTGTGGAAGGCAGTGGTGTCTTACCTAAGAGCAGCTCTGGGTTTCTCAGCAGGGCAAGGCCAGCAATCATGGCTTTATGGTGTTCACAACAAAGGTAACTCTTATCGATGGACTGCCCTGGGGCAGATGGGAAGTCCTCAGAAATATCAGCAGGTCGCTGTTTCTTCTTGTCCTTTTTCCGTTTCTTCTGGGCTAAATGAGAGAGTCACATTACTGAAGTGCCATGCTTTTAAGGCCAGTCCTTGGAAATCAAGGGATACTAGCAACAGGGTGTTGCAACAGCTTTAAACAGACTGAAAGAGCCAATTCTAAAGTAAGCAGATTGGTTGACATCGTACAGACGGCCTGAACTTGGATGCTGGGAAATATTTATCATAGAAACTGGCCAGTTCTACAAATCAGACCCTCCCCGACAAAGACACAGCTGTTTTAACATTCACCATACACCACTGCATTCCAAGTGGCCAGAAAAGGTACACAGCAAAGGAGCATTCAAAGCCTGGAATAATTAATTAAAGGACTTCCCTCTGAGGCTGTAAGACCAGTGAACGGAAAAGTTTGCTCATTATTCTTTTACAGAAATGTTAAGTCACTACTACCTTGACACCAATTACTATACCAGCACTTTTTACTCTTAATGCCTCTCATAACTGCTTCCACTTCTTTGCCTGTGAAGAAACTGAGACTTTCCAGTATTCAACAAAGTGCCCAGTTATTAGGTGGTGCAGGTAAGACATGAACTTAGGGCTGTCTGTCTCCCCTGTCTATCACCTTCCTACTATTTTCTAGACAGCACACTACACCATCCCATCGAAAAGGAAATCAGTAAGGGCTTGTCTATCTTGTTGATTTTCTCAAAGAACCAGCTCTTCCTGCTTCTTTGTATTGTTCTCTCTGTTGCCAATTGATTGATTTCAGCCCTGAGCTTGATTATTTCCTCCCACCTACTTTTCTTGGGTGTGTTTGCTTTTTTTTTTCTCTAGAGCTTTCCGATGTACTTTTAATTCATTAGTATCTCAATGTCTTTATGAGGGCACTTAGTATGTTATTTACTTTCCTCCTGCTTTCACAGTGTCCCATAAGTTTGGGCATGTTGTGCCTTCATTTTCATTCAATTCTAGAAAATCTTTAATTTCTTTATTTCTTCCCTGACCCAGTGATCGTTGAGTAGAGAGTTGTTCAGTTTCCATTAATATATAGGCGTTGTGTTGCTGTTGAAGTCCAGTTTTAATCCATGGTGATCTGATAAGATGTAGGGGGCTATTTCAATCTTCTTGTACTTCTTGAGGCTTGCTTTGTGACCTAGTATATGGTCAATTTTGGAGAAGGTTCCATGAGGTGCTGAGATGAAGGTATATTCTTTTGTGTTTCAATGAAACGTTCTATAGATATCTGTTGGTCCATGTGAACCATAACTGTTAGTTTTATTATTTCTCAGTTTAGTTTCTATCTCAATGACCTGCCCATTGGTGAGAGTACTATGTTGAAGTCTCCCACTATTCATGTGTGGGATTTGATGTGTGACAATGCTAGGTAGTGGTGGTATACACCTTTAATTCCAACACTCAGGAGGTAGAAGCAGAAGGATCTGAGTTCAAGGCCAGCCTGGTCTACACAGTGAGTTCCGGGAAAGCCAGGGCTACAGAAAAGAAAGCCAGTCTCAAAAAAGAAAAACAAATAAAAACACGAAAACAAAAAAAACAAAACAAACAAAAAAAAAAATCCCAAAATCTCAACAATGTGAAAAAACATGAAACTCAAACTGAAAAGAGCAAATTTTTTCTTCAGCAATCTGACTGAAATACAGGACAAGATTATCATAAGCTGCAGACAGAATTACCAAATGAGAGGAGGGAGTCCACAGCATGGAAAACACTCTAAAGACAAATCATTCTAACAGTACTGGACAAGGGTGAATCCGTGGCCTCAGGAGTCTAAATTCTCCCTGACTTCTTCCAGCCCTGCTGAGGGGACAGCATGGTCAAGCAAAGGCAATGACTGGGAACCAAGGCATCTCATTTCAGATTTCTGTGACCAAAATCAAGTTATGGTTGAGAAGAGGAGGACAGGAACAGTTACTGTTCAATCTAAAGCAATGTTTTTAGACAAATCTCATTCTGTAGACCTGTCTAGCTTTGCAGGCCAAGATGGCCTTCTGAGTACTAGGATTAATGCAATATACCAAGTCACAGCCACCATATTCCATGTGCTCTGCAGCCGTTTATGATTCGGGGTTACTATACTGGAAGCTCAGAGAGTAAGAATCTTCAAAGCACACAGTTCCACTGAGCAGCGCTGGGCTAGATGGCAGCTAGGGCACCCACCTCTGAATCCCTTGGAGGCAACCAAGTGAGGGCACACTATGGAAGAGGGCAGGGCCTCATGCAACCTTCACGTTTCTGGGTCACCTTACAGGGGCACAAAGGGATGTGTACGGAGCAGCTTATGAACAGAGCCCCTCTAACCTGAGGGAGGCACTAAAGCCATTATCACACTGGTTCAGCTTCACCGCCCCTACTCCATATCATTTCGGAGCTCGGCGTTGCTCAAGATGTGAACAAGCACTTCTGTTTGCTTATCTCCAAATACCCTGCCCAGATGGTGAGAAAGGAGAGCCCAGAGAGCCCTGGGCCTCCAGTCACAGACCCAGGTCTGTCCTCCATCTTGGCTGAGCTCGCCGTTCTTT
Source organism: Tokudaia tokunoshimensis (assembly GCA_036184795.1). Lineage (NCBI taxonomy): Eukaryota > Metazoa > Chordata > Mammalia > Rodentia > Muridae > Tokudaia > Tokudaia tokunoshimensis. Next base: position 32,061,562 of record BTHU01000013.1, on the reverse strand, counting down.
TGAACTCTCTAAATGGAGAGGCCATCCACCTCCAGCTGGGTTCCACAACCACCCGTGATACCTCACCTCTGTGAGACACATCCTTCAGCAGTCTGGCTTCCGACTGCACCACGTTCCTGTTGCTGAGGAAGATGAGCCGCCGAAAGTACCATCTGTCTTCCCCTTGCACATCCTCAATGACATAGTCACCACTCAAGGCACTGTGGTTTTGGTGCTGAACAGTCCGGACCCCAATGTCCCCGCCCACAGACAAGAAGGGCACCTAAAGGAGGAGACAGAGAAGAGGCAAAAACATCAGCTCAATTAACAAACATGTGATGGTGTCTACCCTGCTCTGGCATGAGCATGAGGACTTCTCCAGGCCGAGGACATCACAGCTCCAAAGACTTGCTGTTCTACTCCAGTGCCCTTCTGGGCCTTGTGAGAGAGCTGGAGAGGCTTGCTCCACTTTAGAAACTGGGATGAACACAGAGATCCCCTAACCACTGGAGACCCACACCTAGTACTGCCCATCAGTAAATGGATTCCCCACAGCCCAGGACAATAACGAGTAAGAGAGAACCATAAGGAAGGAACTGTACTGTGTGAGAAGGAATCTGGACAAGAACAGAAATAACAAAAGCCCAGGAGAAAAAACAACCCCTTTTCCCAAACTCAGTCTCATCTTTGGCCTATTTGTCCACATCTCAGGAGAAGAGTATATTCCCTCAACTTGCTCCCTCCCATCCTTCTGTCTCTTAAGGACCTTATCGGCATCTTTTCCTTCAGTAATTCCTGCCCTTGCAGACGTAGTGATGAGAGAAGCTCTCCAGAGAACCTAGGCCTTCATGAGATGTACCTCTCTAAGTGATAACAATCCCAGAGTCTGACAAAAACAATCTGAGTCATGGTCAGCCCAGTGGGTAGGCCCACAGGCTAGGAACCCAAGTAGATCCATTGCTATCATGCTGACCCTCTGGAGCCCTGGCTTTCCTAGAGTCCAGTTCTTACAACAAGCTCGTCAATTTCTTGTGGTGACAGATGTCAACTGGTAAAGTCACTTCTTTAGCATGACTTTGTTTCCTTTCCAGCAATGCTAACATCCTGAAGTGAGCTGGTTGGCTCCTCTCTCTTTTATATCCTCACATGATACTTCTGAGATACAAAACAACCAGGAAAGTCCATTTCAAATGTGGCAGGGAGGGGCTGGAAAGATGGCTCAGCGGTTAAGAGCACAGGCTACTCTTCTAGAAATCCTGGGCTCAGTTCCCAGTACCCACGTGATGGCAGCTCACAACTGTCTACTGCTGTAGTCTCATGGGATCTGATGCTCTCTTCTGGTATGCAGACATACACACAGAGGAAAGACCCATACACATAAAATACATAAATTTTTTTTTTGAAAAAAAAAATGTAACCACAGGCCCCCAGCCTCATATATAAAATACATAAATTTTTTTTTAAATGTAAACAAAACAAAAACAAAAACACAGACCCCCGACCTCAGTACCAAGCTGCTCACGCTTCTCTCTCTGCCTGGGACATTTACTCTCTAAGTACAGTGACTCTCCAGACTATGGTCAGATTCTAGTCCTAATTTTCTTCTTTAACGTTTTATAATAATATATTATTATTTAATGCATACTGGTGTATTGCTGGCATATGTTTGTGTGAAGGTGTTGGGTCCCCTGGAACTAGAGTTATAAACAGTTGTGAGCTGCCATGTGGGTGCTGGGAATTGAACCCCGGTCCTCTGGAAGAGCAGCCAGTGCTCATAACCAAAGAGCCATCTCTCCAGCCTCTCAATTAATTATGTTAGCATACAAAGCAATGGGTCTCATCATGGCTTCTTCATGCATCCCCATCATTATACTTTGTTCTCATTTGTGCCCTTCCCTGGTCCTAGCCTTTCAAAGGCACCTCCTGCCTTCCGGGCTGCCAGTGAGACTCCGGAAACCAGTGACAGCTGCTGCCAGGGTTCTGGTACCTGCTGCTGGGGGGGCATCCCGGCTGGGGCCAGCTCCATGACCCTGGTTGACAGCTCTGCTTGAATGCTTTCCATGCCAGCATACAGCTGGCCTCGGTGAAGAGCCACTGTGACCAACCTCCTGAAGCCCGCACTGGCTGCCAGCTGCTTCCGGCCCTCCTCCATGCCAAAGAGCCACTCAGTCTCGCGACCCTGGGGTACTGGAATAGACAAACCTGGTCACAGGGAGTGATGGTGAAATGTTCAAGGCCCCACAATCAATATGTCCACATGGCAGAACCAGTCAGTCACTGCTCAAGACCAGCTCCACTGACAGGTTAGCAACTCCCAAAGCAAAGCAGCCCATCAAACGTGAAGCAGGACTAAGGGCGATACAAGTGTGGGTATGTCTGATGGGAAGGGAGACAGGCAAAGCATGCGTGCGTGCACACACACACATAACACTCTCTCTCTCTCACAGACACACACACACACACACACTCACGTACACATAACAGATAGTGCTGTTTTTCCATGCAGGCCTAACTCCAAGCTGTTTGCAAATACAAATAACGGACTCCTTCCAAAGGCCCAAGATGAACGTGGCATTATTATATCCATCCTTGAAAGTGAGCGAAGAGAAGCACAGAACTTAAACTACTTGTCTAAGTTCACACTGCTAGTGAATGCGAAGCTCAGCTCAAACCGGACGGCCTGGCCCACTGCCACGCTATCTGCTCCACTGTTCACTGAGGCAGGGCAGAAGGATTACAAAATACTTGGAAAGGTGGGCTCAGTTTTCAAGAAACCAGGTTTCCAACATAGCCACACGTTGCATTCACCTACAATATTCACATTTTCTTCACTTCTCCAACTCTTCTCATCCCGCCATCCCTCTGGTACCGTCACTTCTTTACACAGCAACAGCTGACATTCACACAGCACTTACCACACGGCCAGCATCATTTCTAAGAGAGTTTACACTTCCCGACTATGCGAGAGAGTCATAGTTCCATTGACAGGGAAAATACGGCACACAGGAAACAGCCACCTTTGCTGTGTCAAATCACCAGGAAGTACCTAAAGCTGGGCCTGGATCCCAAGAGCCTGCGGCAGGGCTCCATCCTGTCTGCTACCTCACATCCTGTCTGCTACTCTTCCTGCCTCCTGAAGTCTGCAGAGTGGCTTTCCTTCTGGAATCCAACAGTACACATGCTAAAACTCAGCCAAGATATCCCAGCTAGCACCGACGAGCCCAGCCTCGCCTCCATTTATCCAATCCAGAGGAACTAACCTTGCTATGCAATGTGTAATGGGTCTAAATTTACACTTACTATCTCCTGCCTACAGCCTCCATTCCAAACTTCATTAAGCCTTTAGAATGGGCTATAAGAACAAGTTCAAGTCTAATTCCTGGAGAGCTATCACTCCCTCTTCATTAGACCTTGGCTAATCTAACCTTAAGATAAAAACAGGCACGATATACTCAATCACCAATACCCAAGCCCAGCCCCAGCAAGCCAGTCCTTTCAGGGAAAGAGGCGGAGCAATCCCAACTCACTGATGAAAATGGCAAAATGATTGTCCCGCGATGGTTTCACAGTGGGGTTGTCCACCACGTGGAGGGTGTAGCGTGGCTCCCCCGTGTCCCCACTGCACAAGTCCAGAGACACACTCCCCAGCCCGGCTTTGCGGCGCAGCTGACTACACAGCCAGGCATAGTGCTGCCGCTCCTGCACGGCCTCGGCCAGCCGATCGGCACTCTCCAGCCGTACAGGCTTGCCCTGCTCCTGAGTACACAGCTCAAAGATCTGAAGGGCAGAGCCAGGGACTGGCCTGAACTTGGTCATGACGAAGGCAAAGACAGGCAGGGAGAACCGAGGCTCTGCTTCAGACACCTGGTCCTGGCTGTTGGCCACTTGGTGTACCCTCACCATCCACCCCTCCCGAGAGAAGTGACCCACTGCTTTCTTCAGGATGTGAGCCTGAGCCAGAGAGATGCAGAGGTAGCGACCGCCCACCTGCAGGACGCGGCCAACCTCAGCCAGCATCCTGTCTACCTGACGCAGGGTCTTCTCCTCCTCATCTGTCAGGACAGCGTCCAGCGTGCCCTTGTCCAACACCACCTGGAATGTGGCATCAGGAAACTCCATCTGGGTCATGTCCATCTTCAGGAAACTCATGTGGGGCCGTCGGCTAGCATTGCGTTCTTTCATTTGCTTGATGACGACCTCACTGATGTCGATGTTCACAATATCCTGATAGCCCACGTCGTAGAGTTGTTCACTGAGCTCTGAGTTGCCACATCCGATCACAAGCACCTGGAGGAAAGAAACATGGACAAAATAAAAGTGACCAAGGCAAAGAAATCTGTTTCAGACAGCTCAAAGACTAAAGACTAGTAGACTTTGGCTATTTCATATTCTCCAAAGACAGAGGTACTACTCTGAGGAGGAAGAAGCACTCCAGTTAACTCTAGGCACCATCTTGAAACTAGCAATGCAGGTGTACACAATCCACAGCCCAGCATAGCCATGCCTGGAGTCCAAAACAAAACTGTAAATGTTCTTAAAATAGTGTGGGGTATTTTTTTTTGATTTGGTTTTGTTTTTCTTTTTTCTTAGTAATCTTTTGTCTGTGTTACTTGGTTGCATGGTTCTCAAGCATGAGTCTTGTAGATGACAACCTCTTCTTACAATGTCAAAAGCTTGACACCCCTGGGAGGAATTCACAAATCCAAACAGTATTTTGTCACAATAAGGGTTATGTGAGAACAGGCTGTGTGATGTGTGCTATTCAAAACTTTAATGTACAGCTTAGGAGATGGTTGGGTAGGTAGGGATCAAGTTCAGTTCTCAGCACCCACGTGGCCCAGCTCACAATTGCCTATAACTCCATTTCCAGGGACTTTGGCCCTCTTCTGGCTTCCACAACCTCCTGTACTCACATGATGCACATAAACTCAGGCAGGAAGCACACATCTAAATAATAAAATAAGGAAATCTTTGCTTTGAAGTCTGTAGGAAGTTGCAAAATCCAAAACACCAGTTGCAACCTCGTTTTTTACTGTTAAAAATGTAGGCTGACGAACAGAGCTGTTTCCAACCACTCATACTTCCGATTTCCACAGACAATAAACTGCAGTTTGTGAGGATTTGGAACCTGCTCCCATCCCAGACTCCATCCCATGCTATTTAGCTACTTTTCTGAAGCCAAACTTAAAATACAAATCGTTGTCTCTCTTTGTGGCACATTCTCCCATTCATCTTCCAAAAATTTTGTTGTCACCATCTCTAGAGGGAAAAGCATAGTTCCGTGGGAAGTGATAAGCTCTGGAGCCAGACAGGCCTGCTCTTAAATCTCCATTTGACCACCTACTACATTTGTGACCTCCAACAGTCACCTGAAAAAAATATGTACACAACTACCCTCCTGAATTTTTTGAGAATAAAAGGCCTGTGCATAGCAGACCTTAAGTCTTCTTCCCTACCGCAGCTACAACTCGTCCACACCTAATTAACTTGGAATTTAACTTGGAACTTTTCGCTTTCACAGTGTGTGCGGTTTATGCCTTCCTGCTCCTGTAGCTTGAGGGCCAGGCACAATGCCTGAAACGTGATGAGCACTCAGCTGTGGTTTAATAAACATATACACCAATAAAGCCCCACAACGCTGCGCAATCCACACTTGTGCACGGTGACACAACACCCTTCGTCTACTGACGAAGTCACCATTCCAAAACGGGTTAAGGATGAAGTTTTAACTGAAAATCTTTAAAAGGCCATCTTTTAAGGTTGTCATTTAGCCAAAATGCTGGGCGGAATGCTAATATTATGGATCTGAGTGGGGTCCCCACGCCTGCCTGTCTCCTAAATTTAGGATTGCTATCTTCAGTCCCCACAGAAGGCCGCCTGGCCGCACGCCTTACCTTCTCCTTGGGCTTGATGTATTTGTGCAGCACCTCACACAGTTCCAGATAGGTTCCGTACCATTCGAAAGCTTTCTTTCCTCGCTGCTGGAAGAACTTCTCCCAGTAGTCAGCAGAGCCAAACTCCTTGGAGCTTTTAGGTAAGAGATTCATGTTCCCACCGTGAGCTGCGACTTCTAGACTGCTCCTGGTGACAGATCACCCCGGGAAGCAGCAGGGGGAACCTTATCCACTACGGACACCATAGATTCGTTCTGCACTCAAAACTCAACCGAACCGCCCTATGCAGTATACGCGCGAACGTACCACTGAGCTTGCCTCGCGCCGCCCCCCCCCCTTTTTTTTTTTTTTTTTTTTTTTTGCACCCTCAGTCCGCGACCCACGTGCAGCAGCCCCACACTCCCGCTGCTACACTCAGAACCCAAAAACCATATCCGGGCAAGAGATCTTGTGATTGGCCAGGCGGCAGGAGTGGGCGGGACTTCCTACCGGACTCCAGGCGGAAGAGGCTGGCTTCCGGGAGTGGGGAGGGGACAAGCGCGCAGCCTCGGTGAGCTGTGCTCTATCCCCAGCTGAGGGCGCGCGGACAATGGGAGCTGACCTGCGCAGGAGCGGGAGTCTCAGATAGAAATCTCTTGGTCAGGAAAATGTGAGCTCATCTCCTCTCCCTAGACTTACTTTGCCACCGTTCTTGGTCAATTCAGAGGAAAATTACTTGACTGATTTTTCTGCTCCAAAATACAGGGCTCTGTTATCAATACAGTAGCATCGGTGAACTTCAGGAGGAAAGACTTAACCGATAATTAAGAAGTGCCTCCCTTTCCCCCTTCCCTAGCCTCTCAAAACACAGTAACCATTTTGAAGATGCTCATTTTATTATTGGCTTCCTTAAATTGTCATTCTGATGTCAGTTGTAAAGACCTATTTTATGTGTCTGATGAACAATACCATCCTTTTAAATGTTCGTTTTGTGAAAATATCCCAAGGAAGTTCCTAGTGAAGCGCTGCTTTTGAAAAGACGATGAAAGAAATAGCTCTCACGATAAAGGAATAAGAGATGGGCCCAAATATGAATGACCATAGCCCAGGAACACAGATTTAGGTTCCTCAAATACCATGTTCCCATGAGATAGCAATTGCATGAACTTTTTATAGTAACAACACAGAAAGTAGTAAAATAGGACACTTGCAAATACATTGGTGAGTATATTGTAAGATGATTGCAACCAAGCAGGAAAAACTAGAGATCTATTCATACTTTCCAAAGGTCTTACCTAAGGATCACAAAAGATGCAGGGGAGGATACTATTAAAGGGCCTGAAGATGTCCTAGGATAATTTGGCTCGGGAATTGCAACCTTTCAACCTCTTCACATCATTGAGGTTGCAATCAATGAGCCTTTGAGGACCCAGCTCCTTTCCAGGGATTCTTTTTCACAGCCTACACACACAGTGCTAGCACAGACACTGAACAATTAGAGTAGACATAAGTTTTCAAGTAATCTTTAAACATTTCAGAATCATCTATTGAACTTGTTTTTATTGAAAATTTTTCCTATGATATAATCTGATCCTGGTTTCACTTCTTCCAACTTGTCCCAGCTCTTCCCCACCTCCTCAACTCCATGACCTTTCTCTCTGAATAAAACACACAGAATTTTTTAAGATAACAACTTGTTGTTATTGTTTACAGTGTTCTGCCTGCATGTATACCTACATGCCAGAAGAGGGCACCAGATCTCATTATAGATGGTTGTGAGCCACCATGTGGTTGCAGGCAATTGAAAACTCAGGACCTCTGGAAGAGCACCCAGCGCTCTTAACCTCTGAGCCATCTCTCCAGCCCAAAACACAAAGAATTAAAAAATAAATAAATGAATGAAGAAAAAACATACAGAGAAACTACCCATGAAAACACAAGATTAGGGCTTACAGGTTCAGAGGTTCAGTCAATTATCATCAAGGTGGGAACATGGCCCCATCCAGACAGGCATGGTGCAGGTAGAGCTGAGAGTTCTACATCTTCATCTGAAGGCTGCTAGCAAAATACTGGCTTTCCAGGCAGCAAGGATGAGGGTCTTAAAGCCCACATCTACAGTAGTACACCTACTCCAACAGGGCCACACCTAATAGTGCCACTCACTGGGCCAAGCATATACAAACCATCACAGATGAGTTGCCCCACCTCCAACTCGTAGCAAAGTTTTGATGTTTTAGTTCAGTGGTGAGACCCAGAGGTCTGTTTCTAACAAGTTGCCAGGTGATACTTTACTGATGCTACCCCTTAGCTACTGTCAGATCCTTGCAGGTGTAACCCTTGTGATCATATTGCTCCAAGACCACACTTTGAAAACCACTACTTTAAAATGTAATTGAGTCATGAGTGAAAATGGATATGGTGTGAGACAGGATAGAAAGGCAGGACATGAGAAGGAAAAGAAGTCCCTCTCCTTAGAACATAGTTCTGCTAGCTCAAAGCCCACACAAAACAACAACAACCTTAACACAGATGATAAGTCCAGAATTACCTACAGAGATTGCGCTAGTTTTCCTAAAAATATATCAAGTTTTTTTTTTAAATGCCAAACAACGATGTGACAAACATCAAACTGCTTACATAGGGCCTGGTTGCTTAAACCCTTGGGTTTAACCATGTCCATGCTCCTCTCTCTAAGCCCAAACAATATACCATATAAAGCTACTTTAACAATTTCATTTATTTAAAAAAAATTAGATGAGCAAAATAAACAAGCTAGCTCATATTTATGTAAATAATTCTAAAGCTTTGCTTAATTGTTAATCCTTGTTGTAAATTACATTCTCTGAGCAATGAAATGCAGCATAAAGTCACACTATGTAGCCATTGTAAAGATGCCTGAGTGGTACTTTCTTGAGAAGGCCACACCCACACTTGGGTATATTTTATCCTTTTCTTAGGTATCTCATTCTAAAAACAAGTACTTAAATCTAAATTTTGCACTATCACTTATGGATAATAAATGCACTAATTTGCCCTCACTCTGACTTGTCTTGGGATTCTTCAGAGCAGTTAAGAATCTGTGTTCCTAGAGAGGAGGTCCCTAAGGACCAGAAGTCCTCAGGTCATTGGCGGCAGTTCCAGGATGTGTCTCTTCACTGCTGATGATAGCTTTAGCCCCACAATTTTAAAGGGTTAACCCAAAAATCCCCTACAAGGAACATGAAGGACTATTTGTCTCCTGTTTCACTTCCTCAATTAGCTCCCTCTCTACCGAAACTAAAACCTGAAGAGCCTTTGATATGACTTTAGCTACTTTATCACACAAGGCTCCCAATCACGGAGCTGTGGTGCCTTTCAGAAAACCCTTATTAGGAGTCAAGGACATCACTCATACTTGAAGTACTATGAAATACTATGCAATTGCAGAGAGGCGAAACACACAGTGGACAACACACATGTGGGATGTCTAATATGAACTATCACTTACAGTAGGCATGGTTAAGATACTAGATGAGCAATAAGCAGGACAGTCATGTGACAGACATTAAACAGCTGCAAACATCTTCAATCAGGGCAGGGATGCTCTAAAGGAAAAATATAACATTTTTATACCAAATACCTTTGAGACCTCTTTCTGGTCTAAGGTAGGCCAAAGACGGCTTTCCTGGGAAAGGGGTGGAAAGAATCTATAATGTGCTTTGGTCTGTTACCTCATACTGGGCTTTATTTCAATAAAAGCATGCCATAGGTGGAGGAGGAAGGAGGGGGGAAGAGGAGAATGGAGAAGAAAAGAAGAAGAAGAAAAAGGGGTATTATGAGAAGGAGGTAGTTCACCCTCTAGATCAGTGGTTCTCAACCTTTTAAACACTGACTCTTTAATACACTTCCTCATGTTGTGGTGACCCCTAACCATAAAATTATTTTTGTTGCTACTTCATAACTGTAATCTTGTGTTTTCTGACGGTCTTAGGCAACCCCTTATAGTAGACTGTGTGACCCTAAATGGGTCATAACCCATAGGTTGAGAAATACTGATCTAGAGGCCTCTCCAAGAAACTCTGGCTTCTTCTTTTCCCATTATCTCTACAGTTTTTTCTGTCAAGGGCATAACATCAAAAAAAAAAAAACAAAACAATACCAGTATTGCCTCTTCAGACATAACTCTTGGATCCTTACATACTGCCCCTAAAAGGCAGTTACTGTTTACAGTATGTTCCATACCAAAGAGTAAGCAACTCACCTGTTACCATCTGTGCTTGCCCCCACTTCTTTAGCCCAAAGAAAGCAATAGCAACCAGAGCAGTAGTAGAGACTTGCTAAAATGTTATCATTAACATAGAAATATTTTAGAATGTTTAGAATATTTAAAATTTAGTCTTTACGTATTAGAAATGTTTCTTGCAAGATTTAACTGTGATACATAATTACTAAGTGTGTTATCATTAATACAGTTAAAGTTAGGTGCTGAAATGCTTTGTGATATTAGGATTCCCAAACTGACTCCCTCAATGATTGAAAATAAAGACTGAAAGGTTGGAGAGATTGCTCAGTGGCTAAGAGTGCCTGCGCCCTTCACAGAGAACCTAGGGTCAGTTTCCAGCAACCCACATGATAGTTCAAAACCATCCACCATCAGTTCCAGGGGATCTGATGCCCTTTTCCGACTTCATAGGCTCCAAGCACATACGTACACATACATATATACATACATACATACATACATGCACATAAAGCACTAAGATATATGACATAAATAAATCTAGAATAAATTGAAATAAAGACTGGGTTTAGGAAAAAAAACATGTTCAACTCTGTATGTAGATTACTTACAGAAAGAGGAATCAAGATGTCTGGATATATAATTTGCATGTTATTCTTACTCAATTATAATATACACTTGAGGTTTTTGCTGACAACACTCAAAACTACTTGGTCATTATGGCAACTAACTGAGAAATAAGAAGTAATAAATTAAATGTGCTTCTGACTGTCTGGAGGGGGGTGGGCAGCGGACGGATGAGTATGGAGTAGGCAGAGTAAGGTTCCCCTAAAGATGGCTGCATCCCCATACTCCAGAATCTGCAGGTCGTTACTTGACTCAGAGGAGGTAGAGCAGTGGACACAGTTAAGGTTGCTAATCTGCTGATATTAAAATCAGATTATCCAAGATTATCCACGTGGGTCCAATGTAGTAACTAGGGTCCCTTTAAAGCAAAAGAGCAAGAACACAGTGTGGGTAACATGACAGGACCTGGTCCGTTGTGTCCGGCTTTGGACATAGAAGACTCCATAAGCCAAGGAAAAAGGGGTAGCCTGTAAAAGCTGGAAAGGGAATCTAAGATGATCTCCTCCCCTGCAGAACAGGCAGGATACAGGCCCTGCTGATGTGGGTTTTTGTGGTCTAGAGAAATGCATGTCAGGTTTTTGACCTTTGCAACTGAAAGATAATACATCTGCATTGTCCACAGCACTAATTATTTTGGCCATTCATTGCAGAGGCAACCAATACTGAGCATAAACATGAAGGGAGAAATTTGTATGCTTTGGGCAAGGGCTTACATTGGGAGGAAAGCAGCAGGAGGTCAAACTAGAAACTGAGTTTAAAAGCAAGCTTTAGGAGTCTTCTGTTTCAGAAGAAAAGTTGAGCTTCCTTTAGCTCCAACCTATCAGGCCACAAGAGGCTAACAAAGAACCAGGATCATGATTTTGGGAAGAAATGATCTGAGAAATAAGCTTTGGAAGGACGGAAGAGTTTGATGACTTACTGCTGTCTGTGTGCTGGACTACTGGCAGCCTGACCCTACCTGCCCTTGGGAGGTGAGGTGGCTCAGAGTAAACAACACAGGTTCTGGGATCAGGTAAGAAATGCTGCAGCAAGTTCATCTGAATGCTGCTGCAAGCTCCTTTAATACCCTTCATCCACACCCCATTGGTCCCAAGAAAGCATCTCTTCTAAACAGCAATTCCCGGTTGGCTGGCATTGTCTGCACCAACAATCCCTGGTATCTCAGGCTGTCCTCAATTAGGTCCTCCTGCAGGAGATGCCTTTGTGGCTGCACGGTCCCCAGGGTTTACATAGAGGTCGCCACCACCGTTTCTCCTACAACTTACTAGAAGGGAATGAAAGACCTAGAGACTCAAAATGGTACCCACATTGGCATCTGGACAAGTGAAGGACTAGTCTGTAGAAAGTACCAGGAGAACTAGAAAATCATTTGTAGAACTGTTCCTTGAAAGGAACGAAAAGATCCCCCCATGCTATTGAATCCCAGAGTCAGAGAGGGAAAAGCTGGACCTCACATGCCCATCTTACCTGATGCCCTCCCACAGTTAGTTGCAACCAGTGCTGGGCACTGGTCCAAGGTTTAAAAACATCCCACGAGTGGGATATAAAACTGGATAAAAACAATTCTCCATGGTGGACAGGGAGTGGCTCGTGTAATAGGGAAACTATTTCATGCTGGTCATCTTAGCAGATGGGCCTGTTTTCTACACTGGAGTTAAATGAATGGTCTCCTGTGTCTTGCAATACTGGAAGGCAGGCATAGCAACCCAGAGTGATTTAATACCCTTTTATTAGATGGGTGTCAACACTTTCTTGAGGATATTGTTGACCTGAGAAGTAATTTGCAAGCTAATACTGGATTCCTCATAGTAATACTGTGTTCTATCTGAACAGCTCTTGCAGTTTGCCAAGAGTTTTTCTTATACAATGGTTTGAATTCATGGAGAAAAGATTCTGAGCTGCTAAATTAATTTTTTCATTAGCAGAACTGACCCTTCTGACTGAAGAACATATCAGTCTTGTTAAGTATTAATTAGCATCATCCTAGGAGATGGTCACACACCAGCAACCATACACACATAATTGATAATAAACTCCAATTGCTTGAAAATAAATGAAGGAAATTATACTTGGGTCTTGAGTTCAGTCATAGGTATTCCATTCACCTCCCAGTATTCTCTTTGTTCCATCATTTCTTCTGTAACCGAATCTGTTGCTGTACAATTTTCCTCATACGTATGGATTGCTAAAGCATTCTCATTCATTTTGATGGGGGAAGTAAAGCATATAGGAAACAGGTAAGTCATTTGCCATAAGGCCTGGAACAGTAACTTTAGAAAAGTTGGGAAGGTGGGGAAAGGAAGGACTGCCCCAGGGTCAGTGATCTGCGGCTGGTGTGTGGGACCTGTACATGAAAGGCTCACAGGTCTTCTTTAAGATCCTATGTGCAGCCTGGATATTGGGGAAGATTATAAGGGTAGACTGTAACAATGTTTTCTCCACAATTTTATTTTAAACCAGTTCCTGTGCAAGGGGGGAAAATGCCCTGAAAAACAACTTATTTTTCTTCATAACTGTAGCACTCAGCACTCTGAACCAAGAGCATCTCAAGTGTCTTGTCTTAGGGGATGATCTCCATCCTCAGCCCAGAACAAAATACTTTCCACAACCAAAGGAACAATTCTAAAATAGAATTCAATAAATAAAATTCATTGAAATGTTCCACCCAACATATTCATCTTGAATTTCTGATCCAGCATCCTCAAAGACGCAAACCCAAAATTCCCTCTAGTCCAGTGTAATTCTTCTCTAAAGTAGAAACTCTTCTTGGGGTACACGGAAGCTCTTTCCCTAATAAGAATCTCAAATTATGGTGCCAAGACTTTTTATTGTCGCTGATGCTACTCATCTCTGAATAGTTCATCTCTAGTTGGTTAGTTGTTGGCTGGCTGTTTGGGTCTTTGGTTTGGTTTTCTTTGTTTACTGCTTTGTTTTTAACAAGGTTTCCCTCTGTCAGAGCTCACCGTGTAGCCCACGCTGGCTTCAAACTCACATCAATCCTCCTGCCCTGTTGGGCATTGGTGAGCTTAGCTCAACACCCCCAGCTGAGCTGTTTGCAGAACATCCTGCGGCTTAGCTTGATTTCAGTCTTCCCGCCTGGTGTGGTAAGGACTTCCCAGGTGCCTGACCTACGGCTATGATTGTTTTTTCCCTGTTGTTTTTCACCAGGCCTCTAGTATATATTGCTGGTCCCTCAGTAAAGCTTTGGCATTCTCCTCACCAGAATGACCTGAGTCTATGTTATCTGTTAATCCCCCAGGCCTACGCCCGATACTCGGTACAGTGGCGGCACGTCATGGCCCCAGCCTCAGGAGTGTTAGGATTATAGGCATGAGTCACTAGCCCTGGCTTGAATAGTGTCTTCACTATTCACTATCTTCATCTTTCTGACGTATGGTAGAAAAAGCCATATGGCATTTTAAGAATGGAAATATCCTCCATATAACATAAACTCTATCAATAATTAAAATATAGACATTCCTTACCTTACTCCTATCCATCCCCCCAACTCCTCTATTTGTCTCCATAGATTTACATACTCTGTACATGTTATAAATATATAATCATAAGACTTCCAGGTGCGGATGATACCAACTTGCTACTCAAGGTTTGATCTCATGGCTTCCTGTTGCCGCCATGCCTGCCATTTGTCATGCTTCTATCCTGACATGATAAACTTTCATGCCTCTGAAGCAGGGCTGGTGATGTCTGTGATGGTTGTAGAGTGTTTGCCTAGCATGCACAAGACTAAAAGTTCAATCCTCAGTACCACAAAAGCCAGTATACATGAAGGATTTGAGGAGAAAGGAGAACCAACATTAAGCCTGAATGTCTAAGGCTATACATACATCCTGAGTATGTATCAAAGCAACTTTTTCCAGCACAAAGGACGAGCTCATGTACCTTGATTTGCAGTGTTCAAAAATGATGGCTAAAGATGCAAAATCATTAAATCCTCCAGCTTTCACTACATATATAGGATTATAATATGTGGCATCTTGTGTTTGGCTTCTTTCACTTAGCTTATTTCCAAGGTTCATGTCTTATGTAGCATGTATTAGTATTCCATTCTATTTTATGGCTGAATGAGATGGATATTAATTCTTTCCACTTTGGGCAATTATGAATAATGCTGCTGTGAACATTAACACATAGTATTTGCATGAAAGTGTGGTTGTTTTATACAGATATATGTCTAGGAGTGAGATTGCTGGCGCATGTGTTCATGATTATTTCGAAGAATAAATCTGATTGGCTTGGTCCAGAAAAGCAAGTTAGGGCACATGATTTTTTTCAAGGTGTTGTTACCATCTGTTCCATTCACAGTACATATTTCACGAAGAACATCCTAAGACTCTACCACAATGAAAACTGACTGAGAGGTAAAGAGAGGGGCACAGGTTGGTGTGAGAAGCCTCACACCAACAGAAACAGCAGGCCAGCCCCGCACAGGGTGAGGCTATCCAGGGAAGTGACTCGGCAAAAAAAAAAAAAAGAGACAAGGCCAGGAAATACCACGGATACCACAAGGTGGGCAGGGCAGGGCAGGGCTGAACGGCAGAGACCACCTCCCCATTCGAGTTGACCAATAATTTTAAATGTTGCTCAGAGTAGCCAATCGCAGTTGTCCAACTCAGGTGATTGTTGAACTCCCCGCCAAAATGTTTATAAAAAGTATATGCCTGGTGAACTCGGGGTCTCCTCTGGCCTGCATGCTGGGGGGGGGGGGCAATGTACATTGGAACATTAAACCTCTTGCAGATTGCACCGATTCCGGTCTCTGTGGTCTTATTGAGTGGGGGTCTTCCGACGGACTCTTAACAGCTGGTTATGGCAAAAAGGCCAATTGTAAATTCAGCACTTAGTGTCCTCCAAAAGCTAGGACAGACTTAAAACTACATAGAACAAAAGGTGAAGATTCACAGAGTTAAAAGCTTAGAGGAAAAGAAGATTCAAAATCGAGGAGATAGCTGGGAACGGCGGTTCACTTGGGCAGAGGCACGCAGGTCTCTGTAAGTCTGAGGCCAGCCTGGTCTGCATAAACAGTCCCAAGATAGTCTGGGTTACATAGAGACGTTATCTCAACAACAACAAAGCAAGAAGGGAAAATAGTACTAGTGAAACAAATGCATTATCTCTCTGAAAAGCTACAAAGATGTGAATGTTATTTGGTATTCCGTATGGAATGTATTGGGTTTTTTTTTTCAAGTATAAATCTGATCATGCTAAATTCTTGGGATGCCTTAAAGTGCCTCCATGGCCCAATCTCATATTCTGCTATGCTCATTGTTAACCATGCCCCAATCAACTGGCCTGCCATCTCTTTTCTCATAAATATCAAAATCCTGAGTATTGAGAAACTGAGAAGCTAGCTGTAAAAGAATGAAGTTGGTTTCCTATCTTAATCACATACAAAACTTAACTCAAAATGAAGAAAGGATCAAAACCTTCAAAGCACAGGAGGAAGGTTTCACACATGGCATTGTACTTGGCAGGGAGTTCTTAGATATAACTCCAAACGCAAAAATGGACAAGTGGGACTAAACCAAACTCTGGTCTCCTGTATATGACAGCAATCACTCAATAAAAGTTAATGGACAACTTACAGGACAGGATACAATGCTTATAAATCATAAGTAACTAGGGTTATTATCTAGAACATATGAACAACTCATATACTTCACCATCAATGGGCTATTGTGAAAATAGACAAAGGACCTGGGTATATATAATGCTACACATTGCTATTGTAAGGACATATAAACCAAACCTACAAAACCACACCTGTAACTAGTGCTGAGAAGGAAGATGTCAAGAATCAGGCCAGCCGGGATGGAGAGATGGCTCAGTGGGTAAGAGCACCTGACTGCTCTTCCAAAGGTCCTGAGTTCAAATCCCAGCACCCACATGGTGGCTCACAACCATCTGTAAAGTGATCTGATGCCCTCTTCTGGTGCGTCTGAAGAGAAGACAGCTACAGTGTCTTCACAAAAAATAAATAAATCTTAAAAAAAAAAAAAAAAGCCGGGCGGTGGTGGCGCACGCCTTTAATCCCAGCACTTGGGAGGCAGAGGCAGGAGGATTTCTGAGTTCAAGGCCAGCCTGGTCTACGGAGTGAGTTCCAGGACAGCCAGAGCTACACAGAGAAACCCTGTCTCGAAAAAAAAAAAAAAAAAAGAATCAGGCCAGCCTGGATTGAACAGTAAGATCCTACCTTAAGAGAAAATAATTGAAAAACCATTACATACTGCAGTATGAGCACAGGAAAACAAAACAGAATATACCAAACGCTACCATGGATGTGGGGAAATTGAAACCCATCTGCACTGTTAGTGGAAACACAAAATGGTTCTGTGAAGGAAATTTCTCAAAAATTTAAAAATGGTTATTGTGTGATCCAGTAAGTTCACCCCAGTGTCTATATCTAAAAAGAGAAAAAACAAAAGGAAAACAGAAGTATGAAAAGAAAAATCTTTTTAAAGCATAATTATTTGTGTGTGTGTGTGTGTGTGTGTGTGTGTGTGTGTGTGTGTGTGCTTCTGTGTATGTGTATGTGTATGCCACAGGTAGGAGAGTTCTCAGAGCTGACAGTGTCAGATTTCCTGGCATTAGACTTACAGGTAGTTGTGTGATCTGCCCAACATGAGTGCTGGCTATTGAACTTGGGTCCTCTGCAATTGCTGAGCCATCTCCCGAGTAAAGGGAAATGCAGAAGAGATACTTAGATATCATGTTCATAAGAGCATTAACCGCAAGAGGCAAGAGAGAAACAATTCAAGTGTTCCTAACAGAAGCAACAAAAGTGGCAGGTATCTACAGTGGAGTGCTAGTGGGTAAGTGGACAGACAAAATGCAGGATATATGGCATTCAGCCTTAAAAACCAAACAGGCAGCATATACCAGCTGATATAAGGTCCCCAACACACATACAGCAGAGGACTGCTGGGTCTGTGTTCAATCAAAGATGAACCCTCTAGAGACTGAGGCCCCAAAGAGTTTAGAGGTCAGGTGGGGTGGGGGGGGTTGGAGGTGTGGGGTGGGGTGGGTACATCCTTGAGGAAATCCTGACACATGCTTAAAGACACTACTCTGCAAAATAAGCCAGCCACAAATTTACAAATCCTGCATGATTCCACCTACATAATGTCTCTGACATAGCCAAACACACACAAACACAAGACAGACCTGTGAGCAGGGTGTGGTGGCACATGCCAGGACTTGAGAGAAGGATCATGAATTCAATGGCATCCTTAGCTACACAGAAATTCTGAAATTAGCTTGGTAGCATGAGATTGCTTCTCAAAGTCTGGGGTGGGACTGAGGAAGGGCAGAAAAGGAAAGAATTATGGTTGCCAGCTTGGAGCTGGGGAGAAAAAGGGATGTTGCCAGTAAGTATACAATTTGAATTTCACAAGCTATAAAGGTTCCAGGGGTCTGATGCCCAACATGTGAGTGTACTTAACACTGAAAATCACCTATTTCAACATAATAAAGATGGAAAGATTTATGTGTTTTTAAGCACAATGGTCAAAATACTATTTTTTTTGAATGCCACGTTCTTTCCTGCCTAGTGGCCTTTGCTGTCCTTCTGCCTAGAACATTCTCTCCCTTGTTTTTCATGACAGGAACCTTTTACACTTTTAGTCAACTTAGATGTTTTCTCCCTCAGAAAGCCTTTTTTTTTCTTTTATATTAACTTCTCTTCTAGTCTTACTGTCAATAACTCTTTCATGGTTTTCTAAATATCCGTTGCAATGTGGAATTATTTAATGTAATTATTTCTGTTGCAAATTTAATGTATGGTGAAAGCAATAATGTATTTTGAACTATGCTCATGACTTAGTAGCAGACACACACAGGTATTATGCATGTGAATATCCACATGTCTGTAAATATTCCAAATGAATCTTGTCATTTCTCTCCTTACACCACATAGATCCCAGGGATCAAACTCAGGACATTAGCTTTGCTGCCACACCCTCTACCAGCTGAGACACAACTAGCCCCATGTTTCTTTTTATGTTTTATCAAAAAAGAAAAAGAGCAAAATCAAACAAACAAAACCAATGCCAATGGGTCCACTCTTGCTAACCAATTGTGATGGCTTTTGTTGGTTGTCTATAACTTGGCTATATCTGGAATGAGCTACAATTCAGAAACAAAGGGCAAACCTGTGACCCAGATCTCAAAGGAGGAAGACAACATGCCTTTAATCCAGATCTTGAGATAGGAAGACACACCCTTAATCTGGGCCACACCTTTGTCACTTTACATTTGATGCCATTTTATTTTCTCTTTCCCAGTTCACAATCTCTTATCCATATCTGTATATCGCCCCTTGCCTCTAAGGACAGGTCATCTCCCCTAGTCTAGAACTCGACATTTTGTAGTCTCAAACATCATCCTCTCATTCATGTAGCTATTTATAATTGGGTTTTCAATTTCACTCATACATTGGCTAAATGTTATTAGTAAATATAACTTGGTTTTTTTTTCATGACACCTTGACTCCATAAAATGTGTCTTAGTGACTGTTCTATTGCTGTGAAGAGATACCATGACCAAAGTAACTATTATGATAGAAAGCATTTAATTGGAAATTTGCTTATTATTTTAGGGTCTTAGTCCATTATCAGCACACAGGGAGCATGGCACCAGGCACTGGAGCAGTAGATAACTCCTGATGGCTAGGCACAGAGAGATTCTAGACTTGGCATGAGTTTTTGAAACCTCAAAGCCCACCCCCAGTGACACACTTCCTCCATCAAGGCCACACCTCTTAATCCTTCTAATCCTTTCAAAAAGTGCCACTCCCTCATGACTAAGCATTCAAATATATGAACCTATTGAAGGGCATTCTTATTCAAACCACCATAAAGACAAATCTGTAATTCTACTAAAAATAAAACTTGACAATGTGGCTTCTATTTCTCCCATGTTAATCAAAATACTTGTGAAAAATCAGTAATGGCCTTGGAGTTAATAAATCTAATGGCTTTTCTAGTATTTTATTTTCTCTGAAGTTTTGATATGAATAGTTACTCAGTCTCCTTTCCACTTCATTGGGGTGGTGGTGTTGGTGTTTCAAGGGTTAAAACCCTGCTAAACAAGTGCTTGACCAGCCTTCCACACTTTTTGTTTCCTTGTGGCTCTCTCCGCCCCTGTGTGTGTGTGTGTGTGTGTGTGTGTGTGTGTGTGTGCGCGCGCGCGCGCGCGCGCGCGTGCGCGTTGTTTTACATTGCTGAGGCAATCCTTGCTATAGACCGGCAGACTGCCTTTGAGTTTATCATCCTTTGCCTTAGCACAACACTTCTCAAGTGCTGTGATGTTTTCAGGGATATACCACAAGCCTAACGTCTCATTTAAAGTGTCCTGTCTTGACTACTCTGTACAGGTGTGACCACTGACAGCTCTTCACCCCTTCACCCCAGATGCTAACAGGTACTCATTCTTATAATCACAGCTCTTTCTCCTTTGCTGTGGTCTGGAAATCCTTTGGGAATGCTTCCCAAGAGTTCATGTGTTGGTCCTCACAGAAGCAACGTTGGAAGGCAGTGGAATTTTTAAGAAGTGAAGCTTAGTGAAAAGTAATTAAATCATCAAACATATCAAGACAGTGGATGAACTAAGAAGACAGACTGAAAACTAAGTACCTTTGTTTTATAAAAGCAACATTCTGTTCTCCCTACTGTGTCTTTCTATTTTCCACGTATCTCTCATCTTTTATGTGTTCCTTCCATGAGGCCATCTGCAAGGGGCTCTGACCAGAGGCCAATCTGATGGGACTATTTGATCTTGGATGTTCATCCTCCCAAATGTAGTACTTAACTGAACCTTTTATAAAATAAATACCCAACTCCAAGGGCTGGAGACATGACTCAATAGTTAAGAGCATTGACTACTCTTTCAGAGGACCCACATTCAATTCCCAGCACCTACAAGGAGGCTCACAACTGTCTGTAACTCCAGTTCCAGGGAATTGACACCGTCACACATACATACATACATACAGGCAAAACCCCAATGAATATAAAAATAGATCATTTTAAAAATAATAAAATAACCAATTCTGATATCTCAATGCATCAATAGAAAATAGACATTCTTGTAAATATTCTTCCTTGGACTCTTTCTAGATGGCAATTTGGAGGATCCCTATGTTAAATGACTTTCTACCCTAAGAAAGAAAAGAGGCGCAAGGAAGAAAAGAGAGACTTCATCATCTTTCTTTCTGCTTTTCACTACAATCCACTTAGTTGGCAAGAGAGGTGGGAAGAGAAATAGATCAGGGTTAGCAATGGCTGTACTCCACTACCAGAAACCCTTCTCCTACAACCATGACTTCTGCTTTGCAGGAAGTGATCCATGCTGAGGCATAGTAATGTCTTCCCCTTATTACTGCCCCCAAGGTCTGACAGCACTCCCACTTGACTTCACTGTGGTTTTAGTTTACTGTTAAACTCAAGCAAATACATTCATTCCATTGCCCACTTGACTCTAAACTGTTCAAGTGTTTATCCCTTTTCAACTGTTGCTTATTTTACAGTTTGGATCTTAAATGTCCCTCCAAAACCCATATAGTGAAGGCTTGGTCTCTAGCTTGCAGTGCTATTGGGAGGTAGTAGAGACTTCAGGACGTGGGCTTATTGGGAGGTCTTAGACCATTGGAGATATTGCCTCCAAAGAACTGTGGGACTTCAGGCTCTTTGACTCTTTTTCTCTTGACCACTATGAAGTGATCAGCTTGTTCCTCAGAGTGCCCTTTTGCCATGATAATCTGTCTCACTTTGGGCCCAAAAGCAAAGAGCCCAAGTTATGAGCTAAAATCTCTGAAACTCATTAAATCAATTGATTTTCCTTCTTTTTATGCTATCTCATGCTGTGTTTGTTACTTTTCTATTGCTATGATAAAACACCACAACCAACTTATAGAGCTTATAGAAGAAAGAATTCATTTGGATTTATGGTTCCAAAGAGTTAAGAATCCATGATGGTGGAGCAAAGGCATGACAGTGAGCTTGAATCACAACAAACACCAAGCAGAGAGGGAGGGATGGAGGAAGGAGAGAGAGAGAGAGAGAGAGAGAGAAAGAGAGAGAGAGAGAGAGAGAGAGAGAGAGAGAGAGAGAGAGAGAGAGAGAGAGAACACGCTAGACAAGGTTTGTGACTTCTTTTGAAACCTCAAAGCCCACCTCTAGTACCATACTTCCTCCAGCTAGGGCCAAAGCTCTTAAACTTACCCAAACAGCAGCAGCAAGTGGGGACCAAGAGTTCAAACACCTGAGTCAATGGGGGGAGATTCTCATTCAAACTACCGCACAATCATTTTACCATTGTAACAGAAGGTTAACACACTTAGTATTGTATTGCTGTACCAGACTGTATTTGGAAGAGAGTGTATAGTTGACCCTTTCATATCCTTAAACTTCAATAGAATA
Source organism: Tokudaia tokunoshimensis (assembly GCA_036184795.1). Classification (NCBI taxonomy): domain Eukaryota; kingdom Metazoa; phylum Chordata; class Mammalia; order Rodentia; family Muridae; genus Tokudaia; species Tokudaia tokunoshimensis. The sequence continues at coordinate 32,039,426 of BTHU01000013.1, read as the reverse complement.
CCTGTCACATATATCTGAAAGATTAGCTGCTTCACTTTGACGTTGCACCGAAAATTAGCATTACCACTTTCAGCAAGAAAGCCATGTTTGACCTTCAGCACACTAAAGCCTCCTAGATCAAGTGGGGTCATCACAAGGTACTAAACTTGAAAGATCACTTCTATATGCTTTAAGAATAAACTGGGGGGCATGGCTGACCCACCAACAGTAGATGGGCTACAGGAAGTACACCGCTACCAATACAGGATCAGACTGAGGTTCTGCTGGAGCAGCTGAAGATAAAACAGAAGAATCAATGACAGACAACTACAAGAGCAGAAACTAAGAGAATTCTGTAGGCCTGCCATTTGACACTGTCGATATGGTGTCAAATTAAAGAAAGGCTACAATAAATTAAACGAAAACAAGACCACCAAGAGCTTGCTCATGGCACAGGGGACATTTTTTCAGAGAAATTCTAAGCACTTGCACCTTGGTGCACCCTCTCCTCTTCTCACTAAAAGTAACTAGACAGAGTCAAGGCTCCAGGTTGAATGCAGTAGAGCATGATGTTGCGTGACTAACCCCTCTGAATTGGAGCATTGCTCTTGGAAGGAGAGGCTTGCAAGATTCAGGAGGCTATAGAATGCTACAAGGCTTAGGTAGTTCCAAGATTCTCAAGACCCCAAGCTTATAAAAGCAGTAAATGGCTGCTAAGTCTCTCTAGTGGAGTCATCTGCAAGTTGGGCAAGGAGCTTCCGGGATGCAACAAGTCATGTAGGGGTTGGCTTTTGGGTGATTGCTCTCTGCTTTTGGGTCACCCATGCTCCAGGAAGTAACCCCAATAAACTCTTTGGTTCATCACAATAGATTTGGGTGGAATTATTCTCTTGTCTACGCTGGTACCCTATCTAAGATAAACAGACATTTGTTCACACCTTCCCAGGAAGTCACACACCATAGAAGGAAACTGGTCAGACAATGTGTTTGTTTATGGAACTTTCTGCAACCCCCAGGTTGTGGTAGCTGTTGTCTGGCCTGCTGCTGGGCTGCATAGCATTGTTCACCATGGCTACTCAACACAGCTCACAGAAATTGTGTCTTTTAACCAAAATTCTTTGATAGGCTTTATACAATAAAATGATTGTTCTACTTATACTGAGATAAAATAATATACTGTCTTTATATTTTACTATTTCCATTTTGCACTAATTTTTAACTAAATAAATAGATAAATAGACTGATAAATAGATTTTTACTATCCCATTCTCTTATTATTTGGCTTACAAATGTCATTGTGTCAGAATTTTTCCAGTATTAGGAACAATGTATCACAATGCAATATTTAAAAATAGTTTAACTTGAATATTGGTTCTGTTCTACTTTCTTTCTCTTTTATGTAGACCAGCTGACAACGAATGCTCAGAGGTCCACTTGCCTCTCTTCCTGAGTCCTGGGATTAAAAGTGTAGGTCACCTAGACTTCAAACTACAAACATGTGATGACCACTGTGTCTCACAGTCTTCCTTTGTGTGATCATGACATCCTGTCTTGTTAATTCTATACAATTTTAAAGAACATAGTAGTGACATAGCTGAAAAATTCCTAATTTTACTAAAATAATGTCTATTCACCACTGCAATTGACTCAATTTACTGATATACTTCCACAATTAAACATTCTTATCCCTCCTTTTAAAAAGTAAGAACTGCCTTATTTCTATTTTAGGTGAAGCATGTGACCTATTTGGATAAAATATTTATTTTACCTTAATGTAAGCTTATAGCTCTGCCATATTTATTAATGTGTACTCCCTAAACCCTGAGTAACTACACAGTCTTATCTCAGAATCATGCTCTAAATTGACAAGGAAAATGATGCTACCTGTAGGTTGTTGTACAGCAATATCATGTGTTAACTATGAGGATGGTGCTTAAAGACGGGCATATGACAAATGGTGGCCATTTTTAACTTAACAGTAAATTAAAACTTATAACAAAACTAGATGTATTTCTCTAATGTCCTCATTTGATGGAGAGGCATTTCCCTAAGATGTATAGGGAATTAGAGGGGAAATAGAGCGTCTCTATGAACCCTTCTTTTAATGTCATGTTTAAGGTTTCTGAGGAAGTATCAGGACATTCCCAGTATCATACAAACATAATTTAAAAAAAAAAACAGTTAATCTGTACTTTAAAGTCACACTACACATGACTTAGAACAAAGTAGGGACAGGTTTAGATTACTTAGCATTGCTCCTTAGATAACTCCTAACTTGGGTGCACTTTTTGTCCAGGAAAATATATATGCTTTCTAAGCAAGATGTGTAGTCACCCCACTAACAGAGAATGAACTAACTCAGCTATGAAACAGCTGTTAAACACTATTATGCTAATTCATAATTTACACTGCTATTTCCCAGTGATTTATACCCTTTGAGTCACATTCCTGATGCACTTATCATAAGTAATCTCAGCCCAGGGATATGTTGCTAAAGAAATTCCACACATATGAACTGTTCTGCAAGCAAATACTATTAGTTTGTTTTCCAGGGAGTCTGTATTTCTATATTTATAAAATCACTTTCTTGTTTGCTTAGGAGTGTGTCCCTATGAAGAAACACTAGACAGCATATTTTTTGCTGAGCTGTCTCCTACTGCTATTCACTGACAGATGAAACTCAGCATTTTATTATTCCTTATTTATTCACATTCTTATAATTTACATTCCTTTTTTTTTAACCTCATAGGGAACATTAGCAACAAAATATTGAAAGCTGGAAAGTAAATAAATCAAGTAGTAATTGCCTTAGCAGATTTGAGAAACAGGAATCCTGAGCAGGTCATGAGGCAACCTGATTTACACACACACACACACACACACACACACACACACACACCCCTCAAATACAGCTCTGGAACGGGAATGAGGAGTTTTGGAAGAAAGCATGAGATGAGCTAAAAGGAAAAGAAATGATGAAAACTCCACTTAAGAATCTGACACTTGGGGCTGGAGAGGCCGCTCAGCAGTTAAGAGCACAGGCTGGTCTTGCAGAAAAACCGATTGAATTCCCAGCACCCACACGGCGGCTCACAACCATTCTGTTTCTGTTGTTTGTTTTGTATTATTTTTCATTATTTATTTATTTACTTTACATTCCAGTCACAGCCCACCTCCCTCCTTACCTCCCAGCCCCACCCTCACAAGTCCCTCCCTCCACTACCCCTCCCCTTCTTCTAGGAGAAGGGGAGGACCCATTTGGGTACCATCAGGCCCTGGGACATCAAGTTACAGCAAGACTAAGTGCAACCTTTCCCACTGAGGCCCTGGGCCCTATCAGGCAGTCTAGCTAGGAAAAGGGGATCCAAAGTCAGGGAACAGAGTCACAGACAGCCGCACTCCAATTGTTAGGAGATTCACGTGAAGACCAGGCTGCACATCGGCTACAAATGTCTAACAGTTCTAGGTCCAGCCCCTGCATGCTCTTTGGCAGGTGATTAGTTGACTCTGTAGGTTTTGTGGTGTCCTTGACTCTTCCTGCTCTCTGTCTGCTGTTTCTAATGCAGCCACTAGAAATACTAAGAGTCCAGGCCAGACATGGTTGCACCTGCCTTTAATCCCCGTATTTAAGAGAGAGAGGCAGATGGCTCTCTGTGAGTCTGAGGCTTGCCTGATCTACATAGTAAGTTCCTGGACAGCCAGGACCACAAAGTGAGACCCTGTATAAAAGCCCAACATCTTTATGAATTCCTTTCTCCTTCTAGAGCAGGGCTTCTCAGCCTTCCTAATGCTGAGACCCTTTAACACAGTTCCTCATGTTGTAGTGACCCCAACCATAAAATTATTTCATTGCTACTTCATAACTAATTTTACTACTGTTATAAATCATAATGTAAATATCTGTGTTTTCCGATGGTCCTGGGCAACCCCTGCTCTAGGTGAAAGACACTACTTGAGTGATTGATGTGTGTATGCAGAGTCAAGAGGGATTCTGAGCCAAAGTAAAGAAGACAGACACAATGAAGGCAGCAATGCCTGGCTCTCATACTACTTTGAATTACCTGTGGGCCCAAGCAAGTAAGGACTCAAATGAACATCGCTTTTTAATGAAAGTGGTTTCTATGTTCTTGTTACAGAGATATTTATAATCATTCATGCTTACTGGTAATATGTCATTGTGGTGGTTTGAATAAGTATTGTCCCAGGAAACTGATAGATTTGAATGCTCGGCCATTAGGGGGTGGTACTACTTGACAGGGATTAGGAAGTGTGCTCTTGTTGGAATAAATGTGGTCTTGTTGGAGGAATTGTGTCACTTGGGGTGGGCTTTGGGATTTCAAAAGCTCAAGCAAGGCCCAGTGTCTCTTTTGCCTGCTGCCTGCAGAACTAGAACTCTCAGCTCCTCTCCAGTACCATGTCCGCCTGATGCCACCATGCTGATAATGGACTACGCCTCTGAAGTGTAAGTCAGCCCCAATTAAATGATTTCTTTTATAAAAGTTGTTGTGGTCATGGTGTCTCTTCTCAGCAATTAGAACACTAAATAAGACAGTGACTCACACTGACCATAAAAATCACATTTCCTAAGTCTTCACAAATGCTAGTGATAGTCAATGGGACTTTCCTACATTACTAAAGAGGGGGGGGGGAATATGTTCCTGGCCCAAAAGCAATCAAAATAATTAGCCAAGTTAAGGCATTATGACTAAATACAAAGGAAAATAACAGATTATTCATTAAAGCTAAAGAATGATGTGTCTATTGTAGCTCTATTATCATATTTCCTTATGCTGTTAACAGACAAGAGCATTATTAACTAGCTAAGAAAACAAAGCAAGGAAGTTCAACCTAGTAAGCAAATATACAGATAAAATCATCAAATAAAGGGGCTGGAGAGATGGCTCAGTGAGTAAAAGCACGTGTTGTTCTTGTTAAGGACCCAGATTTAATTCCCAGCATCCACATGGCAGCTTGCAACAGTCTGTAACTCCAGTCCTAGGGGATCTGAAGTCCTTATCTGATCTTTAAGAGCACTAGGCACACATATGCATTCAGCCAAAATCACTCATACAAATAAAATAAAATTTAAAAACCATTAAATGAATAGAAACAAACAAACAAAAACACCTCTGGGCTTTCTTAAGGACTCTGATAAACTCACCACCATACCTGCCAGAGACACAAACCTTATACTTCCATTCTGGGCAGGCCATTTCAGTCCAAGTCAACCAAGTTGTGTAGAAGTAGGCTCTTCAGTAGTGAGTCCAACATCAACCCTACTCTACAGACTAGGTGGTAGAGGGTTTTCTACTGGAATGTTTCTCTTCCTGCTTGTTTTCTTGTCCCTGAACATCTTTTCTTATTTTTGTATCTATAAAAGTCTAGCGGTGCCAGACTTATTTAAAGAAATACGCCAAGCCGAGAATGAGAAGATGAATACATTGGCGGAATGGCGGTGTGAAGGTGGTTTCCCGCCTGAATCCCTATGTCTGGATCCTGCCATTTAGGCTACAACCAAAGGAAATGAAACTGAGTAAGCCTCATCAATTTTGTAAATGGTATCAGACAGATATTTCATCACACCTGTCCCTTTTTACTCAGTTCCCTCAGACAGCCCTCAAAGTTGCATCTTCTAAGGGTCATCCTAGTCACCCTTTTCAGCGCCCGTCTCTGAGAGACATCTCAGTGTTCCCTACTCATCCCATGTACAACCCACGTGCTCCTCCATCGGAGCTGAACGTCACAACCTCTGGGGATTCTCCAGAATTCAAGAAAAGCCTGAGCGATCGACCTGCTCAGTGTCTCCATTGCCTGAACCGGTCCCCTCCGCCAGAGGACAAGACCCGGAGCGCCGAGAGGTTCGATCTCCGTTGCCTGAGCCCGCCCCCATGCGCCCTCGCCAGGCCTCGGAGTACCGAGCGGCTCGATCTCCCCGGCTTGAGCCCGCCCCCTCTGCCCAGCGCCAGGCGGCGGAGCGCCGAGTCGCTCGATGAGCGGGGGCGCTGCCGCAGAGCGGAGCGGTGGCGGGTCTGCGCCCTCGGCCTTCCCCCTCCCACCCTTCATCCTCAGCTTCCCGCTCCCTCCCCGCCCGCCCTGCGCTGCCGGCAGGGACTGCTGCGGGGAGCGCTTCGGAGACCGCAGGTATCCCGCCCCGGCGCGCGTGAAGAGGAAGGAAGCCAGGCGACGCCCCTGCCTACCGCCCCCAACGTCCGCTGGGGCTGGGAGCTGGCCTGCGTGAGGGCCGGGTCGCGAGTAGGGAAGGCAGGGGCCCGGGGTACCCTGAGGAAGGGAGCGAGGACTGGGGAGCGGCTGGGGCGGCCAAGGAGCTTTGGGATCGAGTCGCCTTCCAGGGGAAGAGCTGTTCCCGAGGGGGCACCTGGACGGGGAGTGGGGGGCCAGAGTTCCGAGGAGATGTAGGGGTGCGGGGCCTGGGGTGGCGGCGGCGAAGGGAGCCGAGGAACTGGCCAGGGAGGCTCGCCCGAGGTCCTTCCTTAGGGTTCGGAGAAAGCGCGCAAGCCCTGCTGTGCTTAGAATGACCCGAGGGTGGAGGTGAAGCCTTACACGTAACAGGTTTTGCGAGTAAGATTTCCAGTCACGATTTGCGTGGAACTGTCACCAGCCAAGATTGCAGATGAGAAGTGAGGAAGAACCGGCACGGGGATGGAGGCTGAGCAAAGGAAAGCCGTGCCCAACCAAATTCGAGCTTTTTTAGCGAAATGAAATACACAGGGCTTGTTTTGTCAAGGAAAAAAAAGCCAATGTAGATTAAACAACAGGTTAGAAGTGTATTACGTGTAAAGCCACTGAATAGAGAACGTACAACAGAAGATGCGTACGCGAGATTTAAGCGAGCTGAGAAGTAAGTACACGTAAGAGAATCTTGCGATGTTGACACTTCAGTGAACCTTGTGGTGTCCTGTCCACGACGTGGCAAGACATCACGATGACTCTTTACTACGTAGACAAGAATATTTTTGGTAGGAGGAACTGTAGGCAAAATGTAGTCAACTCTAATTTCTGAGTACAGCTTATTTCCGCTACTTATTTTTAATCTATAAATATCATTAGTTGTGGGTAGTTGCAGGGTAGCTCATTTATCTGTCTGCTGTTTTGCTGGTGGCTTGTTTGTTTATTTGTCTGGCCTGAGTTTGCTTCCTTTCTCAAACTAATAGCTTGGATTTTAGAACTTGAATAAGAGGTTTACTCCTCATCAAGGTTTAGTGTCATATTTTGTGAATTTGCTTGATCCCTCTTTCCTGTTGGCTAAGATCAGTTGGAGTATCTGTTCTTATCAGCCAGTTGTTTCTTTTGGGCTGTCAAGGATATAAATATATAGTCCAGATACAGTTAAAAATCTCATTTTCTCCAGTTCTTACTTTATCAACTTTTCCCCAGTGCATTCTGTAACATTTCTGCATGAAATTTATTCTGAGATTAATATGGAAGGACTAAAATGGGCCAGATGTAATATGGAATAAAGAACCCCAGAGCTGTCACTCAGGCAGGGATGGATAGTAGTTATAAGTGAAGTTGTTGGTTTGAAAACAAATAACAGGAAGCTGATTTCAATGATATTACTTTGATTCGGGTTTCTCTTAGTGCCTAACAGTCAATAAACTAATATCTAAATTATTCAAATATCTGTTTGTTTTTTATAGAAGATGGTAGGTTGTTATAAGAAAGTATGTCTTTCTAAAACATCGTTCTAGAACATGATGACAACTAAATAAATATTAAAACTGATAGTGCATAGCCACTTATTGATCTGTTTGAGTGGTGTGACATAACACAATTATCTTACTAAATTTTCTTAATGCTTACTTGAAAGAAGTGTCAAGAATAAAAGAAAACGCATATGTAACACTGGATGCTAAAAATTGCTTCTGTTACTGAAGATGCATATATGTATTTAGCACATATTAAGCATCTTAGGCTTTTATCGATTTTTAGTCAGCTGTCTTCTACTCCAAAATACTGGAAATTCATATTTGCATAACAGCTACTTCCCTAGGAAAATCTGGTTATGTTGCATACTTAAGTATTTCCCTGGAAAAAATCACAGTGCACATTAACATATAAAAGGCTGTGAGGTGCTTCCACAGCAAAGGAACCCAACTTTGTTTAACCTCCTTTGTTTTTATATATGAAAAAGCACATTTCTCTCAGAAAATGTCTGTGAACCCAGACAGCAAGGAGGGTGTTTTCCCTCAGAAACAAGCAATTTTGTAGGAGAGTCTCCAGGAGACACCAGTTGAAAGTCCTTTTAGTTCATTTCTACCACTGTCTACTAGGAACTAGCCACAACTGTCCCCTTCTTCAGGTGACCTCTGAATAGAAAATGTTCTACAGAAGATGCATATGTGAGATTAAAGTGAACAGTGAAGTACATGTAGAGTATACTTCCAAGTTCTTGTACCTGATTGACTGTAAATTGTGATGGCCACAGTCTCTTTGTTGGTTTCAATTAATTTACTAGACTGGTTCACAGAATACAGGGAGACACTTTGCTTAAGTTTGCCAGTTTATTTTAAAGACTAGTATAAAGGGTGCAGATTAATTATCAGATGAGATACATGCAAAAGTATAGGAGGAACCCAGAGCTCTTCTGGCCCCTCTAGGAAGTCACATGTGTATACTTCAAAGCTCCCTGGGGTCTCAACCTCTTGGATTTTTGTATCTGGAGTCCTGACCACTTGGCTTTTCATGGAAGTTTCATTTGTGGGACTAGTATATTATAACAGCAGCTGTCAGGAATCAGTTTAACCTTTAGCCCTTTACCTTCTCCAGAGGTTAGAGTGGTGTGGACTGAAATAGCTCAGCCTTTTAATCCTGACTTGTTTTTTTCAGTGATAGTCTCCATTCTGAAGCTGCTTATAGACACCTGTCAGTCTCATTAACATAAAAACTCACATTTCTTTCTCATGGGTTTGGGGCTTTTAGGATCTAATGTCAGGAAAAAAGAGGAAGGCCAGAGAGAAAGAAAACATGTACATATACATACATTTGAATATGTGTGTACATATATGTAGTGATATATACATATATATGTGCATATATATAAATATAGAATTGTTACTACCAGATTGTGACATTAGTACTTACAAACTAGCCATTCTCATGGAGTACCAATGGACCATAGTTTATACATGTTTTTGTATGTGTTATCTTATGGGACCATATAACTTCATGCAGAATCCTGGAAATCACTATTTTACAGATGAGGAACTGAATCATTGCTTAAGCAACCAATTAAAAGTGCAGTGACTAGAAGTATGCCATTGTTTTCTGACTCCAAGTGAAAATCATAAAGCTGTTTGAAGATTTAGGGACTATTCCCATTTTCTCCCTCTTTGACAGTATCTGCTCTTTCATGTTATAAAATCCCAAATTTACCATATTCTCTACATGTTTCCTTAGGGGAATAACATTCATTTTTATTCTGATTTTAACTAGTTCTTCAATCTAAGACTTAGCATTTAGACTGTAGTCAGTGGAATGGAGCAAAAGTAATTAGTTAAAGTTAGAAGTGAGGAGACCCTATCACACAGGGCATTGTACAATGTTAGGCACTTAACTTATACCCCAAGTTCCTCATATGATGAAATTTGTTGTTGTTGTTTTTTCCTTAAGGTGGTGAATATTTATTCTGTTGGGAAATACAAGAGAATTTTTGAGCAGAAACTATGCCTCCCAAGTTCAAGCGCCACCTAAATGATGATGACGTCACTGGGTCTGTGAAAAGTGAGAGGGTAAGTTTAGAATCTTAAGCTTTAAAGAAATTGAATGTAAGTTGCATTCTCTGCAAATGATAGAAGAGTATTTGAAATGTATGGAAACAGAAAAGGAGGTAATCCTTTTCCTGTTCTCCTCAGGGTCATGCCTGATGCCCCATAATAAAAGAAAGGTTAACAGGAAAACGAGAACATATTTATTTGTTCTTGGTTTTATTTTATGTGACGTGGCCTTTTAGATTGAATACCTAAAAGCAGAGTGAATTGGCCCATTTTTATGCTGAGATTTAATGAAGCATGGACGACTATGTAGAAATATGACTGGACAAAAGGGTATGATCTAATAGCATAGAGAAAGGAGGAGGAAGAGAAACTGTCTCCCCATTTCTTCTTGTCCTCTGTATTCCTTCCTGCTGGATATGGGACAGACACCTGGAGTCAGTGGTCTTAAGAACTATCATCAAGAGGATCCTTGCATTTTCCATATGCGCCCAGAGCTGATCCTGTGCCACAGTGCTCCATACCCAAATACCGCCGGGAGAGAGCTGGTCTCCTAGGAGTGCAGGCACACATGTGAGCACAGGTAACACCACCACTTCTGCTCAAATTCCTGGCCCAAGAGGGACCACCCAGAGTCATCAGGACACAGGAACCAAGGAACAGCCAGACACTGGATCCTTCAGGTTTCCGTCTGCACCCTGGAACCGACCCTGTGCCACAGCTCTCCATACCCAAATTCATCCTGGAGAGAACTGGTCTCCCAGGAGTACTGACACATAAGCTTGCAGGAGGGACAAGCCACAGTCAGAGACAGCAAGACCAGCTAACACCAGAGATATCCAGATGGCAAGAGGCAAAGGCAAGAAAATAAGCAACAGAAACCAAGGTTACTTGGCATCATCAGAACCCAGTTTTCTCACCACAGCGAGCCTTGGATACCCCAACACACCAGAAAAACAAGACTGATTTAAAGTCACATCTCATGATGATGATAGAGGACTTTAAGGAGGACATAAATAACTCCCTTAAAGACATACAGGAGAACACAGGTAAACAGGTAGAAGCCCTTAAAGAGGAAACACAAAAATCTCTTAAAGAATTACAGGAAAACACAACCAAACCGGTGAGGGAATTATACAAAACCATCCAGAATCTAAAAATGGAAATAGAATCAATAAAGAAATCACAAAGGGAAATAACCCTGGAGTTAAAAAACCTAGGAAAGAATTCAGGAGTCATAGACGTAAGTATCATCCACAGAATATAAGAGATAGAAGAGAGAATCTCAGGTGCAGAAGATACCATAGAAAACATTGGCACAGCAGTCAAAGAAAATGCAAAAAGCTCCTAACCCAAAACATCCAGGAAATCCAGGACACAATAAGAAGACCAAACCTAAGGATAATAGGCATAGAAGAGTGTGAAGATTCTCAGGAGTCAAACTGCAAAAGGAAACTTCAGTTGAGAAAATGTCTCCATCAGATTGTCTAATAAGCAAAAGATCATTGAGTATTTCCTTTTTCTAAAAAAAGATTTCATTTATGTATATGAGTACACCATTGCTCTCTTTAGACACACCAGAAGAGGGCATGAGATCCCATTACAGATGGTTGTGAGCCATCATGTGGTTGCTGGGAATTGAACTCAGAATCTCTAGAAGAGCAGTCGGTACTCTTAACCACTGAGCCATCTCTCCAGCCCCATTGAGCACTTTCTTGACTGATCAATTACTATTGCAATGGGAATAGAATTACTCTCTTGTACAGACTGATTTCTTATTCCAGCTATTCCTTCATGACTTCTTCAGTGCATGCCTCCAAGTTCATGTTTCATTTCCTGTCCTGACTACCATTCATAATATACTGTAAGATATAAAATGAAATAAACTCTTTCCTCCAAAAAACAAAACAAAACAAAAAAACTGTTATCAAACAGGGTAGGTCAGAGAATGTTTTTATGATCAGTTCCTAGGTAGAAGGATAGGGAACAATGAGGGCACTATTTTCAGGTTTTATGGCCATTTAAATGGGATGTATACAGTTCAGAGGATTCTGGTATTTTAGAGTTAGGCAACTACTAGCATAGTCAGTTTTAAGACATCAATATCTCTGAAGGAGGCCTGTCCTCTCTGCCAGTTCTCCATGTTCCATTCATTCCTTTAGCCACAGTAATGAAAACTCTAGTTTGACTTATTCTGAACATTTTATGTAAGTGAAATCATAGGATGTGTATCTTATTGTGCTTGGTTTCTTTGGCTCATAATATTTTCAAAATTTGTGAATATTGTATTAATACTTTATATTCCTTTTTTCTAAATATTTTATGTATACAGGTATTTTGCTTGCATGTGTATCTGTGCACCATGTGTGTGCAGTACACAAGAAAGCCATAAGAGGGCTTTAGATCCCCTGAAACTGCAGTTACAGATGATCATGAGCCATCATATAGATGCTGGGAATTAAGCCTGGCTCTTCTGGAAGAGCAGCCAGTGTTCTAACTTTTGTGCCATCTAACCAGTCCCTCTATGTCATTTTCATTGCTTCTTGGTAGATGGTACATTTTATAATTGCCTCACAAAAGGTCTTACTTGGTTATGTCTTTCAGTAGTTTAGATTACTAATATTCTTTATGTGTAAGCTTACCATTATATCTTTTCTCCACCTTATTCTTTTTTTTTTCACATATGGATTTTTTTCTTTTTATTAGATATATTCTTTATTTACATTTTAAATGTTATCCCCTTTCCTGGTTCCCCCCTCCCCTGAAAATCCCATAAGCCATCTCCCCTTCCTCAGTCAACCCTCCCCCGCTTCCCTGTCCTGGTATTCCTCTACACTATGGCATCAAATCTTTCCAGGACCAAGGGCCTCTCCTCCCTTTGGTGTCTAACAAGATCATCCTCTGCTGCCTATGTGTTTGGAGCCATGGTTAACTCCATGTGTACTCTTTGGTTGATGGTTTTGTCCCTAGGAACTCTGGAAGTACTGGGTGGCTCATATTGTTGTTCCTCCTGTGGCGCTGCAAACCCCTTCAACTCCTTGGGTCCTTTCTCTAGCTCCTCCATTGGGGACCCTGTGCTCAGTTCAATGGCTGGCTGAGAGTGTCCCCCTCTGTATTTGTCATGCGCTAGCAGAGCCTCCCAGGTCTCTACCTTATTCTTTATTTGACATTTATTTTAGGTGAATTTCTTGAAAAAATATTGGCTAGACTTTGTGGTATTCCGGTCATATTTGGTTTTAATAGGGTCACTCATTTAATGCAAGTAACACCATTGGACTTTCTCTGTGCCAGCCATTCTCCTGTAGGCAGTGAATATCCTGTTTCTTATTTTTGGCTGACTCTTTATTATCGTGTGAACTTCAGTTTAAGTTTCATCTCTGCAGAATGAGTTTCCACAACAATCTAAATCACATGTAGTCACCTATCACTTTGTACCTCATTGCTGTTTGAATTTTTTCCATGGCATTTGTCTCCGGATCACCCAGTACTTTTGAGAGTTGAGACATAGCACAGCTCACATATTAAATGCTCAGTATTAACAATTATTTGTTAATGAAGATTTCATAGAGCCTTCCTTTTTTACTCTTTAGTATGTGTTATATATTATTCTATATATAGGCACACAACTATCATATATGTATATATGTATATATATGCATTTCTTTTATTCCCTCACACTCGTGCCAAATTGGTTATTTTCCCCTCATCTTTTACCTTTCCTTGGTACCTCTAGGTACTTTAGTGAATTTACTCTCTTTCTTCTTCCCTCTGTTTTTTTAAATATTAACTGAATATTTTAACAGTTAAATAAACTGATCCACCTTCACTAGTATACTTTTTCTTTCCCTTACTGCTCTCACTCCTCACCAGGATGCACATCAGCACACGCCCACTTCCTCCCATCATCCTCCCGCACTCAGCATTAGAACTTTAATAGGACAGTCTTAAGCTCTCTCGGGGACTTCTTTTATGTTATACTTTTTATTAACTTATTATCCACAATTATCATTTATTTTATTATTTGTGTGTATGCATGTAAATGTGCTCACCTGTATGTGTTAGTGTGAAGACTACAAGTCAACATTAGGTCTCTTCCTCTGTTACCCTCCACCTCATTTTTGAGAGAAGGTCTCTCGCTGATCTGGCACTTGCTGACTGAGTAGGCTTGCTGATCAGAGAGCACCAAGGATCCTCCTGTTTCCATACCTCAGCACTGTGTACAGATTAGATGCATGATGCCACGCCTGGCTTTTTAACATGGATGCTGAGAATCCAAACTCAGGTCCTTGTGCTCATGAAGCAAGTAAGTTACCTACTGAGCCTCCTCCCCAGGCCTCCTCAAACATTCAAATGTGGCTATACGTTTGATTAGATCCTTTGATTAGCTCCATCTGTGTCTTAAGATTTAGTCTTTGTGGCTGGTGTAATTCTTGGAGGAACAATGTCCTCAGAAAAGATACATGATTCATTTCCCATTTCTGTATAAGCAAATTACCATAAAGTTAAAGCATGACCAAGCTACTATTTTATATTCTCTTAGGGGGAAATGGTTCTTTGAGAGAAGCTGCTAGAGGCTACCTGCTTTTCTTGGTTCATACCCTTCCTCCATCTTTAATCTCAGTCTCTTAATGTCTCTTTCTTGCCTCCCTCCTCTCTTGGAAAAACCATTTTTCTTAGTTATGGCTTAAATGAATAATCAGTAAGGACCTTCAGACTTCTCAGTTACCCCTGCCAAGTCTCTTTCACCTCACAAGTTAACAGTCACAGGTTTTGATATTGGGACTTGGATATATTTGGGGCACCATTACTCTGCCTACAAAATATATATTATCTGTGTCTGAAGGTCTAGATTTTGCTTAATTTTAACCTCCTGTTAGGACCTCATGCTCTTCTTTAGGGAGATGTAGCACCATCTTCATTTCAAGGGAGACTTTCTGTTTGATAATGTGAAACTGTAAAGTTACCTTGTTGGAAATTAGCGTGACTATTTCAGGATAGGTCTAGAAAGGTCTTTATCTCTGCTCTGAGGTCACCCCCCTGTACTCATTCTGGGGTAGCCCTTGGACTCCACAATTCACTGATGCCAACAGAGAGGGGGGAGGCAGGGGGAATGATAGGATTCTGGGACTGAAAGAATTTTCTCTGGAAGGTCAACAAACAATGTTCCATTTCTTCCAGCTTCTATGGAAGCATCTGTAATTTACTATTCCATTTTTTGGAAGCTTGTTTAAAAAAAAATGTCAGCAACCTAGAACTTGTCTCTAAGATTTTGTAGTTCCTTTGTATCTGAAAACTCAATGCCTTTTCATTTCTTGACAGAGAAATCTTTTGGAAGATGATTCAGATGAAGAAGAAGACTTTTTTCTGTAAGTTAATTTTTTTTTTATCCAGTTGTAATTAACATACAAGGAAGTGCATCTAGTTAAAGTGTTCACATGAGGTTTTATATGTGCTAAAATAAATCTTTATCATCAAAATAAAGAATGAGCACATAATTGCCCTAGAACTCTGCTGCAGCTGTTTGCAAGCTGTTGCTCTCTTGGGCTGTACTCCTTTCTCTAACTGCAGATTGTTTCCTAGAGCTGGAGATAAATGAAACTTTCTGTTGTGTCCCCTCCCCCACACACATCTTTTTATATGTTTAAAACTGGCTTCATTTACATGACCTGCTTATTTTGAGATCCATCTGTGGATCAGTAGATCATGCTTTGGGGTAATATTCTATTGTATGAGTACATACAGTCCATGTATCTACTCATTTGTGTGTGAATGTTTTAAGTGGTTTCTAGGTTTTTGCTTGAACATATAAAACTGTTGTAAATGCTTGTGTACAGGGGTTTATGAAACACAAGCTTTAATCTCTCTTGGCCAAACCCCTAGGCGTGAAGGCTGCTACACACTCACAGCAGTGTTCCAAAGTAACTACACCACGACTAGACCTTTGATTTAATTGAAATGGACTTGTTTACATATCTACCCTCCTTCCCATGCTTCCAACAGGGTCTCATTCTGTAGCCCAGGCTGGCCTGAAACTCAGTTATAGCCTTGCCTCTGTTTTCCAAATGTTGGGATTATAGATGTGTGCCGCTGTCTGACTGTCTATTACTCTTTCTGATTTTTTCTTTTTCATTCTTTCCTTCCCTTTCCTTCTCCCTCTCCTCGCTCTCCCTCTCTCTTTCCTTTATTTTCTTGTTTCTTCTTATATCATAAATACTATAATGAAGAAATAATGCCATTATAGTAGATTTAATTTACGTTTTCTTGTATGAGCATTATAGTTTGGACTTCAGAGTTTTGACCCTTTAGGCATTTTAAGTTAAATTTTGTACCTTGTTGAAGAAAGGATAAAAGACTTTTTTCTGGCATATGACCATCTGATCATTCTAGAACCATTTAATTAAAAGATTATTCTTTCCTAATGAGTTACCTTGGTATCTTGCTGTAGTTGTCAGAAAGATTGTTCATTCAGGGCTAGGTATGTGTTTAGGAAAGACAACTTTGCTGTAGGAGTCTTCTGGCCAGGGCAGTGTAGAGACACATGGTCAAGATGGTCAACTTTTCTGTCTATCACTCTTTTTCTTTCTCACTCTTTCCCTCCCTTTCCTTCTCCCTCTCCTCCCTCTGTGAACTTCTAGGTCCTTGAGGAAAACACTGTACTCTAGGGGATGTTAAGAGTCACATACTTACATACATACATACATACATCACTTAGAGTCTCTAACTCCTGGTTCAAATGTTCTGGATAAGGAATATATCAAGCCCATCCAGGGTAACTCTTAAGGTCCCCCAGTATAGTGTTTTCCTCAGGGCCCTGGAAGTTCACAGAGGGAAGAGAAGGAGAAGGAAAGGGAAGGAAAGAAAAAGATAGAAAGAGTGATAGACAGATGGACGGACGACAAATTGACTATCTGCAGGCCTCATGAAAGAGGTTAATTTGGAATTGATCCAGTTGTTCACTTAGTTTCACTGATACTTTAAAAGGCTGCTTCCTCTTGGCCCCTGGACAGGTCTTCACTGAGTAGTACTTGTGGCTTGCAGCGAACAAGCACCAGCCATGGATCCAGACTATATATCCCATAATCTGTGATGAACATTCTATATATCCAGTACTCTGAGTCTCTGCCTCCTGGTTCAAATCTTCTGGATAAGGAGCATAACAAGCCCATCCAGGGTGACTCTTAAGGTCCCCTAGTACAGTGTTTTCCTTGGGGTCCTAGAAATTCACAAATGAAGGGCCAAGTCAGTGCTGTTGTCCTTGATGTTTCATTGTGGCCCCTGATAAAAGTTTTCACCACAGTGCTGAGAACAGCTCCAAGGTAGCTAAGGCCATTACTCATCAGGCTCTTCCCTGCCAGCTCCAGGTATGTGGTAAGTTCTGCACACTCATCCTGACTAATCCAATCCATAAGGAGAATGCTGCTGAGGGAAGATCGAGGCATCTCCTCAGGCCAACAGGAGAAACCCTTTCTCAGCCTGTTTGAGAACATAGTCCAGGGCTAGTGTCAGTACCGTGGCAATGTTGGGAGAGTACTCAGCTTGCCTCTTCTGACTCAGTAGTTATAGTCACAGACCATAACTCTACCCTGGTAACACCAAGATTTGTATCTCACAGACACTGAGGCAGACACTATCCTGTCCACTTCCAACCACTGTTCCTCTGAAGCCTCTTGGTTTGGTTTGTTTGTTTTTCTGTTTGTTGTTAATAAAAATATTTTGTGACAATTCATTGAAACTGAGTATGGTGACAGCGCCTGTAGTTTTAGCTACTTGGGAAGTAGGAGATTGCCTGAGCCTAAGTGTTCAAAATTTAGAAATTAAAAGTTAAATAAAACTGAAGCCCATGAAGATTGTTGATTAGGCTACAGTTCTAATCCAAGAATGGGAATAGTATCATTTGAGCAGAAATGTGAGATGAAATGTGGAGATAATTTTCTACATTTAACATGCAATTGGAATGTTTGGTTTAGTTTTGGTTTGGGCATTTCTCTACATAGCCCTGGCTGTCCTGGAACTCACTGTGTAGACCACACTGGCCTCAAAATCACAGAGATTTCACTTGCCTCTGCCTCCAAAATGCCGTGATTAAAGGTGAGCACCACTAGGCCCAGCTTTTGGAATGGTTTTAACATAATTATTTTTAGGTAGCTACCTCATCTGTCACATCCTTTTTAATGACTGCTTTTTCATGCTTTTCTCTTGATTTATTATAACTCCTCTGGTTCAGAATATAAAATATTGTGCTTTGGCTTATCATTTGGCATAGAATGCTGGTATAGAACTCCAGTATTTAGTTGGAGCTCTGAAAACCTAAAGGAGAAAGCTTACAGAAGTCATGGCTACATGATATTTTCATACTAATAAATGGTATTATTTTAATGAATAGTTTGATTTTTTTGCTTCAAGTACAATTTCTTAGAAATGCATACTTTCACTTTAGAAACTTTCCTTTAGAAAAGTTTCATGTGTAAATAAGAACCTATGTTGATTTTTTTTTTCGAGTTTTGTGGCTTATACCTTATTCTCTATCTTCAGAAAAATTCTCTATATTCATCAAAATATCCTGAAGTTCCCATTCCTAGAACATTGAAATGGATGAGTCAAGGTGTTATACACACCTGACTGTAACAAGATAACAGTAGGAACTTAAGACTGTTAAAATACTTCCTAGTGTCCTTTTTTTTTTTTAATCTTCTCCTTTTTTTTCAGATTTATTTATTTTATGTGTATGAGTACACTGTTGCTTTCTTCAGACACACCAGAAGAGAGCATCAGATCTCATTACAGGTGGTTGTGAGCCACCATGTAGTTGCTGGGAATTGAGCTCAGGACCTCTGGAAAAGCAGTCAGTGCTCTTAACCACTGAGCCATCTCTCCAGCCCCTTCCTAGTGTTCTTGCATTTTCCTCTCACTGTGTGGGTATCTGTAAGAAAGATATTCAAAACTAATACTTCAGATTTTTAAATTTTTGAATAAATTCAAAGTGAATTACATGTTTTAGTTCTAGAATTGACCATGAAGATATATAGTCACTTACAGTTACATTGATATAACATTTCAGAGTTTTATGCATAGAGGAAAAAGTATTACTTAGGATCAGGATTATGTGCTGGGCAGTGGTGGTGCATGTCTTTAATCCCAGCACTTTGGAGGCAGAAGCAGGGGGATCTATTAGTTCGAGGCCACCTTGTTCTACAGAGCAAGTTGCACAACAGATAAGGCTAAACAGAGAAACCATATCTCAAACAAACAAACAAGCAGGCAGATTAGGATTATGTAATCTGTACCTTCTCAGGAAGCTTTAGCACTTGGAAGAATTAGATTATGGCCAATGATATATAACATGAAGTCTATACATGATTATGTAGCATTCAGTTCTACCAACACCTGTAAAATACAGCTTTGTATGATTAATGATGATCCATATAATCTAGCTTGATTGCACACATGGGTGTAATTCTTGTGCTCATATTTGTGAAATATTGTCATTATAAATGTATACTGTTTTATTTTCAGACGGGGACCATCTGGACCAAGATTTGGACCTAGAAATGATAAAATTAAGCAGTAAGTTCCTAGATACTCATTTGTTTAAATGATTTTCATAGTTCTATGTGGACTATAGCTATCAGATTATAGTCTATGAACAGATCTACCTATTGTTTTTATAAACAAAATTGTTTTTATTAGAACAGAGGCTATATCCACTTGTGTCCATATTATCCATTGCTGGTTTTTTTTAGCTACAATAGCAGAGATCATATGGCCCAAAATGCCTTTAGATTCATATTATATAGAAAAAGAAAGAATGGCCAAAGGTGCTAGTTTCCTGCACCATTGTCTCACACGGCAGCGATAATACCAAAAGGAGCCAGTAACTTCAATTCCAGTTGTAGAATACTGTGTTACAGGGGAATTGTTGCTAGACTTCAGCTAAGTGGATTTTATAGTCTACATATGTAGCCCACAGAAAGAGCATACTTCATCAGTACCTGAAAGTTTTAAGAAAGTGTCTAATGATGGTCTTGTAAAGTACACATGGAGTGGCGTGAAACTGGTCTCATAGGACATTGTGCATATGTGTGTGTGAGTATGCCTGCAAGGGTGTCTATATGTAATTGTTGAGCCAGAGTGTCTGTCCATCTAATCATCTATCCATCTCTCATATCTAAAGTATCACTGGAGTAGAGGAATCTAGAGACACATCTGGGTTTTTTGTTCAGCCAGTATACTTTGTTTCCATCTGAAATGCTTCTGCAGAAGTGAACCTAATGTAGAATATGGCCCAGTGTGTCTTTAGAGCCACACACAAATGGCGTGTATATGGAAACTATTACTGTAACTTTGACAATCACAGAAATTTTAAATACAGAGGAATTATTGAGTGATGTAGTGGTTCTTATTGGCTGGCTGGATCTAGTTAGAAGTCAGTCAAATTGAAGCTTGATGGCTGAGCATCCTGAACACTAATCCCACAAGACATGACTCAGCAGTGTGTACACCGTGACACACTGGCCATGCCACAAGCTTAAGGAAAACTCTTGACATTAGTTCACCAAATTGCTCATTTTATTCAATACATTTTATGCATTGTTACCACTTAATTTATAATAATTCAATAGAGTATTTCTCAACTATATAGATCAGCAACATTGTTTGGATTTATATAATTGTTTGGATATACATAAAATACATAATTAAAAACAACCAAAAAAAAAAAAGAACCCTCTTTGTCAACAGTACCTTAAAAGACCACAAGATGGGGGTATTAATGGAAAATTAGTGTTTTTTCTATAAAATAATGAAGAATGTGTGTGTTACAGAACATGGATTTTTTTTTTAATGGAAGAGCATTGACATTATCGAGTACATGGCTAAGCATTGTGTGCTGTGTAAAGTGTTTGAAAGACTATCACATTTAATTCTCACAAGTGAGACAAATTACCATCCCCATTTTAAAGGTGAGAAAATACAAGGCTGAAAGAGCCTTCTTTGCAAGTAGCATACATACATAGTAACTGACAGGCTAAACTGCAAGGCAGCTCTCCCTGGATGTAGAACCTGAACACTCTGTACGCCATCTGCGTCCCTGGCAGTCGTTAGACTAGAGACCTTGCAGAACACGGTGCTTCACACTCTGCTGAGAAAGTCAGACCTCTTCCTCTCTGTGTGTCTGATAATCTTTTCTAGTCCCGTATGATCCTAAGGCCATGAAGCTGTTTCACCTCTTCTGTAAGATGTTTTAGTTCTTAATTTTCTTTCAGATGAGGCCATATCTTTCTCCCATTCAGCTGCATTCCTTCTAGATCTAACAGTCTTCTTCCCTTTGCTGTCCCCAGTTCTTTGAGCCATATCTAATTCACCGTTATTGAAATAACCCTTCCTCTTACATATATTCTCTAGATACATCCACTATATCCTTCACTGTGCCCAACTCATTCTTTCCTAAAAATTTTAAATATATAATTTTAAAAATATATTTTATGTGTATGAGTGTTTTGCCTGCATGAATGTGTATGTACCATATGCATAACTAGTGCTTGCAGAATTCAGAAGATTCCATGGAACTGAAGTTAGGGATAGTTGTGAGCCACTAAATTGGTGCTGGGAACCAAACC
This sequence comes from Tokudaia tokunoshimensis, assembly GCA_036184795.1. NCBI lineage: Eukaryota > Metazoa > Chordata > Mammalia > Rodentia > Muridae > Tokudaia > Tokudaia tokunoshimensis. Next base: position 32,018,101 of record BTHU01000013.1, on the reverse strand, counting down.
TGGGCCCTTTGCAAAAGTAACAAGTGATTTTTAACTGCTGGGCCATCTCTTCAGCTGCCACCCCATCCCACCCCCGCCCCAATTCCTTCTTTACCCCTCAAAATTGCTTTGGATATGTAGTTTCTTTATTTCCATATGAATTTAGAAATGTTGTTTCTATTTTTGTAAAGAATGTCATTGGAATTTTGATGGGAATTGTACTGACTCTGTAGATTGCCTTTGGTAATACAGCAAGTAATCTCTGAACACAGGAAGTCTTCTTTTTGTTTGGAGTTTTCTACAGCTCTTTTTCCATGCTTTAGAGTTTTCAGCATAGGGTCTTTTCCGTCTTTAGTTAAGTTTATGAATTCATGACTTCAAACTGTATTACAGAGTCATGGTAATAGAACACCATTGTGCTGACACAAAAACAGACACCTGGAGACCAATGGAATAGAAGACCCAGAGAGAAATAACCCTACACAGTCACATCCATCCCATTCCTAATAAAGGTGTCAAAACATGCATTAGAAAAATAGCTGCTTCTTTAATAAATGATGCTGGGGACACTGATATCTGTCTGAGGAAGACTGAAACTAGATCCCTTTTTCCTACTGTGCACAAAAGTCCATTCAAAAATGAGTCTAAATACCTTGGTGCAAGACCTAAGACTTTGTTTTTTAATTTTTTTATTTTTTTTTAATTTATTTTATTTATTTATTTATTTATTTATTTATTTATTTATTTATTTATTTATTTATTTTTGGTTTTTCGAGGCAGGGTTTCTCTGTGTAGCCCTGGCTATCCTGGAACTCACTCTGTAGACCAAGAAATCCACCTGCCTCTGCCTCCCAAGTGCTGGGATTAAAGGTGTGTGCCACCACCGCCCGGCTGACCTAAGACTTTGGAACTACTAGAGAAAAGCACATGGGTATGCGTAATGTTTCTAACACAGGTGAAAGATGAGCTCATCAGGCATAGTAATTGCTCCTAAAATGTGATGGCACTGCCTCTAAATCACCTATGTCTGAATGGGCCCTCACCTTGTTTTTAAAGCACCCACTTTGACTAGCTCAAATAAAGGAGAAAACTCTTTTTCATAATTGCATATGACCAGGTTAATTTGTGAGGAATAGTGTAGGACAGGATAGAAAAGAGGTGTGTATTAAGATTTAAAAAAAAAAAAAAGCCCAGATGATCTCTCTGCCTCTCTTTCTCTCTCTGCTTCTCTATCTCTGTGACTCTGTCTCAGTCTCTGTCTCTGTCTCTCTCTCTCTCTCTCTCTCTCTCTCTCTCTCTCTCACACACACACACACACACAAACGAAAAGACAAGTGCATACCCTTATTTGCTTAAATATATATGGGTTTCTGTATGTATATAGTTGCTAATAGTCATTGTGCTTTAAACATTTCACTATTTTATATATTTCTTATTTAATGTTTTTATTTAAATATTTCTTATGATATAAAGTAATTTAAGATGGGTATTTGTCTGTAGTTAGAACATCAGAGGAATGCTAGGCATGCAAGTATGTCTGTGTTTTTATAGAGGGTAACTCCTAAATGACAGTAGATAGCTGAGAACATTTTACTAATTCTTAAGTTTGTTTCAGTTTCCATTGAACAGTCTGAGTTTGATTAGAAGAGGCTCCCATCACATAGTAGGAAGGAAAACATCTTCATTTAAAGGCAGAATTGCTTTTTTATTTTTTATTTTTGCCTATTGGTGGGCATTTCCCAGTAATCCTGGGTGTTCCAAGTTGTCTTGAATCTTGCTTATGCTCAAGAGAAAACTAGTGAGCACTGAAGAGTTACATCCATTGGGTATCCAGTGTCTCAAAGGGGTGCTGTACATTTCCATTTGGAAACTAGGTATTTTTCATTAGCCTTCAGTAAACTTGATCAAGCACCGTGGTAAGTATTCTGGTTGACATGCGTTGCAAAGGAAGGTGGATTATGTTTACTAGTTTTACCTACTGCTTCATCAGTTTACTGCCAAGAAAGTGAAACATTTAGAGTCATGCTGAGTGTTCTGTCAATGTCTAGTTTGCTTGTGAGCTATATTGAAAACAGAATCAAGACCGAAAATAAGCTTTCAGTTAAATATCCTTTGTCCTTAATTACTTGGATATTCAGATCCAGAAATGGAAGAATAATGCTTAATTTTATAGTTTAATGACAACCCTTAGTTCTCCGAGAATTTGCCACATCTAGTAAAAGTTCTAAAAGTGGGTATTTCTAAAAAAAGAATAAATGTTATCTTTTTTCAAACTAGTGTTCAGAATCAGGTGGATGAAGTTATTGATGTAATGCAAGAGAATATTACAAAGGTAATTGAAAGAGGAGAGAGACTAGATGAACTACAGGACAAATCAGGTACAGTCACTTGCTGCATGGGCTTCTTGATGTTGTGACTGAAGCTAATGCATGCCTTCCGTTTGTCTCGCCAGTGTTTAGGAATCATGGCTTCAGAGATTAACATTCAATTCTTAAGCTTGATTTCCATGGTTTAGTTTCTGCCCATTAATGTGAATGGTCTTACTGTACTGTTTACTTCTTACTCAGATAAGAATAGAGAGTTTAAAACTTCAGTCTTACTGTACTGTTTACTTCTTACTCAGATAAGAATGGAGAGTTTAAAACTTCAGTCTTACTGTACTGTTTACTTCTTACTCAGATAAGAATGGAGAGTTTAAAACTTCATTGCCAAAAAGTTAAATCCTCTTTTTTCTCTTGCCCTGTCATACTGATGTACTTTGTGTTTCTTAGAATGTCAAAATGTTAAAATCTAATTCATTGTTTTAGTACTCCTTTCAAATTTGCCTGCTATTTTTATTTTGTCTTCCCTGGGACTTAGGTAGTCTTTATTTTCCGACAGATGTTAGTTTCTGTGTCCATGATTCCTAGCACATATTTGGACCTCGGGTATTGTTTGGATGATGATTTATGCTTTCCCTGGTAACTTAGCAACTTTTGTTTACAGGCAGATGTTAGTCTTTGAGCCTGTAGTGGTTCTTGGCACATTAACCCTTCTTACTGTGTTAATGGTGAATAGCTGCATGCCAGATTCATTCTTGATAGATTTGCTTGAGTTTTTTTCCACTCAAAATCAGTTATCTTTGTTTTCTAAAAATTAAATTTTTTTCTGTGTGCAAATTTTTTCTAGAGATATGGCCAAAGTATTTATTTTGTTTCTGGTGCTGGGATTTAGTGTGTACCATCAGAGATCTGTCCATGAGCACCAACCCAGCCCCTAATTTTAAAAACTTTTATTACATTAATTTGTGGCATGTGTTTGCTTGGGATCACGTATACATGTGTACATGTGGGAGCTAGGGTCTTGGCTCTGTCCTTCCATCATATGGGTCCCTGTGCATCAAACCTAGGTCATCAGGCTTCGTGTCCATATTACCTTTCCTGACTATTCTTATTTTTAAACTCTATTTTCTTACCAGGATTAAGTTTGTGTATAAGCATTGAGACCCCAAGAAGTGTTCTGGAGGAAATCTTGAGTGGGTGTCAGGGTGGGGGTGGGATGGTCGAACAAACTGACCTTTTCCACTCTGTTTTCCTTTGGTTTTTTATTTTTTATTTTTTTTAAAGATTTATTTATTTTTATTATATGTGAGTACACTGTAGCTGTCTTCAGACACTCTAGAAGAGGGAGTCAGATCTCATTACAGATGGTTGTGAGCCACCATGTGGTTGCTGGGTTTTGAATTCAGGATCTTCAAAAGAGCAGTCTGTGTTCTTAACCACTGAACCATCTCTCCAGCCCTCCTTTGTTTTTTTAATGTAGACTAACAGACTTTGAGGGAACCAAATTTTAAGAAGTAGAAATTAATGTTTATCTTTGTATAACTATATAAAAGAATCCTATTATGTCATTTAATCCTTCTCTCCACCCTCTGTGTGATATAGAAAGCCTATCGGATAATGCAACTGCTTTCAGCAACAGATCCAAACAGCTTCGAAGACAAATGTGGTGGCGTGGATGCAAAGTAAGTAAATGAGGGATGGGGGAGGGGCAGAGAAGTTGTGAAGACAGGAGGCAGCTAGTCACTGAGCTTGTGAGGACAAACACTGTAAGTGCCTTGCTTAAAGATCTCCTCCGCCTGGGAAATCTAAAGGAACAGAGCAGTGCCTGAAAGGGTGCGCTCAGCTCTCTCCATGAAAGTGCCCACGATGGTAGCCCGTCAGCGTCTGGACACATGGTGACAAACACGCTGCCCTTAGACCCATTTCCACTTCTTCCTGCCTCTTGGAGAACAGTTCACTGTGTACAGAACAGGTTTGGATTTGGTGTTCTGGTTTTTGTTTTCTTAGTAGAATGAAAACTTGAGAAAAGTGTAATTTTTTTTTATAGTGGGAAAAACAGTAGCAGTTTGTATGCCAGAGACTCTCCTAACAGAAGATTAAGGAAAAAGTCTCATTTTATTCCTTCATTATTAAATTTTAATAAGGACAAATGGAATCACTGCATACTAATATTTCTGCAGAAATGAATTTTCCTCTTAAATATGAACAATCATGAAAAATATCTTTTAAGATTTTACAAAAAAATTACGTTGTGAGAGCAAGTCTTTCCTTTTTCCTCTTGAATATAGGTAAGTATTTTTATTTTGCCAAAATCCTTAAACATGGACTTGTTGTTTTTAACCCCTCATTTTAGGGTTCAGCAATAATTTTCTAAACCCGACTTTGCTATATGTTAAGGATCTCTTCCAAGAGATGTCTTGGATTTACTGAGTTTTGTCTGATACCTGTTAAATACTCTGTCCCCAGAAACAGAAGTGAAGAAAGACAAGTCCCACTGTTCCCTTTATAATGAACTTTTTTCCATTTATTTTTGTTTGCTTCAGAGAATAAATTTTGCATTTTCTTTAGTTTCTTATTCTTTGCCTCCTCCTCTAATGTTTTAAAGAGATTTAAAAATACATAAGATTGTTTTTTAAACAGGCAAGGACTTAGTTTAACTTTGTGGATCACTAATAGCATCAAGCATCTAATAATCAACATTGTATAAGTAGCAAGCACCCCCTCCTTATCCCTTTCTAAGGGTTCTGTTTCTTCAGTCTCATCCTACACTATTCGTCATTGTGTTCCTGGTCGCTTGGGGAGGTTCCCCAGGCCTCCCCCTTTTGGATTGACTCTCATCGTAGTGATTTAGTAAGGCTGTTATAAAAAAGGAGGTGAGGAAAAAAGGCATCAGAGACTGCCACTGGCGAAAGGGCGTGGGGTGGTAATAGGCTACGGTTGATGACGAAGGAGCTTTGAGCAGTGTTGGAAATGTGTTTGTCTGTGACAGTTTAGATAGATGGTTCCTGCCCCAAATTAGAAACCCAACCAAGGAAGAACACTCTATTCAATACAGGTTCTTTACACTTTTGTTGAAATTTCCATTTAAATTTTTTAACGTTCAGTCTAGTAATTTTATATTAATAGGACAAACTACTACATGTTTTAGGAAAACTACTCTTAAATTCCATATTATTTGGAAAATATTTTTAGGTTAAATAAAGAATTGAAGTATTTTTTTAGTATAAGCTCAGGTTCAAGATTTTATATATTTTTAAGTTATATATAACTAAAGACCTGGGCTTTCATACCTAAATTGCAAAGCTTTTTATATGTTCCTTGGGCGACTTTGTTGGTGCCATGACTGCAATGTCACAAAGTGTTGGCAGCCATTCTAGGTTTAAAACATTGAATTCCTATTTTTATTTATAATTGTCACTAGAATGAATCAGCCCTTGATAATATTGAATATACTGATTTTTTTTTAATTTTTGAAATGAACTTTATAAAATCTAGGATATAAAAAAATCACACACCAGAATTAACCGATACATCTTGATAACCTTCTTTCTATCCAGTTAGAACAGCCACTCTGAAGCTGCGGAGGCTCACACTGGACTTTACACCCTCATGGCTAGTATATTCTTAGGCACTGATCCACTAGCAAAAAAAACAGTGGTTTTAAGACTGGCTGGCCTGAACTCAGAGATTTCTAGTGAATTCTCTGCCTCCCTAGTGCTGGGATGAGAGGCAGGGTCACTCATGCCTGGCAGAGGCCGACATTTTTAGTTATGTATGATGAAAATGTTTGATGAAAGCAAGGCTTTTGATTCATCAAAGAAGTAAAATTGGTTTATATAATGTATGAACTTAAAAAGATAACATGAGCTTGAAGTGTCAAACAGCTAACTGAATCTTGATCTTAAGGCTTCTCTTTCTCACTTGAAGCTTACAATACTCTCAAGTTATTTAAGTATAGTTATTCATAAAGAAAATGTAGTCCTAAAAATGGAAATTAAAACATTGTGAAGGAAGTAAGGTGAGAAAACAACTCTCAGGTACTCAGGGAAAACTGCCATGCGCCTGTGGCCATGTGTAACCATCCCCATGAGGCCTGCAGCCATGTGTAACTGTCCTTCATGAGGCCTGTGGCCATGTGTAACCATCCCCTATGAGGCCTGTGGCCATGTGTAACCAACCCCATGAGGCCTGCGGCCATGTGTAACTGTCCCCATGAGGCCTGCAGCCATGTGTAACCGTCCCCATGGTGCCTGCGGCCATGTGTAACCATCCCCATGGTACCTGTGGCCATGTGTAACTGTCCCCATGAGGCCTGCACAGCAGTCCCTGGTCCATGGTTGTTTTCCATATCGTCCATATTGTTGCTTATCCATGGTGAACTGCAATTGGGGAAACCGACTATTTATCATGGCTCTTGGAAGAGTAACACCAAATTCACTTTGCTTTATTATATGCTCATTCCATTTTGCTCTTTGTTATTAGTCTCTTCTATATAATTTATCAATTTATTATCATTGGTTGCCTTTATAAGGACAACTCCATGTAGAGGACTTGGTATGATCTGTGGGTTCAGGCATTCATGGGGTGAGGGCACATTTATAAGGAACATAACTCTGCAGATAAGTCAGGGCCATTTACATAAATAATACATGGACTAGCTGCCTAGTGGTTTTTCATCCAGTCCTGAGCAGAATTGCAGAAAGTACAGTTTTATGTCTCACATTAGAAATAGTCCCAGCCCTGGGAAGGTTTCAATTGTGGCTGCTTATTGCCTAGTACAGCCTTAGGTAGTAACATCCAACACAACAATTTTGGCTATTTACACAAGAATACAGAACAACCATCATGTACATGTGAGAAATAGTGAATTGGACACCCTTTAGGGAATATGCCTGTTTATTAATGAGATAGTGTAGAATAGTAAATTGCAGAAAAGATAGTCTTGTCTGTATTAACAAGTCAAATATTTCATTTGTCTTTTTGTCTGTTCTAGATAAAAGCCATCATGGCTTTGGCTGCAGCTATCCTTTTGCTAATGATTATCAGTAAGTATTTATTGGATCACTGTTTCTTGGGCTATTGTGTTTTGTAAGGCTTAGGGTTTGATTTGGTCTTGATATTTTTTCAGAGACATAGTCTCACTGTGTAGCCCAGGCTGTCCTAGATGCCACTGTGTAGCTCAGGTTGGCCTCTGGCTAGGCTATTATGTAAAATCAGTTTAATTCTTTTTAATTTTAGTTAACCCAATGTATGAAATGTCAATGTTGAATAATGACATGACTTGACTAAAGAGCCAACATTTACCTAGAATCTGTCAATCTCTGAAAAATGCTTTTAAAATGTATAACCTTTTGTGTGATTATGCATATATGCATTTCTGTGGGGAGTCTGTATCTTTTGTTAGATTCTCAAAGGGTACTCCCTCTCCTGCCCCTCAGCCACACCCCAGACACAGCACAGGACTCAGCTGTTTTTGTTTGTTTGTTTGTTTGTTTGTTGTTTTTTAGGCTAAATCTGGTAAGTGTTATACTTAGGACCAAAATACAATTTTCTGTTAATTGCTGTATTCAAGAGACAAACCCAGTTAATTTCTCCAGATGATTTTTTATGTGTGCATATAGATTTGAACTTAATTTTAGTTCTGAATGTATAACTCATTCTCTGGTTTTCTTTAATATTCTTTTTAAAGTCAGATCATTTTTTTATAAGTACCTTTCTTCAAGGTCTCATGTTTACAGAGATTTTATGAAGAACTAAAAAGGGTCTCAAAAAAATTGAAAATTTTTATAAGTCTATTTTTTAAATTTAAAAAGAAGTTTATAAAGAAATACAATCTAGTCTCATTACCTAGGCTGTTGTGTGAATTTGTTTTCTAGTTGAAGTGTATTTGTAATCCCTGTGTTAATGCTCACGTTACTTCCATAGTCATGTGCAGATGCATTCAGAGCAAAAAGAATTTTGACTCCCTCGACCCACAGGAGTCTAGCTTGGGTCAAATGGAGATCTGCCTTTTTATTTCAGCTTTCATTACATAACCAACGTCTTTTTTGTAGACTTCATGGTTCACACATATGTTGACTTTATGGTTTGAAATGGACCTCAAGGATAGTCTAGAAATGCTGTTCCCATTACTAAGTGTTAGCTGACTCTGATATGCCTTAACCAAGGAGGAGCTACAGTGCTACTGGCCTTGACTTCATAGTAATTTTTTGATTAAAGATATCTAGTAGCCGGGCAGTGGTGGCGCACGCCTTTAATCCTAGCACTTGGGAGGCAGAGGCAGGCAGATTTCTGAGTTCGAGGCCAGCCTGGTCTACAGAGCGAGTTCCAGGATAGCCAGGGCTATACAGAGAAACCCTGTCTCGAAAAACCAAAAAAAAAAAAAAAAGATATCTAGTAAACATGATGTCTTTTAACAGAAACACTTAAAACAAGATTATGTATTAGTTTATTAAGTGTAGTAGCCAGAGGCTCACAGGAAGTTAACCCTGTATTTTTCCTAGGAGTAGTGGCTCAATATTTACCAGTTCAGTGTTCGTGATAACTTTGTAGAACAGATAACAAGGTGGATACCATGCAAAATGCAGATGAGTGTAAAAAGGACCATAAGGTCCACTGTTCTTTCACTACAGCTCTAGCTACCGCCAATGTAATTATTATACTAATATAATTAGATTAATAAAAGTATATGCTTTTAGTCTTTTCTTATTGATATGTAAGCATGATTTTCAAAAGCTAAGATCATATCAGTTATTTTTAATAAATAATGAGCATTATTTTCCTATATCATTAAATATGGTAATAATATTTTAGAAGCTACAGGCTACTGTTTTGTCATGGTTTATTTGCTCAAAAGGCCAGTGTTAGACAGCCGGGTTGTTTGTGATATCTTTGCATCCTTATTTTATCGTTGTTATTTTAAATCATAGTCTGGCCCTCATTTCTCCTCTAGTGGCCAAAACCTACACTTAGGGTTGTGCTTCTAACTTAGCCATGATATGGTTCTGATTTTGATGCATTCTTTTTCTTTTTTTTTTTCTTTTCTTTTCTTCTTCTTTTTTTTGTTTTACTTTTTTCTCTTACAGTTCTTATAGTTGTGAAATTCCGTACTTGATTTGATGACAGAGATCCTCATTAAACAAGATCTGGGACAATAATATTTAAAGATTGCTGCATAACTTAAATGACACCTATGTATATAACTTTCAAATTTTCTTTTTCAAGAAACTAAAAGGCAAGTACCAATTCAAATTGGAGCATTGAGAATATCTAATTATCATCTTTCCAACTAACAAAATGTGTTTTGAATAATTATATTTGATGCAAAAATAACTCTATTTTGCTTTATTCCAAGGATCTAATTTGAAACTAGATACTTGCCAATTTATTATTTGTATATATAGTTAAGCACTGATGATGATACCCCATACTTGTGTTTTAATTGCATTAAAACATTATCGCATCACAGTGAGAGTCAGTCTGGTGATCAGGAAGCCTGTGACTCTCTGCTGCCAGAGATGCATAACCATCCATCCCATCAGTATTTGCAAGAACGCCATTCCTTTCATATTGTAGTTGCTTTGCAGGCAATTTCCACATTTATGGATTAACAAAAGCTAAGCGTTGTAAATGTTTCTGCCTTCAGCTCTAACTGAAAACATTCCAGTAAACCTATTCTGACTGTATAAGAAAATACGTGGTAATTTTTTGGTATTTGAATTTTGAAAATGGGAAATTTAAACAGTGTGAAAATCATAATACAGTACCATAAAACTGGAGATAATAAAATTATTGGAGAATGTCATTGGAGTGTTTGAAAATGAGCAATATGTAGCTCCCAGTCTTGGTCCAGTTGGCTGTCAGCTAAACTACAATAAAAAGGGACTAATTCTGATGTGAGTGAGCAAGACCTGCAAGTAATGTTTTCTTGACTTAATATTTTGTAGTGGTTTTCTCTCTTTAATGTTAACTAACCCTATGCCAGAAGTGCTGAAGTTAGCACAGTCGTGTGCCTCTAATGCATTCTCATGTTCTCTGACACTTGAGGAGATAGATGCTACAAGTGTTCACACAGCCAGTGTCAGCAAGTAGCCAGCTGTCAGGAGCATAGGTGACCTCACACAGTCAGCAGTCAGTAACTGATGCTGAGGGGCCACCATTAACCCCAGCCTGCTCTTATAACAAGATGTGTACATTGTGAAGAGTGCCGGCCTCTTAATATTGTTTAAACAAGTCAAAGTGAAGATGCCTCCTGATGTGAGGGGGGAAAGGCAGAGACCACAGGAACTTGTTCACATGAACATCTTAAGCTAGAAGTAGAGTGCACAGGAGGGGCCAGTATTTGGTGGTGGGGGTGGAGGGCAATGGTCCTGTATAACAGATATTACTTTTTGTGATCATTTTAATTCAAAATGTGTAAAACAATTTGGATTTTTCTTTTCTTAATTCTACAATGGTTAATAGTAACAGACAAAATGTTTAGAATGGAAAGAATTTGAAAAGGTGGAAACAAGATTAAGTGATAGCCTAGACATCTAAATATAATTGCTGGAGTTTACAGTTTGTTGCGTACTATGGAAAATCGACTCTGGCCTTTTCACTGTGCCCGTCAGTTCCTGTGCACAGCATCTGAACTGATGATACATCCTCTGGAAAAAGATGGGCCAAGGAGTGGTCTCAATGCCGGCAGCTGGTGGTTCAGGGATGAAGCTGTTTGCTCCATCAGCAGGGCTGATCCCAGTGTGTGTGTCTTGTGACTGAGTCATTAGCGCCACTGCTTGGTGTGGAAGTCTACCTTCACTCAGGGTCTGTTAGTGAAGAGGAAGTGTTGGGGTTTTCTTAAAAAGAGTCCAAATTTCAATCTTCTTTTAATAAAGTATGCCACTTTTTAGAAACAATTATAAAACATATAATTATAAAGTTAATTTTAAAACATTAAGTATAAAACATTTATATTATTTAACTACTTATATATGTAGTTGTTTGTATTTAAATTTATTGCTTCTGAGGAAGCCCTGTTGGCATGGGAATGAGGATTTTACAGCAGTAATGGCTTCAATCCAAGTTTATCACTTTGTCCCTTTTGATCTTACATAATCTTGAGACCTTAAAATGACATTAGTGTGGAATACTGGAAATGTGGGTGTTTCTACAATAAGAAGCTGAGAAGAAGTAGGTGTGATGGCTCACACCTGTAATCCCTGCTCTATGAACACTGAAGTAGGAAGGTTTCCCTGATTTTGAAGCCATCCTGGGCTTCATGGTGTGTTTGGGACCAGCCTGGGCTATAGAGTAAGAACCTGTCTCCAAAAAAATAAATAAATAAATAAATAAATAAAGCCAAGCAAACAGAAGAGAAACATTTGTCAGATTGACACCAGGCCTGCCTCAGTTCCCTCCTTAATCATTCTTTTTCTCATTCAGCTCAGATCATCCTGCACTTGAAAAAATGAAGTTTTACTACCATCAAAACTATCATTATTTAACAACAGTGAAGATCATCAGAAAATTTCAAGTAGCTTTGCTAATGTTAGTTTATGATGCCCAGTGAATCAGGTCACCACTGCCGTGCCTGACGTGTGCCCTTGTGGTTTGTCTGTAACAGAAGCCTCTTCCCTTGCAGCAGTTTCTGATGAATGGGTTCCCCTTCCATCATAACCCACTGTGGCCTGTGGTCTTTTGATTCCTCTGTCCTAACAAAACTCATTGGGAACTGTCCCAAAATTTTATAAACTGGGAAATTTATTGAAAGAGAAGGTCCAGTATTGATGATGGAACATTGTTTAAAATGGAGAAAAGGTAATACACATCAGATGCAGAGGCCCCTGTGATGGTGGGCGTCCCCATAGATTATCGTCACAGTTCACTCCTGGGCTCTGTGTTAGAAAGCAGCGTTGGCATTCCGATAGCAGAAACTGCACCTTTCTGTTCTGTATGGCATGTGAGTTCCCTGTAAATGTGAACACACACACAGGGTGAGGCTCAGATGTGACAAGAGCCTGACCTCTGTCCTTGTCACTTAACACCTGTTTTGTGTCCTGTCCGCATTGTAGCCCAAACAGACTTGTATTTACATCTCATATATATTTTATGGCTAGAAAATATGCAAGAAGTTTTTTTAGTGTTGAAAACAAATGTCATTAGATGTTCTTAGTTGTATTGAGTCAGAGTGTTACTAAGTTAGGGACTGGACTACTAATCAGATTTTGTGTTTTCACATAGAAATGTTATCAGAGTCAGTTTTACTCTTCTGTGAGTGATAGTAAGAACATGAGTCAGTTTAAACACATGGGGGTGGGGGTTGCCAAATAACAGCAGAAAGGCAAAGGCTCAGAAGAGGCTGTCTCAGTCCATACAAATGCCCCTCCCTTAGACTGACAGGGTCTGAGTCTATCTTGTGTGTCTTGGTTTTTTTTTTTTTTTTTTTTTTTGGTTGGTTGGTTTTGCTTTTGGTTTTGGTTTTTTTGAGACACGGTCTCACCGTGCCCCAGACTGGCCTCAGATGCACAGACAGTCATCGGCTTCCCAAGTGCTGGGATTAGAGTATGGGCCACCGCATCCTGCAGCCTTTTTCTTTTTGATTAAAGAATTCCTGTGCTCAAGTTATCTTTCCAACTTAGCCTCAGAAGTAGCTAAGACTACATGTGGGCACCAGCATGTGCAGATGGGCCTTCTCTCTAAGCCTGATGTTAGTCCCACTTGGATATTTATTTTCATATGTCAAGTAGAATAAGGGGTGGAACACACTTTTATTCTGGCTCTTGTTTTATTTTACAAGGCTACTTAGAGCAGGTGAGCAGGGATGAGAAGAAAACATTGCTGGTCCAGCTGGGATAAGTGTAAGCTTAAGCTAATCAAGCAAGGACCACACCATATTGTGTCTCATCGACAAGTCCCTATGTGTATGGCTGTGCCCCAGAAGTCACACCGTGCTGGCGGTGCATAAGCAAGGACTGATTTCCTGTGTGTGCCAAGAGGTAACATGATTGAAGTAAGTGAACCTAGAGATAAAAGGGTTCTTATGATTTAGTATTGGAAAATTCTGGTTGTACGGTGTTGCATTCGGTTCTTTTCATTTGAAAAGAACTCACATATTTTAAAGCTGTAAATTGTATATGTCTGAGGATTTAGTAAAATGTCAGAGATCAATCTATAAGGAAATTCAAGCATTGTTTTTATATCTTAGTTGTATGTCATTATTTTAGATCCCACGATCCCTAATTTAACCATTTCGGCAAGTGCCTTTGACACTTAAGGAATATTATGGGAGATGAGCAAATGTAGGTGCCACACCCCATTTCCTGGCTTCTCAATTCCTCTGTGATGATATGTTTTCCAGTGCTACGAAGTTCAGTTCTTTGTGTTCATATGAGATTGTATTGTAGCCTTTCCGTAGTAAACAGCAAAATAAACCATTTTGCAGAAAATGAAAAGTAAGCACTGTGGCTTGTTCAGCGTGTTACCTGTTGACCTAACTTAAGTAAAGTATGTGTACAAGCACCCATTGCAGCGCTCCGTCTCCAGTAGAGCACACGGAGGAAAGAACTGCTCAACGTTCAACACGTGTCAGCTGCAGAGAAGTGACTGGGATACTCTTCCTTATCCTCGATGGTGGCCATTTCAAAGAGAGAAAGAGGACAAAGTCCACTTAATTTTAATACTTCAATCCTAATCAGAGCTGAGAATGCGGGTATATATGCTCATAATCCCAGCACTCAGGAAGTGGAGACAGATGATCAAAAAGTAGTTCAAGGACAGAGACAACTGCATAGCTTGAGGTCTGCCTGGGCTACAAGACTGTGTGTGTGTGTGTATATATATACATATACACATACATACATAAATACACACACACATACACACCCTGGCATTATCCCTCAGCTGTGCAGTACTATCTTTTACGAGCAGTCTGAATAGTAACCATTGTCTCCAGCCTCCCTCCAGATCCTAAATATTATCGCTTTACTACTCCAAAGAGGGCTATAAAGTGTTGTAGTCAGGAATAGAGATCACCTAAGTACATTTTAAGAAGGACACCATTTAATATAATCTAATATTTCACCTTATGGGAGAGCCAGTGCAGAAGGCCAGGTCTTCCATAAGTCCAACAGTCACACATAGCTCTTTGATGCTAAACACTACTGTAAAGCATTCACTCCACTTTCCTCCTGTAGGTCCTTGAAGGAAGGTAGCGCGCTTACGCAGTTTTGTGAGTGGACCAGATCTCACTGAAGTATGTGTGTAAAGAGATACATGTGAAGCCTATGAATAAGGAACACTGAACTTGGGAGGGAGGATGTGCTAGGCTGACCCTTGTAATACAAAGACTTGGTGTTCACTCCATTTAAAAACTGGAGCCAGAGAGTTTGTTCACTGGGTAAGAGTGCTTGCCCTGCAAGCGTGAGGACCTGAATTCACATCCCCAGGACCCACATAAAAAGCAGGCATGGCTGCATGTATCTATAACCCCTGCATTGGGGAACAAAGACACATGGGGCTAAGAGCTCGCTAGCCAGCCGCTCTAGACAAAAGGATTGTCTTTAAATTTATTGAGAGACCCTTAGAACAATAAGGAAGGACACCAGAGGAAGATAGCTGAGGTTTTGCTCTGACCACTGTGTACACATGCAACTTCATACTGACATGCTGGCACCACACAAATACATAAGCCCATCATCTTTTTACCCACTTGTCTTCTTACCTTCTACCTAAAACTTGACTCTGTGTGGAGCTTTTTGTTTATTCTCTTAAAGTACTTCGGTCAAGTTTTATACCCATCCAATCTTAGTCTCATGAAGGTCACCAGTGTCCCCTGTTCAGACAAGTCCAGAGGTCCCTATTCATACAGTTTGTGACCTCATTTCTGAAACTCCTTTTTATTATACGGGTTGGTACTCATCTCTCCAACTCTTAACATTGTAATAATACTGGATCCAACTCTTGCTCCTCTCTGAAGAACACATCCCCTTAGTAATCTTACCTAATATCATGAAACATCTTTGTTCTGACATGTTGAAAGTTCATATCTCCTTATCCTCTTAAAGTTGGACTCATGGAGTAGTCCATTTAACATCTTTCCTTATTGCACATTTCCTATTGCTCATGCCCAAAGTGCAATTCTAATGCCGAGTGTGCTTGCACATGCCCATAATCTCAAGGCTGCCTTCAGTGTGTTATCAATTCTCTGCACCTCTTTACTAACTCTTCTAACATTTCCCCCTTCCCTTTCTCCCTCTTGCTCCAGCCCTGCTCACTCTGGGCCCTGCTCACTCCATCCCCATTTGCTATGACCCATAGGTTCTTTATTTGTTTCTCATTACAGATGTGAGCTACCATGTGGTTGCTGGGATTTGAACTCATAACCTCCAGAAGAGCAATTGGTGCTCTTAAGCACTGAGCTATCTCACCAGCCCCTCTTCTAACAGTTTATAGAAGCTAATTATTTATGCTCTTACCTCTCCCCTCATTCCAAATGTAACATTTATAAAAAAATTAAAAATGAATGTCTCTTGTTCAATAATATCTCGCAGGTCATTTGCTGTAACAGCAGTAATGGCTGACTGAATGGCTCCATTATCCTGAAGATTCAAAGGAAGGCCATGATTTTGAAAATGATGTACTACAGGAGCAAAATTGACTTTTATAATGTGCCAGTAATAGGATGAAAGATGTGGTCTCCATGATTCAGAAAGTCGTAGACAAAGGGGGAGGAAAAATATAAGTAAATACATGATGAAGGCAACTCAGGTCAGCTATAAGGGAAACAAAGTAACTTGGTAGAGGATGCTAGAGTGGTGTCTTAGTAAGAGAACCTAGCCTGCAAGCATGAGGATCTAAGTTCAAATCCCCAGTATCCATGTAAAAAAAAATTGTTTACGACCCAGCATTGTAATAACAAGTGGGTTCTCACAGCTCACTGGACCATCAGCCTAGCCTAGATAAACCATGTCTGAAGGCAATAACTCAGAGAGCAAAAAAGAAAAACACCCAATGTGCGCACATACCAAGTACATGCATACCACACGGTGCACTAATAGTCATTTGTTAGAAAGCAAACTGCAACATGCACATTGTCCTTCATGGAAACAGTTGGGGATAGAATTGCTTGAGAAAGTGTGTGTAAGAGAGGGGTTCTAGAAGCTACCACAAACATCAAAACTAAATGGGAAGGGTGCTAATTAGATCTTTAAAATTACTGAGAATGATACAGTGTTCTAAAAGTAGTGGAATAAAAGAGCCTCATGTTTTCCTTTAAGTAAAGCTTTAATTTTGAGAAAATCATCCAAGATAAAAAGATTTTTCAAATACATGTAGCTCAGAGGAAGAGCACTTATTGGCCATGTGCGAGGTCCTGAGTCCCAGCATCAAAGAGAAAATCCCATAAGCACTGAGAGAATACTACAAGACTACAGCTATGAAACTTGAAATCTCAGCTGTCTCTAAACAACACATCACGAGGCTATCATCTATAGAGCTTTCAGAAGAACTGACTATGGAACTTCATACACATATCATGACTACAAAAAGGAAGGTACAAAAATATAGAACATTCAACTACACGAGAAGGAAGATAAAAATTGGGAGTCAAAATAATTTCATTCTGTTGAAAACCGTTTCATGGATTCTCATTATACATATGGTAAAACTAGGGTTTTGGTCTTGTTCCCCTCAGCTGTTGTCAGCTCTCCGGTTAGCTTTCACCTCACCCAATATACACTTTAATTCGGGAACAGGCAGGGCTTAAAGAAATGACAAGAATGAGATCTAGGGACATCTGAATAGAAGGCCCTGAGAATCTTGACTCCTTGTGTTTTCAGAACCCCAGAGTCTGCACAAGTGGCTGAACTCCCTCTTACTGAACAAGAAAGTCTCACTTTCCACCTGCCTCTGGCCTTTTAAAAAGCCCCACAGAAGCCTCAAACAAGGCAAATGCCTTCCAAGACACCGCTGGGAATCGAAGTTCAAGAGATTGAACAATGTTCCCGGCACTTGCATGTGTGATGCGTGACAGGTGAAGCTAAAACCTAAAGTGGAGGCAAGCGTCAGATCTCTCAAGCTGTGCCACTCAGGCTGACCAGCTGCCTGTATAAATCACAAAGTCTCTTGGTGCCTATTTCTGTTGTCGGTAGAGATGAGGAATAGATGGTCACTATCTCCTGATGGAGAAGGGTCATTAATTCACAGATATATTTCTTTACATTCTATTCTTTGCTTTTGTGGTACTAAGGCTTGAACCCAAGGCCTTATACATTATAAACATTGAACCACTATTATATCCCTAGCTGTGAGAAAGATCCCAAGTTCAAACGATCAGGTCCTGGACCTTTTCACCTTGTTCCTGTATTCCTTCCTGTTCACAAATGCTGGCTACAGCATTTAAAGCACCCAGTGTGAAATTAAAATGAGAACTTTGCTCAAAGAGCAAGAAGAGAGGGACCTTAAGTTACTAATGTATAAAACATTTCCTTTATTAATTATTAGTTATAAATTATACCAGGCTTATCATTAATAATCCCTAGAGAGTCATAAAACCACAATAAAATATGACCTCACATCCTAGGATGTATTAGTATGAAAGCAACAACACGTGTTAGTGAGACATTGAAGGAATTAAGCCTCTGTACCCTGCTATTGGGAATGCAAATTGATAATAGCAATTATGAAAAACAGAACACTATATCGATTCTCATAAAATTAAAAATAGAATCACCATATGATCCAATTGTGTAGCTATTGCTCCTGAGTTAAGATAGTTCTTCCTGGGGCTGTAAAGATAGCTTCAGTGCTTAAGAGCACTTGCTGCTCTTCCAGAGGACCCAGGTTCAGGTCCCAGCACCCACATAGTGGCTCACAGCCATCTGTAACTCTGGATCTGATGCCATCTTCTGGCCTCTGTGGGCACCAGGCATGCACATGGTACACATACACACATGCAAGCAAATCACTCATACACATAAAATGTTCCCTCTGGGAGGAAGCAGGGAGGCTCATGAGACCAAGGAAGCCTCTGAAACAAAAGAGGCTCGGGAATGTTACAAGGTTCCCAGGGCCTTGCCCAAGGTCATATGACATGGCAATGGCTGCAGAGAGGAGTCAAGGCTGGAGCTGCCTGTAAGCAGAGCGAGGAACTCCAGGGATGCAACATTCACAAGTTTATCACCCATGCTGGGTGGGTTTTTCAGTGATGCGGCTGCTTCTGAGTCACCCATGGTTCTATAAGCCAGCCTAATACATTCATTGGTTTATCAAGCTACACTTTAATAAAATCATTTCTGTTTTGCCAACAGTGTTTTATCTGATACAAATAGACATTTGTTCACATCTCCCCAGGAAAAGTCACACACGCATGCTTGCACACACATGCACACAGTCACACACACATAAGCACACAGACATACACGCAAGCACACACAATTCTACTTTGGAGAGATTAAAGCAAACTGAGCCAAGTATGGTGGCAGACAGTTATAGCTGCCCTAGTCCCAGGATTCTAAGTCAGGAGAAGCAAAGGTTCTAGGCCAGTGTGGGCTATACAGCAAGGTCCAAGCTCATAAAGAGAATAGGTAAAAAAGAAAACAAAAAACAGAGAAAGAGAAAGGAAGAAAGAGAGAGAGAGAGAGAGAGAGAGAGAGAGAGAGAGAGAGAGAGGAAAGAAAAAGAGAAAGGAAAGAGAGAGAGAGAGAAAAGAAAAAGAGAAAGGAAGAGAGAGAGAGAGAGAGAGAGAGAGAGAGAGAGAGAGAGAGAGAGAGAGAGAGAGAGAGAGAGAGATCAGCAATGGAAGTAGTGGTGGCTCAGCGGTTAAGAGCACTGACTGCTCTTCCAGAGGTCCTAAGTTCAATTCCCAGCAACTACATGGTGGCTCACAACCATCTGTAATGGGATCTGATTCCCTCTTCTGATGTGCATGCAAACAGAGTATGTGTCTACACAAATAATAAACCTTAAAAAAACAAAAAAAGAAACCTGAAAAGAGCAATGGGAAGATGTGTCTATACCCTGCTCACAGCAGTGTTATTCCCCACTACCAAAGAGGGGAAGCTATAGAAGGGTCCACTGGCAAGTCAGTGGATCAGAAAAACATGGATTCTATTCACTGAAGCATTTCCAGGATCTCTAACACACAACCACATTATGTATCTTGAGGACTTTATGTAAAGTGCTATAAGCCAGCTGTAAGAAGGAAAATACACAAGACCTAAGTTCTGTGAGAACTCTAGAATAGTCAGACTCGGCAGAAAGCAGCACTGTGGTTACCAATGACTGGTGGGTGGGTTGGTTCATGTGGGCACAGAATTTCAGTTCTGAAGGATGGTACTTAGGAAAATGGATGGTTGTGATGGCTGCACTATAAATGCTAATGCCACAAAATTGTATACTTTGTTGTTAAAATGATAATCTTGTGTCAGTTCTACCACAGTTAACAGTAGTGATTGTTTAAAGCTTTTATTTGTATGACTGTTTTGCCTGCATGTACAGGTGTAGCATGTTCATATTTGGGGAGTTATGGATAGTTGTGAGCCACCATCTGGGTGCTGGGAACTTAACCTGAGTCCTCTGCAAGAGCACTAACTGCTCTTAGCCTCTGTGTCATCTCTCCAGCCTCAACAAGAATTTTTAATGGTTTAACAGGAGCAATTATCATTGTAAGTAGAGGAAATTTTTAATTTTTTTTTTTGCTTATAGTGAAATAAATTTTAGCATTCATCAATTTTAAAGACAAATTACAATAACTATTTTGTGCTTTTTAGTTCAAAAAATGTCCAGGTGTTCATCATCAGAGCATTGATAATGCCACATACACCTTATTTCACCTTTTGTATTCTTGCATCCGTGATGAGTATGCAAAGACAGTTCTTGAACCATGAAATCAGCTATCTTCCCTGCTCCTTCTATTGAAATCTCAGTGTAAGTGATTGGGTCATGAATAGAGGTTGCAGAACAGCTGCGATAAGCCAATAGGTTTCCTTATTTGTGTGATTATCAATACCTTCTTCTGTGTTTGAGGCAAATGCTGCTTCTGCTGGAAAGTGTGGTTTCCTGTGGGCTGTCAGCCCCCTGCTCTTGCCATGTCATTCATGTGTGCACATGGAACAGGTGTCAATAAAAAAGGAGCACTGTTGGTTAATCACGTGTTCTGATGAGAGAGTACAGCACACAGAATTCCGATGGATCCACAGAGAGGGGAGTTGGACGAGACACAAGATCAAGTGCATCGTGCAAGCAGAAGTGTGGGACAGACGTGTACTCCTGCTCACACCCTGCTCCACTGTCACATTAGGGTCCACATGCAGACCGCAAGCTAAAAGAGCAATTGTTGAGATTTCAAGACAGTGACAGAGCTGTTAACACCCCTCTCCACCCAGCAATACAAAGAGCTTGAGCAGCTCTCTGTGACTCTACACTTAACATACACCAACAAAGGCAGTCCTGCTCTTCCGTGGCTCTCTTGAAGCATTTACAGATTTTCAACATGGATGCTAAAAGGCAGGCCCCACCTAGAGCTAAGCAGTGTCACACTAACCTCATACGATTGGCTGGGCCTACACCTCTAATCCCAGCTGTTGGGAAGTTGAGGCAGGAATGCTCTTTCAAGTTTGAGGCTATCCTGGGCTACTTGAGTCAATGTTTCAAAAACCAGTAATTAATGGTGCTGGAAATTCTATCTGCAGAAGAATGAAATTAGATCCACCCCCCCCAAAAAAAATAGTTCAAAGTGGATCAAACACCTCAATTTAAAGCCTGAAACTGGGGGCTAGTGAGATGGTTCAGTAACTTAGAGCACATACTGGTCTTGTAGAATGCCTAACCTAGCACATATGTCAAGCAGCTCCTAGCTGCCTATAACTCCAGCTTCAGGTGGATGCAATACTTCTGGACTCTGCAGGCATCTGCACACATGTGAACCTACCTATACACAAATAGACACAAACGTGTATGTATATATATATATATATACATATATATATGTATATATATATACATACACACACACACATATACACAAGCAAGTCTCTTGAAAAAATTAATTCCATTTTAAAAAGTCACCATCAAGCATGGTAGCACATGTATTTAATCTCAGCACTTGGGTGGCAAAGGCAAGTGGATTTCTATAAGTTCAAAGCCAGCCTGGTCACTACATAGTGAATTCCAGGTGACATAGTAAGACCCTGTCTAACCACCACCCCCCCAAAGGAGAAATAAAACCTGAAACTCTTAGAGGAAAACATGCAAAATACAATCCAAACTATAGGTATGGCATTCGGATAGCTTAGGACATGGTCCCCAGAATCAACAAAAAGGACTACATGGAGTTAAAACTTTCTGCACAGCAAAGGAAAATACCAGCAGATTATATAGACAACCTACAGAATGGGAGAAGGCTCTTTGCCAGCTATACCTCAGACAGAGTTGTTATCAGAAATATATAAAGAACTGCGAAAGCTAAACAACAACAGAAAGAAAACACCCCAAGTGCCAATCAATAAGTGGCTAATGAACACAGTTCTCAAAAGGAGCTAAATGCTTTGATTATTATTTGAATGTTCAGCATTTTTTGCTACCTGGAAATGCAAATTTAAATCACTTTGGGATTCCATTTCTCTGTGTCAGAATGTCTAATATCAAGAAAACAAATACTAGAGAGGGTATGGCAAAAAATTTTATTCACTGCTGATAGGAACTAGTGAAGCCTTTATGGAAATCTGTATGAAGGTTTCAGAAAACTTAAAGCTCAACTAACTGTACCACACTCCTGAACTCCAGATACTCGGTATCCTGCCACAGAGATACCTGTACATCTATGTTTATTGGTGAATTATTCACACTGCAAGTCAATATATCCAAGCTATATGTTTATCAATTAAAGAATGGTTAATAAAGCATGACCACAGACACAACTGAATTATGCTCAACTGTAAATTAAAATGAAATTATGGAATTACTGGGAAAATAGATCTGGAAAGTCATACATTGTGGGGTGAGGGAAACTCAGGAAAAAAAAATACAGAGACTCTCTTGTATGCAGAGTTTAACTTCAAATGTTTGTATCTAGATAATAGGGAAGGTGGACACAGGTTAAGAAACTATGTGTCTTAGATAGGGGTTCCCTTGCTGTAAAGAGACACCATGACCAAGGCAACTCTTAGACAATATTTAATTGGGTCTGGCTTACAGCTTCTGAGGTTCAGTTCATTTTCATCATGGCAGGAAACATGGCAGCTTCCAGACAGGCATGGTGCTGGAGGAGCTGAGTTCTGTATGTTGTTCTGAAGGCAAACAGGAGAAGACTGCTTTCCAGGCAGTTAGGAGGAGGATTTCAAAGTCTACCCCATAGTGACACACTTCCTCCAACAAGGCCATACCTCCTAATAGTGCCACTCCCTGGACCAAGCATATTTAATCCACCATAATAGGTAAGAGACTACAGAGGGAAAAGAGATGTTGAAGAAAAGAGGGGGCACAAAGGGATACATGTAACAAAAAGGGAAGGGAGCTAATGAATGGGAAGAAGAAAAGAGGAAGAGAAACAAGGGAAGCAAAAATCTGTCTGAAAAATGCTCCGGTGAAACACCATTGGCATGTTTCCTGACCATTCCTGGTGCTGACGGTTCTCAGGTACCAACCTTCTCTAAGTCAATTCACAGTCTCTGGTCAGTAAGTGAATGTTTGATTCACCTTTGTATCCTGTTGTATTAGTTATCTCAACCTCCACAAAGGCAATTGCATGAGGGCTGTTTTTCTACTCTTTATTCAGCCATGTGGTCAGTCAGGAATATGTTCTAGCCATCTCTGCCAGGCACTCCCTTCTCTTCAAGTCTCCCAACTCCTTTCTCCACTCGACTTTCTCTGTGGATCAAGAATGAGGAACGGTAGTTGTTGTCCTTAATGTCAAACTGAAGAAAAAGTCCTTCCGCATTTCCACTCTACTCCTCTTACATGTCTCCCCATTTTTACTAGCCATTTACTCTGATCCGTACATTTATCTCCTTAACATGGTACATGCAGCAGTGTGGTGTGGGAGCTCAATGAACTGTACTTGTACATGGAACTCGTCCTTAAATGGAAGGGTTAAACCACTAGCTCCGACAGACAGGGTGGTATTCACACTTTTTAAAGTGGCGAAGCAAGGGGTGGGAGATTGTTAGGCGCCAGTCCCAGGGTGTGGCTCTCTAGGACTCTGAGCAGCAAATAACTACCAACAAAAAGAATGGAGTTCAAGAATTTACAACTTGGCAGAGTTGTTCATGACATGAGTCTGGCTCAAGGCAATGTCTGTCCCATTCTTCAAGGATCCCTCTCGCTCTTTCTCTGGGATTGGTATAAATACAGAAACAAATCACCTCTGCTAGGAATCTCTGAATGTGAAACTTAGTATAGCCTCCTGATTCAAGTGGAACTCTATCCACATCCTCCCTTTAGTAGGACAAGCAAGTTAGAATGGATGGTGGACTAAGGGGTGGAAAAAGGCAACAGAAGAAAAGGAGAATTGCCTTTAACCCCAGCACTCAGGAGGCAGAAGCAGGGGAATCCCTAAGTTTGAGGCCAACATGATCTACAGAACAAGTTCAGTCTTAAGCACACAGCTCCTGAAGGGTGTCTCTGGTCTGGCAGAAAGATCTATGGGAAGAATACTATGTCATATGTCAAAATAACTATAGTTATCCTGATGTTGTGTGAGAGACTTTTCCTGAGGAGACAAAATACATACACACAGACACACATCCACACACACATGTACACACATATACACATGCATATATACACATACATTCACACATACTCATGCATGCACTCATACACACAGATAAAGAACTCACAACTGACAAAAGTGATGAATGCAACAAAGTCCATCTTGGTGAACCTATGGGTTTTTATGAGGGTGTGAACAGTTCTGTGAGGAGCTGCATACAGGAGTACGGAAGACTCAGAAACATCACCAACATGCCCACCTGACACCATGACGATGCAAAGAGCTGCATCCCTACAGTTCTCTGCGTGACTTGTCTGAAAGACCTCCTCTGTATCTTCTCTCAGCAGTTGTCAAAGGCTTTTAAAAAGCTATTGGGTCTTCTAGAATCTTCCAAATTTCAGCTTTTTTGGGCATATGATATTTGTTTACCCCCTGAGCCTCATGATCTACCTACCTCCTTACTCCTAGAGGGAATGTTTCGGGTTAGAGAAAACTGTCAGGTGGAGAACTCATCCTTTCTGAGTCTTATGTTTTCCCTCTAATATGGAAGGCATTGGTTACTTCACCTTTCTAGTATTCGCTGCAAAGAAGCTAATCAACGTCTGCCTGTTCATGGCTTACTGAGTGCAGTAACCAATTATTTACTGACCATATATGCACAATGGATGTGGATTTCATTGACTTTAGATGAAATATGAGAAACTTGAAAGCATTACCAAGTCTGTGAGTAATATGCTATCTTCTTCCTTTTATGTGTCTTCCCTGGAAATAAATCCTATTTGTCTGGTGGATATGTATTTCTCACGAAGCCAAGTTGATATTAACTGGTACCAGAAGATGCCCTGTGTATAAAAGAATGAAGGCTTGAAAATAATTGAACCAAAAAAAAGAGGCAAAGTTGGATGAAAACACAGTCAAATCCCCTTATCCCCCACGATTCCTCCTTTCTCCTCCACTCTCCCTCTTCACAAGCTCCGAGCCTTGCTGAGTGGGATGCAGGCATAGAAGCCTAAAGTTGCCTGGAGATGTATTAGTGCCAGGAGCAAACTCCAGGTCTTTCAAACTTACTGATTACATTTGAAGATCATTCCTTTTGCTTAAGAGCTGCTCTTTCTCTCCCATTAGCCTTTTCCAAACTAAATCAGTTTTCAAGGCCATTCCTTCTACAGCCACCGACTTGTGTATCCCAAGAATGTGGCCAGCAGATTTTGTGTTCTGCTCCCTCCTTTCTCTGCCACCTCTTCCTGCCCCACCCCTACCCTCCACCCCATGCCTGTCCATCACCATCTGTGACAACTTGGTGTTTTTGAGTGCTGAAGGAATGGTGTGCTTTATTTACACACCCCAATGACCCTTACTTTGTTAGAAACAGTCTAATGAGGATAATTAATTTGTTAAACAAGCCCACTGATTTCTTTTATAATCAGAAGGTAAATATTTTTATTTTATTTTCTTGACAAGGTCTTGTTGAGCTCAAGCTGACCTCAAATGCCCTCCTTCCTTTCTTCACCTCCAGAGAGCTAGGATCACAGGCGCTCACAGACGTGCCCCACTCTGTCCCGGTTCAGACAGTGAATTTTAAGTGGTTTATCTCAACATTTTTAAGTTAAGTCAGTGACTGATTGGCACCTATAGGATGATGTTAGTCAGTGTGTGGAGACATTTTTGGTCCTTATAGCTGCTGGTGGTGGGCTTGCTGTTGGTGTCTAGGTGGTCAAGCCCTTAATATCCTACCAGGCACAGAATGACCCCTTGTTAAGGATTATCTGGCCAAAAGCATCAGACAGACTCAGGTTGATAAGTCTTAAGATAAATTGATCTTCTGTAGGGATGGGAGCCACATGCCACTAAGGAAAACTTTACTTCCCATTGAGGTTTACATCAAACTAAATCACCAGAAATATGTTTCAAAGCACTGAGAGAAACACAGCCAAGTATTTTTTAACCTCTGTCACACAAAGAGTGAAAAGTAGATGGTTTAGCATCGTAAAAATACCATCTCCTTAATAAAAAATAAGAAATTATTAGTCAGTGGGCAGTGTCTTCTTTTTACAAGAGAACTGGGAAATTTTCATTCTTTTATGTTTTAACCTTTAACCTCCAGTGTTGCTGACTGACCCTAAGTTGAACCTGTTTACTCTCTTAACCAGAAGCTTCATGTGGCTTTCTCCAACTGAGGGGCTTCTTCTAGACTGCAGAAGAAGGGATTTGAAAGAAAAGTGTAAATTTCTCTATTTTAAACAAATAGCAAGCTCCAACAACAACACTAAGCATTTGCTTTCATTTCTGATATTTAACCTCACATTCCGTATAATTTTATCAGTTAGTTGTTTTCCTTATTCTCTATCTTTTCTTCAAGCAATGTCAATTTTCCCCTTACTTTCCTATAAACCCTTGACACACTGCCTCTATCTGCACTGTGCCACCCTCCCTCCATATTGTTTGTCTGCACCAGTCCCTGCAGACAGAGCCCACTCCTTGATGGCTTTCATACTTGGCTTTCTTCAGAACTACTGTTAACTGGACCTAGCCAGTTTGGCTCAGTATTGTATGTGTCTAAAGTTGCCTGGAGATGTATTAGTGCCAGGAACAAACTCCAGGCCTTGTCAAGCTTACTGTTATGTTTGAAGACCATTTGTTTTGCTTAAGAGCTGCTCTTTCTCTCCCTTCACCCTTTTCCAACTTAATCAGCTTTCAAGGCCTCTCATCCTAGAGCCACCCAGTATCCCAAGAATGTGGCCAGTGGACTTTGGATTCTGAACAGCATGCCCTATCCTCCTTGAAGGGAGCTTAGGGAGAGAGGATAGACTTTCCAGAGGCATGCAGCTAAAATGCTAACCCAGCTACTTTTCAGCACTGGATGGTTTCTTCCTTCTTTGTTTTGTAAAGAGGGTGGACTGGAGACCATCACAGCTTAATGACTTCCCATGAGTCAGGCATGCTTTTGTGAACAAGTTGTCTCTTGCATAGGGCTCTCTGGTCTATAGTCCTCAGCAACTCCATCCTCTGTCCATTTTTTCCATACTCTATATTAGTTCTGAAAGAAATTTGTGCTGAGATCTTCTCTGTCCTGTATTAATTGGATTCACAAGTAGCTGTAAAGAGATTGATACCTCCCTTTTTAAATTTAACTTATGATTATAGTTGATGCTGCAAAGTAAATATTAGGTCCTTGCATCTTCCCGCAGACCCATTTGTAAACTTACTCCAGATGTGTCTGAAGGCAGATGCCTAACTTAACAATGAAAGGCTTAAATACTGACATAATTTTTCATTTTCCCCCAAATAGTTTATTTCCTGTAAATAAGTATTGAAGTTAGACCTAAATATTACCACTCATGTAAAGCTAAGTCTTCTTCCTTTATGTTCAAGTTTTAAGTACTACCCTTGGGTCTACCTATCCGTCATAAAGGTTCTTAAACTTGCTTCCACTTAGCGGCTGGCGTCTGAATGGGTCCAGGTCACTCTGCTTGTTCCCTGTTTGCCTTCTGAGCAGCTGTGCACTGCATGCAGCTGGCACTCCAGGAATCCTCACTCTAATTAAATTTAAAAAGGCATAGGGTTGCATCTTATATTCCTTTTGTGTTTCTTTGTGGCCAGATGTATGTGGTGCTGGGATGCATGTGTACATACATACATGTGGAGACGGAGGACAACCTCTGGTACCATCTACTTTGTTTCGTGAGACAAGGCCTCTCACTGGCCTGCAGCTCACCCTTGAGAGTGGGCTCACACCTCCCCAGCACAGGGATTACGAATACATGGTAAGATCCAAATGTCCTTTTTATTTCTCAGTATAAGAAAAATTTAATCAGGAAAAGTATCCCCTGCCTCGTTGGGAATCTCTGCGTCTTATACTTTGCTGAATCAAATACCTCCCAAGACTTTCCTCTGTATGTTTTTGATCTTAGAAAGTGGATAAAGGAACTTTCTGACTTATAATAGACTCAACCTATCAAGAAGAAAAACCACTCAAAGGCCCCATCTTAATGGACCTGTTTACTCACCTTTGAGTACCCTCTGTGCTGTCACATTTCCTGTCTCTTAATTTCTCTGTGATGTTGTCTTCGTAATATATTGAGAGTTCTCTTTTTCAATACTTTCTCCAAATACTTATCTTTTTTTGGTAGTGTCATAGTTTTTTTCTTAGGGTTTCAAGTATTTTTTCTAATACATCAATTATGGTTTCTTTTTATGGTTTTCGGCATATTATTGTTTAGAGGTAATGAGTTTGGGCAACGTTGATAAGAGCATCACTCAACCTCGTCAGAGAAGCTTCTTCTTGCAATAGATGGGGATTAACACCAAGACCCACAGCTGGAGAGACAGCAAGAGACTGGAACACTCAGTCCTAAATGGCATGTCTTTACTAAACCCCTCCTTTCAGGGCTCAGGGGGTCGAGGTGGAAGAGGAGGCAAAAAGATTGTAAAAGCAAGAGGTGCTGGATGACTCCAGGGAAACAATGTCTTCCAGACACGACAGGGCGGACGCACACATGAACTCACAGAGACTGAGTCACCATAAACAAGATCCTGCACAAAATCCCAGCAGAGAAGGCACAAAGTCCCTCCCCCAACCGTGAAGCTATGTGCAGCCGATACAGGCTGGGAGAGGGAAAGTCAGTTTTCTCCAATGGAGTGTCACTGAGTCTATCAACCACACTCCCGTGCAGAGCGCATGCTCAGGAGTATTTGGCCAACACCAAGTGGACTTCATGTTTTACTGTGTTCTTTTCGTTGTTCCTCTTATGATTTGGTGTCTTAGTCTATTTGGTTCAGGGTTTATTTTGTTTATTGGTTGTTGGTTTTTTTTTTCTTGTTTGTTTGTTTTTAGACAAAGCATGAATTGGGTAGAATCTTAGGGGATTTATAGGACGGAAAAGAATATGGTCAGACTATATAAAAGCTTCTTTTAAGTAATTTTTACGGTAAGTTAAAAAAGAATTTGGACAAGTCAGAGACATTCCATCTCATTTTTTGCCAGTTTTGACATGGATGTGTGTGTGTGTGTGTGTGTGTGTATATATACTAGGTGCTCATAAAGAGAAGCTTGGCTTCCACCCAAGAATGGAGTCTATGCCTTTGCATTCGGGCCATGGTGTTTCAGATTCCTGTTTGTAAATCACTGCTTGTTTTATAATCTTGGATGAAGGCTAACTTCCCTCATCTGTAAAGTATTATGCGAATATTAATATTTACTTGGTGACTATGTTGTGGATGCTTAGGGAGGTAATCCTGGTAGAGTGTCTAGCATGGCTCCTGGCCCAGGGGCATGCCTAATAAATACCAGCTACTGTTATTGCTATAATCTGCCCTACTGGCTTCTTCTAGCATATAAACACATTAAGATTTTTTCCATCTTAAAAAATGTAATAGTCTGGGGCTAGAGAGACAGCTCAGTGGTTAGGAGTACTTGCTGTACTTCAACAGGATCTGAGTTCATTTCCCAGCACTCTTGTCATATGGCTCACAACCACCTTATACTCTGCTTCAGGGAATCTGATGCCCTCCTTTGGGCTCCATAGGCACATGGACAAACGGTGTTAGCATTCCTTCTATGTTCTGCCCAATGATTACCTAGCAACAGCCAGGTAGGCCTGGCTTGCTATAAAAGGGACTGTTTGGCCTCTCTCCCCCCCTCTCTCTCCCTCTCCCCCCCCTCCTCTCTCTCTCTCTCCTCTCTCTCTCCCTCTCCCCCTCCTCTCTCTCTCTCTCCTCTCTCTCTCGTTCTGTCTCTCCCTCCTCCCTTCCTCTCCTCTCTCTTTCCTACCCCCCCCATCCTTCTCAACTCCCCTTCCCATGCCCTAACTAAACTCTATTCTATACTAGACCCGTCATATGTTCCTCAAGGAGAAGGGATATCTCAGCATGGGCCCACCAAGGCACCCCTCCCACCTCACCATACCGCACTCTATAAAACATATCCTGTTTATAAAACACAACATTTGGTGCCATGACTCAGATTTAGAAACTCGCAGGTTCACATTTTCCAAGACTCAGATTTACGAACTCACAGGTTCCTATTTCCCCGCTGCCGCCGCCACATGAACTTTCCAGTCATTGGATCACAAGAACTCTCCATCCAAAAACCGGCTAACTGGTAAGCTTCCTATCCACAGTCTTGTTTTAGGACCCTTGAGTGAGCTCGCTCAGTCTCCTCAAGATGGTTTCAGAGACAGTTTCTCTCTTACGCTGCTGGAAAATCCTAGGCCCAGGTACACCGTTCTCTCTTGGGCTCTGGCCCTACAGCTTGGGTGCTGGTCTCACAGCTCATCCACTAGCTTATTGCGTGAAGACTTTGTAAATCTCACTTGGCTGCTTGGTATTAGCTGTGATTTATCCTTGGGATGCAGAAAGTGATAATATTAATAACCTCTACTCTCACCTTCGTCTGTACCTCTAGGCTCCCCACTGGGCTGCCTCTATCACTCAAAGGGAATGTCTTCGCCACTACTTACATGATTCCTACCGAGGCGCCTCCTGGTTTTAAAGGCTTCTAAATTCACAGGCTAAATTTGGCCCTAATACCCAATAGATAATTACTCTAAATGGCCGCTTAACGAATCTTTAAAAACAAACAAAAGGAAAAACAAGAAACTTTTAGAACTCTCACTAGTCATCCAAAATTGGAAAGATTTCTATGTAGGCTTTCCCCCACCTTTGCTCCCAGAAGGTTTTACTCCTTCCCTCCCCACTCCTGCTCGCTCCCGCCCCTTTGACTTTTAGCGGCACTCTCCAGATCTTGTTTTGGACTTAATTTGCTCCCCCACTGAGTTCCTGGCCTCCTGCTGCGTGTCCGCCCACCCTCCTTCCTCTCCGCCGCTGCCAGTTGTTCGCTCCAGAGGGCAGTCTTAAAGTTCTACTTGGGAAATTTTTATCTCTAATCTCTGATTTCCTTCCATTTTGGTCCGTACCAGCTCTAAGATAGGTATGTCAGGAGAAGGGAGCCCTACACCCAGCAATAGAGGCTGACTGTGGTCACAGGGAGAGACCTCCTGTCCACCAACAAAATGTGTCTGTTTGTCTCTGCTGATATATAGCAACACTTTTGCCGATCCATTCTAAGGTTTAACACTTGACTTTCCTCCACAGGAGGAGCTGTCACTTCAGTGCCATCTTAGCTAAGGGTGGTCACATGGCTGGCTGTAGCTTCAGAACCAACTTGGTTAAAGGCAGGGTCATGACTATCCACCATCTTTGTTATGGGCAGCTCCCTCCTCACTGCCTTCTTTTTTTAAAAAAGCAATCTGACCTAAGGTCTCCAAAGACTTTTTTTTTTTGGTTTTGTCAAGACAGGGTTTCTCTGTATAGCCCTGGCTGTCCTATGTCCTGGAACTCACTCTGTAGACCAGGCTGGTCTCAAACTCAGAAATCTGCCTGCCTCTGCCTCCCAAGTGCTGAGATTAAAGGCGTGCGCCACCACTGCCCAGCAATT
This sequence comes from Tokudaia tokunoshimensis, assembly GCA_036184795.1. Lineage (NCBI taxonomy): Eukaryota > Metazoa > Chordata > Mammalia > Rodentia > Muridae > Tokudaia > Tokudaia tokunoshimensis. Next base: position 31,986,678 of record BTHU01000013.1, on the reverse strand, counting down.
TAAGGATTTAAAACAATAAAAATGTTAAAGATCACTGCCTTAAAGATTTTTTAGCCTTATTTTTGCTACTATCATTAGGTTATAATATACCCTCTTTGTTTGCTAGATACAATCCAGGACAAGTAATTAAAAACAAACACTGATTGTTTAACTCAGATATGCTTAATAGATACTAGCTCTCAATCTTGTCAGAAATCTGCTAAATGTAATGTTAAATATTTAAGCTTATATCCCAAATTCTCACAGTGACACTCCTAACATCTCCAAGAATATATGGGCATAGCAACTATATACTACCTGGATTGTGATACAATAACCACTGAGAAACACAGCTCCATTGCCTTGCTTGCTGCTGGGGCTTGGCCTGAACTATGGACAAACAGGATACCCAGAGAGTTAAGTGTCCCATATTGCCTACGACAAGGTGAGTCATTTCTCCCATGTTCCTCCTCCACAGGAAAAACCTTCTTACCTGGGCCTGACAGCCAGGCTGACTCTACCCAAGTTGTGATGGAAACCACAGGGACTGTTCAGATAGTGGACTATAGACTAACCTCTGGCATTTTAATTAATATATGACAACTAGATTATAATTTATTCTTCCCAGATTTCTGATTACATTGACAGCTAAGCTAACTATAGCTCGACAGCTAGAGAACAACCTCTAGCTCCTTACCCCAAGGTAATACATCACCTTATTAGTTCATTAGTCAATTTGTTAACTAGCTAAGACTGCCAGATCTCTTATCAAAAAGACAGACAGGTTCACCTTACTCACAGGCTTCATGATAAAAGATACACAAAAGATATATGTAACCTTTCACAGATGTAACCTTCTGCTACTTCTTTATGTAAACTCAGTTTCCAGTAACTAAATGCTTCAGATTTTCTCCCCTTGGTATGTCACGGTTGTAATATTAACCAAAATAGTTCTTATAAATTAGCCTAGCTGTAATAAAACATTCTTTATATGATCCACTTTTACAATCACAAGTTCAAATTTTAAGTTTCTTTTAGTTATCTTTTTAACCATAGACTTAAGGTGTTTCTCCTGCTAAACTATGTGATCAACTATCATATTCATAAGCTCATCAAATTTTCAAGTTTCCTTTAATTGTTTTTTATTGTATACATTTTAATTGTATACTTCAAAATGTTTCTCACTATGCTAAATTTGTATATATTCAGTCTCCTAGGGAAAGAAAAGCCCTTCTTGCTCCTTCTGCTCCACAAAAGGTTTTTGTCTTTCCTAAGCTCACCTTAAAGACTATTCATGCTGTTAGTAACGTTATCTCTTTTATATACCTATAAGCTCTAAGAAATGCACTTAGATATACCTCTCATGGGCCAAACAGACTCCCTCTGGATAAGTGCACCTGCCAGTCAATAGCCTAAGTTTCTACCTGATGTGAGGGTAGGATTCCTTTCCTGTTCCCTGGATTGGGACTCTCTTTACCTCAACCACCAAGAAGACCTAAGGGTTTCAAATGTACACCTAAAAAATCATTTTCTCCCAAACCTACTAAACTTTTTCTACCTCTAACATATATGTGTGTTTTTCAGCATCTTGCCAAGTCCAGGAGTTTACTCAAAATCTGGACAGCTCCAGAAAAGCAACCCACACACGTTCCAGCCTACTCTCGCTGACACAGACACATTTTCTGGACCTGCTCCTTTCTACCCACAGATGGTTCCACGACCCTCGACAGCAAAAAAAACAGCCAACTCTCCTAAGACTAGACCAGCATCCCCATTTCTATTTTCTTAACTTTCCCAGAGACACATCACCCAATGTCAGCAGGACATAGCTAAAGATCATGACAGCCCTATTCCCACTTGACCGTTACCTCTTTCTAGTTTCTTCTTTTTTTTTTATTAAACCAAAATAGGGGAATGCTGGCATTCCTTCCAGACTCTGCCCAACAGTTACCTAGTAACAGCCAGGCAGGCCTGGCTTAGTGTATAAGGGGCTGTTTGGTCCCTTGCTCTCTGCCTTTTTCTCTCTTTGACTCCCTTTGCTCTCCCTAATCCCTTTCTCCCTCTCTCCCCTTCCCCTCCCCCCTCTCTCTCCACACTTTCTGTCCAGTCTCATTTCATCTTGTCTCGTCTCTCCTCTCTCTCTCCCTCCCCTCTGTCCCCCCCTTCTCCTTTCTTTTCCTCTATTCCCTTCTCAACTCCCCCTTTCCATGCCCCTAAATAATGTCTGTTCTATACTAGACCCACCATATGGCTGGTACCTCAGGGGGAAGAGATGCCTCGGTATGGGCCTGCTGAGGAGCCCCTCCCACCATACCATACCACGCCTCTACCAAACATATCTCTGGCTTTTATAAAACACAACACACATAGAATATTCTCACACAAAAATATACATATGTACAAATAATAATTTTTTTAATTGCTGACCCTGTCACTTATATTTGGCTTCAAAATAAGTGACTTTTTATACCCCCCTTTAAAAAAAATGTAGTAGTCCTGTAGTAATTACTTTTATTTACAGCCTTTCTTTTTCATTTTTTTCACTCGTATCCATCACTTTGTCAAGGAGGCAGTAATGACCACCTGACCACACCCCAAGCCAAGGACTGTGAATGAGACAAGTACATGGCACAGAAGAAAGAGGACAAGCTTGTGTCAAAGGCCTCCACTCTTAACAGTTTCCTAAGTATGCAACTTGGGGCAATTCTTGTTACTTCTGAATCTCAGCTTCATCACCAAAAACACTAGAGGTAAAAACATCTGCTTTGCAGGGGCACAGTGAGGTCAGAACAGATAAGCAGCATAAAGTACAAGGCATAGTACCATACTGTAGGCTGTGTACAGAAGAGCAGAGAAATATCTGTCACAAAATATAAGGATCACAGTGGCTTACAACTTAGCTGAGGGATAAGACAAGCATAGGAAAGACTCAAGAAGAATTTGAGAGCCATTTGTCACCATCTCAAGGACATAGAAGGAATGTCTGTGCTAAGCCAAAACCAGTCTTGAAATCTACAGAGTATCTAGAGAGCCTAGGGTCCAGGGTGTATGCAGGACATCTTTTATCTTTGCCCAAACTGCCCCCAGGCCCATATTGCAACATTAGACTCCCCAAAAGGCTTCTCATATGTCGTCATTTCCTGTGTGCTTTTAGCAGAGTAGGTTGAGCTGGAAGATGAAGAAAGAAGTCATGGCACTGAAGACCGCAAATGGCCAGCCAGCAGCTGAGCCAGGGAAGCAGTGAAGAGAAAAGTAGATCTAGCTTGGACAGCTGCAGAAGACGGACATCTGTGGGAACTGCCGGTGGCCTCGATAGCCGCAAAGAGAGAGCTGCACACCCAGCAGCAGAACAGAGCAATGGAGAAGCAACAGCAACAGGCAGCACGCCGATGGAAATCAGCATAAGAAGGCTGCAGCAGCCCAGGGATTGGCCAAGCTGCCGCTGCTGCTGCGGCCGCTGCCACCGCCGCCACCGCTGCTGCTGCCGCCACCGCCGCCGCTGCCGCCACTTTACCAGCCAAGACTCCATAGACCATGGAGCTATAATACCAGCTGCTGTCAAGATGGAAAGTTCCAATTTCCTAAGAACACCTCACCCCAAGACATAGGATCTGACCCCCAGAACTACACAAAACAACCTGCTGCTGTTCCCATCTGTCTGTTGCTACCATTTGTCAGTGTCTAACACAATAGACACTGAACTGAAGAGCCTCTTATTAAATTGAACGATTTCTATCCAGGTGCCAAAAGAGGCCCCCAGCCATTTCCTTGGTAACAAAGAGTGTAGGTTAGGATGCTTTGAAGGAGGAGAAGGTTTGGAAATGATTAAGTAGAGCTGTTGGGAATGGGTAGTGATCAGGAAAATAAATGATTTGGGCAGCACCATCCTGGCAGTTACAAAGCCAGGATTACAGGGCAAAGAGGAAATCCAACTTGGAAATTAAATGTGGAGGCTGTAGTTAATGACAGAAGAATCAACAATATGTTTCTATCTACTGTTAAATTTCAAAACTTAACTAATTAAAACAAGCATTTATTGACTAGTTCCTGTAGATTCTAGAATGGCTTAGATTAGATGACTCTGGCTTGGGGTCTCTCATGAGGTTACTGTCAGAGTATCTGGGTGGCAGGACCCATGTCCAAGCTCATTGGCAATAGTATATTGTTGCTTCACTACTAGACAGGTCCCTCCACTCATGACTTACCAAACAGCTTCTCAAGTGAGTGCCGGAAAAGGAGGAGAAAAGCCTGAGGCTCAGGAAAGAGGCCTCAGCCTCTTGTATCCCTATCACAGGGGGCACACCATCACTCCTGCCAGTGTTGTCTGTCATGTAGCCCAGCCCTAGTGTGTTGTGGGAGGTGACTTACAGAGGACACATGTATTGGAAGCTGGGTGGCATGGGATCTTTAAGGGCTCTCTTAGAGGCTGGTGACCAAAGGTGAATTCCCCAAGCAATCTTAAAATATCACGAGAAATGTATGAATTTGCAAAGAGCATGAGACACAAATCAATACAGACCAGAAGGAAAGACGATCTAAGTCAGAGAAACAACTAAAGACTCAAGAATACCAGTATTGCTGCAACAAGAGTGTGGCAGAATTCCAGAAGAAATGGCGAGCCAACTGCTTAAACAACAAACATAACTAAATAAAAAAACTACTTAATTCAAACTGTACTGTGTTGTTGGAGTCTGGTTTTGTTTTTTAGTAGATTTACCTTTTAAAATCAGTCCTGCTGTTCCAGATATTAAAATCATCTGAGCTCTCTGGCACAGGCTAGGAGATTAGATTTATTAGGAGCTGGCTGGACCTGAGTTTCATCCACAGATAGCCCATAGTGTGTGTAATTCCCAGAAGGATGCCTCAGAGCCAGTGACACAAAGACATCAGATTTTCCACATCTGATGTTTTCTGTTTTCTCAAAGGCCAAAAAGCCACAAAGAAGATAGTTTTTTCTGTTAAGGCAATTTCCCCCACTGAGAATTAGATGTAACCTCCCAGAACTAGACTTTTGAAGGACAAGCTGTTCTTGCATAAAGCCAGACTTCGAATGTGTGCACCTGCCCTCCCTGGAGGTCTCTTGTCCCCTGACTCTGCTAGTGGAAGGTCACAATTTCTGTTCAAAAACAAAATACGTTATAACGCTTAATTAAAAGTGCTTTGAGCCTTGCTTGCCAAAACGTGTTATGTCACTTAGCTGAGGAGGAGAGGTTTTACATTCTCTGAAGAATTCAATAACCAAGAGAGGAAATGAACTGATGAATATACCAGAGAAGTGATGTCCCATCCTTTACCATACGTGTCACGCTGAACTGCTGCTGTCTGCGGAAGGTTTCTTTAAGAGTCACTCAGACGGCTCAAGCTGTGAATTGCTTGTTCCCATTTTAACTCTCATACGTACCAACATGTCTTTGAAACTCAGAAACTAAATTTCTTTACGATTGATAGGGAGAATGCCACAGGTCACCTGTTATTATGGATGGCCAACTGTGTGTGAAGCCAGCAGTGTTTACAAGGGTACAAGTAAATAGTGGGTAATTTATCCAAAGGCCTAGGATCTCGTACATGCTAGACAGTCTCTCCTTCACTAAGCTACAACCCCAAACAGGGAGCAGTTCTCAACTCTTGCTACCTATCCCAGAGCATTTGGGAAGTGAATTCTGGGCCTTTTCCAATCCTGTTTGGCAGATGCAAGTGAGGTAGGAAAGGGCCCTGATCCTGTTCAAAGCTCTAATGGTGACATCTGACCTTCACCAGAACTTTCTGAGGCATGTTAGATCTGGAGAAACTGAGGCATGGCCAGTCAACCAGTGCTTTTAGTGGCACAGGGAGTGAGCAGAGGATGTGGAGACATCTGAGTATCTTTTCTAATTAATATGCTGGCCCTGAATAAAGAGAAATAAAAAGAAAAAAATGGATGAACCAAATAGAAGTCTACGATATTCTAGAATATTCCTCAAAAAAATTTAAAATGAATTATTTAACATTTGCTTTAAACAATTTCATATTGATTATTTGTATAATAATTAGATTACTATCAATCTTTCAATATTAACTAAAACAATTTTTAAAGGTATATGTCAGCAGACATGGTGGTATATACCTGTAATCCCAGGACAAGGTAGTAAGGAGCTCAAGGCCATTCTTACCTACAAAGTGAGTTCAAGGCTAGATCAAACTTTGTGAGAGAGATCTTGTCTTCAATGGGGAGGGGGAAGGAATAATTTAGTCTAGAATAAACATATAACTGTAATTCTACTGCTCAGGAGCCCAAAGATCTAGAGTTTGATGTGAGCACAGCCTCTATGGCAAACCCTGTCTCCAAATAGGGAAGGGCAATATGTTAAATACTTATAAGGTTTTATGAATAGCATTTTCAAAATAGTATTTATATGAATTATCTTCCCAGAAAAAGAATCAGTATAAACTTAACATTGATCTGGGCTAACATTTTAAATTTTTATATATCATGTTGCTGAGGTGGAAGAGGAGGTGAGTGGGAATGGGGAATCCATGAGGAGACTCATACTAACCACTCATTCTAACCACTGCATGAATTATGTCACTTAATTTCTTGCTTCCTGCTCTGGGGAATACAGTCAATGTTATCCATCTCTCATCTATTCATAAGTTTCAAAACTTAAGCAGCTTGATACAATTCATATAAAAATATGTTTAAGCACAAGTAAGAGACCACTGAAATAGATAAAACCATATGTTATCTATCCATGAATCTCCTCAAAGGCTTTGGCTGGATTTTTTTGTACACATTCATTTCACTCTGCAGCTCTACCCGGTTTCCCACGTGCCACCCCCCATGGCATGCATAGGCTTTCTCAAACTCTTCCGTTCCTCCCACTGAGTACCAGCATTTAGTCAGCATTATTAAGTCAAAAGAGGTTCCAATTCCATACCAAAGAGAGAAAGTAGATTATGCTTGATTGGTAACATGTGAACCTCCAACACATGGTGAACTGTTATAGAATGTCAGAGTACTTCTCAGATCCTTATCGAATAGCTGTGAGACTGAATAGCTGCTAATACTCATTGACTAAGAAAACACGCGTGGCACAGGCACGTATATCCTACTCAATCACAACAGCTATCCATGATGTTTCTTTTTCCTTCCGTTGTCCCCATGTAAAGTCTTTTTTTAAAGCAAAAGGTGTTTTCATTTTTTCCTTTTATTTGTTTGTTTTTATTTATTTATTTATTTGAGACAGTGTCTCAATAGATAGACCTGGCTAGCCTGGAACTCATATATATCAAGCTATCTGAGACTGCACAGAGACCCATCTGCCTCTGCCTCCTGACTGCTGGGATTAGAAGCATGCACCACCATACTTGGCTGCTCCTTGCTTCTCAGTTATGGATGTAATATGCTCAGTTGCTTTAAACTCCTCCTGTCTCGACTTCCCCGGCATGATGAACCATATCTTTAAAGTGTAAGCTAAATTAGACCTTTTCCCTCGTAAGTTGCTTTTGTCTGGTTATTTTATCGGCAACAGGAAAAGAAAGAAAATCAGCAGCATTGGTGCATCATTTGGAGGGTTATTGTCTCGCATAGGAGACCGCAGAACAAAATCAGCAGCCAACAAATCTGAACCCACTGCTGAAAGAGGAGAAGCAAATACAATCTTGAGTGGTTATGCAAGACAGCCCTGGATAATGTCACCTCCCTGGAGGGCCTGCTGCCATCACTTCTCCAGGCATGCACCCTCCAAATTTTTTCAATAATAACTGGGCTGCAGCTGACCTGACACACCCCATGAGCATCTTCTTGGCCCATCTGAGTTGGAGACTCCCTGGCTCCTGGCTCCTGGCTCTAAGGAAATGGAGAAGGAATATAGTCTAACTGAACATTTGGAGTGGCCAGTGTTTCCTCAATGGGAAAAGAGTCTCTGTGTCCAGAAATCCAGGAGGTGGGGACTGCAGGGAGTGGGGCTGCTGGCCTGCCAGGAGGGACAGGAAGGTGAAAAGGGTAGGCTAAATCTCACCAGATGTTCATGGCTGTTGGTGGAGTGGGGCGGCTCCTGTTTCTCCCACAGAGCCCTTTTCTATGCTTAGAGGAGAATGGTTCTATCTTATGAAAGGATGCAGTTTCACGAAATCATTTGCTAAAAGCCCAAGGGGGCTGTAAGTTTTCCGGCACTGAAGGCTTTCATTTACTGGGCATAGAGGAAGCAAGCTCATTTCCTAGCACATTGGCTCACGGGAGAAGTGACTGATGTATCTCATGACTTTGAGGCAAGTGGTGGATAGTTTTTCTGGCTGGTGTGAAAAGGTGAAGCTTGGGAATCAGGAGGTTTTCCTTCTAGCTGTGTCATTCATTGGCTGTGTGACCCTGAGCAAGACTCTCTCCTTCCCTGACTTTAGTTTTGCTCACCTCAGAGGGCCAGCAGCCCCAGTGTTCTGTGTGAAGGAGAAGCTGAGCGCTGGCCAGAGGCTGAGTGGGGTGGTGAGCTGTGATAGGCAGCCTGGTCCCTGGTCAAGTTTAAAACCCCTATGACCTATCAGGTGACTGTCACCTGCAAGGGACAGCAGGCATTTGGCCACGCCCCTTGGGTCCCTGGCTCCTGTCACATAGCTACAACCTCACAGCCCTTCATAGAGAGGTCTGTGGCCATCAGTCAAGGAGGAGCAGTACCAGGCCCTCCCACATGTAGATAAGGTATCCTCAAGCTCTCAGACCAAGCCGAGGGTCTGTCAGACCCTGACCCACTACAAAACTGTATATAAGAATCATATCCAGAAGGAATAGAGGTATGTGAGGACTATTCAGTAGTCTGAGAGCTTCTGTCATAAGAGCTGTAACACTGCCGCTTGGGAAGAGGTCTGCTCTCCCAAAAACGCCACCTGAAGCTCCTCCGCACTCCTCGCTGGCTTGTTAGCCTCTCATCTGCCCAGCATAGCCTGACTCAGTGCAGGGCCATGTGGATCAACTGAAACAGCAATGGTGGAGACTGAGGCGGAGCCAGCCGCAGCAGTAGAGGCGGTGGTGGAGAAGTGGAGACGAAGCTCCCTTTTTGCTCGCACTCTCTTCCCTTTGCCTGAACCCTGGAAAGCCTCCAGTACACAGGCCCGCGTTCTTCCCCTAAGCAGGAACTAGGAAGAGAGCAGAGAATGACTGGAAGTCTGTGCCGGGTATCCACAATGGGGCTGGAGTGAGTGGAAATGCCAGGGACCGTTGTCCATTTCACCCCTGGCCAGGACCCACTCAGCTGGACAAGGGCTGCGATGCTGCAGTCTAGCCTGCAGCTTACAGGCGACTGAGAGAGATGGATGGTGAGTGAAAGAGGCCTTGATCAGCAAAGGACAACGCCCACTGAAAAAGGCCTGGGGCAAGCGTGGATGGTGGGGCCCAAGCTGCACTGCAGAGGGAGAACTGACTGAAGTCAGGAGCCCTCCTACCCTAGTACTGTGCTCTTCCTTCAGAAGCAAAGCAGCAGTCCCTCTTACTTACATTTCTCTTTCCCAGAAGTCTTTTCTTCTATGCAGCTGGCAGGACAAGAATCATCTTAGTCCTTTCAGAAGAAAGAAATTTTCCTAAGAGTAAAGGCAAATAGATTTGACCCTCATTCCTGCTATGTGATTTTTTTTTTAAATCATTTTCAGGAATCCCGATTTACGAAATGAGAGAGGCACTTGTTTAGTCAGCAGTAAACAAGAAGCTGTTCCGGAAATCTCAGGCTCAGGTTTACTTTAGAAATCCTGAATAACAATAACAGCTTAGGAGGCAGAGGAGACTTGTTATGCAAGTGGGGCCGCTTTAGTTTGATAGCCAGTACCAATATTGAAAGCCAGGGACATACCAGTAATCCCAGCTTTGGGGAGGCAGAGACTGAAGGATACCCGGTACTTTCTGGCTGGCCAATCTAACCAAATCAATGAGCCCCAGGCTCAGTCCATCTCAAAAAACAAAATGGAGAATGATAGACGTCAACACCTGACACCAGCGTCTGGCTGACATATGCATGTGCACCCCAGATGAGCGCAGATGCACACACACCCACCCATACAAGAATGATCTGCTAGGGGACATCAGAAATATTTATTACGCAGATATTGATAAGGCTATTATTAGTTATCTGAGAACGAAAAATTGCTCAAATGCACGTGTTGCTGTAAGGTACTCATGAGGGGACAGTGAGGCGGCTCAGAGGGTGAAGGCGCTTAGGGAAGAAGCCTTACAGACTGAGTTCAAACCCTAGATCCCATGCCAGGAGGAGAGAACTGGACCCCAAAAGTTGACGTCTGACCTCCACACACACGGTATGTGTGGCACATGTGCACTCATATACGCCCCATATGAACATACCACCAGTAAATGAACACTTTTAAAGACTCTCATGAGTCTTCCACTCATGGGCTGACTTGTGTGAACTTCTCTCACAGTCTTTGGTACTTGGTGCTTCTGCTCAGGTGTTTTTTTTTTTTTTTCATTTATTTTGTTTTTTATTTGGAGGAAGGTATATTTGTGTGTGTGTGTGTGTGTTATTGTTGTTTACTTTTTTTTTTAGGAGAAAAAGTCTCAGTCTATTGCCCAGTTGTTCTTGAACTCTTTTTGAGACTTAACAATCCCACATCACATTCAAAATGGTTGGCTGTCTTTGAAAAGCAGGCATTATTAGGTTCCAGCCCATGGATTTGAAGTGGTAAATAAACTCCATCTATTTCCCCATCTTTTCCTCAGTTATTTCATCCCATCATGGATATCTATCTAAACTGAAAGTTCTGCTAACAATGCCTGTGTCCTCATCCCTATGTTAGAGGTTTCATGAAACACTGTATATACTCAAAAGCAACTTAAAATTAGACCTTATGTTGAATATCTTATGTAGCTATATTTCAAGCAATTAGATACTTTCATATTCGTAACTTAAAAATGTGTTTCTTCGATTCCTCACATTTTAGACATTTTAACCTATCTTTCAGAGATGGGTGCACACGCTTCACCAGTAGGCTTTTGGAGGCACACTCATCATAAAACCTGGTCCAGAGTATTGGCACAGGGTCCTAAGACAAGAGGCTGTAATTAGGGAGTTTTTCTAAGGATGTTCACATGTTTATTCTAAATCTAGGGCAACATCATGTTCTTATCCCCTCTGTGGGAGCCTGAAACCTTCTTCGGGCCCTTCTTTGTCTCTGCTACAGGGTATGTCTACTCAGTCACGTCTGTCTCCCTAGTTCCTTATGCTGGTCCAGAGCAGGGTCCCATGAAACACAAAATAGACTTATATCCCTGTTCAAACAAGCACACAACCAGCTGTTCCTGTCAGATGAGGTAGGCATATGTGCACATGTACAAGCAGGCTAGAAACTTAGGGGTTATTATGGGGATGTGGGGTACATGCAAGGGGACTTCTAAAAAAATAAATTCAAAATAGCCTCCGGCACTTTGTTTTTTAAGGCTCCTGCTGGCAGTGTGAGTGCAATCCTCCTATCCCCCCATGGCTGGTCCAACCCAGCTTCATGTGATCACCCCTCCCTCCCTCTGCACAGGGCTGGCTCCTCAGGATATATAAACCTCGTTGGACTTCAGGCTTGAGCCAGCAGGGCCGCCCATCCAGACACCTTGCAGCAGAGCTTTCCAGAAGAAGCCTCGCCCAGCCTTGTCGCCGATGTCCTTCTGTGCATGCTACAGCTGCAGTGGTCCCAAGATGCCAGCTCCCCTGCTGCTGTTTATGGCCTGCCTGGTGTGGGGAATGGGAGCCAGGACAGCACAGCTCCGAAAGGCCAATGATCGGAGTGGCCGATGCCAGTACACCTTCACTGTGGCCAGCCCCAACGAATCTAGCTGCCCAAGGGAGGACCAGGCCATGTCAGCCATCCAAGACCTTCAGAGGGACAGCAGCATCCAGCACGCCGACCTAGAGTCCACCAAGGCCCGAGTCAGATCCCTGGAGAGTCTCCTCCACCAGATGACCTTGGGCCGAGTTCCTGGGACCCAGGAGGCCCAGGAGGGGCTGCAGGATCAGTTGGGTGCCCTGAGGAGAGAACGGGACCATCTGGAGACCCAGACCAGGGATCTGGAGGTAGCATATAACAATCTCCTGCGAGACAAGTCAGCCTTAGAGGAAGAGAAGAGGCAGCTGGAACAAGAGAATGAAGACTTGGCCAGGAGGCTAGAAGGCAGCAGCCAGGAGGTAGCAAGGCTGAGGAGGGGCCAGTGTCCCTCAACCCAGCAGCCCTCTCAGGACATGCTGCCAGGCTCCAGGGAAGGTAAGAACGCAGGGTGGAGGGGGACCTGAGCCAGAAGGTAGCAAGTTTGCTGGTGACCCATTACAGGACTCCCAGGCTTCTCCTTCTGTTTTGTCTTTTCTCTCAGAAACTGCAAATCCAGCACGCACTAGTTTCGTCAAGGAGAGCAAAGCAAACACTTTTCCATGTTTCCTGAAAGTTGGCTCCTTGTTTAGGTCAGTGGATCTGAGCTCTTGTGCCCAGTCATGACAAAATGATCACGGCCCCACAGCCAAATGAGAAACATGGGGCCAGGTGGGAGATATATATGGTGAATAATCAATAGAAAATGGCTTGCCGTGCCTTTGGATAATTCATTCTTTTTTAATCTTTGCTTAGAAACTGCGATTCCTACCAAAATGACCCCCTATTTATGAGATGCCAAATGATTTGTGCAATGAAAACTTGTATATTATTATTATTATTGTTGTTGTTGTTACTATTGTTGTTGTTGTTATTATTATTATCAATGCATTTGGTTTTTTGGGACAGGGTTTCTCTGTGTTGCCCTGACTATCCTGAAACTCCCTCTGTAGACTAGACTGACCTTGAACTCAAAGATCTGCCTGTCTGTGCCTCCCAAATGCCAGATTAAAGGTAGACACAACTATGCCTGGTGGTGTTTTATGTTTTAATCTCCTGCTTTGGTAAAGAAAGATGAAACAATTTCTCTCTCAGGTCCCTTGGTGTGTAGCTTTGGAAATTTTGTCTTTTGTTGCTGAATCAAACAATGTCTGCTTTCAGGTCACCAGAGAACTCTGCGGTGGCCTTTCTCACAAACGGCCTTCTCTGTTTGTCCCGGCTCCTGCTTGGAGATGGGTATTCGGGGGCAGTGAGAGATGGGCACATTATTTTTGATGGTTAGAAGACAGTATTTGTGCCACTTCTTACGAGTGTTTTGTTCCCAAATAGTCACTTGTTTCATGAACAAACGCATTCAGGTGCGGGAAGTCTGGGCTCCTTTAATGTGTCAATGACAAGCACTAAGGAAATTAAGGTGAAGGATTCATTTTAAACAAAGGAGTCTAAGAAACCTGGTGATCACACACATGGGCATCCTCCATCAGTTCTCCACGGTCAGGTGGCAGTTGCGGAAGGGGTGTTGGGATGGTTGGGGAACGTGGCACCTGTTAGAGGTTGTTAGATCAATACTGCATTTCTCAGGTGACAGTGTTGTTATGAGGGAGACGATCCTAAGAGTGTGCTCAAGGACCTAGAACTGAACTGTCAGGATCTATCTCTACAGTTTACTCTCTGAGAGTGAGAGGAAGAGAGGCCACACTAAACGTGGAATAACTCTGCATCCTAGTAAACAGTGCATGGGTAACATGATCTCAAGTGTCCTACCACCCTCTCCGGGTCCAAAACTACATGATGGAATAAATATTCTCTAAATAATATTTCCTTACCTGAAAGGTAGGATCTGCATGACTGAGGCTCCAGACCCCAGTCGACGCTGAGCTCGGCAGCAGGCAAGCTATTTCCTTTTCTGCCTGTTTTTTTTTTTTTTCCTTATCCATAACATGGCTAAGAATTCACTCTGTAATCACTTTTGTGGGACCCAAATGAGCAACCGTAACATAGGAGAGATGCTTCCTGCTATTGAAACTGAAGTTAGAGTACAAAATCATGGACTTCCATGATCTTTTTAAGACACGCTATTAGACTTTGTCTCCCTTCCTGTGCCCTTCCTGATGTTTACCCTCCCCGCCGGTGCTTTCACAGCCAGCGTGTGTCTTCTTTCGCACCTTCTCTTCCTCCCATTAGTGATTACCTAGTTAAATATTTATATTTAAGCCAGAAGAGATCCAATTCTCAATTGGACAACAGAGGAAAGTTGAGCTCCTAAGTGGCTAAGGGGCCGAGGGTTGCCCAGCTGCCCAGTGGTGGGTAAGACTTCAACTGGACTCTGAGAGGTCAGACAGGGAAATATCACTAAAAGTTAAATGCAAATTTTAGACTTGAAGTTACACTCTCAACAACAACACCTATGTAATTGTGTATACGTGACGTGTTTATGTGCACGTGAAAAAAGAGGCAATGCTTTATAATTTTACCATCTTGTGGTCTTTCAGTTTAAAGGACATGCCTGGCCTTGGGAATTTATTGGGTGTGTCCTCTAACTTTATTTCCATTCTCCTTCCCAGCTACTCTCCTCTTGACATAGGTCCACAGCAATCAACTTCAAATATGGGCGTCTTTCTCTATAGTAGAGCATCATCAGGCCAGGGATTGCATGAGGATGTGAACAGATGACTGGACAGGAACCTTGACAGTATTTGGCTATGGGCTCATTTGTGTATATGTGGAAACTGAGGCCAGCAAGCCTGATGGCCCACGGCCACCTAGTCTGTGAATAGCACTATGAGAACCAGAATTTTGCCATTTTTAAGAGTTGATGACATTCATGACCCCTGCTGTCTTCAAGCTTATAGACCTTAAAAATGTCAGAGAGCACCAGGTGTGATGATGCATGCCTCTAACCCCAGCATTTGGAAGGCAGGGACAGTGGATCTCAGTGAGTTTAAGACCAGCCTGGTCTATAGAGCAGGTTCTACAACAGCCAAGGCTACACAGAAAGACCTTGTCCGGTGTGGGGTGGGGGGGAGCTACAGAGATGCCTGGAATGAAATCCATTTCCAGGCCCCAGGCTTGGAGATCAGTAGTATTCTGAGGGGCTGGAACTCAAGTTCAGTGGCAGGACCTGAGGTATGAAGACCTGGGGTGCAAGTTTCAGCAGAAGGCAAGGCTGAGAACAGAGGCTTCTTCCTACCCACCACACAGTTCAAACTGACACCGCCACTTTAGCGTGTAATTGTTACATAGAAAAATATTCTCCACAGCATCAATCACTCATGTGTATGCATATGGATTTCAGAATGCACACCTACTAAAACGTAAACGGAAGTGCTATTCAGCCCAAAGACAAAATGCAACAGCAGTTCTCTGTGAGACTAAGGAATTGGGCCCAGAGTCAGTGAGCGCCTGTGAACAAGCCGTGTACATGGGTCCTGAGGCCAGGAAAAGAAATGGGACACAGAGAAGAGTGACTCAGGGAATGCAAGTAGGAATGGAGGGGGCCATCAAATTGACTGCCACATGTAATGTGTTTATAAAAGGATAAAGGGGGGGATATGTTTATGGAGATGTGGTGAGGTATAGGGGAAGGGGGTGCCTCAGTGGGCCCATGCCAAGGCATCCCTTCCCCCTCAGGGACCAGCCACACATGGTATACAGTATAGAACAGAGTTTATTACGGGCATGGGGAGGGGAGCTGAGAGGGTGGTAGTAGAGGCAGAGAGAGAGTAGAGAAGTAGAGGAGTGAGGCCTTCCATGAGCACATGGAGAGAGGGGTGTAAGGGACTGGGGGTGGGGGGGAGTGCAAGGGGACAGAGTGGGAGCCAGGAGGCAAAAGACCAAGAGAGCAAGGAGGGGGCAAGCAGCCCCTTTTATAGCGAGTCAGGCCTACCTGGCTGTTGCCAGGTAACTGTGGGGTGGAGCTTAGACAAACCTGGCTGTTGCCAGGTAACTGTGAGGCAGAGCTTAGACAGAATGCTAACCACATGGGAAACAAAAGCTTAGCACCAGGAAACATTTATCCCCGATCTGATAGTTCTTCATCTGTAAGAAATAAGATGTGCCAGGCTAGTCCTCAGAGTCAGAGAAGCTCGGGCTGGAAGCTGATACCGCAGAGTCAGGTTGCTATAACAACTGCTGGGGAAAGATGGGCAGGAGGGGGTTGAGCACCAGAGTGGTCAGCAGGACTCTGGGCTATCATGCTGAGCAGTGGTGAGAGGACACAGCAGCAGCCCGGGCCATTTCTGATGGAGTGGCCACCCAGGCAATGGACTGCAATTGTAATGTTTTCCTCTGGGTGAGTCCTACCATTGCGTGCAAACGTCATGCAGTCATTAAGGACCTCGGCCTGTACTTAACATAAAGTCTCGGTAGCACACACTGGATCTAGGGATAGTATCTAGGACAACTGACAACCAGACGAGTAGCTAAACTTTCTTTTTCCTGAAGTATTTGTGCCAACCTGGAAATATCATGGTATTGCTTTGACCTATTCTCTCCATTTAAATAATACTAGCTCTTTCATAGCAATAGAAAATATTTACAGCCGGGCAGTGGTGGCGCACGCCTTTAATCCCAGCACTTGGGAGGCAGAGGCAGGCGGATTTCTAAGTTTGAGGCCAGTCTGGTCTACAAAGTGAGTTCCAGGACAGCCAGGGCTATACAGAGAAACCCTGCCTCGAAAAACCAAAAAAAAAAAAAAAAAAAAAAAAGAAAAGAAAATATTTACAAAAATCTTTATAATGCGATTTGAATTTGCATGCACATTAGTTAATGATTTAACTGGTCCATAGGTTCCGCTCCACTACATTATGAGGTTAAGGACGGAGCAGGCAGATAGTCTCAACAAACCTTAACAACAGAGGAATGAATCTCAATACCATTAAGAACAAAAATAAGCAAAAGGTATGAAAGCTTCAAATATATGATACAATACAGATATTATTTTCCACAATCATTTGTTTTCCTTCTCTATTCAAAATTGAATGTTAGTGGTTTTAAACATTCCAGAAAAAAAAAAATCAGAGTTTGGACATTTCTTTATTTGGGATTATTTGCTCATGGTACTATAGAATCTTCAAAGACAACCTGACATGTGTGTACAGCTCAGAGTGCTGGTGTTCAGAGAGGTTGACTCATTTGCCCAAAGTCCCACAGCCAGGACACAGTGGGCCCGAAGGAAACTACAACGTGTGGCTCAGGCCGCCCGGTTGTGCAGCGCTTCCCTGCTTCAGCCGACTTTGCCAGATGGCTCTCCCCTGGGAATCTGAATGCTGCCAGCAGCTCCTGGCTGAGAGGTCTACAAAGCCACCAGGAGCTTCCTAATCCAGCCACCACGCCTGCCAAGTGGAAATGAGTCAAGCGGTCTCTGGAAGGTTTTCCTTACCATCGGTGTTACTACAGCTTTTGTTTACCACAAGGAAAGCGCATGAGGTGTGGTTCCTGGTAAAGAGCAAAGGAAGGCAGGAAGAGAGCAGAGCTGAGGTCTCCTGTTCCGAACCTTGGCGTGGGTCTCGGTGGGACCAGGATGGGAACACAATCCCATACTCCTGTGCGTCTGCCTCTCTGACTGTGCTCTGTACGCTGAGCCATCACCTAGGGCCTGAGCTCTGCCCCAGGAGGGGGTCATTCTACAAGAGCTCACTGGCTGCCTGAAGCCTCTAGTCAGTCACTGGGCCCAACAAAGGTGCAGAAGCCACTCAGTACATTAATCCAGGGAAGTTTAACAGAAGGAATTTCCCCTCCCGTTCCTCCTCCTTGTTCCTGCCTCCCCTCTCATCCAGATCTATCTCCTTTTTGTCTCTCTCTTTAGAGAACAAACAGCCATCTAAAGAATAATAATAAAATATAAGACAAAACAAAATTAAATAAGGGTAGGACAAAACAAAAAGCAGAAGGAAGAGAGCCCAAGAAAAGGCACAAGCGATAGATACAGACACAGGAACGAACACACATTCGGGAATCCCGAAATACCACCCAATTGGAAGGCATAAAATATACTCAAAATATATGTGGGGGGGGGGAGCCCTGCTGCAATATTTTGAGACAAAGAAACTCCAAAGACGCTATGGAGCTCATTTTCCGCTGGCTGTCTACTGCTGGGCATGTGGCCTATACTTAAAGAGTAATTTGTTTCCTCAGTGAGACTCCCTTGGATAAAATGATTTAGTTGCACATGGTTTTCAATGGGATATTTATGCATTAGAGATGGGACATGGTCAACTTCTCAGCTCTAGGACTCCATCTGGTTCAGACCTGTGCAGGTCCTGAACTCTGTGACTTCGGATGTGAGTCAGTCTCTTGACTTAATGGGCCTGGTTTTCTTGGTGTCCCCCATCTTCTCTGGCTCTCACTCTCTGCCTCCTCTTCTATGGGGTTCCTGCGCTCTGAAAGAAGGGCTTGGATGGAGACATTCTCTTTAGGGCCAAATGTTACAAGGCCTCTCACTCTCTGCATATTGTCTGGCTGTGGGTCTCTGCATTTGTGCCCATCTGCAGCAGGAGGATGCTTCTCTGATGACAGCTGAGCAGCACTGATCTATGAGTACAGCAGACTGTCATTAGGAGTCATTTTACTGCTATGTTCCTTTTGTAGAATAGTGAGCAGTGTTTAGTTTTCCCCTTGGTCCCTGGGCTATCTAGTCTCAGGTTTCTTGTCACCCAAGAACACATACCTCAGGTATATGTTCATGGAGTGGGTTGTAAACCAAATATCCGTTGGTTATTCCCACAAGATTTGAACTACCATTAGCTAGTAGATCTTGCAGGCAGGACATCATTGTAAATCAAAGGGTTTGTAGCTGGGTTGGTGTTTACGGTTCTCCTTTGGTAGAGTGCACAGTACCTTCTGGTACCAAGAACACTAGCCAGTAGGGGTGAAGGCTTTCGGTAGGCCCCAGCTTAACTTCTCGTTATTCAATAAGTTGTGTAGGTAATACTTCTAGCAATAGGAGCTTGTCATCAGTTTGTGGAGAGCAATCTATAACCTTGCAACAGCCTGAGTTGTTTGGGGGTATACATGGGACCCCTTTCGCCGCCAACAACCCATTCCCAGTCATGAAGTTTCATTTGATGATATGAGATGTTTGTTTGGGGCTCTGTCTCTCCTGCTAATTGGCAATTTAATTTAGATCACCTTTGTATATGTATGTAATTTAGGAAGCTTCTGATGAATTAGGTTCCCTATACAACTCATCGATGGCTATTAATTTTAGCTCCTCCTCCCTGTACTTCCTTAACCCCCTCTTCCCTTCCCCTTCCAGATTGACCCTCCCTGCACCCCTTACCCCATCCATCCATCAACTATCCATTCTACTTTCACACCCAAGAGAGATCTGTCCCTCCCTGATAGTCCTTTACTCTATACCTAACCACAGAGAAAATTATTAATGATCGTGAGAAAGCAAATATAACAAACTCCATATGTAAGTAACCTCCAAATGGCAGTCTGGGGCTACAGGGGTAGGATGGACAGACTTGGAAGGACTTCAAGGAAAGGGACACTGCCTGTTCAAGAGCAGGTGGTACTGTTTGTCCTGGCCTCGGCCGCATATGCAGATGGGGACCCGAGGCACTGCATGGTGGAGTCCTGAGCAGATGGGTTGGTCACATTCAGAACATTGAGGGCCCCAGCAGCAGCTCTGACTTCCTCATGGAATGTGTAACACAAGGCTGAAGTTTCAGAGGAACCCCATACAAGGCTAGGGACCTCCAGATGTCCTCAAGTACAAGTGACAGGAAGCCAAGAAAGGAGAACTGCAGACCTTCCCCCTCACACGATGTCACTGTAGCACCCTCTACTGGGATAGTTCAACAGTGCTCACTTCTACACAGCACTTGTAGAAAGGAGCATCCAGCTGTGAGAGCCAAGACACTGGTTTGTAGCTGACAGGGCCCCTAACCCCAAAGCAGAAGGCTCACAAATGCCAAGATTTCAGAAGACAGTGGTTCAACTCCCAGCCTTAGCACTTGCTAGCTGCGAAGCCTTGGTAGATCACCCACCCCTTCTGATCTTTGCTTTCCTTATTTGCCGATGCGGATAACAGCCGTTACCTTCAGGACTGTTATGGACTGTTAGGGCAGAGCACACATTAGTGGCGACGGTATACAGGTCACTAGGTCAGACGGCAGTACTAAAGCCCGACTTCAGTGTCTGAAACTTTAAAGGCAGCATGAGGCTAATGATAACTGATGACCATCTTTCTGCACGCATGTACACACATGCACCCTTCTTGGCATCTGTGTAGCTTCCTACTCTTTTTTTTCCACTTTATTGTCTCTGAAGCTAAAGAGGGCATCTTATTTTCTTCCTGCTGAGTGACAAGCATGTACAGTTCTTTTAATACACACGGCATCAGTAAGTCACTAAACAGAAAACCAACCTACCGTCAAACATGAAATAGTTGCTATCAGGTGCAAACAGGAAGGGAAGGGATGCCAGGGGAAGACTGCTCATGGGGATCCTGGTATGGTGGCCTCTCCCTTTTTCTAGGAATTTCTAGAAGAACCACAAGCATGTTCTTCCTTATGCAATCTGACTTCTGAAAGGTTACATGCAAAGCTTAATGTGTTACTGACAATGACCCTGAATACTTCAAAACAGCTACAAAATATTGTGAATGTTTCTAACCCAAAGAAGTAATAAATAGCTAAGGTAATAGATATGTAGTTATATCAGCTGATCACTAATCAATATATACATATAGAGAAATGTCACCTTACCTCGTCAATATACATAATTACGTCAAGTGAAAATAGGAATATAGTTAAAAACCAAATTTGATCTATTCTTAAGATATTCACACATGGCAAGGAAAAGTTGCAGTGAATACTTAGCTGTTGAAATTCAAACATTTAAGAGTTTGCTAACATCTGTCTTCTATTCCTTGAAAGCATACTTTACTAAAAATCAATTTCCCTAGTGGGATTTACATAAATCACATAAAATTCTTATGGTACTTTGTTTTATAATGAATATTCAGCCCAGTGTTAAACAGAGAGCTGCACAATGCATTATTTGTAAGCTTTTTAATTATGTGAATTTCCCAAGAGAAAAAAATAACCCCCAGTGAAGCTATCACCCTAGTTCCAAGGAGCTACCAACGTGGTTCAGTAATGTTCCATCTTCCCTTTCTGGGCCCCCAAAGCAAATTTCAGATATCAAGTATTTGGGAACATATCAAACTTCACCCTCCACAGAGTCCATTCTTGTGCCCTTTCTTCTCCAAGTACCATTTGTTTCTTTCTTTGAACACAGTCTCTCAGTGGAATTTGGACTCGTTGGCCTTCCAGGAACTGAAGTCGGAGTTAACAGAGGTTCCTGCTTCCCAAATCTTGAAGGAGAATCCATCTGGTCAACCCAGGAGCAAAGAGGGAGACAAAGGTATATTTAGATTTCTCTCTTTTGAGCCTACCTGGCCTCTCCCTCTCCCTCTCCGTGTGTGTGTGTATGCCTTGTTCTGTGTTCAGTTCAGAGAGAACAACTGTTCACCCAAAAGAGAAGACAGGTGACTCCCAAGTGGCAGAGTTGGGAGGAAGGAGGCTGGAACCTCTCTGTTGCCTTTTCCAGACATATGTACAGGAAGCCAACCTTGGAGGGCGAGGTATATTCTATAGATCATTTCAGCATGTCTGTTACAAAAACTATTTTTCTGACCTTTGTCTATCAAGGAAAAGAGCATTTGTCCCTCAAAAAAAATCCATAGAATACAGCTGCTGTTTCCAGAAAATAGCACTGACTGTGTTATTAGCAATCCCTGCTAACACTGAATGGTATGTAGGGGTGTCCTGAAGCATTTAAAGTATGATTCCCTGAGAGATAAACATTGCTGTTGCCTTTTGTGGGGCAATCAAAGACAACCATGAAAGAAGAGAAATTTATCTTAAATCCATTAAACTGGAATTCTCAGCTATCTATTCATTACATTAAAAAATACAGTTTTTATGACATTTAAATGGATGCATCAGGTATGTGGCCTGTCAAGTAAAGCTTGAAAGTCTTTGTCATATGGAATATGCTTATAATGAGCTGATTTCTCTTTTTAAATAAACCCAATTTTTGCATCTCTCTAGAGAAAGCACTTGGGCATGTCTAGTCACCTCTACACTGACAACAACCTCATTACCCAAATTTTATCCCCCTATATAAATGAGAATGTCAGGGGAATGGAGAGATGACTCAGTGGTTAAAAGCATTGGCTGTTCTTCCAGAAGACCTGGGTTCAATTCTCAGCACCCACATGGCAGCTCACAACTGTCTGTAACTCCAGTTCCAGGGGATCTGACACCCTCACACAGACAAACATGCAGGCAAAACACCAATGCACACAAAACAAAAGAAAACCAAATGAGAAAGTCAAGGCTCGCAGAGCTAAGTACCTCACTGGTCACATGGTCAGTGGGTAGTAGGGCTCAGATGGCAGACAACCCACTCTGTCTCTGCCTTCTCTGCTTTGTTCCTACTGCCCAGCTTCTGTATTTGGAAGACTTATAGACATTAAATACATGGCAACTTTTTTAATTCATCAGGATGTGGAACGCTAGTCTGGGTAGGAGAACCAGTCACCCTGAGGACAGCTGAAACAATCGCTGGCAAGTATGGAGTCTGGATGAGAGACCCCAAGCCCACCCGCCCCTACACCCGGGAGAGCACTTGGAGGATTGACACGGTTGGCACAGACATCCGCCAGGTGTTTGAGTACAGTCAGATAAACCAGTTCGAGCAGGGCTACCCTTCGAAGGTCCATGTGCTCCCCCGGGCCCTGGAAAGCACAGGCGCTGTGGTGTATGCAGGGAGCCTCTATTTCCAGGGGGCCGAGTCCAGAACTGTGCTCAGGTATGAACTAGACACTGAGACCGTGAAGGCAGAGAAGGAAATTCCTGGAGCTGGCTACCACGGACAGTTCCCATATTCGTGGGGTGGCTACACAGACATCGACTTAGCTGTGGATGAAAGTGGCCTCTGGGTCATCTACAGCACAGAGGAAGCCAAAGGGGCCATAGTCCTCTCCAAATTGAACCCAGAAAACCTGGAACTTGAGCGTACCTGGGAGACCAACATCCGTAAGCAGTCTGTGGCCAATGCCTTTGTTATCTGTGGCATCTTATACACGGTGAGCAGCTACTCTTCCACTCATGCGACCGTCAACTTCGCCTACGACACTAACACCGGGATCAGCAAGACCCTGACCATCCCATTCAAGAATCGCTACAAGTACAGCAGTATGATCGACTACAACCCCCTGGAGAGGAAGCTCTTTGCCTGGGACAACTTCAACATGGTCACCTATGATATCAAGCTCTCGAAGATATGAGGAGCCTCTATCCCTACCAGCAAAGGCCGGAAACGGTGAAGTTCCGGGCTCCCAGGTGAAGCAGCTGCAAAGAGAGGCAGTCAGATGCTGGGAGCTTTTCCTGCTTCTCAAGATTTTGTTTGTCCAGGTCGATGTACAGTTACCCTCTGATACGATACGACCTCGGGGCTTGTACAGTAGCGCATACTCTGTTCTCTTCTGCCAGGTTTCAAAGGGATGTTCGTCTTTTAAAAATCATATCGTGCAGCAGTCCAGAGAAAAACTAGCAGTAGGGTTGTTTTTTCATGAAACCATTGCTTTTTGCAAGTCGTAAGCCTTGAGAGGCAGCAGTTCTACGGAGGGAACCGCACTCGCGCTCAGAACTGCTCTTGCCGAAGGCATATTTACTCCCGCGGGTTTCTAATGCTACAGATAGAGCGCGTGGTTGGGTAATGCACAAACCGTTTGCCCTGTGAAATAAAGTTATCTTACGCGACGTTACTGTCTTTGAGATCTATGGAATTTTTTGCTCAAAAGCACAGATTCCAGAGTGTGCCTTGCCTCCGGGTTGGGTAATAGGACAGCCAGATGTTACAGGCCTCTTTGCGCAGGTGCAGGGGTGTCTATCTTTTCCTGTTTCGCCCATGATGGCAGTAGGTCAACAGTTGGGCTGCACAGCTTCCCCTGGCCTCCCAACTCCATCTAATTGTGCTCTTGCCTCTTTCTGAGCAATCTTGGTGTCTTTCCCTCAGCCTATCCCACTTTTCTAGATTCATTTTAGGTTTTATCTGTTGTTACAGACACCAGTTGTTTTTTTGTTTTGTTTTTTGAGACAACATCTCTCTAAAAAATTCATGGCTGTCCTGGAACTCACTCTATAACAGGTTGGCCTAAAACAGTCCAGAGATCCGTCTGCCTCTGCCTCCAGGGTGCTGGCATATAAAGGTGTGCACCATCACATCTGGCCCAGGTACTATATGTTTAAGCCACAGATTTCACATGAGCAAACTTTATAGAACTTCTTCTGCAATGGTAAAACTGGTGATAACACGCATAATAAAAACGATCACGTGGCCATTTAAAAATGGCTACACGTGCCATGGAGCGTGTGGTCAGAGGACAACATAAGGGAGTAGTTTCCATTGCCTACGATGTGGGGCCTGGCACTGAAGCAGGCAGCCTTAGTGGCAAGAGCTTTTACCAGCTGAGTCCTTCTGACTGTACATATAGGTGTTATTAAATGGTTTTGGGCCAACCATCACCACATACGGAGAACTCTTCCCATCACACCAAAACAAAAGCTGTCCACCCAGAAAATGACTCTGCTTCCTGTGTATGTGTCTCCCATGAGTGCCTGAGTATGTGCGTGTGTCCATGCAGGTGTGGGGATCAGAGGACAACCTGAGACATCGTTCTTCAGCCACTATGTTCCTTTTTTTTTGGAGACAGGCTTTTTTACTAGCCTGGCACTTGCTGAACTCCTGTCTCCTCCCTCGGTGCTCAGAACACCGGTCCACCCCGCTGTACTCAGCTTCTTAAATTTCCCATGGCTCCTGGAGGTCGAACTCAGTTTTCACGCTTGCTGCACTATCACCCCAGAGCATTTTAGGAACTGTGGTTAACTTCCTTCTCCGTGGTGTGTAGTGGTAGCATATCTTATCTTGCCAGTTCAGCTTGGACTTTCTCCCACTGGGTGTCAGTCCATCAAAGCTTTCCACACACAACCCCCATGTCTGTGTTGGGCCTGCTATCACAACAGGGAGAATCTAGGTAGATACCCAGTGTGTCTGTCACTAACACTCATATCTTCATTTCTGGTTCCACATCTGCCAACCCCCACAGTCTGGTGTCCGGATCTCTCAGGCACAGTGTTTGAAAGACAGAAAAGGAAAGGAAGGCTTTTACATCTCCCTGACTCTTGGGGCATTTCAGGAGTGGTCTTGAAGCAAAGGAGCATGGTTCCATTTGTTCTTTTGCTGCTGTTCCTGTGGAGGATGGGCTGTTTCTCCCAGGGATCCGATGAGCTCCAGTCCCTCTGATTTCAGGTACCTGTGTAAGGTCTTTGTACATCACATTCACATAGTCAGAATGTAGTTTTACATATATCAGTGTGACTTCATTCTGATTGGTCCATCACGTAAGGATAGGTGAAGAAGTCCCCACATTAGGCATTATGTAAATGCCCTCAAACTTTTGAATTTTGGGGCATTTCAAATTCACGACTTTTGAGTTTGTATTAAGACTTGAGCCAGGTATTAATGGCTCATTAATTCCAACAGTTGGTGGGGGGGGCAGAGGCAGGCAAATCTGAGTTGGAAGACCAGCCTGGTTTACTGGGAGTTCCAGGATAGCTAGGGCTACACAGAGAAACCCTGTCTTGAAGAAAACAAAACAAAACAAACAACAACAGAAGACTTCAACATAGAACTCAGAAGAATACAATTCAGCAACTGGGTTTTAATCTAAACCCTCTCTCAGACCCAAAGACTCTGAAGTCAGAATTCAAGGACTCTTTCATTTGATCAGCTGCCAAGTATCCAAATGTGTAGAAGACTCACAAGAAATCTCTTCAGGTGATGAGAGACATCACAGCACACAGACAGGTGAGGAAATCCAGTCAGCCCAACCCTATCCTGCCCAGGTTCCCTCTCTCTCTCCATCACCTATCTCCTAGCTTTGGGAAAGGAGAGGGTGAAGTCAGATGCTCCCCTGTTTCTGAACATTCCTATTAAATCCTATCTTATTTGACATCTACAGTAAGAGTCCTTAGAGATCTTTGGGATCCACCATCTCCCTCACCTTATCTTCTACTGTCTTGACTCACTTGAGTTCAGCCAACTCAACTAGCTTCCTTGTTATCCTTCACAAACGCCATGGATGCCTTCGTCTTTAAACTTTCAGAGTGGCTCTTTACCTTCAGCCTCCACACACTTAACTCCATCACTGGGTTTTAATCTTTACTCAAATGTCACCTTTCTAAAGAGGCACGCCTATACAACTCTCCTAAAAAACCACAATCTGTCTGTTTCCTCAGACACATATAATCTCCTTTTCTCCTTTGTTACTTTCTTATTTTAAATTTTCTTTTCTAGTTTAATCCCCCTGGCTTGTGATAGAATTTATGTTTTTTAGGTTGTCAGTCTTTTCCTGCTGAAATGCAGACTTTATTGGGATAAAGACCAATACTCCTACATAAGAATGTAACACTAGGACATTGCTTGAACCACCTAGCATGTTCTCAGTAATATTTTTGGACAAAAGAATATCCTAGAATATGCTTAGAAACCAGATTAGAAATGAAATCAACACCATAGTGAGTCTTTCCAACCCTCTCCTCTCCTTGATTCTAATCTCTGCTAGCAGTGTGACCCTGGACCCTTCACTTCACCTCTGTGGTATATGCCAGAAATTTCTATAGTCTTCACATTATCTTCAAGATCCAAATGGCGTAACCACTAGCCACGGGTAGCTACTGAACAATTGAAATGTGACCCGTGCGACGTTTGCTTTCTTCGAATAATCTTATATCCTCACACATATATTCCAATGATCACACATATAACTAGCGGCTGTATTATGGGACACGGAGGGTCTGTTTCCTCACTTGACCAAGGATGAGGTGGCAGTGGCAGGTTTCAGTGTATGCTCCTTCCCTGCCCAACACTGGGGCCAAAGTTCACAGAAGAGGACAGCCTTGCTGACTATGGGTAAGAGGGTCTACACACTTACACAGAAAGAACTTTTTGAAGATGGAGCTGACCTAAAGGATGTTAGATAAGCACACTTTCCTGTGTGAGTCAGAATGATCACATTCCTGGTGTCTTCAAAGCAGTCAGAGAAGCCCTCTAAGTCATTAGAGGCCCTGTGGGGTCTCCTGAGGGGCCTGGGTGAGACATCCAAGATGTGTGCAGCTACCCACCAGACAGTTGCCTTTCTTCAAGGGTAATGTGTTCTGTCACAGAGTTTAAAAATCACCCCCACCCTCTATGAGTAAACTTTGAAATACTGACAACTTTCAAACTCCATACCCCAGTTAGGCTCAGGCTAGGAATGCAAATAGCTTAGTATGAAAAGTTTGTATGACTATGAAAGTGCCTGGCATAAGGTTTGATAACCTCAAACATCTCAGGATTCTCTGAACCACAGAATTTTTTTAAGGTTTATTTTTGTAATTATTTATGTGTATGTATGTAGATAGATAGACAGACAGACAGACAGACAGACAGATAACATGTTATGTGGGTACCTATGGAGGCCAGAAGAGGCATCCAGTCCTCTGTGTCTAGAGTTACAGTCAGTTGTGGGTCTCTGGGAATGGGACTCAGGTCTTCTGGAAAAGCCACAAGGGTTCTTAATCACTGAGCCCTCTATCCAGCCCCAGATCTCAGACCTTTAGAGTCACTGCCATAGAGGCCTAAATTTTCAACTGGTTAAGACTTTATTATAAAACAAGGCCCAACAATTTTAAAAAGACTCAAATACAGCTGACAACCAGCAATGGTCTACACAGCATAGCCCAAATCAAAGACAAAACCCAACACAGTCTTCTCAGAGGCTCGGCTTGAAAACTCGCTACCTTGAAGTGTGTCAGTGGAGCACTAGTTTGGATGTGAACTGTCCCCACAGGCTTGTGTGTCTGACTACTTGGCCCCCAGATGGTGTGGCATTAGTGGGGAGGCTGTAGAGACTTCTGGAGATAGAACTTAGCTGGAGGATGTGTCACTGGGGGACAGGCCCTGATGTTTAGCCTGACCCTGCTTCCTGCCCTGCCTGATTTTTCTAGTCTGCTAAAGATGAACAAGCAGCTGTCCCACATTTGTACACTGTAAAGCCAGCCGTCCGCTGACACACCTTTCATGCCATGCTAAATGGTATCACCTCAGATCATAAGCCCAAATAAATCCTCCTGTCCTTCCTTAAATTCTTCTGTTGGAACTTCTGTCAGAGGTAGGAAAGTTAACTAACACACAGGGCAAGTGTCACTCAATGGTGGCTCTAGAGTACAAAAAGAGAAGCCCGAGGCTTCTAGGACAGTCTTTAAAAGCCCGCCTAGAGACCCCCCCCCAATGAGGTTGTGTGTTGGCTCCTATGGCCACGCCCATTAAACAATTTAATTTGTACTTGCTTATGTCCGAAGCATCAGCTGGAGAAGGAGGGGGAGCAGGAGGCACCATGAGGTGGGCTTTGCTGGGAAACTCTTTGTCCACACCCGCCCTGGGGAGCATTTCCCCACCTTCACCACTTTTCTTGGTGATTGTTTCATCTCTAGAAGGAAGAACACATTAAATGTTATTCAAGTAAAGGCAAAATAGGGCCTCATGAGATGGCTCAGTGGGTAAAGGTACTTGCTACTAAGTCTGATTGAATTCAATCCTTAGAACCCCCATGATGTTAGGACAGAGCTATCACCTGAAAGTTGTCCTCGGACATCCACACGAGTACCATGATGCGTGTACGTGGGCATGTGCGTGGGCACACACAGAAATGCAACGGTTGTTTTTAAGGGAGCAAGGGAGGAAGCAAGGAAGCAAGGAAGAGAGGGAGAGAGGGAGGTAGAGAGGGAGGAAGGGAGAGAGGGAAGAAAAGAGGCAGAAAAGGAGGAAGAGAGGAGGAAAAAGAGGGAGAGAGGAAGAAAGGGAAAGAGAGAGAAAAGGAGGGAGGGAGGGAGAGAGAAAGGGAGAGCAGATCCAAGATGCCAATACCAAAGAGAACTACTTAATATTTTACAATTTTACAGGACATCCTTTGTTCATACCTTCATAGCTATCCACTTGCGAAAATGAGATAATTAGGAGTCTGCCCTCCTTGGAATAAACTCACTAGTCCCTATGGTCCCCAAGAACCAATGGGGTACAATTCACTCTCTTCACCCTTAGAAGACTCTCTGATGATAAAAGCAAAATATCTCTGCTTACTCTTCTCTACCCCCACCAGGCTACTCTTACTGAATCTCCACTCAGCTTCCGTAGTTCTCAGAGCCCATCTTCCTGCAGGCTCATTTCAAGTTCATCTCCCTTCTACCGGACTTTCCCCCTCTTCCAACCTGCTAGGTTTTCTCCTCCTCTACTGAGATGTACTAGGCCTTTCCTGTTTTTCTCAGGTCTGGGACTAACCCTGCCTGCAGGACATGGGATTGACATATTAATCTATGACAGACTGGAACTGGGGCACCTGATCCCAATAAAAACAAATTCCTCCTGCTGTTGAGGCTGCTGGGTCGTGAGAGCGTGTTCTCGAGCGGGCGCACCGAGAACAATACTGTCTGGAAGGCCATCTTCTAACGTAATGTTTGTTCCTTTGGTCAGTTATCTTGTTAGATTTAGCAAGAATAGGGTGTCCAGGTTCCTAACTGTCAAAGAACTGACCCTGGAAGTGCTGACAAAGCACCAACTGCTGCTTTTTGCCATATCCGAATTATTTCAACCTGAGGTCTCTTGGAAGAATTTTCTTTTTTAGATCACATCTCCTTTAAGGGTCGTCCAACTTCTAAAGCCATTAAAGAAACTTACATGGTATCATTTGCTAAAGAGGAAGGACTCTGCTCCTTGCCTAAAGAAACCTGACTGTACCTCAACACAGTGGGGCCTACTGTGCCTGGCTGGGTGGCAGTTTCAGTAGAGTCCCACCGTTCTCCACAGAGATGCCATCCCCCAAAGCTGACATCACAGGCACACCAAAGGAAGGAATTGAAAACGCAGGGAGAGCTGGGGGGGGGGGCGCATCTCTACTCCCAGCACACAGGAGGGAGAGGTAGGGGGATCTCTGTGAGTTTGAGGCCAGCCTGGTCTACATAGTGAGTTCTAGGACAGCCAGAGTGACACAGTAAAACCCTGTATCAAAACAAACAAACAAATACACACACATACACATACACACACACACACCCCAAAACCAAACAGACCAAGTCAGGGTGCCCAATTAAATATGTAATTCAGAAAAATGGCCAATTTGTAGTATAACGCCCAGATGTATTTAAACTTAAAAACTTACTTAAAACTCAAATTCAACTGAGGTTTCTATATTTTATGTGCGAAACCTACGACTAGGAGCATGCTCCTTGGCAGACGAAGACTGTTAGGGCTGAAACACCTTCTATCACGTCATCAAAGACAAGGTGACTTAGTGGGATACAGGGCTGACTCCACAGACCTGAAGACCTGAGTTCAATCCCCAGAATCCTAGGTAGAGACAGACAAGACAAGCAGGTGCATGCACGCACATATGGATGCAAAACAATAAAATTTAAAGTAAAATAAATAAACAAACATGATCCGCTGCCCACAACAATTTGAAACTCACTCCACCACCCACACGAGGGCCAGACACACAGAATGCCATCCCCTCTTGAAGGGACTGTGAAGAAGTTCTGCGCCACACAGTGGATGGAAACAGGTCAGTTTTACCTCTCAGGTGCAGCTAAGAGGGTGCGGATGAGTAAATTCGCAGGATCCCTGCTTCCTACAGCTTCTGCCAAAATAACTGAGCCTCAGTGGCCCTTCTCCTGCCTAACTGACAAGCAAGCTAAAGAACCTTTGGGTACCTTGTGGCCATGGCTTTTCTACGCTTGTTCACCTCAGAGACCAGGTCAATGTTCGGGATGCCAATCTTGTCCACAGAGCTTTTCCGGACCATAGCTTCACTCGGTCCAATGGAGGGTTTCAGATATACTGCACCTGGGAAGCAGGAAAGGGGTTCTGGGAGTCAGGCCGCTCAGCTGGGTCCAACTTGCTGTGCTCTGTCAAGTGGTAGATATTCCCTCAAACCTGGATGAGGGAAGGGCCCCGGTCTCATTGACCATATAAACAAAACACATGTGCTTACTGCAACCACTAAATGAAGAAGCTAATCAGCCATAACTGGCCCTGGTGAGGGAGAGGAAATGGGCCTGAAGAAGAGAACTGAGTCTCCCTAGGTTACTCAGTGGCCCTGTCTCATGAGACTTCTCAACTACTGGTGCCAATCCAGGGGAACAGTTTTTCCTCCCAGGGTTCTTTGGAGCTTGTAGACCTCTCTTCCCAGAACCCTTGCCTTCTAGGGGATGGGAACAGGCTAACAAAGCTGGGGCAAAGTCATTTGCACCAAGGCACACAGAGCTCAGATACCAGAGGGTTGGCACCGGGAAGAGAAGTTCGGACATCCTACTCATGGGGCAGTGCCATATACCACAGGGCAGTCTTTTCCATGTGTTTATTTGATAGCCACCTCTCATGTATCATAATCGCCACAAGAGAAATGGGGACAAGTGAACAAGAGAGAGAAGCTAGGAGACTTCACTGGGATGTCCAGAACCCGAACCTGTGTCTATCTGAAACAACAGCTTTCTCTACAACACAGACAAATAACCTGCAGGTCCTGTCATCAGGCTTCGCATTTCCATAAAGAACCGGAGAGTCCATCTGTACAAGGTGCCCCACTCCAGCGGTCACACTGCTAATGTTACAGCCTGAATTTCAATGGCCTGAGCTCAACAGGCCGGGCTTCTGTCTGAACAGGTTGGTTCCTGTGGAGACAAACAATGACCTCACCTCTGAATCCCAGATCTACTGATGGATGGCCACTTCCGCACGTCATGACTTTGCTAAGAAATGCTACCATTGCATTCGGTACCCACAGAACAGCTCTGTCTCCTCAGAGAAGAAAAGAGCCAACGAAGGACCAACATCTTCACCCCCTTCACTCTTTTATCCTCTCGGAGTCTCAGTCTCTCTCAGTCTCTCTCTCTCTCTCTCTCTCTCTCTCTCTCTCTCTCTCTCTCTCTCTCTCTCGCTCCCTCGCTCCATGGAACTTGAGTTGATGGAATTCATTTGCACCTGAAGTATACAGCAGCTGACACCAATATTCTCTACCAATGGAGTCTACCAATTGCAAAATGCTCCCTGGTTGTTTCAGAGAGAAGTTGGGGGTCCTGCTCAGGGAAGGACACTGTATGTATGTTACTTGGGCATCAGGGAAGGCGCCAGCTTAGACCGTGGGGAACTGGCCTGGTAAACATCTTGACCTGTAGCTCTTGAGTACATGTTAAAAAGCAGATTCAGGAACATCTGTCTTCCCAGAGCTGAAATAATCAGTGCATCTTCCTCTGCCTGAAATGATCTCTGCCGGACTTAGGAAGGAGAGGTGGTGAGGTAGTGAGACCCTGCTTCAAACGAACAAGTTCTCTCTGCTGGGGTGCCAGCTGCCTTGGGCTCTGCAATGTCAACACTTGGATTCCCAGTTTCCTCTTCTGAGTCGATCTCGGGCAAGTCACTTAACCTCTGGGCTTTGATTTTCCTGTCTATGAATTTTATCTTACTCCTAGGGTACTTGTAAAGACTGAGAAAATATTTGTAAAATATCCCTCTTTTATTAACTCTCCCTCCAGTCTTAAAAATGCTTAAATGAATGCTTGAATATAAGATATGTTCAGCCCAGGCAGGAACGAATGTAGGAATGATGATATGAATACGTGTGCATGTGTGTACAGGTATTTCCACTCCTATACTGCCGTGGATAAGCCTGGTGCCCCTGGTGCCCCCAAATACAACCTCCTGCATTTTGGAAAACAGGAGCCCAGTTTCGTCCCTTTATCTCAAGAGCTTAGCAAAACTGAACGCATGGGACCCCAACAACTACTTAAGCTGAGCCAGGATCTTGAAATTTCATCTTTTTTGTTTTGTTTTTAAGGCTAGGCTTAGGCCCAGGGCCTATGATCACCAGGCAAGTGCCCTACCACTGAGCTAAGTTCCCATCCCCTTGAATCCAAATCTTAACTAGCATTGTGTTCCTGTCTGTTTCTTTTTTGTTTTGTTTTGTATCTTTTTGTTTTTTGTTTTTGTTGTTGGTGGTGTTTTTTTGTTTGTTTGGTTGGTTTTTTTTCTTCTAAGACAGGGTTTCTCTGTGTAGCCCTAGCTATCCTGGAACTCACTCTGTAGACCAGGCTGGCCTCGAACTCAGAAATCCGCCTGCCTCTGCCTTCCGAGTGCTGGGATCAAAGGCGTGTGCCACCACTACTGTCTGTTTCTTTTAACCAGGTGTTTTCCCAAGTGCCTAAGTATCTACAATGTGAAGGATTTCCAAAGCACGGATTTGTTTTTGTTTTGTTTTGTTTTAATTTGCATTTGGTTGAAGGAGTCAGAAGCAATTACTATATGCAAAATTTCAGAAAGGCAAAGAAATTGGACTGATTTCTCAATCTTTCTTCCTAGCCTTCTTTCTGTATTTATCTTTTTTCTTTTCATTTGTCAGGGTATCCTGTCAAATCCTGTCACTGGGCTGGCCTCAAATTTGATAGGCTGACTTCAAACTCAATATGTAGATGAGGATTACCAGGGGTCAGCCTCAGCAATGCAAGGTCCTGCAGAGGAAATATGGAGTCGGGGATGGGATTCTGGGAGTCTTGCAGTCAGAGTGCTTTGTTTATACAGAACTCAGTAGGCAGGGATAGATTTATGTTTTTGTTTTGTTTGTTTGTTTGGTTTTTTTTTGTGTGGGGGGTGCTGTCCTGGAACTCACTCTGTAGACCAGGCTGGCCTCAAACTCAGAAATCTGCCTGCCTCTGCCTCCCAAGTGCTAGGATTAAAGGCGTGCACCACCACTGCCCAGCTGATTTATGTTATTCCAAAGCATAGATCATATCATTTTTTGTCCCTAGACATGGGTTTTAACTTACTATTGGCCATAAATTTAGTCATCATTGATAAACACTGACAGAACAGAATTGTCTTTTACAATAATTTTCCCATATCAATCCCATATTTAAGAATAACCCAATATTTAAGAATCTTGTAGTTTCAAGGGAATTAGACAGAAGAAAATCTCCAAGCCAGCCCGGGCACATTGTCATGTCCCAAGCAGTGCGTTATTAACTCTTAATGTTCAGAGTGTATAGTAGGAAGAGACTTTTAATCTGATCGACTGCCAACTCCTCTAGCCCCCTGAATCTTATTTATCTTTTTAAGTTTACTTTGTTCTGATTGTCTTGTTCCTAAGTACAGAGGCAGATGTTCCAAGACTTGGAGTCAAAGTCTTGTAAGGAGATCTCTGCTTTCTTTATTTTTGAGTTACAATCTTCCGGATGAAAGGAAAGCCTTCAAGTAGGGCCAGTTAAGGAGATCTCCCTAAAAGAGGGAGGGGTAGTATGCACCGGACTTTCCTGGGAAAGCTTAGGAGCAGTGTTCCTGGGAGACGGTGTAAATAATTCATAAGAAAATTTCCACCAATACAGTATCTCAAGCTGTACGAATATTAAAAACCCCTCAGCTAGCAACATGTGGAGACCATGATGAAAAATGAAAAACCGCAGGACAGCGATTGTGTCACTCGCTCCGCTCAGCTTTGCTGGAACTTTGTCAGGCAGCTGTGCTGGCTTTATGCCTGTCACTGTTCCCATTAGATAAGGCTGTGCCAGAGGATGGCTTGAACTCCTTACCCTCTGGCCTCCGTCACCTAGAGACCTGTTGCAGGGTGTGATTGTGTCAGAACTCATCGTCTAGTTCCATCAAGCATCAGGACCTGAGTTAGGATCCCCAGCCCCAACTTAGAAGCTGGGCGCAGTAGCATTTGTCTGGAATGCCAGTGTTGGGGGCTCGGGTGGGGAGCCGGTCAGATCCCAGGGGCAGAACCAAGTGAGAGCCAGATTCAGAGAGATCTTATCTAAAAAACTAACGTGAAAACCAGACATGGTGGTCCACTTCGGCAATCCCAAAACCCTGGAGGCAGAAGCAGGCAAATGTCTGTAAATACAGGCCAGCCGGGGCTAGCTACATAGTCTCAAACTAAGCAAATAAAAAAGATAAAGGGCAACTATGGAAGATACCTAATGCTTACCTCTGGCCTCCACATACAGAGAGAGAGAGAGAGAGAGAGAGAGAGAGAGAGAGAGAGAGAGAGAGAGAGAGAGAGAGAGAGCGGGAGGGAGAGGGAGAGAGAAGGGGAGGGAAGGGGAGGGAAGGAGAAAGAGGGAGGAGAAAGAGAGGGAGGAGAGGGAGAAGGAGAGAGAGAATTTTTTAAAAAAAGTCATACTTTCCTGGCTTTCAGAGTTGCTGATGAAAAATGTACTATTCCATTGTATTGGCCTTTGTACCTAAGTTAGCATTTTTCCATTACATTTTAAAAAAAGATTTATTTATTATTATTTGTAAGTACACTGTTGCTATCTTTAGAAACACCAGAGGAGGGCACTGAGCCATCTCACCAGTTCCCCCCCATTACATTTTTAAATATTGTCCTTTGTTTTGCATATTAAGTATCCTGATGACAATATGTTATAGACAGGTTCTTCTCTGGTCATGTCTCCTGGAGATTCCAAATGATTCTAGTGTTCAGATGTCCAGTTCTCATCTAGATTGGGGGAATTTCCTGCTATAACTTGGTTAACTAGATCCTCTAAACCTGTAGCTCTTATCTCAGTTTCTTCTACTCCAACAGTTCTTAGGCTTGGCCTCTTGATCATATTTCAGAGTTCTTGCCGTGTTCTGTTTTTCTTTATTGAAGTTTGAATTTAGTATTCCTCCATCCCTGATATTCTGTCTTCTGCTTGATTGACTCAATTGGTGACTGGCTCTGCCATATTTTGGTTGTTGTTGGTGGTGGTTTGTTTGTTTTGTTGTGTTTTTAATTTCTTGTTTTCCAGTGCCATCTCATTTTTTTTTCAACACATGTCTCAATTTCATCACCTGAGTTTTTCGACTCTGTTTCTGACTTTTCATGCACAATGTTGATCTTTATCATCCATCTTCTGACTTCCTCTGTGTTTCCGGCTCTCCAGGTCGAAGAGGGCATCAGATCCCATTACAGATGGTTGTGAGCCACCATGTGGGTGCTGGGAATTGAACTCAGGACCTCTGAGCCATCAGTGCTCTAAACCACTGAGCCATCTCTCCAGCCCCACCATTCATTCATTCATTCATTCATTCATTCATTCTTCCTTCCTTCCTTCCTTCCTTTTTCTCTTTTTTTAAACTGGTATTTGAAACACCCCCCACACACACACACAATAGTATTTTTCTATTTCAGCGTCTTTCATCCGGTAGTGGAGAGATGCTGGTCTTCTGTGGGAGCTGTGTTACCCTGACTTTTCTTGTATTCCTGTTGTGGTTCACACATCTGTCAGTTTAGTGATCCCCTCTGTTTTTCTTTGGGTATTTTTCTTAAGGAATAGCCTACTCTACTCTTGAGGGGTAAATCTCCAGTAGCAGAGTAGAGAAATCAACTGGCTTCCAAAGCAATGACGTCAAACTGTACATGACATGGAACCAGTAAATGGACAGTGTCATGAGCCTGGCAGGGAGAGGCGGAAAGAAACAAAGCAAACGGGTGAAAAAAAGACACAGTACGGCAAGCTCTGAAGGGGAAGAAAACACTCAAGACATCAAAACAGAATTAAAAATTCCCAATAATGAGAGAAGTCCATAAC
Organism: Tokudaia tokunoshimensis; assembly: GCA_036184795.1. Classification (NCBI taxonomy): domain Eukaryota; kingdom Metazoa; phylum Chordata; class Mammalia; order Rodentia; family Muridae; genus Tokudaia; species Tokudaia tokunoshimensis. The sequence goes on along the minus strand of BTHU01000013.1, from coordinate 31,950,199 downwards.
CCCAGTCACATGAATGTAAGAAGGAGGATACAAAACAAAAACATCAAAGTTTTAAAAGCCTAGAGTGGGGCAAGACCATGAGTACTAAAAACATAATAGTAAAGTTTGAAAACAGAAGGCCAGAAAGAAAGCCACAACAACAACAACAACAAAACGTTTGCCCACTAACGAGTAGACAAATGTATAAAGATGAATAAAAAGAAACATAAGAGTCTTTAAGATACGATGGTGGTGGGACGATGACGATGATGATGATAGCAGGGTGCTTAAGAGACAGTTCACTCCAGGTTGGTGGTGCACACTTTTTTTAATCCTAGCTTTGAGGAGGTAGAGGCAGGTGGATCTTCAAGGTATACATAGCAAGTTCCAGGACAGCCAGGGCTACACAGAGAAATCCTTACACACACACACACAGAGACAGAGACAGAGACAGACAGAGAGATAGGGACAGAGACTAAACCAGAGAGAGAGAGAGAGAGAGAGAGAGAGAGAGAGAGAGAGAATGAGAGAGACAGACAGAGACAAAGAGAGGGGTGTTCAGTGGTTAAAGCACTTGCTGCTTTTGCCAGGGAGCAATGTTTGGTGCCAAGCACCCACAAAGCAGCATACAACCCTCTGTAACTTCAATTCCAGGAGTCTCTTTGGGCACCAGGCAGACACAATATTCACATACATACAAGCAGGCAAGCATTCATACACATGAAATAAAAATAAATCTTAAACTCAAGAGACAAACTAACAGATGAAACGCTGGGATTCTTTCTGGATTCAAGGTGGTGGTGGTGCGGCCTGGGAAGAGGGCCAGTTGAATTTGGGATTCATGTTTGTCATTCGTTCGCCTATATTGGGTAAATAATCAACAGCTGCCTCAATAGGCTGCACCCTTAGTAGCTTCCCTTCTTTATGTACTAGCGACCTCTGCTGGCCACATATAGCTTTGCAGTATATGGTCTGGGATGGGTTTCCCTTTCCTCCTGTAGATTTTCTCCTTTGTAGGGCACAAGTAATAACTAACATTCCACCTGGGGGATTGGGAGAAGGAGAGGGAGAAGCAATTACAGCGCAGAGATACGAATGGACACGCTTTTCTTTGTAGTTTCAAAACCCACTAAGCATTACTTACCCGGCTAGAGGGATGTGCCTAAAGATGTCACGTGACCTGTAGCAGCTTCAGAGTTCTCTGATGCCAGTCGCTGAGCCATGGGCTAATTAATGTCAGGCTCTGGAAGATCAGTCTCCAGAGTTTTCTCAGTGGATGAGGCACCCTCATCAGGCACTGAGGGTGGGACCTAGACACTGCACTTGCTGAACTGGATTGACTTCCTATGATTTCTACTTTCCCACTTGTCAGTACCAAGCGCCCCTCACCCCAAGCTGTTTCCCGAGCTGTCTCACACTGGAACTGTAGCGGGCTGTAGTTAGGCTTTCCTACTTGTGATTGTTCCCTGGGCTCAAGTCCTTAGGATAACCCAATTCGAAGCAACAGGGTGTCTTTCAAGATGACCCCTGACCACAGCCTTTGGAACATGAACTCCCTTCCACTGTTGGCTACCCTGCCAGTCACAGCACTCTGCAACTGTGTTTGAGGTGTATTTAGAGCTATGGCCTGTCTGGTGAACTGCACAAGGCTGCCAGGCTTACCCTTTAATGAGGTTTCTGTTCCCTTCCTGCATTCTGGGAGCCTGCTGGCTGGGGCTGTGTTTTGTTCACTTTCTTCTCTTTGCTGTGTCTCTCTTATGTTTCTCTGAAGTTTCAACAACTTCTCTCTCTCTCTCTCTCTCTCTCTCTCTCTCTTTCTCTCCTCCTCCTCCTCCTCCTCCTCCTTCCTTGGTGTGGGTTTCTGAAGCCCTTTTAAATAGTCCCTTTTCCTTTTCCCCCTTATCCTGATGTTTTTTTTAAAATTTATGTTTATTTTTACTTGTATTAAAGACTCTTAGTTAGTTAAGGGTTTACTAATATTGTTCACCATTTCAAAAAAATCAACTCTTGGTTAACACATTTTTATTATTTTTTGAGAATTTCATACACATGCACATTAAAAAAAAAATCCTATTCATCCTCGACTTCTCACCTAACTCCTCCCAGACCCACCTCCCAACTTCATGGAGTTCCTCTCTGGCAAGTTTGTCTACATGGGTGCTGCTGGTAGTAAACCCAGATTCTTCAGGATTCCAGTACTGATTAAAGACAGGAGCTCTTCAGAACTCCTCCAGGACCCCAGTACCAGATCGGAATTGCAGCGATATCCTGCCTGTAGGCTGAACACCGATGAAATTCCAGCCTTTGCATTGTGAGACAGCCATCATTGAACTGCATGGAGTACACTCTGTGAGCCAGTCTAATAAATCCCATATATATGAATGTATACTTATTAATTTTATCAGTTCTGTTAAAGAACCCTGACTAAAACACTGGCTTTACCAATTTGTTGTTTATTTTCTAATTCTTATGGTTATTCATCTAATGAGATCTATCCTTTCTGAGCACTAATGATTGGGACATCCTCATCTGTGCCTAGGTTTCCAGCAAGTGTCTCTCCTGCTTTTTTCAAGGACTGCTTTAATTTATCCTTCTCTTGGAATTTCCTTATTTTCTAAAGACTCCAAGATAACTTTGCTGGGTATAATAATCTTGTCAGTTATTTATTCTTAGAGCTTACAATCAATTATTCTATGTGCCCTTGACGTTTAGGATTCCTACTGCTGTAGTTCTAGTGAATTTGCCTTGGTTAGCTTATTGCTTCTCTTTGCAGCATTCAAGGTTCTTATCAGGACTACAACACAATCTTAACAGAGTCCATTTTAGTCTTTTTTTTCAAAGATTTTATTTTTTATTTTATACACGAGTGCTCTATCTGCATAAATGCCTGCATGTCACAAGATCCCATTACGGATAGCTGTGCGCTACCATGTGGTTGCTGGGAATCAAACTCAGGTCCTCTGGAAGAGCAGACAGTGCTCTTAACCATTGAGCCATCCTCTAACCCCCCTAGTCTTTTTTTTTTTTTTAAATGTAGGAGTGCTGTATCTGCATGTATATCTACATTCCAGAAGAAGGCATCAGATCCCTTTATAGATGGTTGTGAGCCACCATGTGGTTGCTGGAAATTGAACTCAGGATATCTGTAAGAGTACCCAGTGGGCTTTTGTTTTGTTTTACTAATTTTTTTACACTCCATTTTTTTATTCCCCCCACCCGTGTCCACCCTCCGACTGTTCCATATCCCATACTTCCTCCTCACCCCATCTCCACGTGGATGTCCCCCCCCCACCCCACCTGACCTCTAAACTCCCTGGGGCCTCCAGTCTCTTGAGGGTTAGGTGCATTATCTCTGAATGAACACAGACCCGGCAGTCCTCTACTGTATATGTGTTGGGGGCCTCATATCAGCTGGTGTATGCTGCCTGTTTGGTGGTCCAGCATTTGAGAGATCTCGGGGGTCCAGGTTAATTGAGACTGCTACAGGATTGCACTCCTCCTCAGCTTCTTTCAGCCTTCTCTAATTCAACCACAGGGTCAGCAGTTGGTTGGGTGCAAGTATCTGCATCTGACTCTTTCAGCTGCTTAATGGGTCTTCTGGAGCGCAGTCATGCCAGGTCCCTTTTTGTGAGTGCTGCATAGCCTCACTGTCAGACCTTGGGACCTCCCTTTGAGCTGGATCCCACTTTTGGCTGTCGCTGGACCTTCTTTTCCTCAGGTTCCTCTCCATTTCCATCCCTGTAATTCTTTCAGACAGGAACAATTATGGGTCAGAGTTGTGAGCGTGGGATGGCCCCCTCTCCCTCATTTGATGCCTTGTCTTCCTGCTGGAGGTGGGCTAAGTTCCCTCTCTCTATTGTCTGTCAAGCATTTCATCTAAGGTCCCTCCCTTTGAGTCCTGAGAATCTCTCACCTCCCAGGTCTCTGGTGCATTCTGGAAGGTCCCCCCAACCTCCTATCTCCCGAGGTTGAGGTTGCCTGTTTCTATTCTTTCTGCTGGCCCTCAGGGCTTCAGTCCTTTTTCCTTACCCAATACCAGATCAGGTTCCCCTCTCCCTTCCATTCCCCCCACCCCATCTACTTCCCTCCCAGACTGTTTAGGAGTGACTGATGGCCCACCCATATCTGTCACAGCCCACCTCTGGCTTCTACTCCTGAACACATATCTTACATTGCTTAATTGTCCCAAGCTCTTGTTTTCAAGCTCCAACCAACTTGGTGCAGTGATTTTCAAGGAGGCCATACCCTTAAGACAATTGGATTTAGAGTATGGTGGGGACTTTGGAGTCTATTGATATAAAATGGCCTTATGTCTGTTCTACTCCCTTGGGTAAAATATGTTAAATACAGATAACAGCAGAAGTCTGCTCAGAAAGGGAAGCTGACATTTATAGTCTATGGATAGCTGAACATAATGGGATATATATGCATGCATGCTTTTTTAAGTCAGGGTTGACAGTGAGAGCTAGCTGTCATGAAGAGGGATGGTGATGGGAGAAGAGCAGTAAAGGAGCCTCTTCTGAGCAAACCTGAGAAACCTGGGGTCAACACTCAGAACAGAGACCTGTTATCTTTGAAGGGTGGCATTGTTCTGCATGATACAATGTATGTGTGTATATATGCATGTTTGTATGTACGAATGACATAGTGTACTTGACAAAGTGTTAAGTCAGGTACCATGATAGCTGTGAAGTCACAGTAGACTGCTTAAACTAAGAGCTCCAAGTGGTGTTGCAAGATTCCGGTTATGGGATCTGGATTAAAGATGCAGACCCATGCTCCAACAGTTTTGAGACGGCAACATCCAACTCAGGAAATAATGTTAATGACTATGAACATGCTAACGAAAATACTTAAAAACACACATTTAGGTCTACTACTGGTTCTTCCATTTATATCCAAGAATGGTAAAACATTTTTCTATTTGGCTGTTTAAATCAAGATCAATCTTAGATTTTTTTTTCATATCTAACTCTCCAATTCTAGGCTCCCCCCCCCGCCCCCTTCCACTCTGATTTCTTTGTGTAGGCCTGGCTGTCCTGGAATTCACTCGTGGACCATTCAATGGCCTGGAACTCAAGAGATCTGCCTGCCTCTACCTCCCGAGCACTGGGATTATAGGCATGCACTACCATGCATGTCTCCTTAGGTTTTCTTCAAGACAGGATCTCACACAGTCCAAAATGGGCCTCAAACTTGCTACCTAGCGGAGAATGGCCTTTAAGTCCTGACCATCCTCCTGCTTCCACCTTGCAATCAAAGTCTGATCATCCTGAGAACAGGAGTCATATTACCCTCCTCAGCACCACCTTTGACTGAGTAAGCTTTAAGATTCTTAAACTCAGGGCAGCCCTTAACTCTTGGATAACTGTAAATACATTAACAAGTCTTGCTTCAAGTTTTGGAATGGATTAGAATTTCTAAGACTCATTATTTAGAGAATACTTTATTAGTTTTTGTAATCAAACCCACGTAGATAAGACCTTACATATTTAATACAGTGCGTTACCCCTGTACAAATGGAAAAAAAATTAAGTTCAACATTTCTAGACCAATATGGCTGTTAATTTCTGTACAATGCCAACTCAACACAGTAAACTGGGATACTTTTTTCCAAAGTTGACAGCACAGCTAAAGTTTCCAAAAATTCAAATTATATATATGTATATATATATTTATATTTATATAAAAGACCAATAACAGCAGTATGTTATGCATCAATAGCAGCAACAGCTTTTCCAGGTTCTGCAGTCATTTGAACAAAATTGTAGAGACATCCAGCACACGCTATTAAAAAAAAAAAGTAAAAAACAAAACCCCAGAAAACAGCACAGTTCCGTTACTCTTGTGGTACCTGGCACCATTTTTTTTTTTTTAAATTAGCTTCTCAATCATCATCTGGAAAGAAACATTCTGAGCAACATCATTAAAAACAGCTCTGATAAAGCACGGTCACTACTACGTATCATAAAGCAGGTACAAGCTATTTTACATTCACAGAGGTATGATACAGTACTGTCCTACATCTATAATACTAGGGGATACAATTTAAAAGGCATTATTTGAGACTTGATTCTACTTTGCCAGCAGAGGGCCCAAAGGATGTTGTGACACTGCTCTGTAGAGAAACACACTCTTAGGTTGGATTTCCTTTCACTAGCGGCAGTTCTAAGGATTCATTCTCTCCATGAATGTCAGCTAAAAACCGTCATTAAAAAATTTCCTTTCACTAGCGGCAGTTCTAAGGATTCATTCTCTCCATGAATGTCAGCTAAAAACCGTCATTAAAAAATGAAATATCCTTAAACAAAACCGTATAACCACTAGTTCTTATGAAGATGACCTAGTGGAGACAAGCCAGGCCTCACCTTACCAACACGTTATCAAATCTGTTATGTTTAAATGGTGAGAGCTCCAAGGAAGGAGATGCCAAGTAGTGCTTCAAAGCTTTGGACCACAATCAAACACAGCATCATTTCAAATAGAAGCAGAAGCTACATGTTGCTCATCTGAATATACTCAAGGATGCTGACACCAATATTTAATCATCTGCTCACTCATACAGGAAGGGGAGATCAGTTACTACTGTACTTTATTGTGTTCAACCAAATCACCATGTTACAAAAATAGCAAGCTGCCCTAATAAAAAATAAGGCTCCTCTATGCAGCACCAGTTAGCATCATTTGACTTTCAAGCCTAGAAATGCCACAGACCATTCAAAGAACAGGAGGAGCAGAAGAACCACAGCTGATGGATTGATGGGACCACCCAGTGTCCTGCTGAGCTACTCTGTGGTACTACTCTCCTCCTACTTGTGGTGTTTCCTGCCCCTTAGGACTAAACTGTATGCACTTACAGACTGTTTACACACTTGTATATAAACCAACTGAAGTTGCAAATATTACACAGGAGGTGCGAGCCTGTGGAGCCTCATTGTGATTGGTGGAGCAGCTCTGTCATTGTGAAATGCTCCATGCCCCTTGTGTGTCTCACAGGATAATGTCACAGATCACTTTACTCCCATGGCTGCTGGCATTATTTGACTTCACTTTCCTTACCCACCCACCCCCAATAAACCACAGCCTTTATGATTTTGTTTCTTCGGTTTTGATCGCCTGAGGTTTGATTGGTCCAGTTCTAACAGGTTTGGTGGTTATGGTGGGTGCAGGGGGTGGCTTTTCTTCAACTTTTTCCTGACAGGTACTAGGAGGGTCGCTCAGCGTTTCAGGTTTACTTGTATCACTGTCCACTCTCTGGGCTTTGCCTCCTATCTGTTTGCTCTGTTGCTGCTCAGAGAAGAACCGCTGCGTGGACTGAAGAACCTCTGCTCTCTGCTTTGCCTTTAAAAATAAGAAAACAAGAACTGAAAATACTGCAACATTACCAAAGCCTGTCAAATCAATCTCAGTTCAAATTTTTGTACCAATCACAAAAATCAGTTTTCCCTAAGTTTGTTTGGCCCCATTGATCTTTCAGTTTTTAATGCATAGGTTTCTCCTAGCTCTGAAAATATTCTATGTGATTTTTAAAAAAACGCCTGAAACAAGACCACCCCCCACCATCTTTCTAGCATCTGCCCTCTTATAAACAATAAAATACACATTGCTGCTGGCTCATATCTTTTTGGGGAACAGCTCACTAATACTAAACTTTATTTGGGGAGGCTGCTTGCAAAGTCTGAAAACATACATGTAATGTAACACTTACAACTTCTAGTTACAATCTGTGGTCTACAGTAAAATGAAAAGGAAGCACTTATATTGTGGCATTACCAACACCTAGGACCAAATGTCTTGTGGCTGAGTCCTCTTCCCACAGTTCTCTTCTGCAGGGGAAGAGCATCAGAAATTAGTAACTACAACTTCACTTGATCACTAAGTTCTGATAGCTCCTACCACATTCTGAGCTGGTAAATATTCTGTTTCAATGACAATGTGCCCCAAAGAATATACTTATGTTAATCTGTAAGTTAGAGTACTATACTATATCCAATTAAACTTAACTTTCTACTCCTTTTGCACATAAAAATAAAAAACAAAAAACCATAAGAACTCCTTCATGTTCTACAGATAAACCTATACTATCTAAAAATCTAAAACAATTTAAGAAATTTATACTCTCCCACCCCATTAATATTATTAACGTTCGAATGTCATTTTTAACATAAGAATGTCTAAAAATCAAGTGGCAATTAGCCAGGCGTGGAAGGCTATAATCTATAAAGCATTTGGTGCTAGCGCTTTTTAGTAGTAATAAACAGATGGAAACCCTGGGCACATGGCCTAACAAAACTGAGTAACACGTCATAGGCGCTCTCCTAAAGGATAACCTTCACACTGGATTACCTAGCTTTAGAAACATAAAGGGACTTTGGTCAGCTAATTGAATTCTTTAATAGTATTATCACAAATGCTTCTAATTTAGAGGAAAGCATTACTGTGCACATTCCCCTGCTTGTAAGCACTAGGCTTCTCTCTAGTCTAGCCTAATCTATGTAGTGATCAAACAAAATGGCTAAGATTCTTGAAGTCAACCCTAAAGTATTTACAGAAACAAACTCAAACTGGTTGTATAGGCAGACGGGCGAGAATTATACTAAGAACTGTCCCCACACAGACTCCTAGTGGCCTCGGCAAATGCATGTTTATTTGTGCCTTTTACCATGAAGGAAGGATCCCAAAGTGCTTTTTTGAATTCTTCATCTATAACTACATTCTGGAATACGGCCACCTCAGGTGGCAGGCAAAAAAGGGATGTGAAAAGTTTAAGATGAAAATAACTCCAATGACTTCTGAAGGTACAAGAGTCAAGGTAGCTAACACATCTTTCCCATTCCAGAGCTCACAAAATCATGAGTATGTATTAAGTTGGGTCGGGGAGGGAGGGCGGGGAGGTAGGAAAAAAAAAATAAAACGGGGTGACTGGTAATAACAATCCATATTACTTTTTTAATATTTAAAAATACTGCATCCAAATTCAGATCTCCCTCAATACTTATATTTCATAAGCAATCCGTTTGAATATAGTTTAAAATGTTAATTTCTTTTCTAACTATAGTGGTGGGGGGGCGGTGTCATAAAAAGAAGGAAAAGGTAAGGATGGAAGGGAGGGAAAAAAAAAAAACCAAGGATCTGGGACGAATAAAAGCAGTTAGCTTGGTTACGTCTGGTAAAGACAGCAAATGCCTGGATATATGGCTTGGGCCAGAGGCATTTACACAGGGTTCAGAGACAGACACTTGCTCTGTTGGCCATCAACACTGTACTAACCTTCATATCTTGTTCAGCCTTCAACGCAGCCTGGGCCTGATTACCTCTGACTCCAGAGAGTGATCCACAAGGACCCCTGGCTACATGTGGCAAACGAGCATGGCCCATGAGGCCTGTGGTCAGCGGAGGAGGCATCTGACTGGCCAGTGCCATTGGAGGCCTCTGTACAGGCGCTGGGAAGGTGTTAGTATGTGGGGCTCTTACCAATGGAGGGACCAGGTTAGGTTGAGAGAGAATCTGAGTGAAAAAACAAAACATACAACATTGAACTGTTAAAAAAAAAAAAAAAAAAAAAAGTAAAAGAAAAAAGAAAAAAAGAAAAGAAAAGAAAGAAAAAAAAAAAAAAGCCAACTAGACCAGACCAGGCTGGCTTATCCCAGAGTAAACCTGTGCCCATTCTGCCAGGGAGAGTTTCTGGATCGTGCCATTCCATTAATAAGGACAAAGAATAATTGGGCCATGCTTATAAAGTTTAACAGAAAAATCAGGCAAAGCATGCTGGGACACTTCAGGTGGAAACTCTAAAAGGACAACTGTAGAAAAGCACACTTCTATACTACACATAAACTGAAGGTACAGTTACAGTAACTCAACTGATGTGTCCCTTAGGAGTTAGTTCTAACCAGTCTTCAATATGATTCAGCAAGGGAGGAGAAACACATAGACCTACGCATTATTTAAAACGCCCCGGAAAAAAAAAATCTTACTTCAACTATGCAGGTGCCATAAGAACAAAACCCAACTGTGGGCCTGAAAAACTTAAGCACTGGGACCCTTCACTGAAAACCAAACTTCTTCCAAAAGGACAAAAGGAATGGGACTTAAACTGTCAGAGCTGTGTGGGGAATCTTGAGCATTTCTAATGTCTGCTTTAAAACTAAACTACTGCATCTATTTTCATTTGAGTATCATACATTCACTTTTAAAACCAGACAAGTTTTCATTCAAAGGTGCACACCGTAACTGCTCACCTACGTCACGATTATAAAGCCACAACCTTACTCGGATTAGCCCATCATTTACAAGCACTGTACCAACTCCCCCTTGGAGCTGCCTACCTGGGGTGCAAACTGTGCAGGAAATGGCTGTGCCATCCTCACTGCGGCAGGGGCTGACTGGAACTGTTTCTGATACACAATGCTGTTCATTTTGCTAGACTGGCTGTTTGGACTTGTTGATGTAGCCCTTGGAAAAGAAGTCACTGGTTAGTAGAGCAGTGCCAGGTAAATAATGCATTAAAGGCATTTACTTTTGTATTTTCATCACATTTAGTGGCTGAACATGGTAATGGGCAGCAAAAGTAAGACAGAGTTCCTATACTTGTATTAACACAATGTCCTTAAAATACGGTGTTAACATCTTAAATAAAATTAACAAAATAAATGTCTCAATAACTTCTGCTTAACATAGGATTGGTAATACTTTAAGGATTTTAACAACTGAATTTTAAAAATTTCAAATTATTATTTAATTTCCTAAGCAAATTTAAATGTCCACCTTACCTGAATGGACTAGACGTTGGCGTGGTGCTTCGACCACCAATCGGAGGTGTTCCTGGTTTGATATCAATGCCACTCCCAAAGGCTTTTAGTTCCATTTCAGACATCTGAAAAAAAAAGGGGGGGGGGGCACAATAAAGTTAATTCTGTCAGCAATGTGTTGTGCTTAATGTCCTATATATGATGGTTAAACTATAAAGTGGTTAAAAAAACCAAAAACCTTACTATAGCCGAAGGACCAAGCAGACTGATAAGATTATGTAATTCTAATGCTTCCGTAAAACACTGAATTCTTTGTTATCAAACAAAACTAGGAAGTATAAGAAATAATAATGTAGGAAAAACAAAAGCATACATTCATTCTCTTGAGGTTTTCTGTGGGGTTGTAAAAACTGATCTTTGATTTATACTAGATCTTGCTTATGTACTTAGTGTGTATCCCCAATATAGAGGCCAATTTTTGAATTATTAGTTCTCTCCTTCCATGTGGCTTCCTGGCACTGAACTGAAGTCTTAGGTCTTGGCAGCAGGTAACTTTATCTGATGAGCTATCTTCCAACCCTCTCAACACAGACATGACAAACGCGTGTGTCTACTGTCTGACACCCAGCACCTGTGCAGCCTCACGTGCACTAAGCAGACCCCACTTACTTTCCCTGTGGTTGCCATCATGCTGTGCTGTGCTCCAGCAGGGATCAATCCTCTGAAAGGCTGGCTCACTTGAGCAGGACGGCTCAAGCTCTGAGCCTGTGCTTGTGGGGTTGTGTGCTGTAACTGGGGCTGAAGTGTCTGTGGCAAAGCAATCAGAGGTTGTCCTGTAGATCCAAAATTAGTCAAGGAAAGCTGAGATGCAGGTAAAGGTACTGTAACCTAGAAAAACAAAAAGAAACTGTAAACATTTGCTTGTAATTATTGTGTGTTTATCTACACATATACCAATAGAGACCTTCAAATAATTTTCAAATTAAAAATATAAGTAAAATATTTTCAAATATAAAGTATATACAAATGTTTTAGGTAAGTAACTAGGTCCCCCCCACGCCCCCACCCCCACTTTAGGACAGGGTTTCACTATGTAGTACTGACTGGTTTGAACTCACAGAACTGTTTGCCTCTGTCTTCCCAGTAATGGGATTAAAAGTATGAACCACCACATCTAGCCACTCAACAGCAGTAACTATACCTGTTCTTGTATTAGAGGTATGACAACAATATATAGCCTTATACTGGTCTGGAGGAATGTGGGATTTGATAGTTTCTTTATCACACGAAGGTCAAGATTTACAGTTCCGTGTATGTTAACTGTAGTGAGGAAACCATATACTAAAATTGTCACTAACTTTGAATATACCCTGAGCACAAATCAAATACCAGAAAATACACACTTAAAATAGCTCAAGTTCCCTCCACCAATATTTTTATATTATTTACAGGCTGGTCAAATTGAGTCTTTATAAGTAAAAGGTCTTTTTAGTTTTCATACAAACAACTCTTACTTGATAATAAGATGATATTACGAACAGTCATCCCTTACAACAGCAAGTCAAAGAAGTAATGGCTTTCCTCCTCTACCACGCACAACAGTGTCAGAGGAGAGCGCTCACCTCCCACTAAGAAGTCCAATCATACCATTTAAGATGCTGTCCTTGGAGCTACTCTGCTATGCTAAATTGGCCACCTCAGAGTCTTCTTTCACCTCTAACACTAAATGTACTATATTTTTGAATAAATGATCTTCAAACTTCCATATGCATGGACTCCTTTCTTATAAACCCAACTAAAATAGACCAAGCGCACCCAGGATGGGTTAGAGGTGGCAGCATAGGGAGGAGGAGCCGCATGTCTCGGGGTCAAGGAAGCACGGCTCACCACCAACAGGCCTAATGGGATCCCCACGACATTCCACCTCCTCTACCTTGGTTCTATACAAACGGCAAAATAACAACAAAATACAGAGAATAATATAGAAAATTGAGGAAATTTACCATGCCATAGTTTACCTGCTGGAGAGCACTTGGTGATTGGGCAGTGTTATAAAAACTTGTCTGACCAGGCTGCTGTACTTGTCCAGAATAAAGATTTGAGGCTTGAGTAAGATTTGCTCTTGCCTAGAAAAATTTACAAGAAAATAGAAGGAAAACTGAGAATCAAGTCCCATTTAAGTTGCATCAACATTATCATCTTAAAAGGGAAGATCAGAGCCAGGCATGGTGGTGCACACCTTTAATCCTAGCACTTAGGAGACAGAAGCAGTGAACCTCTTGAGTTTGGAGGTCAGCATGGTCTACAGAGTTTCAAAAACACCAGAAACAAGAAAAAGGAAGATCTGTTTTATAACCCCATTTTATCTTTTAATAATTTACCTTGTACAGATATTTTTCTAAGCTTTAATTATAGGCCTAAAGGATCTGGACTAAAAAACCCAATAAGAACACCACAAGCATAGTCTTACCTGAAGAAGATGTGTATCAATCAGCTGAGAACTTCCTAGTCCTGATGCCTGCCCCAGCTGATGTTCATACAGTATGGGGATGGGCTGAGTATTTGAAGTCTGCTGAAAGGCAAGACCTGACTGTGCCTTAGCAAGTTCTTGGTGCTGGACAGCTGGGAAGTTGTGGATAGCTGTACCAGAGAGGACCACAGAAGGCTGGGAAAGACTGCTTTGCATAAAGGCTGGCTGTGATCTATGAAAAGTATTAAAGAGGAGAAGGTCATGCTATACATTAATTTTATTGAGAACTGTGAAAATCTTGTGTCCCAAATAACCAAGTATGCTTAAATTAGTAATTAGGCAGGGAAGACAAAGTCTTGACCACTTGTTTCAAGATTAACTCCTGTTTGCAACAGAACTCCAAATGCAAAAGTTTGAGGGGAAAGCCTGCTCTTGGTAACGAATAGTTTACATGTTACCTTTTAATTATAATAATTATTTACATTTTACACGTTCTCTACATAACTGAGAGTCAAACCTAGTTTTCTCTTTGGTGACATTACACAAATAGTCTTGAGACCAGTATGGAAGAAAATAAAGTCTCTTGTTTAATTGCTTTGAGCAAGATTTCACTTTACAACCCAGGCTGGCCTTGAACTCACAATGATCCTTTTGCCTCTGCCTCCCAAGAACTGGGATTCTAAAGTGAGTCACCATGCCTAGATAGAATAGCTCTAATTAAGAGTTCACGGGTTATGAAAACTCTATCTGAACAAAGTACAAGAACAAAAGAAACCAAGGCATAGGTGAAGACACCAAGCACAGGCTTGAAAAATATAATGTACACACTTAATTATTTAGTTCATAATAATAGGGTTTGGGGAAAAGGAATTAGCACTAGATACTGCATAACCTTGAATTGTCTTATTAAAAATTACAGAAACAACTTTTAAGGCAATTTACCTATATGGTTGAATTGAAGAACTGAATAATTCCTGAGCCTGGGAAACAGCAGGCCCAGCCCCCAAACTCAGCTGGGCTTGATGCTGCCCTTGCAGTGGGGCATAGATAGGGATTGGAATCTGCTGAACCGATGTGGGCTGCAATGCAATAAAAAGTGCACATGTAATACATAGGCACAAGCTTCACAAGATTGGGAAAGTAAAAACAAAACTCCAAACATAAAAATAAGATTTACAAGTATATATCAGGAACCCTTTAAAACCAATTATGTTTTTAACCTATGACTTACTGCATACTGGTATATTAAACTCTGGTAATGTGGGAATCAAGAACGTCTCCAAGATTTGCTAATAGCCTATCCTGGGTAATTCAAAGTCGATATAACGAGTCTAATACTAAGTGAGTCTAATACTAAAGCCCAAGGTAGACAAGCCATAGAAGTATCAAGAAATACAGGGTCAGGATGTTTACCTGTGAGAGACCAGGCTGGAAGCCCTGCTGCTGAGCCAGAGATGGTGGAGCCAATCGCGCATGCTGGGTATTGAATAAATGACTTGTGTCCATATAGAAGGCTGGGATTTGAGCTAGACCATCAGGAAAAACAAACAGTATTATCTAAGTTTCAGAATTTTCCAAGCAGTAAACCAAATTACTTATAGCAGTTAAAAAAAAAAAAAAGATTTTCAAATGTGAGCATTCTGAAAAGCCACTGAAAAAGTATAAATGTAAAAAGATATAAAACTTCTAGTAAAAAAAGTGCATGTAAATAAAACATTGTAAATTTGGTGCTATTTGGTCATACAAAATAAATGCTCTCATATGTTCTCAATTAGCTACATACTGGTAACATTTCACACAAGAAACGAACCTGACCATTGAACCGGCAAATTCACTCCAATATTAAAAATTATGGAGTAGAATAGGACAACATTGAAAAAAATTAGCATTTAGTGATTAAAATGTTTGGTATAGATTTTAAATATATTTTTACATGTTTTCAACAAGTAATTTTGATGCAGATAGGAATTAAGATTCCTATGTATAATACAGTCACTATAGATTAGTACAAGTCTTAGAAGAAGATTCTTTACAGTATCTTTAGATATTAGGCATTAACAGATGGTACTGATAGTACGTTTAGGTGACAATTGGAACAATCACCATACAGTGTTATTCTTTTTTGCCGTGCATATGTTCTCTTTACCAAGAACTTCATTATTTATTATTTTTCAAGTAACAAAGTTTGGTGATTTTAGTGAAACTGCAGAACATGCATAAATTATTTTGCAAATTCTAAGACACTAACTTGTAATAAATGTAGAAGACACACAGACAGACACACACACACCCCTTCTTGTCATGGACGAAAAGGACTCAACCCTAGAAGTACATTTGGAAAAAACCCTAAGCATTAAGAGTCCGTTTTCTAAATTCCTATAACCAACCCTACAAATATTACCTGCTGCTGCAGACTGAGACACGTAAACTTGCGGACTTTGCTGCTGCTGCGCAATAAGGGAAGGCATGCAGCTTAACTGTGAGAAATGACTTGCGGAAGGCAGGCTGCTGGTCTGTAACTGCTGGGGTTTTACTTTACAAATGTTAGGGGGGTCTGATGTGGTTGTGGACTTTGTACTCAACGAAGAGGTGGTGTAAGTGCCAGCTCCTGTATTTGAAGAAAGAAAGAAGAGAAAATACAGCATGTTAACGCTTCTGATTCTATGGGTTCCATGGGTCTTACCTATATTAAGTATTCAAGCCACAGATCAAAAATATTTGAGGGGGTTGGAGTGTCTGAGGGGCTAGCAATGCAATGCAGACAAGGCAGTACATGCCTGTAATCCTGGCCATGTTACTGTAATCGCTATTCTCAGGAGGTATAGGCACAATCTTATTCTCACCTACAGAGTTCCAGGAATATAGGCGACCTTGTCTTGAAAAGGGAAGAAGGAAAAAAAATCCTGTCAGTATGAAAGATGGACGGCCTTTTATCCTTGTCACTGCTCAACAATATACTGGAGACAATTAGCTTGACCTGAAAATAGGTCACTGGATTCCAAAGAAAGAATGAAGAACTTTTCAACTCATCCTACCAATCTCCTGTTTGTTTATACCAATTGCTGCTAAAGTAGAGGAATTCAAGCTAGTCTAAAAAATGGGCAGTGGGGAATGACTGGACAAGTTTTAAAGAAAGAAAAAAATGTAATTAGGGTAGTATCTGGCATGACATTACAATGCAGGAATCATCTCCGAGGTCTTTTCTTTCATTTTCTTTTTTGAGACAGTGCCTTCATAGTTGTCTAGACTGGCATCAAATTTCCTATCTTCCTGTTTCAATCAACCAAGTGCTGAGATCACAGGCATATACTACCATGCCCACTTTGGGATTATCTAGATGTACCTATTACAGACAATAGAAAAACTGCTCTAGGACAGCTCAGACACCAATGGTGGATTCTTCAAATTAGTACAAATGGCAGAATATGCAAAAGCAACACTGTAATCACCAAATAAAAAACAAAGCAAGCAAATTCTGCACAAGGTATATTTTTTATCCACTGGAAAGGTATTTTCCACTGCTTTGGAAACATCAGGGAATACTGTAAAAACCTGAAATAAAATTTGTTTTTAAAAAGAAGAAGCATGGCTAAGTAATGGGTAAAAGGGATGAATGTCCCTCCAAGTTAAGCATTTGGGAACATTTGCCATAGAACTGCAAAGTTTCTAACTCAGCAGTTGTGCAAAACTGTAAGGAAGGAACAATCGTCTCTTCTACTTCTAGTCTGACAGTTTTCCCAGGCACCAAACAGTAGTAATACTATCCACCTAACTTATCATTAGAAAATATAACTTATTCTATTAATACCTTTAATTCAGATGTACTGAGAAAATAATTTAAGTTGTGGGAATTTATATTCTCAACTGTGTGTTTAATTACTGGGGTATAGTAAAATTGATAACAAAAGGGTGAGCTTCACAGAAAAATTTGGAAGGCAGAATTTTATGCAATGAGGGAGAATTTGGCAAAGTCTTTTCTACTAAGTGATCAATAAAATAGTCACATTAAAACTCTGAGACACAAGTAAAAGGGCAAGTTAGAGAAGGGGAGTTTTCATAAAGTATTTTTTTTTTTTGCTCAGGGAACAGCACATCATTAAGCTAGGAGTGTGGTTCAGTGGTACAGTGCTGTCTAGGAAATATTAGGCAACTCAGACAAAAAGGTTTACAGGAAAGCGGAGACCCCTTTCTACCTGACAGCGATGCTGTAGGAGTGACAGAAGCAACTGGGATCTGCGGCATGGACGCACTGGAGAACGAGCTGTAACTCGCAGTGCTCGGTCCACTGGCACTGCTGCTGACACCACTCACAATTGGAGGTGCTGTAGAAGTTACTGGGGACCCCTTTTCCCTTAGATTTGGAGAATTTTCCCATGCCTTCCGTGCAGACTCCATCTGCAATAAAACAGACTTCTGTTAAAGCAAACAAAGTAAAAAACAAATTAAGAAAAACCAATAGACCACATCCTCTAGACCTCAGTACGTAGATTCCAAATAGTGTCAGCTTGAGAGTTTTCAAACTTTCTATCCAAAGGATTGATCGATTGATTCATTCATTAATTTTCTTTCTTTCTTTCTTTCTTTCCTTCCCTCCTTCCTTCCTTTCTTTCAACAGAGCTTATTGAAAGCTTTGGGAAATACACATTGAACCATAGCTAAAGCACTTATCAAAAAACATATGGCCCTACCTCCCCCCAGTGTTAATTAATAAAGAATGGTCCCTCCATGGGACAGACTTAACGTTCTGCCTGTTGTCAGAAAGGGACTTAGGCAGCACCGTCCCCTGTTCCTTCTTTTCAAAATCAATACTTCTCAAAAGCACATGGTGATGTAACAGGGCAAGTACTGTCTTAGACATATGTATTTGTGGCCCTGGTTCACATGGACTTTAATGTTTTAAAAGACTTAACTAGATCTTTAAAACGGAGCGGCGTGTCCACTAACTTTCAGATAACAATAATGCCTGCCATACATGAAACTAAAATTTTCTACCTACTATGTTTTACAAACTAAAAACAAAAAGGCAATATTAATTTGGTTAACAAGATAATTCAAAACAATGTATTTATAACTGAAATAGTAATTAATGTAACAACACTAGGACATGTTTTCTCTCATTTGCTTTCACTGTTTCACTGAAGCACAGACTGGCTTTAAACTCATTTTGCACTGAAAGATGACTTTGAATACTAACTCCTGATCTTTGAAGCCCTGAGATTTACACAGATGTTATTTATTTCTTAATCAGTTTCCCTTTTTAATACTAAAATTTCAGATGTAGATTTCTTTCATTTTCTCTTCAATTTAGACCACACTTTAATTTAGACCACCCATTGTTCAAATGTTGAATAATTTTCTGTGTCTAGTGATTTCTGAATTGGAGAGCAGAGCAAGATTCTACCACATATGGAGGCAAAAAGGTTCTCTGTATTACCAGAAAAAACACCGGGATGAAATGGTAAACCCAAGATGATCTTTAAGATGACTTGTAAGGCAGTATTTTTCCTAGGTAGCATCTTTAAATACCACTAACAAACAAGTTTATCAACCCCTTAAATGCCAATTTCCAAATTTGTTTTTAAAAGTTTTTTTCGGGAGGGGTGGTAAAGACAGGGTTTCTCTGTGTAGCCCTGGCTGTCCTGGAACTCACTCTGTAGATCTGCCTGCCACTGCCACCATCGCCTGGCAACTTCTAAATTTTTAAGCTATCTTAATAAGTATCTCATCATTTCCTTTTTAAAAACCACACAACTCATCACTTCATCTATGCAGACTACCATAGTTAAACGCTCAAACTGCATGACTCTTCTATGTTTAAGAACAAATAGTTATTTCTTACACTCACTATGCCATTCAAGTGTATTTTACTTTAAAATAAAAGCTGCGGAGGGTAGGGTGGGACTGGAACCCCAACCTCATGCCCCCATTTGTAAGCTCCATCCTAAGTCTAGACTAGCACCTGCACAGAGACCCCTCTGCTCCTGCACTGCCCTGTTTGGAGATCTTACTCAGGACATGTACTCTGGTGTTTTAGCTGAGTGTTTCATTAGTTGTTCTGAATGATGGAAGCCATGGCCAGGTTTGTGGTATCACCTCCATCCCTTAAAGAATAGCTGACACTTCAGCCTAACTTTTGATGGAAGACTGGCTTTGCTGATGTGTATCCAAGTCTTATTTTATGTTTGGATTCTCCATATATAATGCAATGAGAAGAAAGTCTGAAGACATCATTTTTGATTAATTAGGAAATTTCTTCTGAGGTAAAAGTAAATAACCTACCTATCTAAGAAATGCCAACTTTTGGTCTTTATTAAAATCTGTTGATAATAACTGTAAATTAAAACAAAACATCTTGTTGGGAACTTAATAAAGCTGTAACAGTAACCTGACATTTTGGGGGTTATAGTAATTTGAAAATAGTAAAACTAGCATTGTATGACATATTATTGACTATATATATATGGCTTGATTTCACTTCTTAACCAGCAAGGAAACAATTTGTCTTTGGAAATTCAAGAATACTAAATAATTTCTACATGCTGGCAATTATGCCCATATAGAACTTTACTACAATTAAATATTTTTCCAAGATGTGTGTGTGTGTGTGTAATGATAGGTTAAGTTTATTTAATTTTAACTTTGTGTATAAAAGTTATGGACTGTTAAAAATGAATCAAAAAGGGCAAACCCAACAGATATTCTAAAGAATTCATAACTGGCTCAATAATAAGTATTTATATGATATTTGCTTATGTGAAATTTGATCAATATAATCATAAAAATCATCTGAATTATAAAACAAGGTAATTAGCCAAGATTGAGAGAGTCCTGAGTAGATCATCAGCAGCAAGGCCAAACAAGAATTGGGGCTGAACAGTAAGGACTGGGCACAATACAGCTCTTACAAAGAGGTAATCATGAGGCTATGTTTAGAAGTAAACACTGGCCAAATGACTAAAACAACTTAGCTTCCTCTTCCTCTAGTGCATAACATCAAAGGTTTACTATAATCCAATCAGGAAAACCTGCCTTTAGATGTTAAATACCATATGAACAAAGAGAACAGTAATAAAGACACACATATATACAAACCCAATTCCACTTTCCCCCACTTAACCATTAACTTAATGCCAACGTAGATCAAAGACTTATAATAATCTCCAGTAACTTTCTTATAAAGAATTAATATAGGTCAAAAACCAGGAAAATAAGATGCTAGAAAATCAAAGCAAATGCCAGCAAGTGGTAATAGGACAGACTATAACCCTTGCTGCCTAAGAAGGAAGGCAGAAGGACCATCAAGTTAAAAGCCATCCTGGGCTACTTAAAGAGGCCTTGTCTAAGGAAACAAAGGACTGGGATGTGGTGGTAAAGTCCTTGTCTCAAATGTGAGGTCCCAAGTTCAATCTTTAGTATTTCAAACCAAAAATTCTCAGTTTTGCTTATAAAGTATGCCTGTGTTAATAGCCTTTTCATGAAATATTCCTGCATCTATTAATTTACAAACGACTTATATATAAAAAAAGAACATTATTATAATTAGCACTTTGAGTACAAATCATACGCTATAATTTTATTTTTATCACAAAATGTATAAGCACAATAGACCTTGTCATTGCCAAGCAGTGTTAAAAGCTAACATGATTTTTAAGGTATAATTTGACGTCATTTAAGAAAAGAAAAAAGAAAAAAAGAGAGAGACTATTATTGTGAACTTGTGTTCCTTGTATGCAATAATTAAGGAGCCTTAAAGATGGATATTGTACATACCTTGAAGGTGAGGCTGAAAGTAGTGGGAGGAACTGAAGTTAGGCTGGAGCTCTGCTGTATAGTCTCCCTCTTAGGGAGGGGAAGGGTGTTGGGTAGGGGCACCTGAAAAGGCAGGCAACATATCACAACCTAAGTATGCTACAAAAGCCCGTAGTCCAAAAAGCAGTATCTAAGTTACTTAAGTAAGTTATCTAAGTTACTTAAGTTACAATGCATACAGTGGGTGATAATTATGTTAAAGTTCTGAAGAGAAACACTATCCACTTGGATATGTACAAATTATCAGGAAAAAAGAGCTCATCAATTATAAAGTACATACTGCTCAAGGTAGCACTCTTTATACTTGAAGTAAAATCTTGTATCTTAAACTCCTACTGATCCAAGAGCCATACTCTGTGCACTAAAGTTCTAAGAAATACAACTTTCATCATATATGGAGTATGTACAGGTTCCTATCTTGAATATTTAACACAGCAGTGCAAACCTCTTCCCTAATCAGCCTCTTATAAGATTCAAAAACCAGAGTAACCCCTGGAACAAAGTATAGAATATACCCTCACCTCATCACACCAAACTGTTCAATTATGTAAAGACATGACTGTAGCAAACACTTTCAGAAACTTTAAGGTATGCATTATTCCTACCTCACAGTCCCTGGATGTTGTAACCTTACTCTGTGCATTGCTTTATGTTTGCTTCTGATGATTAACTCAGTTATTCAGAAAATAATGGCGGGCATGCTTTCAGATTTTAAGACCACTCTGAGATACTTTAGACTACATTTTGAATAGAGATCTTTCAAAACATATGCTAACTAACAAAGATTTTAAAGTAAATCTTGATACCAGTTAAACCACAGTAATGAAAATTGTCATCTGTACTTAACTCTGTGAGACATTCAAAATACACAATAATTTTAATACCAGATAACACTAACTATCACACAAGATACTTATTTTAAAAGCCTATCCTGGGGCTGGAGAGATGCCTCAGTGGTTCAGAGTGCTTACACTGCTTTTTCAAAGGACCCAGATTCTGTTCATAGTGACTCACCACAATACAGTTCAAGTGTTGTCTAACATGTTTTCTTTGGCTCATGCATGCAAGCTGTGCATATAAACTCACTCAAGCTCATACATATACACATAAATACACATTTTTTTTTTAAAAAAAGAAACCTATAATAAGTTTCAACAGATGATATGTATTTTTAAAGACAAAAAGTTCTGCATTTTAAAATGGAAGCCTCCAACAGACTAATGAAAAGACATCTCAAAAGGCCTTAAAATTTCTTCCCATGGAAGGCTTTATAGTTATCACACTTGACCCAAGGAAACAACATTGATATCATCTACACTGAATTTACAATACCCCCTAATCTAATTTTGTTTTTTCATTCATAGGTGCCTTAGCTATACGGCTAATAGGCAAATAAAGACTATTCGCCTATACATGAGACTACATGTCTTCTTCCTCATATCTGTCTGTGAACAAAGTCACATGCTAATTGGCTTTAGGAGTGCACAAGGACTACTCAAGTGCTCATGTGCATATATATTTTTCAATGACAAAATGCTACAAGTTTAGAGAATGAAAAAGTGCCATTTTATAAATATTTTTTAAATGAGAAAAGATAGCATAATTAAAGCATATACTTTACTGTAACATTTCAGAAAAGCCCGCAGTGGAGCCAGGATTTAAACTCAACAAAGGATCTTTCTTTTAAGTTTCCTATTATACAGGAAACTCTTCTCCTACAGATGGGGATGGTGGTGGTGGTAGATTATGCCAGGCTTTGGTGCATGAAGCGGCCTTTAAGTTCTCAACACTAGACAAGCTAATCAGTTCACAGTATCAAGTACAACTGACTCCTTTCCATCCCTTTTCTTCAGCCATGTAGAAGTCTTCTGATTTGACTATAATTTGATTAACTGACCCCTCATGTAGCTCACCTTTCTAAAATTCCACATACTTGATGCTAGAGGGACGGACAGACAGCATGAGGGAAAAATATAAAACAAATATCAAGATTTTTATACTGAAAATGATTACGTTCTTTTGAAGAAATCTGTATAGCTATAAATGTATTTTTGGAAAGAACAATCATCATTTGAATATGACAGCTTTTGATTACATTAGTTTTTATTCAAAGGGGAGATCAGGTGACCAAAATTTTCCCTATTTATTCTCAAAAGCAAGAACCATACAAGAAACTTTTAAATGTCACAATTATGCTGAGCATGAGGATGGAGCAAGTTACTTTTTAGACTAGTTTTTTCATCTGAACTAGGCAAAATGATAAACTGTACTGACTTAAAACATCCAATCATAATCTGGTCCTTCTAGAAAACTAGGGCTTTATCTGCCACACAACTTAACATCACCTAGTATTAGATCACTTAAGAAATTATGGAATACATATGTTCATATTACAACCTAATTTCCACAAAAGCAATGTATGCAAGGCCAGGTCTATGTACTTCAATTTGAAAATACTTGTGTTTTTTTTTTGTTTTTTTTTTTTAAATAAAACAAAATCCCAGTTTCTTTTATTCTACGGACCTTAAATGAGTATGGCTCCATTGAATCATAAAGTCTTATTTGTGAACAAAATTACCCAACCAAATAAAATTAATTATAGTATGTAAGGGTGAACTCAAAACTTTTTACCAAACTAGGTTAATAGAATGAGTGCTCATAAAATTCAAGTCTCAGCACAAGTCTTTGAAAGCTGACAACTTAAACAGGTTATAGGAAAAAGAGGGAAGGGGAAGAGAGGAGAGAGAGGTCTAAGCTTTGATTTTAAAAGTAGGTATATTTATACACTGCTCAAAACACAAAATTACTACCAACTCATTTCTTGTTAAGAGTCAAACATTGTTCACAACAGTGTGCTTAAGATACAGTGATGGATGAGTTAGGCTCCTATCCAAACCTGCTAAATGTGATTGACTACTTACATTATTAACCAAAGTATCCTCCATCTTTGCATTATTAGTAGCCACAGTATTAGGCAGAGAAGAGGAAGGTGTCGTGTAGTCTGTTACAGACTCCTGTGGAGGAGTAAAAGTACAGGTCACTTCCTGACAGTCTAACAGAAGTAAAGCTGTTCTGGACAGAGAGAGATAATAAACCACTATGCCCTAAATTTCAATCCACCAACAATAGGCTGAAAGAACATGGGCCTGCCTTCATCTCAATTGCTGCTAGACTTTTACACATATTTAAAATCTATTTTCACAGCACGAGGTAGGAGACAATCAACAGAACTAAATATTTCTGTGAGTTATGTCCCCTAATGAGTACATCTATCTATTTCAAGTCACTTAGCATAACTTGTCTTTCTAGGCACATCTTGCTACATACTGGGCCTGCAGAGATGTGGATGCTTAAGTCTTACATAAAAAAAATTATAGTAATTTTTCTAAATTACTAATAGCATGTAATACAGTGAAATGTTCTGCCATCGGATGCTATAGTTTAATGAGGACAAACAAAAACACCTCCAATTTTTGAGAGAGAACATTTTTGATCCAGATTTGAAATCATGGATCCTGAACTCACAGATTTAAGGGAACTGACTGCATTTTAAAAGATACATGTCTTTCATTCAATGTAGCAACCAAAAACAAGTCAATACTTTTAAGTGTTCAACGTTAGAAACAGTGATTTGTTCCAAGTGTGTCTCACCTTAAGTTTAGAATTATAGTAGAAGGCAAAATAAAGCTATACCAGACAAAGACATTTTGAATGCTTACAAACTTAAGGGAAAAAATTCTGATCTTTTACAACAGTTTACTATTTAAGTCATTCAGCAAAATACAGATAAACTTCTGCAAAACTGTAACCTTTTGCAGAGACATTTATATCATATGACAGAACATCACAAAGTAAGTTTGCGGTATGCCAGGTGGTGGTAATCCCAGCCCTCCGGAGGCAGAGGCAGGTGGATCTGAGTTAAGAGACCAGCCTGGTCCACAGAGCAAGTTCCACGACAGACAGCCAGCTAGCTGGAGCTACACAGAGTAACCAAAAACCAACCAACCAACCAAACAACAACAACAAAAGCCACCAAAAAGGGCTTGATACAACCAACATTATAATCAAATGCTTAGCATAAAAAGTACATTATTAATGTTCCTGTCAGTCATTTTGAACCTCATTTGTGCATCAAATAAACAGTAAGTGCACACCTACCTTTGCATCAGTGCCATATTCTGGAGATGATACTGAGATCATTGCTCCTATTTCAGCAGACATTTCTGAGACTGCTTTGGTTTCTTTTGCTGTTCCAGGATCCGTGCTTCTGACCACAGATTGGCTTGGTTTCTCTTGTCCTTCTGGCTCAACCTGTTGGGCATCTTTCACTTTTCTATTTTTCAATGATCGTTCCTTTCCAATGGGACCAGGCTTATGTTCTTTGTTTTCTACCAGACTCAAGTCTGGAAGCTAAAGTCAATGTTATGACAGAATTTATTGTAAAGAAAGATTTATTACAAACTAAATTAAATTTTAGAGCAGTCTGTCCACTCCAGAATCACATCTACCTAGAGAACAGGCCGTACCTTCTGGGCTTTAATGGGCCCTGCCCGGGGCTGTTTCTGACGCTGCTCTTTAGGTTCAGGAACTTTATCAGTTGGTTTCTCTGAAAGCACAGGAACCACCTCATTTTCATTCCCATTTGAGGCTGGAGCACCAAACTGAATTGTGTCAATTCCAATTTCAACACCACTCTCTTGACCATTTCTTGTTCCCTAATAAAATAATGTTTTAACAGTTGGTATATCGCAGTAAACAAATTCAGACTTGACTGAAAAATGTATGCAGTGGCATATATAAAAAGCACAACAGAAGCATGTTTAAAGCAATTCTACATATTATCTGAGACTTCAGCGTAAGTGTTCAAAGTCCTAGTTTTGTGATTAGACAAAACAAGAAAAGCTTTCAGTTATTTCATCATGAAAACAACTTTAAACTTAACTTATAAATGGCCAAGGGGTCTTGTAAGTCTGCTCTGATAGTAACTTAAAAATAAAAACCTCAACAAAGTACTGTGTGATTGGGAAGGTAATATACATACCCATGGAGTAGAGTCACCAATTAAAAAGCTAATTTTCTGAACACATTCTTTGTGCTAGACAATCTCACTTCAGTCATATTAGATAAAATCAAAGAACCAAAAAGTTTGATAGGGAATGTAAGAAAAGCTAAGATAGAATAATGTTAGATGGAGAAAATTCCTGAGCAAAACATATTGAAAAGGAAAAAAAATACCAATAGAAAGCAATGCCAGAAATAATAGGAAACAGTAACTTATTTGTTAGACCAAAGCAAATTTGGATTTTGTTTCTATCTTTGTTTTTTGTTTTTGCTTTACTATGAACAAAACTAAGTCACCAACTGCTCTATGTACCTAGCCTCTTACATGCTGCCTCTATTGCTGTTCAGGAGCGGCTGTGCTCTGGCCTCATTGGCCATTTGTGCTGTTAACTTCTACAGTAAATAGCTTTCTGATTTTTCTGAGAATCCCAAAGAATGATAGATACTCCAGGATGACCAATGGTCTCCACGTGCACACACGTGAGATACAAGAACACATGTATACTCACAGAAAAGGAAATGGAAAACAAGAGAATTCCTGCCATTGTCTGAAATGTCAATTTTGCTAACTTAAAAAGCTGGAAATTGCAAACAATATGAGGATGACAAAAAAAACTATGAAAGATAAATATCACCAAAACATGTGGTCTTAAATTTCTGCAGCCAAGAAAGAAAACAAAATTTCCATACTGTCCCCTTCAAATCAGTATGGATCAACTGACGTTGCAAGAAATGCACTTTATGATGAATCTTAAAGAAAATGGCAATATCAGGGGCTGGAGAAATGGCTCAGCAGTTAAGAGCACTGACTACTCTTCAGGAGGTCCTGAGTTTAATTCCCACTGACCACATGGTGGCTCACAACCATCTGTAATGAGATGAGATGCCCACTTCTGGTCTGTCTGAAGACAGGGACAGTGCACTCATATGTAAAACAAACAAAAAACCCCCACCAATATTAACAATATATATCAAATAAAGGCTCCCAAACAGGAAGCACAGTGACCCTTCAAATTATTAAAAAGAGTTCCCCAGAGAATTTTAATACCAAAATAAATGAGGCCTATTCCAGACATGCTATGTGAGAATACCGGGAAGGGAGGGTAACAGGAAGACTTCTAAGAGAAAATACTCACACCCTGACCTACAGTGTAACTGTGATCACATTGCATAACAAGACACATTCTGAGAAATGCATCACAAGGAAATTGTTTTGCTCTGCAAGTATTTCAGCACACTAAAACTAAGACTACTATGTGACCAGACGATACTTTATGTGCACACCATGGTATCTGTGGCCTCCAAGTGACATACCAACCGAAATTCCTTGTAGTGAATGACTATACCCTAAAGCTCTCTCTTCCCCTCGTATTTTCTCAATTTTGTGCTAATGTGTTTTCATGTCAGTGTCAGCAATGGGCCCTATACATTAATTCCTACTGCCAATGCAGTATAAGTACCACTTGCTCTACCAGCAGTAATGGACATGATGATCTGTCCCTTTCTTTTCTCTCAGATACTTCTTTTGTCAGCTGGCACCTGCATCCCCCACATTTCTCTGAGCTGGAAAGCCTCAGCACTTAGTTTAGATTTCCCACATCTGCATCTTCATAATTCATCTTACCTTTGTAATTTCATCCAACCCCATGAATGTTGATATGCTGATGACTTAGCAAATAAAATCTTCAAATCAGACTCTCTGATTTACACACTCTGATAGTTAACTACTAACTGACATGTCCACTTACATTTTGGTGTGTTAGCATGTGTAGGAAGGAACGTATACCTGAGAGTACCAGTGCCAACAGTGCCAGAGACATCAGACTCCTTAGGCATCTTGATCCACCTGCTGTGAGTGCTGGAGCCAAACTTGGATCCTTTGCAAAAGCATTAAGCACTTGAACCCAGGCAATATCTTCCTAAATGTAGCTCTGTGATCTTATCCTTACACCTAATCTTGATCCATTTGTATCTGCTCATTTTAAACTAATGACAAACATTTTCTTTCTTGTTCACACCAAGTCAGTTCTGGGTTAATGGCTTACCTTCTCTTGACATCCCACATTAATCACATTTATCATTAATACTATCATCCTTACTGGCTCACCCACAAGAAAGCTCTTGACACAATAATCTATATTATCACACCCTGCCACTCTCCTTTGCATCACATCCTCCAATGGTTTTCCATGTCTTCTAAAGCCCCTAAAACCTATCCACACCCTGTTGTTCTTTTTCTTAGGTCACTCCAGTCATCTGGACTTCCCTGAACTACTTTGAATACACCAGACCTGTTTTTTAAAAAAAACAAAAACTTTTAAAAAAAAATATATATATATATATATGACTACACTGTACGAAACATATGAGAAGAAGGCACCGGATTCGACTACAGATGGTTGCAAGCTACCATGTGGTTGCTGGGAATTGAACTCAGGAACTCTAGAAGAGCAGTCAGTACTTTTAACAGCTGAGCCCTCTCTCCAGTCCCCATCTGACTTGTTCTTGCCTCATGGCTTTCATAACTACTGTTCCCTGAACTGGGAATTGACTTTTTCTCAGGTATGTGAACAACCTATTTATCTTCCCCAAATCTTCAATCAAATGACTCTCAAGTCAGATTTCCTGGTCTTTATACTATCTTGGTTACTTTACGCTGCCTCCATATACGTTGGGAAAAGTCTTTGCTATCATCTTGAGTAAAGAAGTGTACTGCTGATTTCTCCCATGAGGCCTTTTGCTTCTATTATTTGTGCCAGTTTTGTAAACTCAGAAAGTAGACTAGCTGGCGCATTAAAAATACTTCACAAATGTTCACTCACTTAGTGAATGACCACTGACCAATATTAGACAGGAATATGAGGCAAAAAGTGAAAATAGTGGAAAATAGTGACTGTATTATGTTCTTTACAAGGTCCTTTCTGGACATTAGAATGAAACAAATGTTTAGCCTTTAAATATGTTTAGCTTGTAAATATGGAGGACTAGCAGCATTAGCATCATCCGGGTACTTGATAGAAATGTATTCAGAACCCAAACGAAACCTAATAGAACAGAAACTCTGGGCATTTATTTAATGTTTTAGTGGCCCCAAGGTAATAATTAGATACAATGAAGTTTTCAAAATTATTTTAAAAACTATGTCACTAACTCCCCATAAAGTTTATTCTTACCTCTGATGAAGTTGCTGATCCAAAGGATGTTAAGGGCTTATTCCACGCACTGACTGAAGGAGGCTGTGGTGGACTAATAGGACCTACTAAAAAGAAGCCAGAGGAACTATGACCATTAAAATTTAGATGCTGAAGTCTAGTACATTCAACCCTTTCATTACAATGGTGGCCATACAATAAAACAATTCTTCACATCACAGATTCTTTTTCCCCCCAAGACAGGGTTTGTGTAGCCCTAGTTGTCCTGAAACTTGCTCTGTAGACCTGCCTACCTCTCTGCCTCCTAAATGCTGGGATTAAAGGTGTGTGCCACCACTGCCTGACTAAGAGATTCTTAAATGCCCACACCCCAAAAGGCAGTCCAATTGCAAGGTTACTTACACATCCCTATTACCATTTTTCAGTCCACAAAACACATGTTCTATATTTATTGTATTATGTTGCCCTTCTTTCTAGTTATGTTAAATGGTTCTTTCCCTATCCTTATACACAAACTAGATTCAATTTGAGAAAACCACACTTTTAACCTTAGTTCTCCACTTCATCTTTATCTTCATCTATGCATGCACCCTACCCAGACTCAACCTAAAGCTCACAGGAAGAAAACATAAAATATGTGTTCTCGTGAATCTACTTTGTTTTATTTAACATGCTGATTTCCACTTCTATTCATTTCTCTATAAATGACAGAAATCATTCTTTATGGTTGAGCAAAATTCTACTGTGTTATACTAGGTCATTATTAATTTATCTGTTAATGGGCATCTGGGCTGATTACTTATCTTGGTTATTGTCCATACTGTTATCATCAATGTACAAGTTTCTCTGCTAATCTAAATCCCCTTAGATATACATCCAGGAAAGGAATACGTAGATCCTATGGTAATTCTATTTTTTCGTTTTTTTGAAGAACCTCCTTACTGATTTTCACATGGGCTGAGCTAATTTACCAGTTGCATGTAAGGGTTTCTTTCTCTTTTTTCCCCCCTCAATCAATTTCATTTGTTGGTTTTCCTGGTAACAGCTATTCTAATTAGGGTGATATGAAACCTTAATGAAAAGTATCCTGTTAACTGTTTTAGAGAAATAAAGGAAAGGAAACTAAGCTACTAAAATAAAGGAAGCTAAGCTATAAACACATTTCAGTACTTCTGTCTTTTCCTACCCCATACTTCTCTGTTGCATACTTACATTTTTTAGAAATGTCATTCAGCACAGCAGGAGCAGCCCCTTTGTTGTCCCATAACTCAGCTGTTAGAGAGCCATGAGACTGGGAAGTGGGCGTGGATTTCCCAGCGGCTACATAATCTGGGCCGTTAGATGTCTGAGCTGAAGGTAATCTAATCGAAGGTGGTGGCTGCTTTGAAGATGGTGTTGAAGGTGGAAGTGGACTCTGGACTGGTTTGTGGGTCTGTGTGGGCGTCTGTACCGTTGAGGCCGGGGGTGGGGCAGTGGATGTAGCTGAGGCTGGGGCAAGTGGAACGGAGGCTGTTGGGGCTGAGGCTGGGGCAGCTGGTGTTGAAATAGATGGCACAGCTGCAGCTGAGACCGCTGGGGTTGGAGAAGAGACTGAAGCTGGTGCTAGGGCTGAAGCAAGGATAGGAATTGAAGCTGAGGCGAGAATAGGGACAGAGACTGTAGTTGAGGCTGAGGCCAGGATAGGAGTTGGAGCTGGGACTGACGGCTGGGATGAGGAAGAGGCTGCGACTGGAGATGAAGTGGACACTGGAACAGGGGCTGAGGCTGAGGTTGGAACTGGAACTGGGCATGAAGATAGAACTGGAGCTGGGGTTGACACTGGAACTAGAGCGCTGGCCGATGCCAGAATGGGAACTGGAGCTGGGGTGGAGGCAGGAACTGCAGTTGCTGGGGATGTCAGGACTGGGGCTGAGGAAGAGACTGGAACAGGCACAGATGGTGGAGCTTGCTGAGTCCCAGTAGCTTGTTTTTTGGCAAACCTTGGAGGAAGCTTAGAAGTCTGACTTCTTCCTTTTTCACCTATATTTTTTTTGCTCCACACCTTAAAAAAACAGATCATTTATTTTGTCACTAATTTACCAAGTAAACATATGTAATTTTATATGTAAAAGTACACATATGTAATTTCTACTTCCTAATGCTAACTTAGCTATTTCACTTTTCGAAATTGGGCACTCTTAGGGTACTAATGAGATTACAAAGTATAAGAAGTCAAGACAGTATGGAGAATATGGACAAATATAATTTTATATACGAGCTTACTCTTCCCTCCAAAATATGAAATAATTAACAAAATTTGAAGTAAATTTGACATCTTCACCAAACAAACAAACAAAAAAGGATCAGGGCACTTGTTTTCACTCCATTTCTAACATAATTAAAACAAACAGAATTCTACATATAACAAATTAGTAAAAAATAAGATATATTGTTGAATTAAATAAGCTATGGTCTGTTATAAGGAAAATAGCAAGCTATAGTAATATCTCATTTTAATCTTACTTAAGTTTTGGGCAAGAGTTCCCAGGTATGAAGATAATCACTCAATTCTTTAGGAATTTATGAGTAGACAGTAACCCTGGTCATTTGCTAACATGCTCTGAATATCAATATACAAAGCTAGCAATAAAATGATAAGCTTAAACCTGTACGACTTGTTCTTCCTTCTTTCGGCGTTCCTCATCCTGTAACCGCTTTTGCTGTTTTTTAGATACAACTTCAGTAAAGCCATCATCATTCAAATTTGACTGGGGGTCTTCAATTACAGTCACTTCAGGATGATCATCAATGATAACAACACCTGAAGGTGTGGAAAAAGATTTTCTTTTGAGAGTATAACTTATTTCCTACCCTGTAAGATGGCCCATAATGAACTAGCAAATTTCAAAGTTATTTTACCTTTCTGAAAAAGTTTCATAGACAAGATTAAAAAACAGCCTAAAATGGCATACTTTGAATGATAGACCCTTTTGGTTTTTGAAACAGGGTCTCAATTAGTCAATACTAGTCTCAAACTTATATAGCTGAGGCTGGCCTTGAATTCCAGATCTCACCTCTACCTATCCAGTGTTGGGACTATACATGTGGCACCATTTCCAGTAGAATATTTTTCTTCTTTATAATGCATAACACATAAAAGGTGTGTGAGCTCCCCCCTTACACAATTTCATTTGAAAATAAAAACAAACCATAAGTATATTATGTCTTCTCAGCATCAGATATGTGCAATGCTCACGCAAAAGTAGTACTTTACTTCATATACATGTGATCATCCCAAGAAGTGGGAATTAATGTCATGTATCTTCAAACCATGATAATTTTGCCTAAAGTTACTATACTGTAGACAGAATAGCAAATCTAAATCTGTTAAAATAATACTTGAAAGTCAGAAGAGATGTGACTTTTGCCTACAGATATAAAATACTGAAGGAATCTGCAGAGAACCTACAATTCTATTTTTTTAATTAAAATTTTATGTACAGACCAAGGAAAAATATAAGGCTTTTGTAGATGTCATATTATTTCAGATTGATGAAGTGAACTTACTACAATTCTATCATTTATAGTTGTTTTGAGACAAATTTTAATTTTGTAAGCCTGGCTGACCTAGAACTTACTACACAACCTGGAACTCTTGATCTTCATGTCTCCACCTTAAAGATGTTAGCATTACAGATATGTGCTACCACACATGACTAACATTATAACCCTAAATTCACTTCAGCTTTTCCCATAACAGGACCTGAGCTACTCCAGCTATGGGCCAAAAATATTAAGTGGAAAAATGTAAAAATCTATACTGCTTAATTTTAAATTCCATGACATCAATTATCTAGTGAAAACGTAAGTCATCCTGCCTGAAGCATTTCTTTGTTCCACTTATTGATAATAGCTGTTCATGAACTACCTGGCAGCTGTTTAGCAGATCAACTAGGGTATCACTACCTCTGCTGAAGTAACTCTTGTGTGGTAACTAACAGCATACCCACTCCATCCACCTCACATCAGCACAAAAGGGCAAAGAAAACACAAGTCATTCTGAGGAAAGAGGTAGCAGCCTTCTAACATCACCCTATGGTCTGGCTGCTTTATACACTCTAGAGTTCTCAGTATCGTCCCTGTCCCTCTATATTCACAGGGTATCAGCAGTACTTGCCCCAGTTCTGACGACTGACTGACTGAGTGCGAAGTCACTTATATTGAGAATCACTTTCCTAAATAATCCAGCAAAAAATTCTTAAACATGCAATTAAGATCAGTTATTTCTTTCTCATTTCCCATTTGAATTACAAACTAGTTCTCAAAATCATATTCAAAACGTTTGTTAGATAAGAATTTGTATTTGAATTTCCTCCTGAGAACCACACACTTTGAGAACCACCGGCCTAGAAATAATGTCTGATATCTGGGTCCAAACAAATAAGGGTTTAATAAAAACAAACACCAAAATACCACACACAATTAGAAGAAAGGAAAAGACACCTACATCTCATACTGGGAAACTACCTCACCTAACCTTCCATTATGATTACCTCATTAAGAAATCTCAGTTTTATTCACGTTAAAAGCTTTGGTTTCATCTGACTGAATGACAAATATACTATTACAAGTAAAATAATCTAATGTGAGATAATTTGTACTAATTTCTTCACCCAATATTTCCTTATTGGTTTTTTTCCACCATATTTGATACGTGTTCATTTGTAGCTTCCTTAATTTAGCTACAATAAGTCTCCCACTGTTATACTCTGCTTGTATTGACTATTACTTTTTCCTTTTTAAAAAGAAATGTTCAGAATTGCTTCAGTTCTAACTTAAAATCTTCACTTAATGTTTGTTTTCCTGTGCTTTCTCAATCAACTTCAACCCCCTCCCAATGGGAACAGTGAAGTCTTCTAGAATATCATTATCAAAAATTGTACCCAATGTTCATAACATACTAAAGGCTACTGTTCTTCTAGTCTAAGTTATTATTTTGGTCAGCCTCTACGTCTAATACAAATACACAACATTCTCCTTCCTTATGTTTTCACAGTATTTGCTTCAATTTTCCAAAAAGTAAAAAATCGGAAACATACTTGCATAATTGTTGAGATCAAACTGTGACAGAGCATCTACTTTCTCTTTTGGTTTTTTAGGACCCAGTTTGGTATCTTCTCTCTTTTTCCCAGTAGCATCCTTGGAATTCTTCTGTCCTGCACC
Source organism: Tokudaia tokunoshimensis (assembly GCA_036184795.1). NCBI lineage: Eukaryota > Metazoa > Chordata > Mammalia > Rodentia > Muridae > Tokudaia > Tokudaia tokunoshimensis. The sequence continues at coordinate 31,915,775 of BTHU01000013.1, read as the reverse complement.
ATTAGGCACAACTTCTTGGTGGTGTGCAGAATTACCACTGACAGGGTCAACACCAGTTATGCCTGAGGACTGGTCATCAAATGGCCTAAAGAAGATAATTTGAGATGATTTTGACATACTCCAACAAAACAAAACTATGTTTCCTGGCAGTTTGTAAAGTCATATCTGAGATACAACGGCACTGAAAAAGACCTAGTCATTCTCAGCAGATTCTGACTTTCATTAAAACTAAAGCTCCAATACAGTAGCCCAGCTCTGTGAAGTTCTCCCCAGCAATCAAAGTCTAGAATTCTAATTATCCCTAGGAGGTAACTGGGTCTGTTTGTCATTGTATTAAAACACCTTTAACATGAAAACTCACTTCAAAGGCAACTAAATATATCCTTAGTTTTTGTTCCCTACATAGCAACGTAACAATTCCAGGTTTATTTTTTAAGAATTTCCCAGATGAAAACATAACATAAAAACGGGCTTACTGTTTAATTTTCGTATCAGTCTATACAATTTCTCAAGATAAAGGATTACTGTACATCTGACATGACTCCCAATAGTTGGAGAATGAATTCCATCCTTTCAAATGGGTCCTTCTAAACTCTGTTGTAACTACAACCATCCACTGGAGTTTCTACAAGTTTAAAGTTGTTGCTATCTACACAACACAAAAATCAGATCAAGATTCTTAGTAGTACTTGAAATTCTAATAATTTGGTCTGGCTAGATACTTATTGTGTTACTTTTGTTGTTACCCTGACTCTTGAACATTCAAAGTGAAATTTATATTGAGCATGTATTCAGAAAACAAACTTAGTCCATTACTCTAAAATTTTGATTGAAAATACTAATTACATACAACTAAAAAATGGAGATTACCTGCAATATTATGCTAATTCCTAAACAACGCTTTTAAGATTTATTTTTGTTTTATGTGTACAGGTATTTTGCCTGCATTTTATGTCTGTACTTATGTGTACCTTGCCCAGGGAAGCTGGGAGTTAGCCACCATATGGGTATTGGGAATCAAACCCAGATCCTCTGAGGGAAGAGCTATCAGTCCTCTTAGCCTCATAAGTCATCACCCCATGAATGCTTATGGCATATGTGCTACAATATCCCATACTCTCGTTTTTCTTCATATTAAATATAAAGCTTCCATCTTCTACAATAAACATGTCAAAGATCTGAATGGAGCCAATCTACTTAACACTGAAACCAATATTAACATTATAACCAACATTTTAGTATTAAAAGAAAAGAGCAACCTTAATTAAAATTTCTTTTTTTTTCTTTTTGGGAAGCAGAGTCTCATCTCCCAGGTTATCTTTGAACCGTCTAATCAAGGATAACCTTGACCTTCTGACTGACCTGCCCACTACCTTCCAAACGCTGAGATGGCATGCAAGCACCGTGCCTAGTTTTCTGCAGTGCTAAGTAAACACTTCCACCAACTGAGCTACTCCACCCTCAGACACCAAGTTTTAAAAAATTATTTAATAACCATTGCCAGAGGACTCATGCTGGCCACTAGAGCCTAGTAGATAGGCAGGGATTAGCTTTCTGGGACTAATATAACTCCAGAAGGGAATATAATTTATGACAATTTACCAAGGATTTCTGAGCTAACAGCACAGAATGCCAGAGTTATGTGTCTTTAACATATTCAAGTCTTAAAACACACCTTAAAACTAAGGACGAAGAGCTACTCATTAGCACAAGAGCACTTACCAAATACAGAAACTGTACTTTCATTTCTGGACGTACAAGTACTTATAAAGCTCTATACATTATCTCCAAGAAAACCCTTTTAGAAGAAGTGTCTTAGCGTAACAGGTAACAGCATTTGGGGAGGACAGGGTCTTTTTATCTAGCATGGCACCTTGTGTACCTTCTTTCAAGGGTAAATCTAAACTACAGTACTCACCCTCTCTTCCCACTTTTTGATGGTGGGCCATTTCTTCTTTCATTCCTAGGACCTGAAAAATTCCTTCCTGATTTGGGTGGGCCATTGTTGCCACGTCGATTCTGGCGATCAACTCCAGGTCTCTGACTAGAAAAACTTCTCTTTGCTATTTCCCTTTTTGGAGGCAAAACACTTTCTCCAGCCTTTACAATTGCTTGTGAACTCATATCAGCATTTTTTTTCTCGTCCCTCTCTCGCCTCTCATTAAAATCACTGCTTTCAGAGGCTGTTTCCCACTCTTCGTTTGCCTGATCTGAAGAGTTCTGATTAGATAAATCTGGTGTTTTATTTCCAGAAATGTCCGCGGGTGGATTAACTGGTTCTTGAACATTATTAACTGTGCCATTTGTGGGTACCAACACCTCATTTGTCTTTGAAGCAGCCTCTCTCTCTCTTAGCCGTCTAAATCGAGGAGGCTTATCTTGTCTTGGTGGTCGGGTAGGACGCTGCCTTCGGGGCCTCTCTCTAGCTGGGTCAAATTTTCGCTCAAATTTTGGAGGTCGTTTATCTGCAGGTATAGGCATAAACGGTTCGTGTCTTCTTGGTGGCTCTCCATCTTCAGGTTTGGGAGGTTCTGCCTGCCTTGTGTTCCACTGATTGTCTCGATAAGCAGGTCTTCTTAAGGTAGCAGGACGTGATGGCCGGCCTCCAGGATCCCTTCCACCTCGTCTGAATGTTCCTCCTCTACCACGTCTTGTAGGCTCCCCTTTGGGAAGGAAACCTGGTTTAGATTTATCCTCATCTCTTATGTAAGGTTTCTCTAATGCCCTATTATCTATTCGGACATGGTTTTCAGGTTTAAAAGAAGACTGGGGCTTGACAGGTTTTTTGTTTTCAGATCGTTCCTCTCTTTTGGGAAATTTCCCTTTGCTTAAACTATCCTTGTCACTTGCACTTTCATGAACTTCACTGTCTGTGTCAGTCTCAGAACCCCTCTGTCGCCTTCTTTTGGGAACAACCTCAAAATCAGAGCTCTCACTTCGTGTTTCGCTTTCTTCACGTTGTCTGAGAGGTCCTGAAGGCACATGTTCTGTTCTTGGTTTATTGTCTCTATACTGCGGATAATCACGAGTGTGCCCTCTACCACCTCTGCCACGACCCCCGTAAGAGCCTCTATAGCTTCGACCTCTGGAGTAATACTCGCCTCTGCCTCGGCCTCTGTATCCCTGGTCTGGAAACCAATCCCTATCTCTAGCTTCTTTCCAATAGGTTCTAGTGGGTAAAGGCGCTTCTTTTTTAACTGCCGGTCTAGAATCTGGGCGAGGTCTTTCTATTCCGACATCTTTGTTAATGACTTTCTCAGGTGGCTTTTCTTCTTTGACTGTAGGTGCTGCAACACTTTGTTGGTTTACAGGTTTAACTATAGGCTCTACCTGGACACTCCCAACAGGTTCCAAAGGTTTCTCATCTTGGGATGGCTTCTGAGTCAAAGCTGATGTTGCTGTTGATGGTGGTTTCTCTAGTTCTGGCTGTACTGGTAGTGACACCAATGGCTGTGGCTGAGCTGGTGCTGGAGGTGGTAGAGGAAGAGGAAGATCTTTCTTTTCTGGTTTTTCTGCTTTAACAACTTTTTCTGTGACCTTCTCAACCTTTTCACCTTCTTTCTCCTTCCTCTGTTCCCGCTCCTCTTTCATATCTCTAAGTACAGGCTTTTTAATGGGACCTGACCTTCTTACAGGCCTATCATTACCTTCTTCTCGTCTGTTGGAACTCGGTCTTGGACCCCACCGAGTTTCTGATTTAGATTTATAGACTTTCTCTGGTTTAGGCCCTTCAGAAGACCGCAGAAAGCCATCTTTTCTTGGCTTCTCCTCTGGCTTTTCTACAGTTTCTTTGGAATCACTACATCTGTTGGCAACCTTAGGTATGCTGACAGATGGCTCATTTCTTTGTTCCTCTGCATTCTGAGCATGGTTGGATCCATGGGAAACACTTCTTTTTCGGGCAGGTTGACTTTCTAGTGCTGAGATCCGCTCTTCTGTAGGAGTAGGTAAGCTCTTTTGATCAATTACATCAAAACAAGCAGATTGATTATTTGTATCAACATGGTGAGGTTTTACATCTTCCACTGATCTGCTTAAAAACTTTTGTCCTTCGGTTTCAGTTGAGTCTCTAGCAACGTCTGTTTTTGAATGAGTTTCCAACTGACTATGTTCTACAGGATAAGCAGCAGTCATATGCTCATGGTCCATTGCAGTTTCAGGCCTGTGATGAGAATTCAAAGGTATTACCAACAAAACAACCTTACCCATGTGTACGCATACCCTCCACTGCAGCATTACTCCCACCACACAGCCCCCTAGAAAGTAAAATAGTGAATCCTAAGTATAAAGAGCATTATTATTCCCCAATTTAAAAAAATCTTAGCAAAATGAAGAACATAGAATGTCTATATCATTGAGTGAATGAAGAAAATATGACAATGTTATTCCGGGAAAATAAGAAAAGATAATTGTGAAACACTAACACAGATAAGAGTTTTGCTGGTAGCAAAAAAAATTGTATCAAGGGTGCAAATATAATAACCAACCTCATTCAAGGAGAATATAGAATGAGGATTACTAGAGGGCTTAGGGCAGCCAGAAACGTGGAGATGCTGTTCTAAATAATGGGGTCAAGTTTCAGTCACACAATATGAAGCTCTGTATCTGTAACTGCAGACAGTTAAGTATACGGACTTGTATACTAACTAATGGATGCTAAAACCTCAATTAAACAAGAAATGTTTATATAAGAACTTCTAATGCACCAATTAGTATAACCAATATATTAAAGCAAGTCTACCTATTTGCTAATTACAAATAACTGTACAACATAAACATTAAAATACAGCCCATAAAAGAAACACTAGCCATCTGGCTATAGATTACAGCTCATACCACTGCCCATATAAACTATCACTTTACTTTAAAGTGTGGTCTTACATAATTTCCCTAAGGACTGAAAATACCATCATTTCTCACCACTACAAGAATCTTACTAGCCCACTGGTCAGACTATAAAAAAGGGAAAATTCTTGTTTTTACTAATTTTCCCTAGTTGATTTAAAAATAAAAGAAAAAGAGAAAATATGCATAAAGATAAACTGAAGCATATCCATGGCCTGATATTAAACCGAAATCTAATCTTTTAAAAAATGTTAATGTATGTGTTGACAGAGTGGGAAGAGCTTCTGTTATGATACATCTATGGCAACTGGAGGACAGCTTTTGGGAGTTGGTTCTCTCCTTCCACCATATGGGTTCCAAACATCAAATTCTGGCCATCTGGCTTAATGGCAAACACCTTTGTCCATGGGTGATACTGTTGCACCCAGAATGATCTTTAGGGATGCAATATTCTCCTTATCTTTGTTAATGATTTAAATAATTTATTACCGTGCACCCCCAGTTTCTTCAGCAGATTTGGGAGTAGCTGCCTGCTGAGGCTCAGCATGATAGGGATCTGACCCCCACATCATCCGAGGTTCAGAAAGGGAAAGTCCGTGATCTCTTGCAGACCGAGCTATATGCTCAAAAGACTCAGAGGTATTAGGCGACCCTTCCATCTGGTCTCTTCTGATTAACGGTTTAGGAGGGATCATTCCTATAAGAAAAGTTCACATACACAAGAGAATTAGGTAAGGTGAAAGAAACAAAACCATGATAAATACATACAATATGAGTGCTAAAAAAACCAAGAGGGGGGAAAATACAATAGGAGTCCACTTTATCTTAAAAGAAAAAATATGCAGACCAAAAACAGCTAACAGAAAAAGAGAGATCAGAATCATACCAACAAGGCTAAGTTTTGGGAAAAATTACTTCTTACAGCAAATTTTATTCATCTTTGGTGTTAAAATAGTGAGATTTTAAACCAATCAACTGACCCTTTAAGATGGCCCAAATTCTGAGTCTTCTGGGTCCTGGGATTATGGGCACATGCCACTATGCTTCGAATGAGCTATAATTTGTGAATAGCTTTTTAATCACTCCTAAATCTTCCAGGGTATCATTCTGATGATAAGATTATCTGGCTTAATTCTAAATGGATCCCCAAAAGAGCTGGCTTATTTACTTTTAGCTAACCTATGAAGACATTCAAGTTGTTATGAAAATAAGTAATATGGAACTATAAAAAAATAATAAATATGTGAAGATAAAATTTAAATGTTGAAATATTTGGCAGAGTGATAATACTAACATATTTTAGCAAGAAAAAATGCCATCTCAAAAATTTAAATTTCTAAAACAAAAAAAGAGCTAGTACTTTGATCTAGTTAAATAGCTGCCACAAAATGTCTACATTAAAAGCTCTAACTTCCTGATAAAGACCTAGAGGTCCTATTTTAAGTTCTTACTAGATTTCTGCTACTGAGGGAATTATAACAAAAAGGAGGGAATGGGACAAGGCAACCTTAAAAACTTCAAGTAGTAACAAGTCACTCCGGACCCACCAGGATGAATGGGTGGAATGTCCATAGCAGGTCTTCCTGATATCACCCGAGGATCCATGTAGGACTGCATCATGAGCCACCTTGGGTCAAAACCCATAGAAGCCAGGTGTTGAGGGTGGGGTTGCATGGGCTGGTAAAGGGCTCTGTGTGGTGGAGGAGGGACTGAACCATTAGATGGCTGTGAAGGCACAGTTTGTGAAAGTACTCCTTGCTGCTGCTGCTGCTGCTGCTGCCACTGTTGCTGCTTCATCTGTTCCTGGAAAACCAAAATCACACATACTGACATTTCTATTCTATAATCAATTAGTGTACTCTTATGTGAAAACAACAGTGTTTTGGAGTTTTTATGTTTTATCTATTTTGTTTTATGTTGTATTATCAGATACTGAACAACAAGCATTTCCAATTCCATATATAAGGTTAAGTACTTTTGGTTTTAGTATTACCTGCTGCCGCTGAAATCGTGGTGGCAATGATTTCTGAAACTGTTTGAAATAGCCAGGTCGGGGCTGAGACCCTGATTCAGGTTCTGTTTCTTGTACCACTTGTGTGGTCTCCTTTTCACTGCGATTGCTGTGATTGCTGTCCTGTCTAGTGAAAACCGGTTCTTCTTCTGCTCAAAGATATAGTAAAAGATAATCAAACATGTTGTTAAAGAGGAAAAAGGATCTCCGCATTATGCCAAATCATCATTTTGTAACCCAATATGGAAACCACCAATAGCAGATCACTAGATTATCAACTGATTCTTTTAAAGCTGGACTCTAAAGAAATCACAGATCCAAATCCTTCATTTACATGCAAACGTATTTACTTGACAAAAACCCAAGGTTCTAATACTTCCCATTTATTTCAATAAATATTAACACTCAGTACCTACATGGTATGATCTACATGGGGGCGGGAACCAAGTGATCTATGCATATTTTAAAAAAGCAGATAAAGTCCAGTGTGGGAGCACATCTTTAACCCCAGCACCTCAGGAGATAGAGATAGATTTCTGAGTTGGAGGCCAGTCTGGTCTACAGAGCAATTTCAGGCCAGCCAGGGCTACAGGCAAGAACCTATTAAAACAAAACCAATGCATCTAAAAAATGAAAAAGAAAGAAAATCTCAGCATGATCGCTAGTTATGCTAAAACAAATTTATCTGTATTCCCTCTAGATTCCATCTATTCTAGAGGACGACGCCTCACAAGTATATATGCAAGCCCTGCCTTCACTCTCCACCATTAACAAACTAAGGAGAACACATAATTAACTATGAAATGTGGGCGGCGCACCATACCTTCCTTACAGTTTTCACTTTCTTGGCTTTCTGTAGCAGGCTCTACAGTAGGCTCCTGGGGTTCGACTTTTGCCTCTCTGTCCTTTTCCTTCAGCTCGCCCTCCTTTTCCTGTTCTCGCAGCCGCTGTAGTCCCGGCTCCTTTTCTCTCTGCTGTCCTAACTCTTTCTCTTGCTGTCTTGCCCTCTCCATTTCTCTCTGCTTTCCCGGCTCCTTTTCTCTCTGTTGTCCTAACTCTTTCTCTTGCTGTCTTGCCCTCTCCATTTCTCTCTGCTTTCCCTGCTCCTTTTCAAGGTCCCGCTCCTGTTCCTGTTCTTTTTCAAGTTCTTTCTCCCGCTCCCGCTCCTTCTCTCTCTCCCTTTCTCTAAGCTCCTCTGGAGATGGTTGCTTTTCTATGATCCCGAGCTTCTCATCCAGCTGTTTCAATTTCTCTGCACACGCTGCCTTCCTCTGTTCTTCCATCCTTCGCTCTTCCTCCTCACGGCGTTTCCGAGCACGCTCCACCGCTGCAGATATTTCAGACTGTTGTTTTCGTCTTTGCTTCCATATTTCATCGTTATCAGGTACTGGAGGTTTGCAGGGAAAGGGGCCTTGTCTTCCAGGGATCTGTCGATCTGGAGGTGGCGGGTGCTGAAGGAGTAAGATACCAGATGAAGACAAGAACTTGGTATTTGAAATAATTTGTGTTACATCTATCTGTGTGTGCATGTGTGCACATGTGGAGGGCAGAGAACAACTTGTGGGAATCAGCTCTCTTATTATTCCATTCTAGCTGAAAGTTAGACTGCAAGTGTGAATGTGGCAGCTATTAGCTCTGAGCTTCTTTCCCTAGTGAGATGCACACTGAGCTTGTTAGGTAAAAATGACGAACTAGAAGGAAAACATGCAAAAGCCACAGGGTGAACAATGTACAATTGGTTAATGAAAATCATTCCAACAAAAGAAAACTACATAAAGCCAAATACAGCATACTATACACCAACACTTATTTAAAATCTACCTGTTGTGCAAGCAACTTGGGAGGTGGTGGCAAGTGTGAAGATGGGCCACGTTCCTAAAAAAAACAAGAGATTAGGGGAAAAAGATTTAAAAAAAATTATCCTACACATTTATTACCACAGTGTACTCATTTTCTCAATGAGAGTACAAAACTGTTCAAAATCAACCTATCAGGCCTCTCTTAATTCTAGTAAAAAGTTCATCAGTGACTGCAAAATTACATTTTACATAACCACACTGCCATATCAGTATGGTAGCCTACTACAAACAGTGAAAATTTTCCTTTCCTTTTCAAAGACTGCCAGTTTGCCTCTTTTAGCTTACTAACAGGTATATTCTTCCATTTATTTTGTACAAACTCAAAAACCACCTACATAATTAGAACCTCTTTCAGTTGTAATATAGCTACTGCTATACCATCAACTCAGGAGATCAAAATATATGTCCCCCATATATTTCTATCCTTTTACTATTTTTTTCCAGAATAACCAGGTATTATAAGTCTCCATTTTCTTCATGTTCAGATTTTTCTACAGTGTATTCTCTCCCACCAAGTACCAAAAATGTGTAAGACATTCAGTGAAGCATCTTGTTTTATTTTGAGAAAATATCCCTCTACTTTGATCTGACTTGATCTTCAGTTTTGGCCTAATAATTTAAGCAACCGTATTAATAATTTCATTTAACAGGCAACAAAAACAGCAAAGAAATACACAGTCCCAGTCAAGTACTGTATCACATATGTCTGACAGTTCAGCACCCAGAAGAGGAGAGGCAGGAAGATCTTATGTGAGTCCAGCTACAGACCTTATTTCAAAGAAACTAACTACAAACAGCATCCCATGCCTACCTGCAAACCACACAACCCCCTTTCTCAAGTCACTCCAATTTTGATTCTAAGATTAACTCATCCAAATTATTGGTAATGATAAGGATCTGTACAGGCCCAACCTGATTAAATGGTGGCCCCTTCCCATAAGAACTTTTTGTGACTGGAGGCTGAGCAGGTATTTGAGATGATTTAGTGATGGAAGCTTCATCTACTTCTTTTCGGTTTTCTGTGCTTTCAGGTGTTTTTGAAGTTTGATCCTCACTGAAGAACCAAAATGAAGAGGAAATGAGCAAATAAATATAAATTACATAACAAGCAAATGGCTTTCCTCTGGAAAAAAATGTCTTCCATATAATTTCAAGGGAAGAAAATGTATAAAGCAATCAATGACAGGTTTGTGACTTAGTGATGTGTAATATACATGTTTCTGTGGTGTCTTGGGACTAGTTAATTCACATTCTTAAAGTGTAATTAACTAAAATAGCAATATAGCAGCTGCTCAAATTGGATAACCATTTGTGATGTAAATGAATCTAATACACCATTTTTTCTTCTGTCCTGTCAAATATAAATAAGTGATATTAAAAATATTATTGACTATATTCTAATTTACTCTGGTTCAGAAAAGATACATTAGTGTATGTATGTATATATAGAGATGATATAGATATAAAAAAACTCAACGTATCAGGTATCTCACAGATACAATCATGAAATTATAAAATATTATAATGCCATGTTTGAGGAAATTACAAACTGGGTATGTGAAAGCCCACTGTTTTCTTATACATTAGTCCATATACTCCTTACTTAGATGCCCTTCAATAAGTAAGAGAGATAAAAAGCTCCATTTCCCAAATCTCTACTGGTGCTTGCTAATAAGCTTTTAAGGAATAACAAAAATAAAACAAGAACCTGAAGCAATTAAGTAATATAAGAAAAATGAAGAAATTCTATATTTAAAAAAAATATGAATGAAACATCTTTGCACATGTTCTATCAACAAAATCATGCTATCAATAGCAAATTTGTCACAAAGTACCTGCTGTTCTCCTTAGGACTAGTACTCCCTTGCTCATCATCATCACTGAAATTCAACTGTTCTGTGTAATCTACTTCCATCTGAGCACCTGTTAAATGAAGGAAAACTTAGATAGATCTTATAAATACATCACTAATTGTGTTGAATCAAACCTCAACTAGTTAAAGTGCTTCATGAACTGTCTCCTACCTGCCCACCCTTCATCGGCTTCAGCATCGAGGTTATCAAATTTATCGAGCTCCTTCAGCTCTGATGCACTAAGGATCGATGGGCGCTCGGGCTCAGAAGCCCAAGAAGGAGGAGGGCCTCTTCCTCGAAGGCCTCTAATTAATGGAAGGGCAGAGAGGAAAAAAAATGCACAGGTTTCAGCTGTATTTAGTTGAGAGTATTAAAACATTGGGATTTAGTTCATTTCGATTCGATATTAGTGTTTTCTATAGCAAAATATACCATGGCATGGCTATAAAGAAATCATTAATATATAATTAGTTTAAATAGTTCAATTGTTTTCATTTCAAAATAAGTAATTAGAACCATTACTTAAAGGATTCTAAAATCCCCACATTAAGAAGAGAGGAGAGAAGAATGGAGTGATTAACATGGCAAGAAAAAGAAAAATAACTATCATTGGTTTTAGGATCATAATTTCTTTTTTTCAAAATTTATGTCAATTACATTTTTAAAATACTGAACTATTTTGTTTTTGTTTTTTGAGATAGGATCACTCTGTGTAGCCCTGGCTGTCCTGGAACTGCCTCTGTAGACCAGGCTGGTTAGTTTTTAAATCCCAAGATCCTCTTGCCTTTGCCTCCTGAATGCTGAGATTAAAGGCACATGCCAAACTGCCTAGCTACTATTTTAGTTTTATCTTACAAGAGGCAAGCAATTATACTTTTGAGAGTAAAAAAATGAACCCTCAATGTTAAAAAAAAAACTCTTAAGCACATATGTCTTGCAGGCTTTGTTTAAGTCTTACTTGTTTGTTTCTGATAAGGAAGGTGGGAACCTCATGGGACCATGTAGAGGAGGATATGCCATCCTTGGGTACTGCTGAAACATCTGGATGGAAAAAAAAAAGAAATTTAGTAACCTACACAAATACAGTTTGAGATGCTCTTAAAATATAAGAAAGTATGAATGGCTGAAGCAAATAATATGAATATTTAACTTTGTCTGCTACTAGAGACTGCCCTTCATCCTCACTAACAAACCATTTACAGAACAGTGATTCCAGGAAGTCCTTTTTGTTTTTATGGTAGGAATCTTGCTATGTAGCCTTAGTTGGCCTACAGTTTGCTCTAAAACAGCTGGTTGTGAACTCGAGATCTGTCTGTTTTAAAGACATGTGCCCTCACACCCCCACCTCCAGAAATCATAACACAAACATTTAATTAGGACACTGAAGAACCTCCATGTCACATTAATATAATTTTAATTTATGTAATGACATAAATGTAAAAACCACAAATTTGTAATACAACTAGAAAGACAATGATGAAGAGGAACTCACTTCAGATCACAGAAAGTTGTTAAGAATGGCACAGAAAATGTGCTTGTAGTCAAGTTTCTATACAGATAACATGAATTAAATACTAAGAAAAACCAGTCAATTGCAAGCTGGTACAACCAGTCTGGAAAGCAGTCTGGCGGTTCCTCAGAAAACTGGGCATGACACTCCCAGAGGATCCAGCTATACCACTCCTGGGCATATACCCAGAGGCTTTACCTGCATGCAATAAGGACACATGCTCCACTATGTTCATAGCAGCCTTATTTATAATAGCCAGAAGCTGGAAAGAACCCAGATGTCCCTCAACGGAGGAATGGATTCAGAAGATGTGGTATATTTACACAATGGAACACTACTCTGCAATTAAAAACAATGAACTCACGAAATTCCTAGGCAAATGGTCAGAACTTGAAAATATCATCATCCTTAGTGAGGTAACTCAATCACAAAAGAACACACATAGTATGCAGTCACTGATAAGGGGATATTAACCCAGAATCTCGGAATACCCTAGACACAATACGCATATCAACAGATGTCCAAGAAGATGGAAGGAGAGACCCCTGGTTCTGGAAAGACTGGATGGAGGGAAATGCCGAGACAGAGAAGCGAGAGGGGGTTGAATGGGGAAAAGAGGGAGGGAAGGGGGCTTATATGGGACTTTCGGGGAGGGAAAGGGGAAATGATTTTGAATGTAAATAAAACAAAAAAAACTTAGGAAAAAAAAAAACCAGTCAAAGTCATTTCTGTGAGATCTCAGCTTTGAAAAGGTAAGCCTAAAAGTGGGTGGGGGACAAATTATGCAAATACTGGTAACGAGTGGATTCAACTATGATCTGGATGGGGACAGTCTCAACTTCAACAGTCTTCAACTATGATCTGGATGGAGACAGACACATAAGCCTGAAAATAATTTGCTTCTGTTAAAAAATGTCTTACAAAAAACCAAAAATCGTTTTAGATAAGGAAATCACACTTAGAAAGGAATCTTTGTGTGACTGTATTGTCTAAAGTGGTCATGCCTACCACACTTGTTTCAGGGCTGAAACAAGGTCAAATTAAACACCAGCTCAATGTCAACTATCAAGTATTGAGGAAATCTGGGGGTCTGGGGGCTGGGGGCATTGGCTGCAGCACCTATTCTGAAAGGAGTAAAATTGGATGCAGTCTTTAGTTTACATTAGCTACTCCTTTAAATTATTTAGACACATTAATTCTATGAGGTGTATGGCTTAAAATTCGGAGTCTGTCATAACATTAATTGCAGAAACTATCTCTAAATACTCAGTATCTACTTGTGGTATTAAATGGTGCTTGGTTTTGATATTTAGTAAATCATAAAAGCAGCTGGTATTGAAGCCTTCTCTTCCCTTTGCTTTGATGCTCCTTCCACTATCCACACCCGAAAGCTCAAAAATCTAGAAGCACAATTTGAAAATTAGGCCCAAACTGACCAGGTCCGTTTATAAAGTTTTCTTTACTGTTTTTTTGAAAGGCATACTTTCATACTTCTTAGGATATTGTTGTGGGGGAGTCAAGTTCAGGGCCTCAGGCACAATTAACTATAACCTTCCACCTTATTCCCTCTGCTTTTCTAGAAAGGTTAAAACATGGCAGAGAGAAGGAACAAAGCACAAGCAACTTGAAACAAGTAAGTGAAAGAAAGAAAAAAAAAAGAGAAAATGCGATAGAAGTATCACACAGGTAACAAGATCCCTAGGAAATATGAATCTATTACCTACTAACAATGACCTACTATTTAAGAATTCATTTTTCAAATATTACCCATGTTAATGGAGATATGTACTTTCCCAGGATTTCTCCTTTTAAAACACAACCAAAAATATCCACAAATGAAATATTGATCTATCCAGGATTTAGTAACCTAAAATCATGAAGAATGGCATTTTTATTTACAATAACTCTTCTGTAAAATGTAATTTAGGTAGGCATAATGAAATGTTTGTACCCTCAGCACTCAGTAGCCTGGGACAGGACTAATCTTGAAACCTGCTTGAACTACACACAGACCTTGTCTCATAAAAAAAAAAAATTGTAGATTTAGCAAACCCAATGAAATTATCATAAAAAAGTTTTAAATCTATAAGCTAAAATACTCATTAATACAATAAAGAATTGTTATACTAAAATTATATTTCCACAATAATTAAAAGTTGTGATACTGCAATTAACATTTGTGTTTTTATTTGTTTTTTGAGACAAGGTCTCACTATGTAGTCCTGGTTGACCTCAAACTCATAGTGCTCAACCTGGCTCCTAAGAGCAGAGACTTAATATGCTGTGAAAACATGTGGTCTCTGTTAATGATAAAGCTACTTGTGCTACTGAGGCATGTGACTTGTTTACCTTACTATACTAACAATTAGCTTTTAGTTAGATGCTAATGAGACCAAAGACCTACATCTTCCCCATTCCAATATTCTTGAGTCCCAGAGTACAACATTCTTTGGCTCCTTGACATGTTTAGCAATACTCACATACGGAGGCATCATAGCTCTGTACTGAGAAGCAAGTGCAGGCTGCTGTCCATTCAGTTTGGCCTGAGGAGGACCACAAGCTATCCTCTTTTCCACCACTTTGAGAATATCATTTTGTTCTGATGTTATAGCTGTACTTTCATCCTGGCCAAGTTGCTTTTCATCCTGATCGGAGGAAGGTGACCCAGCAGACTTACCACCATCTCTCCAGCAAGCAACATCTGGTATGGAGGACAAAAAGGATTTAAGAAAATATTAGTAACATAATAGCAACACCAAGCTTAGCATATTTTAAGAAAATGCCATCAAGTACAGTAAAAGAGTTGGGGAAACCCAATGTGAGGATCTGCTAAGTCTTGTAATGCAGACTAGAATCATGGATTGTGAAGCAGAAAGGTTACTTGTCAGGCAGCCATGACAACCCATCAAAGGAGGGTTATCAGAAATTGTATAAAACTTTCTCAGTGTTTCTGTAATGGTTCAAAAATCACTACTCTCACTTGGTCTATAAGATAGGTATCTAGAGGGAAGGAATATGGGTGAAATTCTACAACTTAGAATAGCTGATGGGGGTGTTTACATCCATTTACTTTTAGTCAACTACTACTAGTTACATGGGACCAGATGAGCAGATCCAGTGACATTATCTTGTTTAAATCTTTATTTATCAAGTAAAACCACCCTGGTTTTAAGGAAATCCTAACCAGACTATTAAGAGACAAATATCCCCCCTTCTAGAAACAGTCCAATCTTTCACATTAGCCTCTCTCCATCACTTATTTTGGGGAATGCATGTCATGAACAGTGCCAGCAAAAGGGGCTCCAAGAGAATCCCTTAGTCGTGATGTCTAGCCAGGCCTCCTCTGGGTCCCTATGCTTCACAAACAGTGTGTGTGTGTGTGTGGGGGGTCATATGCTGGCTTCAGTTTGTTGACTCAAGCTGACACATTTATCAGGAGGCAAGAGGTAACTTTTGGGTCAAAATTTAGCTAATTGAAGAAAATAGTGGAGCTGACCCAATTTCTAATGAGTAATTGATTACGTTATGAAGGTTAAACAAAAATTTATAAGTTTGACAAGAAATAGGCTAAATGCAATATAACATTAAAACATAAACCTACAAAATTTTGTCAGAGCAATGTCATAGATATCGTCTGTTGAAATGTTTAGTGATGACAATATGAAGCTAAAACATTTACATGTCTCAAAAATTTATTTCTATTTTTTAGTTTCTGCTTTATAAGGCACATAAAGTATCCTTCATTATCTAAAATATTTCCCCATTTTGAGTCCAGAAAGCAAGGAATCATAGAATACAAAAAAAAAAAGTAAAAAAGGATAGATCTTACACAATGGGGTAAATATGCTAAAAACAAAACAAACTTAATTAGATATTAAAAATATCTATGGCTAGGCACAATAGCATATGCCTATAATCCCAGAGCTTGGGAGGCTGAGGCAGATAGATGCAGGTGAGAGGGAAGGAAGGGAATAGGGAATGAACAGGGCAAAGATAATGGCAAAAGGATCAAATATTATTTACAAAAAAGATACCTGGTTACTTTACAAATTTTAACTTACTAAGTCAGATATAATTTTATGTTTCCAACAAGCTCTACACTTACAGTGGTACTATATTGTTGGTACAAAAAAAATGCAGTGTTTTAAGTGAATAAAACACTAGTCTCTAAAAAGCAGGCAAGTACACAAGAGCGCATGTGAGGTGACATCTAAGACAAAACGTAGAAAGCATTCTCACTTGGTGGGCGTAAACTGGGTCCAGGTCCATAGTTTTCATCACTTGCTTCCTTTTCTTTTTTTTCCTGATCTCCAGCTGCCTGTAGACTGGGAAATTCCTGCTGAAACTGACTGTTCACTTGGATTCCTAAACATTTTTCAAAAACACATTAAGGTAACTTTTATAATGAAGATAATTCAAGCAACCCTCCAAAGATAGAGCTCTTGCTTCTGATGAATTAATTAATCCACATTTTAATGATTGTTTATATCTATAAAATTCATCAACTGTACCTAAACCTTTGAAAAGTTAATGAACAGCCATGAGGAGACAAAAACCTGAAAGAAACCTTCCAGATATGCTGCAGGAGTTTTTGTTTCTCTTTCATTATGACTCCTACTACTGAAGACCAACTTCTCTGCTAAAATCTTTTAACAACTAGTTTATATTGCATTATTGAAATATATTTTGACCAAGTTCCGAACAAGGCTAAGATGTTTTCATTTGATTTACTACTAAGTAGCTAAGGGCAACTCACTATACATTAAATATGTATCAATTTTTCTAGAAGTATTATAGCTACTGTGCTTTATGAACATTCTCTAATTTTCACTTCCCAGAAATCCTAACAGGATTTCTGTAAAAGACATTTGGGATAATTAGGGAAAGGAATACAGTATCAATATATAAGGTATTTGTATTCATTGAAATGTTAAGGTTACAAGCCTGTTGAGCTGTCTTAATTCATAGAAGTTCTTTAAAAGGCAGAGGATAACTCAGAGACTCTCCTTAGATTAGATTTGATAGAGTTCAAGGATATGACTGTATCCTTTGGCAATGCTTCCTACCTTTACTTCCTGCATGGCTGTTCAGTAACCACTAAACCTCACCAGATCCCCCAGCTTATGTCCACTTACCATCTCCTTGCCCACCTTGCTTGTTACTGGCCCATGATTTGGGAGCAGGTGCTACTTCTGGGGGAGCTGCAATCCCAGGTTTGGGCTGTGCTGGTGACACTTCTGGTGCTCTTTAAAAAAATATTAATCCATTATTTCAGATATTACATGTTAAAAAAATATTTAAATGCATGTAAATTAAGTCTGCTAAGTTTGACTACAAATTTATTAATACTTATAGATTACAGATATATCTCTTATAAGTGGTTTGCCTCTGTATCATTACCTATAAAGTTATGTCTGTTTTCTCCCATTCATCTCTACCTTTGAATAACAGAGATGATAGGTGCCTATTTTCCATTTTGTTTAAAAAACAAAAACCAAAACAACTTGATACTGAAAGTAACTACCAATAATGTTTTAAAGAAATACATATCAACAGAAATGTAAGTATATGCAGACATTCAGTTTACACTGGGATAATTAGGGGCAAAGGCTAGGCAAACTCCCAAATGTCAGATGATAGATTAATCACTGCATTGCAATTCAAACATGTAACAACAATCTGTCTAAGCCATTCTCATGATTAAAACATTATTAAAAACAGTCTGTAGTTTTATGCAATCCTTGCAATATGGCAATACTAAAGAATGCCAGTATTATTTTTTGTACACTCTGCCCTAGAGCACACATTCTACTATAAAATAATTCTCCAACAAATTGAAGTTTCTACAAAGTAGGTCAAATTAAGCAGAAACATGGAAATTTGTTAAGATCTGTGCAAACAAACAATGTAAATCCTACCAAATGACCAATAACTATTTAGTATTTAGCTCAGTTAATAATCTGGTACAAACCTTGACAAATAGAAGACAAAATAATTACTGAATGAATAAGGATTGAGGCAGACAGTGCTAATTCTTGTTTTCACTTACTTTATAAATAATACCCGAGCACCCATGATACACCAAGCAGTTTCAGTGCTAGAGTCAGAATTCTTAGAGATCTTGGAATTTAGGCAACAGAGCCAATTCCTTATCTATCTATCTATCTATCTATCTATCTATCTATCTATCTATCTATCTATCTATCTACCTACCTACCTACCTACCTACCTACCTACCTACCTTCCTTCCTTCCTTCCTTCCTTCCTTCCTTCCTTCCTTCCTTCCTTTCTTTCATATTATTTCTTTCTGACTCAATTCCTTACTGCCATTAGAAAGAGAATGCCTGATCTGAGCAGGGTGGGAGAGGAGGCAGTATGGTACAGGATATGCAATATAAGTAAACTTGTTATTAGCTACTCTGTCATCTGCTCTATGGATAATGCCACTGGACTCAAAGAGTGCAAAGACTATAAAAGTATGTATACACAGTTATTATATAATTACTTTAAATGTGTATATGCACTTTAAAAGATTGATAATATCTATCTATCTATCTATCTATCTATCTATCTATCTATCTATCTCTAAATCTTGGAATTTATCAAGGACTTATTAAAGTAGAACGCTGGGTTCCACCCTCAGATAAAAGTCTGCAGTAGATGTTGGTTGGCTTTTAGATTTGTTCTTAGGATGTTAAGTTAATTTTTCATCTTCTTGCTAAGTAATAGTGTTAAGAGAAGTCCAAGATTTTATTCTTAAGAGATAGCAGGCATCAGATGACCATAAAAGAATAAGGTGACTTGTGTTTTTCATCTGATGAAGAGCTCTCTGAATTATAAGTGTCATAGAGTGTTTTTATCTGCTGAAATCTCCGTGCACAGTGGTGGCAGTTTCCTACAATGAGAAGTATTTTATTCTTTTAACAGAGTTTGACTCACTTTTCTTCCTCATGTTGCTCTTGTTTCGATGCCCATCCTGTACCATCTTTAGGCACAATATTCACATTAGGATCATTGCCTTTGTTTTCTGCTTTGAGACTTGGGAGGTTAGCAGGTGGGGGCATCCGCCGTGAAATACCAACTTTTCCAAGACTTTGTAACCCATGTCGAGCTGCAACTAAAAGATCAGTAACATCAATTTCCTTAGAACATCTACTGTATTATCCACTTTATTTGTCAAATAATATAGATGAACAGAAATAATATAGATGAATAAGAGTCAACAATTTCTGACTAGTCCCTAATGTTAAAGTAGAGCTCTGTAACCTTAGGTTTATAAACGTGCAACACTAATTCAAGGTAAAGAGTAAACAATCCACTCAACATATTAAGCCATTTTGGGACCCCAGCAAAATTTGTCTCAAAAAACAAGACAAACCCACCCACCAAAACCCCCTAACTTCTAAATATGGAACGCTATATTCTATGGATCTGGGGGGCATGGGAAGGGGGAATGCTAGTTTTGAAATGTTTTCAGGCAATCTATTCTAAAAAATGTTAAGAGAAGAAAGTTCAAACTATACAACTTGGAAGGTGGAAGTGGGAAAATAGCTTTATGTTGGAGGCTGGTCCAATTCATAGTAAGTTCTAAGCCAGTTAGGGTTATACAGTGTGATGGTTTGTACATGCCTGGCCCATGGCACTATTAGGTGTGGCCTTGTTGGAGGAAGTGTGTCATTGTGGGTGTGGGCTTTAATATCCTTGTCCTAGTTGCCTGGAAGCCAGTCTTCTTCTGTCTGCCTTTGGAATAAGATATTCTGCACCACACCTGCCTGGATTCTGCCATGATCCCACCCTGATGATAATGGACTGAACTTCTGAATCTGTAAGCAAGCTCTAATCAAATGTTGTCTTTATAAGAGTTGCCTTGGTCATGGTGTCTGTTCACAGCAGTAAAACCCTAACTAATACACTGCAACAAGATCTTGTCTCATCACCTCCTAACCCCGAACAAACAAAGCCCACAATAAAAGAATGTTACTATGTTCGCAATACTGCAGCAAATGCTCTACTTTTCACTCTGTACTGGCTCAAGGGACCCAAGTTAAAAAGACAGGACTTTTTTTTCCTTGTAGCTAAACAATATGTGTATGCGCACGCGCGCACGCACACACACACACACACACACACACACACACACACACACACGGTTCTGTCTCTTAATATGCTTTCCTATAGACACAAGTGTGTGTGTATATATATACATATGTATGTATGTGTGTGTGTATGTGTACACACACACACGGTTCTGTGAGGGACTGTGAGGTTAAGAACACTAGTTGTTAAGTTCCAAATCACACCTATCTGTAACTTCAGCTCCAAGGGATATACCATAGCTCTGACCTCCACAGGCACCTGTATTCACTTCCTCATATCCACACAAAGACACACACACACCTACAACATCTACATACAATTAAAAAGTAAAAAATTTTCAAAGGCAAAATATTTAACTCTTATTTGAAAAGAATGTGAATACACACAAAAAGGCTAATATAAATGGGCTCACCCTAGCTTCTAATCATAAACATTAGATACAGTATCATCTACAGTAACGAATCCACAAACCACATAACTTGGGCTACTAGATCTACTCACCTGCAGTCTTCTGTGTTTCCAAGGACTTTCCTTTGTAAGTGTTAAACAAACTGAGTGTTGCATACTTCTTCCCATCCTTTGCTTTTGTGCTCTGGCCTGACTTCTCCGACATTTCGGTGGAAACTCATCTAGTCCAAAACCTCCTGTCACACCCCTTAAAAGTAGTCTTTGTGATGCATACAAGAAAAAAAAAAGAAAATTTTAGTCTTGTCTACTTCCAACAGTAACTGATCATCCAAAACTATGTACTACTTAACATTGCACCCCACTGTCTATTTCTCTTCTAAGCACATTTTCAACTTTACATACATAGAATACAGGAATACTTTTGGTTGCAAGCATTTTGGGCTCTACCTTCAGCTAACTGAGACAGATGCAGATACTTATAGCCAGCCGTTGAACTGAGGTTGGGGACCCTTTAATGGTGGAAAACCCTAAACTAATAGTAATAGTAAAACCCTAACTAATACATAGCAACAAGATCTTGTCTCATCACCTCCTAACCCCAAGCAAACAAAGCCCACAATAAAAGAATGTTACTGTGTTTGCAATACTGCAGCAAATGCTCTACTTTTCATTAGAAAATGAAATTTTATGAGCTCCTAAGCGTGAATAAAGGAATATTTATGAAGGGCCTCCCTATATAGTCCTAGTACTATGTAGACCAGGCTAACACTGAAATCACAGAGATCCTCCTGCCTGTGTAGGATAAAGGTATGTACCACCATGTCTGGTATTATACAAATATAATTTCTAAAAGCATAGAATTTGCAGCCATAAAAAAAGGTAAGTAAAAAAGGGCTATCTCATCATAAAAAATTAGTTTAGTTAAAATTAAAGTTGAATTTTGCCTACTTGCTTTCTAGTGTTTTGCTTCTAAAAGGCTTTCCACTCTCAATCATGTCAAAAAGTTTATTGAAACAACACACACTTGAAAGAATACCACTGACTTGTTCAGAAATGAAGTCAGCCACCAACAGAACCCAAATAACTCAAAAAACGTATCATCAAGATTTAAGTTTTTTGCCCAATGAATTATTTAACTTATTTACATCCCAAATGTTGCCTACCCCCAACCCCCGGGGCATCAAATCTCTACAGGATTAGGAATATCCTCTCCCACTGGAGCCAGACAAGGCAGTCAGTCCTCTGCTATATCGGACAAGCCTGTGTGCGCTTTGGTTGATGGCTCCCAGGGGTCGAGGTTAGTTGACACTGTTGGTCTTTCTATGGGGTTGCCATCCCCTTCAGTTCCTTCAATCCTTCCCCTAACTCTTCCGTAGGGGTCCCCAACCTCAGTTCAACGGCTGGCTGTAAGTATCTGCATCTGTCTCAGTTAGCTGCTGGTAGAGCCCAAAATTTAATTTTATTTTTGAATTATTATAATGAATCACAGAATCATGATGTGGTGATCTGAATAGGTATGGTCCCCATAGACTCATGTGTTTGAATGCTTGGCCCACAGAAAGTGGCTCTATTAGAAGATCTGGCCTCACTGGAGAAAGTGTGTCACTGTAGTGGAGGGCTTTGAGGTCTCCTATGCTCAAGCCAGGCCAGAGCGTCACAGTCTCCTGCTGCCTTTGGATCAAGATGTAGAACTCTGAACTCTAGCACCATGTCTTCAAGCTTCCTACAATAATGATAATAAACTAATAAACCTCTGAAATTATAAGCTAGACAGTTAAATGTTTTCCTTTTTAAGAGTTGTCATTGTCATGTGTCATCACAGCAAACCCTAAGATATATGGCTACCTAAATTTTTTTTTAAGAAACAAAGTAATAATCAACACAAATATCATAGAGACATGAAATACATCAAAACAAACATTAAAAGTAAATTAAATGAATGGGAGTGGAGGACCACACTTGTATCTCAGCACCTGAAAGCTAAAGTAGAATCAAGCTGATCCAGATCAGGCTATGCTACGTACCAGATCTTTTCTCAAAACTAAAAAACAAACCAAAAAGACACAATATCAATAAAGTCATGTATGCCTGTAACATTAACAGGTAGAGGTGGGAGGGGAGGGCAAAGGATAGATGGGATGTGCTGGCTGCTAACTTAGCTCCAAGTATGGAGTAGGATACACATAATGTCCTCCCCCAACTGATTTCTCTGTACATACATTATCCTCCTCCCACCTTCCTTCTCACTACCAGATAGTTTATGCAGCATTGTTAGGGTCAGGCCAAGTAAAAGTATTCCTTGAAAAACATCCCCTATATTCCAGAAGTGTAAGGTCAACAGTAAAATTCATGCCTATAGTAGGAAGGGAGTAGATAAAGTTGGAAGTAGACAGAAATCAGATTTTATAGAGCTTGCTAGATAGGTAAATGCTGCTTTTGTTTATTCTACATGCCAAGAGCCACTAGAAGAAAACTAGTTTAAAAATTAGTTTAAAAATCTGCTGTGACTACGTAGCTGCATTTGACATTAATATCTTAACAAACCAGTACAATGTAATTAGCTATCCCCAAAAACCTTCAAACAGTAAGTTCAAGAACTTGTTTTCAGCCTTTGACTTCTGATTTCAAAATTGTATTCACATAATTATGGGGACTGAAAGCACTACATTCTCTATCTGTAGCATTTGTAATTTTAAAACACCTCTTCAAGGAGACAGAAAGATTGTAATAGCCAGAGGACCAAGACTTTCCTGCAAGAAATGTCTGTTATATAGGACACGAAAGCTGCATCCAGGAAATCAAACAACATGGTCACCTATACAAGACCAAATCAATGAAAACACCAACTGGCATGCCAACATGAAGGAATACCGATAAATGAAGAGCTCCAGGCTATTAGCAGCTGTTAAGAGAGGGAGAAATCAGTCCCTTCCAGGGACAAAGACCCTGATAGGTTATCCAATCCGAAGGAGTCAATGCTAAAAACACATGTCCATGGAAGAAGCACTAAAGGGATTCACCAGGTTATATTTATAATTATTTATGTGTTAACAATAATAATTAAAGAACAAGAGGTTATGAATTTGTAAGGGAATGGAGGGACGTAAGAAGAGTTGGAGGAAGAGGAAATTATGTAAATATAGTACTCGCATATGAAATTCTCAAAAAAAAAATAATAAAAGCCTCTGGACTGGAGAGATGGCTCAGTGGTTAAGAGCACTGACTGCTCTTCTTGAGGACCTGGGTTCAATTCCTAGCACCCACATAGCATCTCACAACTGTCTCTAACTCCAGCTTCAGGGGATCCCACACCCTCACACACATACACACTGGCAAAACACCAATGCACATAAAATAAAAATAATTTTTTAAGAAGGCCTCTATAGTTGTATAATATTAACAATAACACATGATCATTCATACTAAAGTCCCTAAATATTTGAAGAATTCAATCTGTAAAAACATTTTTTAATTAACTGCCACCCACCCCAATCCTGCTTTTAGCATTAAAAAATAATCATTCTCTCTAAAATTAGAGGTTCTATGACTGAAGAAACCCAATAAAAATGGCATTTTCCACTGAAATTAGATATGGAGTATATGAATTTACTAGATTTTGTACAACTGTATATTGTTATCTAACATATTTTGGCCAAAAATAAACATAAACGAACACCCTAAAATTATATGGCAATAAATGGGGTATATGTGGGGAACCAACGTTTTTAAAGCAAGTAGCTCGTTTCCAAAAGATGTAAATGAAATTTGAGAAGCAGTTTATCAAAATATAAAGGCCCCCAAAATTCCTTCAAACTACAATCTTTGAGACAGTTTTTAATTGCTGATATACTAAAATATCATATACGTTTCTAGACAGAGCTTCAAATGCAAATGTTTTAACCCTACGGTCTTACAAATATTTACTCAGTGCTTACCATATACCACAAAGAAATCATGACCAGGATATATATTGTCCTCATGCACTAAGCAGAGATAAGAACTTAGAAATGTGAGATTACAAAGGTATAAAAAAGCAAATGCAAAGACAGAAAGATAACCAGTGAACATCTCTGTCTTCCCAGCATTACTTCAAGTGAAGACAGTGTTCAAGCTGCATTTTAAAAGTAGAATCTCTGGCTCTTACCAGCCACTACAACTGGGAGGTTGTCCCAGGCATGTTACAACAGCACTAACATGAAAGCAGAAAGGAATGAGAGGAAAGCAAAGGAGACTGGTGACTTCAGCAACCATCACCAAAACGTCTGTCAGTAACAATACTGAGTTATGTACAAAGAATCAAGCTTACTTACTAGTTGTTTTTGCTAATTTACTAAACCAAGTTCAAGAACTACACTCAGAAAATTATTAGCATAAGAGTGATTTTCAGAGACTACAGTGTTTAGACCTAAACATTAAAAAAGCAAACACATAAAAATTGTATCAGTGCGTGCAGAGGTAAATGTTTACACAGAAGACAAAAAAAAGTAAGGAAAAAAAAGTTACAGGCAGGACACCTGGATAAAGAAATATGGACATTCTCTACCATTTTTTAACTTTTTAGAAAAAGTAAAGTGTTGGTGGACATCATTTGGAGCTGTGGTGAGCAAGTGAGTTTCCCGGAAACAGTCCACTGTTCTGCACAACTGCGATGGATGTACCTTAGAGAGGCAAAGCACCCCCCAGGGCAGGTTGTCACCAAATCTCTTCTTGCTTCTGCTATGCCTTCTCATGTTTATCATTGCTATAATCATCCTGTATCTAGCATGGTATGAATGGGCACAGGGAGACCCCCCCATCCCAATGCCTGTAGTCTAGTGTGATTGTTTCATGAGAGATAGCCTATTATTCTATTGAACAAATTTTCTGATCAATATGAAAGTGAACTTTTATTGAATAATACTGTTTAAATGAATTGATTTTACAGACTTCCTTACTTGATTTAAATAGTTTTAGGAATTTAGTGTGGTTGATAAGAACGATTCAGGAGATCGTTTAAGTTGCTTTGCCAGTAAGATGTAACAAAGATAGACCTAAGAGTAGAACGTGCCCCCTCTTTTAGTAGTGAGGGCTATATAGGCTAGAAAAGGAGAACAGTGAACTTTCAAGCATTGCAAGCACATAGTGGTACTTGTAGAAAGGAACATAGGTTTGAGACAGGTTAATGATCAAAGAAAACATTAATTTGTTCAAGGTTGGGTCTGAGTTCCTTTATCTTGTGATCTAAGGGATATGGTCACAGGTTTTAGTGTACACCACGAGAAGATAGAATAGATGATAGTTTAGCTATGTTAGGTTTCAAAAATATGTAAAAAAAAAAAAGAGTGGTTTCTTGGTAAATAGAAACTATTGTCAGCTAACATAGAAAAAGTTAGCTACAATTGAGCTGACATGTTTAAAATTATTAATCAATGACAAAAGAATTAATGCTTTGGGTTAAGATGAATTTGTGGAAAGACAGAAAATGTTCATTTAGGTTTGGGTTTCAAAAGAATATATACTCAGTAATCACGTAATTTCCCTCAGTGTAATGATTTTAATCTGTTTTTGAAGAATACGTTTTTGAGGTCATTTTTTGGAGAATATGTAACATAAGGCAATCTTATGTAGAAAATTTTCATCTTAGGTGATAAAGGAGTAAGAGAAAAAAATAAAGTTATTGGAGCCTAGCCTTGCTTCATACACCAAGTGTATGTATGTTTGCCCCCTCTTCACTGGCTGCAGAGAATTAAGTTTTGCTCCCTCAGAGAAAAAGTCTGCTGAGTGATTAGTTGCTGACTCTACTCCTCCCTCTTTCCCCTCAGTACCTGAGGTGTTGAAGCTGGCCTTTGGAAAAGTTTATTCCTCTCTTAAAAAATTGTAAGGATTTTAAAAAGGTGACATGTTCTCCACAAAATAAGCTCTTCTCCCTCAATTTCTCTAAGAGAATTTTCTCTTGTCTCTAGTCTTAAAAAACACCACTAAACTTTGGTGTTTCTCACACTTAGAAACATTAGTGAACTATATTCTAATTTAGCAATATATTTTGGGATCCACCTTTCAAAAAGCTAGGGTTTTGGCAAGCAAAAGATAAAATTACTGGACAGTGTCTCAGAAGTACTTAAAAGTTTAAATCATTAAAATTTATAAATGAAGAAAATTATCAAAAAACAAAAACCCCATAAAGCTTGCAAACAGTGGCAACAATATTAATTCAGGTGTGTCTCAAAAGAAGTGTCCAAGATAATTTTATTATAACAATTTTCATTAAGGAGATAAACATTTTAAGTAACATGTTATTTAAAGAGATTCGAAATGGCTGATGTTTTCTTCCTCATAATGTATTACAATATAGAATACCAAATCATTATGAGCACTAAGTGATGCCTCCATTAAATAAATATACTCACCTGCATATTTTCAAGTATAACATAAAAAGTACCACAGATTATAAGAGGAATTTGTGTAACCTGAAATTATGAAATCCTAACCCAGAGGTGATGGAATTTAGAAACAACTAGTTGAGAGGTAATTAGGTCTAGATGATGACTATAAGATCAACATACTTAAAAGGGACAACAGAGCTCACTCTCTGTCCAGGAAGAACAATGGTAAGCACCCATGTGTAAGAAGGAAAGCAAGTACTAAGACAAACCATGCTAGCAACTTAAGACTTCCAGATTTAAACTTAATCATTGCTTTGAGAAATAAATTTCTGTTGTTTAAGCCACCTAGTTATATTGGGAGCAGGGAATGATTGGTGTACTAAGTCTAGAAAACAGTATTTTATTAATACAGATGTCAAATTTAATTATGACCAAGCATTCACCAGCCCAAGCCATCCTAGTTTCAAGGTATTCACGAAATATAAACCTTCTAAAAAGTTATTTAGTTCTTCCATCTTCCGTCTCCTTTTGAAGCATTAGTCTAGTACCAGGCTTAGCAATACCCCATAAATTCAAAAAAGTGGAAAATCACCTTTCTAAAATTTTTATGTTTATTTTATTTACATTTCAAGTGTTATCCCCTATCTCTGGTTTCCCCCTCTCCCTGCTGCTTTTATCGGCTATAGGATTGATAAAGATCTTTTCCCCAGTCTGTTGGTTGCCATTTTGTCCTACTGACAGTGTCCTTTGCCTTACAGCAGTTTTGTAATTTTATGAAGTTCCATTTGTTGATTCTTATCTTAGAGCAGAAGGCACTGGTATTCTTCTGTTCAGGAACTTTTCCCCTGTGCCCATGTGTTCGAGACTTTTCCCCACTTTCTCTTTTATTAGATTCAGTGTATCTGGCTTTATGTGGAGGTCCTTAATCCACTTGGATAGGGAGAAAAGAATGGATCATTTTGTATTCTTTTACATGTTGACCATCAGTTGAACCAGCACATTTGTTGAAAATGCTGTCTTTTTTCCACTGGATGGTTTTAGCTCCTTTGTCAAAGATCAAGTGACCATAGGTGTGTGGGTTCATTTCTGGGTCTTCAATTTTATTCCATTAATCTACCTGCCTGCCACTGTACCAACACAACCTCTCTGTAGTACAGCTTGAGTGAGGTCAGGGATGCTGATTCCCTCAGAAGATCTTTTATTGTTGAGAATAGTTTTTGATATCCTGGGTTTTTTATTATCCCAGATGAATTTGAGAATTGCTCTAATTCTATGAAGAATTAAGTTAGAATTTTGATGAGGATAGCATTGAATCTGTAGGTTGCTTTTGGCAAGATAACCATTTTTACTATATTAATCCTGCCAATCCACGAGCATGGGAGATCTTCCCATCTTCTGAGGTCTTCTTTGATTTCTTTCTTCAGAGACTTGAAGTTCTTATCATACAGATCTTTCACTTGTTTGGTTAGAGTCACACCAAAATATTTTATATTGTTTGTGGCTATTGTGAAGGGTATCCTTTCCCTAATTTCTTTCTCAGCCTGTTTATCCTTTGAGTAGAAGAAGGCCACTGATTTGAGTAAATTTTATATCCAGCTACTTTGCTAAAGTTATCAGCTGCAGGAGTTCTCTGGTGGAACTTTTGGGGTCACTTAAGAATACTATCATATCATCTGCAAATAGTGATATTTTGACTTCTTCCTTTCCAATTTGTATCACTTTGACCTCCTTTGGTTGTCTAATTGCTCTAGCTAGAACTTCAAGTACTATTTTGAACAGACAGGGAGAAGGCAGCCTTGTCTAGTTCCTGATTTTAGTGTGCTTTGCTTCAAGTTTCTCTCCATTTAATTTGATATTGGCTACTGGTTTGCTGCATATTGCCTTTCACTAACTATGTTTAGGTATAGGCCTTGAATTCCTGATCTTTCCAAGACTTTTAACATAAAGGGATGTTGAATTTTGTCATATGCTTTTTCAGCATATAATGAAATGATCATGGGGTTTTCTTTGAGTTTCTTTATGTAGTGGATTAGAATGATGGATTTCCGAATATTGAACCATCACCATCCCTGCATCCCTGGGATAAAATCTATGTGATTGTGGTTTGTGATGTGTTCTTGGACTCAGTTTGCAAGATTTTTATTGAGTATTTTTGCATCGCTTTTTATGAGGGAAATTGGTCTGAAGTTCTCTTTCTGTGTTGGGTCTTTGTGAGGTTTTAGTATCAGCAGAACTGTGGCTTCACAGAACAAATTGGGCAGTGTTCCTTCTGCTTCTATTTTGTGGAATAGTTTGAAAAGTATTGGTATTAGGTCTTCTTTGAAGGTCTCTGCACTAAACCCATCTGGTCCTAGGCTTTTTTTGGTTGGGAGACTTTTAATGACTGCTATTTCTTTAGGCATTATGGAACTGTTTAGATGGTTTATCTGATCCTTATTTAACTTTGGTACCTGGTATCTGTCTAAAAAATTATCCCTTTCATCCAAATTTTCCAGTTTTGTTGAGTATAGGCTTTTGTAGCAAGATCTGATGATTTTTTGAATTTCTTCAGTTTCTGTTGTTATTTCTCCCTTTTCATTTCTGATTTTGTTAATTTGGATACTGTCTCTGTGCCCTCTGGTTAGTCTGGCTAAGGGTTTATCTATCCTGTTGATTTTCTCAAAGAACCAGCTCCTGGTTTTGTTGACTCTTTGTATTGTTTTTTTTTTGTTGTTGTTTCTACTTGGTTGACTTTAGCTATGAGTTTGGTTATTTCCTGCCCTTTATTCCTCTTGGGTGTATTAGCTTCTTTTTGTTCTAGAGTTTTCAGGTGTGCTGTTAAAGTGCTAGTGGATGTTCTCTCCAGTTTCTTTTTGGAGGCACTCAGAGCTATGAGTTTTCTTCTTAGCACTCTTTTCATTGTGTCCCATAAGTTTTGGTATGTTGTGCCTTCATTTTCATTAAATTCTAAAAAGTCTTTAATTTCTGTCTTTATTTTTTCCTTGACCATTTGCTTGGAAAATTGTTTTCCAGCCCTTTACTCTGAGGTAGTGTTTGTCTTTGACACTGAGGTGTGTTTTCTGTATGCAGCAAAATGCTGGGTCCTGTTTATATACCCAGTCTGTTGGTCTATGTGTTTTTATCGGGAAATTGAGTCCATTGATGTTAAGAGATATTAAGGAATGGTGATTGTTTCTTCCTGTTATTTTTATGTTTGTGTGACTATCTTCTTTTGGGTTTGTTGAAAGATTACTTTCTCGCTTTTTCTAGGTTGTAGTTTCCCTCCTTGTGCTGGCATTTTCCATCTATTATCCTTTGTAGAGCTGGACTTGTGGAAAGTTATTGTGTAAATTTGGTTTTGTCATGGAATATCTTGGTTTCTCTATCTATGGTAATTGAGAGTTTTGCTGGGTATAGCAGTCTCTGGGCTTGTATTTGTGTTCTCTGAGGTTGAGATCTGCCCAGGATCTTCTGGCTTTCATCATCTCCGGTGAGAAGTCTGGTGTAATTTGATAGGTCTGCCTTTATATGTTTATATGCTTACTTGACCTTTTTCTCTTACTGCTTTTAATATTCTTTGTTTTGTGCATTTGGTGTTTTGGCTATTATGTGATGAGAGGAATTTCTTTTCTGGTCCAATCTATTTGGAGTTCTGTAGGCTTCTTGTATGTATGTTTAAGTTGGGAATCTTCACTCTCTTCTATAACTATTATCTTCTCATTGTGTCCTGGATTTCCTGGATGTTGTGGGTTAGGAGTATTTTGCATTTCCTTTGACTGTTGTGTCAATTTTTTTTATGGTATCTTCTGCACCTGAGATTCTCTCTTGTATCTCTTGTATTCTGTTGGAGATGGCTTGCGTCTATGATTCCTGATCTCTTTCCTAGGTTTTCTATCTCCAGGGTTGTCTCCCTTAGTGATTTCTTTATTGATTCTATTTCCATATTTAGATCCTGGATGGTTTTGTTCAATTCCTTACCTGTTTGGCTGTGTTTTCCTGTAATTCTTTAAGGGATTTTTGTGTTTCCTCTTTAAGGGCTTCTACCTGTTTACCTTTGTTCTCCTGTATTTCTTTAAAGGAGTTATTTATGTCCTTCTTAAAGTCCTCTATCACCATCATGAAATGTCATTTTAAATCAGAGTCTTGCTTCTCTGGTGTGTTGGGGTATCCTGGGCTCACTGTGGTGGGAGAACTATGTTCTGATGATGCCAAATAGCCTTGGTTTCTGTTGCTTATGTTCTTGCCCTTGCCTTTCACTATCGGATTATCTCTGATGTTAGCTGGTCCTCCTGTCTCTGACTGTGTCTTATCTCTACTGCAAGTCTCTGTGTCAGTACTCCTGGGAGACCAGTTCTCTCAGGAATTTGGGTATGAAGAGCTGTGGTACAGGGTCAGCTCTGGGGTGCAAACAGAAACCAGAAGGATCCTGTCCCCAGGGGTTCCTTGGTTCCTGTGTCCTGATGGCTCTGGGAGGGTCCCTCTTGGGCCAGGAATCTGAACAGAAGTGGTGGTCTTACCTGCACTCGAAGGTGTGTTGGCTCTCCTGGGAGATCAGCTTTCTCCCAGTGGTATTTGTGTAGGTAGCGCTGTGACACAGGATCAGTTCTGGGTACAGACAGAAACTGGAAGGTTCCTGTCCCAGGCCACTGCTCGGTTCCTGTGTTCTGAGGGTTCCGGGTGGGTCCCTCTAAAACAGCAGTGGTGGTTTTACCTGCACTTACAGGCTTGTCTGCACTCACTCTCCCAGCACTATTTCAGAAAATCACTTTTTAGATACAAATGAAATACAGAACCCACAAACCAATTTTTGACAGGAAATATTTCTTGAAAAGCCATAAACACCTTTAAAAAAAGGCCACAAAAAACATCAATACAGTATAACTATGTATCATTCACACTGTTTAGGTGTGGTAAGTAATCTAGTGATGACTTACCAGTATATGAGAGCTGTGCACTGGTTATATGTGGACATCATGCTAATTTATTTGAGGCTGGGACTAACTCAGTTTAGCTTTACATTATATGCAGGTGATATTTCTGACCTTCCAATCCACCTGTTTCTACTTCCCAAGTGTTGGGACTACAGGCACATAAGTACCAGTCATTTTATTATGTAAGAGGATTTGGACATTTATGAACTTTGCTTTGAGCAGGAGAGTTATCTGAATCTACTGAGTACTAGGGGATAACCAGTATGGCCTAAATAATCTTCTGTATCTTATTCTTTTCTGCCTCTTGTTTAAAAGCTGGGATAGAGCTGGAAAACAGACACAACAAATGAAATCATAACCATATCTGAAAGAGCAACAATATATTAATGGTTCCATACGATAAGATCTCAGCCTTTTAAAGTATTTAAGAATAACTATATAGACACAATTTAGAAACTCACAATTTCCTCCCATGTGGCAGCAGTCTATAATCCTAGCTACTCAGGTGGCTAAGGTAGGAGGATTGCTTATGGCCAAGAAAAGGGTAACTAAACTGGGTTTCACAGGTAGAGCCTCCAAAACTACCCTCTACAAACATGAATTTCTTTATAAACATATTGTTGCATTAATAAAATTCGAATGTATAGATCTGGAATTTTAACTATTCTACGGAACTTATCATACTAAATTTAAAGTTTGGCTAGTTCTACTGCAGGTCCGCCCTGGCCAGCTTACAACCTAGGCCGATCATAAACTTGTTAACTCCTCAACTGTCCATTAGAAGTTATTATAAAATAAAACTCATGCCATTCTCTAGTTTCAGAATTAACCAGACAACTCAAGAGCTGTGAAATGACTTTGCCAAAGCACAGAATTTGCTATTGTGTTTGTTTCTACGAGGGTGCATCTAGGAAACAAGCAAAATGAATTCTCCCTACGCCTATATGCTGGGCACCTGTTCCTTTTCCAATGATTTTCTTCGTTTTGTGTCTGTGGGGATGGGATGGGGGGGATATTCAGGAGTGGCATATAACTCACATGAAAAGAACCTACCAGCTTCTTAGAAAAAAAGAGCTCTGAAAAGAAATGATGGAAGGGGGAAGAAGTTCTAATGTTATTACAGTTTGCAATTCGGGATGCACTGTAGGTGGAGGTGAGGTGGAGTAGCTCAAATCCCAGTGCTGAGGAGACAGACAGGAGGATCCCTGGGATTTTCTGGCTAGTCAAACAGTGAGCTGATAAGATCAGTGAGAGATGATCTCAATAAGGGAGGGCCAAAATGTTGAAAGCTATGAGAAAAAAGAATTCTTTCCCAATGCTCATCCTCCTCCTCCTTCCACATAACCGAAGGGTTACAGTAAGGGCTGGAATTTTAAGCATAGCATCCTTCCCCTAAATTAGTAACTCTTCCAATATCATTGAAATACTGGTCTTCAAACAGTAGAGAGTGCATCCCGCCCTTACACTTTCTAATTTTCATTCTTTCCAAGTTCAAATTTGCCATACATATCATATGACACTTTCCTTTTTCATCTTTGAAGTGTCAGACTACTTACTCCTCCTGCTTGTTGGAAGATGTTTTGTCTTTATACAACCTAACCTTAATTGTAGTAGGTAATACACAAATCCTAGTATTAGACTCACAAAACTATGCAACAAAAGCACAACTTCATTTAATAAAAACTACAGCAATAGAAGCAAACGTCACACTTCTGACCAGAAATGGTCATATTTCATATTTTTAAGAGAAAGTAACTTATTAAATCCCAGGCTGATCTGAAACCACCATTTCCCTGACTCACTCACTCTCCCAGGCATGAAGAACCTTTCAGCTTTCTTTTCCCACTTTTAAACTAAAATTTGTATGATCCCTTTTCCTAACTTTCAACAGTCATTCTAGACCTCCCATATTATGTTTCTTCGATTTGATCTAAAAAATTTAAATTCTCAAAGCAGATTCTTGAATTACACACTACCATACATCAGCCATATTTTGAAAAACCAAAACTTTAATTCAGACACAATGTTTGAAGATAAAATTGTATTAAATAAGGACTCTTTCTGCTTTGTTCTTCAGACAAGGTTTCTACATGTTGCCCTGGCTGTCCTGGGAACTCACTAAGAAAGACCAAGCTGGCTTCGAATTCATAGAAATTCGCCTACCTCTGCCTTATGAGTGCTGAGATTAGATGTGCTGTGACTGCCTGGCTAAATAATAACTCTTAAAATGCTCTTACCTCTTTGATAACATGATATTTAATACACCATTTTTCATTTATACCAAACATACTTAGTTATAATACCCATGGGGGGGGGGTTGTTCTGGTTTTTTAGAGACAAAGTTTCTCTGTGACCTGGTTGTCCTCAAACAGAGATCTGCCTGCCTGGCCTTAATACATATCTTTAAAATGCATTAAAAATGGAACTGGAGTTAGAGATAGTTGTGAGTCACCATGTGGATGCTGGGAACCAAATCTGGTTCCTCTGTAAGAGCGCAAGTGTTCTTAGCCATCTCTCTAGCCTGTTCCTGATGTTCTAAAGGCCTCTATAAAGCCTTTGAATAAATAGGAAAGTGTATCTTTCTGGAAATAACTAGAGTTCTTAGTCAGAAGCTGATGTCTTTAAAAGAGCACATAACTCTGGAATATGGGCTTCACTTAAGTTCTTGTTATCTTTTTCATTCTAGTAACTTTGTGCAGTGTATTGACCATAGAACCAAACACCTGGTACTTATAAATTACCAGCTGGAAAGAGGAAGGAAGATGCATTACTATGTCTTTTCTTCAGACTCAAAATTTAGTGACTTGTTTGAGACAGGATCTCACAATATGTATGCCATGGCTGAACTGGAACTCTCTGTAGACCAGGTTGGCCTTAAACTCTCAGAGTACCATCTGCCTGTCTGCCAGAGCGATTTTTTTAACCCAATTTCCCATTTTTTTCTTTCCCATGATTGTACTTTAAATATGGCTAAAGCTAGACTCGGTAGTTCCTACCTTTGATCCCAGCAGACAAGAGGCATGCAGATCTCTGTGAGACTGAGGCCAGCCTGGTCAACACAGTGAGTTTCAGGACAGCCATGGCTACAGAGAGACCCTGCCTCAAAAATTCCAAAAATAAATAGGCAAATAAATAAAGGCAAAACTGACAACATGTGGTACCACAGAATATTAAGTTCAAAAGATATGGAGAACACATTTAATGGTCTCTTTGTAAAGTCAAGAGACCAGACCTGAACTCGACAGCTTATACAAACTGAAAAGAACCAAACCTAAGTTCAAATACTTACAGTTCAGAGTTCAAGTACTGGAACACCTGAACTCAAGGTTTCATTACTTTTTCTCACCACCCTGCCTTCATCACCTCACTTTCCGCCCACAGCACTTAACTTTTAAGTCTTTTGGGGTCACCAAGGATATGTCACCTCAATCAGAGGCTGTTTACCACAGATTTAAGAAATGTTTCTTACACTGAACTTTAATAATCCTACTACATTTATATTATGCCTTTCTGCCCTATTTCTGTAGTAGCTTTGCTAAATCACTCTCATGATTCTCTTGTAGACATCCTAGTATGGTTGTCAAGTTACTGTTAGGACTAGTTTGCTTCCTTTTCTGTAATGTTATCTTTTCTTGTTCCATGAATCTATTCCATTCTAGGCTTTTAATTACTTTTGGCCTTCATTATCCAGCACCCATTTTTTATAGTAGTTATGTTCCAACGGATGGAAAGACAGGCTGGTGGAATGCTAATTTGAAATGGCCCATAGATTAGAATTTAAGAGTTTATAAACGTTTATTTTAAAACATTCGGTTTTTTTAAAAAAAAAAAACCACAAAACAGCCTATCACTAAATAATCATGTATCAAATTCACTTAATTAAAAGCTAATTCACCTGTAATTCCGGTACTCTGAAGCCTGAGGTTTAGAAGGGTGACAAATCTGAAGCAACTCTAATACACAATGAGACACAGGTGGGGTCATGGTGCAGAAATAGGTAAATAAAATATTAACACGTGGGTTAAAGACAAAGCCAAAACTTACTAGCCAGGTAATCATAGCAATCAACTTATAAAAAAAAAAAGTTTTCTAGTCTTGTAATGGAAGAATCCTCTTCTAAAGTTTACTGTAGTGCCCCACCTCCCCAAACAGTCTTAGCCTAGGGCTGGGTAGAGTCCTTGACAAATATTAAAAAGTAAGAGGAATTAGGATATAGCTTAGAGGTAGAATAGTTGTCAAGCATGTACAAGACTATCCCCTGAACTTGGAACGACTGACCAACCCTAACTCTGGAACACACCTGTAACCCCAGTACTTGAAAAGCTGAGGCAGAAGAATGTGGATTAAAGGCCAGTTTAGCTACATAATGAGCCTCTGCCTCAAACACAACAATCAAAAATCTCAGCCAAGGATGACAGCTAACACCTATTAGCACCAGGGGGGGGCTGAGAGGTAGGAGTTTGAGGCCAAGCTTTGAGCTATGGAGTGAAACTTAGGGACACACACACAGAGTAAGAATATTAAAATTATTGATATTTGTGTGAATGTGCCTATATTCAGAGACCAGAATATGGCAGAACTCTTCTAAGATACTCCACCTTGTTTTTTGAGACAGTCTCTCGCAAAACTGGAAGCTTACTACTTTGGGTTACAGGCTCATGTAGCAATGCACGTTCTTGAGTGCTAGGGATTTGAACCCAGGTTCTCTTGCTTTCACAGCAAGCACTCTAACCCATCGAGTCACTTTTTCTGCTCCACCATTATTTTTTATCTTCCAGCCATCATGTCTTCCTTTACAGTAATTAACCAGACATAATACATTTTTCTGTGAGTGGATATTTTTTTCTATACTAAGTTTTCTCAAGTTTATCACATGCCTTTATTTTCATCCTCAGCTATTACTCCTAAGATTATAAGGGAACTTTCGTGGTGTGAAGGACAGTATTGGGGACTAAACCCAAGCCCTCATGGAAGTCATACAAAAAGCTCTCTCCAGTTCTATGGTAACCCTCACTAATGTACCTTATTAATGTAGCCCTGGGCAAACCTGGAACTCAAGAGAGCTTCTGCCTCGGAACTGCTGGGATTAAAGGCATGTATTAAAGGCGCCATACCCAGCTCTTGGTAATTTTAATCATTCATCTTTAAGACTAAGTATCTTGGTAATAAGAAAGCCACACTCCTCTGAAAACTGAGCCAGCTATGGAGCCACAAGCCTTTAATTTCAGCACTGAGGAGGCAGAGGTAGTAGGCCAATGTGAGTTCAAGGGTAGCCTAGTCTACACAATGACTTCTAAGCCAGTTAGCACCAGTCTCAAACAAAACCAGAAAAATGTGATGCAAATCAGCCTCAATGAGTATTGACTCACTTAACCTTATTTGTGGATGTATTATTTGGCATTTCTAACCACTCAATAATGTAAATAAACTATGACATCCACCATATAAGCTAAGTGATTGCTACCATGACCTGACTTCCTAGATAACAGTTTTTAAAAATACTAGTAATGATCTCTATATATGCTAGTTGTGCCTTCCTTTAACATTCAGCACCCAGCAGTGCTTCTTAGGTTGAATCCAATACACTGGCAGTAACAGTTTTAGAATCCTGGATGTTATATGCCAATTATGCCTGCCAATGAAACGAAAGTTGCTTGTTGAACTTCAGTAATACCCCTCATTTGATCGGCTTGCTAGCAAATAGACACAGGCTCCTAAATATGACTGTCCTGCTAAACTCTAGAATAAAATAAGTGGCACAAAGACAAGTTTATAGTTAGCTTTAGAAGGAAAACACAAGTGACTCTCTAAAGAATACTTAGATCCACAAAGATGCTCGGATTGATATATCAATGATATCACAGACCTAAAAATGCTATGACTCAGGAAACTAACATTAACTCAGACTTCTTAGCAACAATTAGCACATATTGACTGTGTCACTCCACTCTAAGGCAACAGACAAGTCTTGCTTTTCTGAAGTCAAAGTGTTTTGGTCAGAACTTGGGTATTAACTGCAGGGCTGCTTTCACTGTAGGATGTTTTCTGCCAGGCATGGTAGCGCTCACCTTTAATCTCAGCACCCAGGAGTCAGAGGCAGGAAGATCTCTTGAGTTTAAGGCCAGAGTCTGATCTACAGAGCTCCAGAACAGCTAGGGCTCTGTGAGAGAGCCTTTGTCTCAAAGCAAACACGTCCCCAAAACAAGAGAACTCAGTTTCCTTAACATGTATGCAATTGACTTCTTTTGCATTTTATCAATGATGAACTCTTACAGATACCAGTA
The DNA here is from genome assembly GCA_036184795.1 of Tokudaia tokunoshimensis. Classification (NCBI taxonomy): domain Eukaryota; kingdom Metazoa; phylum Chordata; class Mammalia; order Rodentia; family Muridae; genus Tokudaia; species Tokudaia tokunoshimensis. Next base: position 31,877,636 of record BTHU01000013.1, on the reverse strand, counting down.
TGGCATAAATTGCATAAAAAGATATCACCCAGCTAACTCATAACTGGAAGTAGGGGTTGGGGGGCAGTGCCCAGACTCAGGGAAACAGTATTACAGTCAAAGACATTGAAGAAATGCTGCACTTCATTCTGAACTAAAACTGATCCAGGGTTATTTACTATATAGAACACAAAGGAGACAATTTTATGAAATAAAGCTCAGTATGTAAATGTAAAGAGAAATGGAAGAGGAAAAAGAAAACTAAGCATCCAAAGACTTAGGCTATTCTGAGAACACAGTTTATACTGCTTGAAAATTAGTTTCTTCTAGTACTCTACTGCTCTCCTTTCATTTTTAGCTGTCCTTTTACTATGCACTAACTACAGTAACAAGACCATTACACAGTCTTAAATTCTACAGCAGGCCTGAGAGGCACTGATATTATCATCTTTAGTTTATAAATGAAGAGATGGTCGGTCTCACAATCATTTCTCAAACAAAACAAAACAACTAAACACTCACCAGGTCTCACTATGCAGCTTAGGCTGGCCTCAAGCTCATCACTGTCTTCCCCTACTCTTCCCATGTCATCAAACAGATATAACCCATGTTTATATCTGGTAACAATTTAACCTTCACATGTAACAATGTTCAAACACCCAAAGCAAGCTAAAGAAAAACTACCAGTGAAAACTATGCCTTATTTTAGCAACAATTATAAACGTACAAGACCAAATAAGCACTTCGATAGTTCAGAACATCCCCTCTGGTTTTAGAAAGTATGGCTTTGACTACAGCACCACCACAAATTTGTGACCTTGATCAAATTACTTCGATCTCTCAAATATCTTGTCCCCATCTGTAAACCAACTACAAGAGCACCTCAAAGACTAGAAGGAATCAAAAAGGATAATGTATATTAATGTCTTGAGATCACATAGTTAGAGGTTAAGTAATGAGAACAGCCGGCATTCTAAGTTCATCACACACACCTACAGACCACCCCCCACAACCCAAACAGCTTATTTTGACAAATTCATCCTAGAAAAATCAAATAATAACTACTTCACTATACGCAAACTCAAATCTATGCCTAATTTTTGGAGAATCAATGCATTTGGGGCAAACCAGAAGAGATGCTGCAGTGCATCTGTGACACACACCTAAAAATGGCTCCAGCCAAAGCAGCATCTTAATGACCAACATGGAAGCTTAAATCTACTTTTAAAAAATGCTGGAGGTCAGACGTGGTGGACGCATCATACCACGCTATCTATAACGTCTATTTGCAGAAATCGACTACTGAGCACTAAATTAAGCAAGCATCTTCCAATTCTTCTGGTGCATTCCCAAAGAGAAACCCTAACAGGAGGGCCGCCTACTGTACAATTCTAAGTATCCTGCTGGGGTATGAATTTATGAAGCGAAGCTGAAGACCAGCCAATGCGGAAATCCGGGTAGTTTTAAGAGTCAGGAATTACTAGGCAAGTTGGACCCCCCCACCACAAAGATCCCGAACAAACTTTAAACAAATATATATCTCTTTAAAGAGATCAGAGGGGTCCTTATATGCAAAACCAAACAAGAGTCCTCACTGACTCCCATGCTATTTCCTTCAGTCTTAAATAGGGTCTCTATCCTAGCAACCAGCGATACTAAACGCTCTCTGAAAACCAGGCAGCAGCCGAGCCGTATTCCCACAAATGCGGGACTGGAGCGGCCTAGCGGGAGGAAAAGACTACTCAGATCCTCCAAGAAGTTGTTCAGCTTGTCCCTAGCGGAAGTGGGGTTGGTCCTGGGTCCCGGTAGAGCCTCCACGACCAGCCTGAACTACACACTACTGGCTGCAAACGCCAGCATCACCACAGGAGCATCCACAGGCACCGAGAGTACTCGGAGCTGCCACGGGAACCATCCGCCACGCCGTGGAAAAACGGCGCGCGCGGGCCCAGCGCGGGTGGAGGCTCCCTCGGCCACCGCAGGGCCGCCCCGCCGCAGCACACGCCGCGCACATGGGCGGCGGGCCCGCGCCGGATCTCCGCGGACACCGCGATGCCTGGAATCCAGGCAGAGGCGCCGCGGGCCCAGCCCCTCCAGCGCCCCGCGCCCGCCCTCCTCCATCGGGCCTCCTCACAGCCCGGACGCCCTCGCTCTCCTTACCCGCCAGGGTGAGAACCAAGTCTGCGCGCTTCCAGGGGCTCGCCCGGTACGGATCAGGGCCAGGGGCGGGGAAAGAGCCTCGAGAGATCGTCCGCAGGACCGCTCGGTCCGGAAAGCCGGAGCTACGGCCGTCCAAACCGCCAAAGCACTTTCGCTACCTCCTGAGAGGGTGAGAACGAGCGAGAAAAAGAAGCAAGATGGCGGCTAGCCAGCCCCTACGTGCTACGTCATGACGTTGCGTACGTAAGGCAAATCTCCGCAAGGCCGCCCTCCGGGGTTGAGGCTGCTGGATCACGTGACAGCCTCCACGGCCTCTCGACTGCAGCGCTGGGTAATGCTACCTCCTGCTAGAAGGAGGGCGTTCCGTCAGTCAGAGCGATCTCAGGGAGACAAAGCTTTTCACCTGGGAAGATTCCAAAAAATCTTGAGTCGTGCAGAATTACGACTTGGTTTGTCTCCGTGCGTTGACACAACTGATGGAGGAGCATATCAATTTACAACCTGCGCTTAGGCAGAATGTTCTTAAGTAAGGGGCAAAGTGAGAGGACGTGGTGTGGCAATTTGAGAAGATTGAAGTTTCCTGGGGGGGGGGGGTGGAGAAGTAATCGTCGTGTTAGGGACAAAGGAACTGGAGTGCTTTGCTGCGACCACTTTTGGCATTTGTCATTTTGGTGTGAAATAAAGCACTGTTTATTTCTGACTTCTCTGGCAATGTTTAGCTCTTGGACCAACTACCTAACAGAGAAAACTAACAGTTAAGATTCACTCATGTAGGGCTGGAGAGATGGCTCAGTCTTCCAGAGGTCCTGAGTTCAAATCCCAGCAACCACATGGTGGCTCGCAACCATCTATAATGAGATCTGATACCCTCTTCTGGTGTGTCTGAAGACAGGTACAATGTACTTATAATAAATAAATAAATCTTAAAAAAAAAGATTCTGATTAAAGGTGTGTTTTCCAAGCTCAAATCTATAATTACAAGTGGATCTTCTAATAAATAAATCTTAAAAAAAAAGATTCTGATTAAAGGTGTGTTTTCCAAGCTCAAATCTATAGATTAGAAGTGGATCTTCCCACTTCAAATTAAGCAAACAAACAAATCCTCACAGGCAAGTCCTTCCATTTGTGGGTTTTAGTTAATTCCACATAGTAGTCAAGTTAATAACCCAGAATAGTCGTCACAAGCTATGACTCAGAGCCAGTGAAAAGAGAGGATTCCCCACCCCTACCCCTGCTCTCTCTTGAGATGTGGTCTCACCATGTAGTTCTGGCTGTCCTGGAACTCACTCCACCCATTTCCATTTCCCTCCTCTATTGCTGGAATTAAAGGCATGGAACACTACCCAGGGTTAACCAGAGATCTACCTATTTCTTCCTTCCAAATGCTGGGATCCAAGGCATGGGCACCGCTCCTGGGAAGACACAGCACTTTATATAAGAAACCAAAGGTGTCAGAAGATGCTTGGTGAACAGGTTCAGAACAACATGTGAGGATGTTTCTTAATTTATCTGGTTCCACAAGAGGATGGTTTTGTTTCAAAAGTTGAAATATATATTGAGTTTCTAGCTGCTGCAGTTTCCTACATTGATTGCCAATGTAGCAGGGACATCCTGCTGTGTTTTTGATTTAGGCTTCTTTTCTTCTTGACAGTGCTTGGATGGCCACCTGCCCTGAAGTGCCCCTGTGTGTTCCTTCCTCTGTTTCCATAGCTACCTCTTAGCAATGTTCTTTCAATAAAAATCAAATCACAGTGGAGTCAGGTCAGTTTGTGCTTTAAAGGTAAGTTTACTTATTTCTGTTGGTACTCATTGTATGCAATCTTAAAGTTTAACTCTCAGAAGGCAGTCTTATTTCCTTATTTCCCATTTCTTTTGGTGGTGGGAGGAGGGCGAATCCTACTAAAATCTTCACGTGTTAGTTTCATGTCCAAAGCCAAATACTACCTCTGGTGCTGGTGAGATGGCTCACTGCGTAAAGATGCTTGTCACCAAGCTTGATGGCCTGAGTTCAATCCCCAGGACTCGTGGTGGAGCACGAGTTCCCACAAGTTATCATCTCCTTTCCATGGGTCCAAATGGCAGGAACCTCTACATAATAAAGAAATGCAATGTAATAAAATTGTTTTTTAGCAAATGTTACTTTTTAAACACGTTTTGCACTGACCTCATGACTTAGTGGGTAAACTACTTGGTGTGCAAGGGTTAGGACTGGAATTTGAATCCCCACAGCCCATATGTGGTGGTTTGAATATGCTTGGCCCATGGGAAGTAGCATTATTAGGAAGTATGACTTGTTGGAGGAAATGGGTCACTACGTAGGCAGGCTTTGAGGTTCTGTGTTCAAGCTCTGCCTAGTACAGAAGAGAGAACCCTCATGGCTGAATGTGGAAGAGAGTGTCTCCTAATTGCCTTCAAATCAAGATGCAGAACTCTGAGCTCCTTCTCCAGCACCATACTTCCTGCTATGATGATAATGGATTAAACCTCTGAAACTGTAAGCCAGTCCCAAGTAAATGTTTACAAGACTTGCCTTGGTCATGGTGTCTCTTCACAGCAGTGAAAACCCTAAAAAAGACACCATATAACTGTCAAGTAGGCATGGCAGTCACCCGTAATTCCCAACACTCAGAAGATATCCACAGCCAAGCTGGCTGATTAGGTTAGCCATGTCTGTGTTTTCTGGTTCAATTGGAGAGCAATTAAGGACTCTGATGTCAATATCACACCTTCACATCCATGCCACACACTTGTGCACATGTCCATGCATGTAAACATACATGTACACATTCCACATACACATGTATATAGATGTATGCATACAACATATGTATTCATATATACACATAAAAATAAGTAAACAACTCTACTTTGTCTTAAGTTGTTTGTACAGCTCCAAACACCTCAACACTGTAGATAAATTTGACACAACAAAAATGTTTTCATGGAAAATTAAAAGAAAACTTGTGGCTTTCTAAACAATAATTTTAGGTTATCACTAGATTTGCAGCTGGTTGGTATGGAATCACTGGTATTTGCTAATGATTTTTTTAAAATAAAATATTTACTTATCCGGGTGTGGTGGCATAAACCTTTAACAGCCCTTGAGAGGCAGAGGCAGGTGAGGACTCTCTTTGAGTTTGAGCCCAGCTTGTCCTACAGATTGAGTTCCAGGACAGCCAGGATTCCATAGAGAGACCCTGTCTCAAAAACAAAAATAAATAAATTTTACTTACTTAATTAAAATGTTTACTTTATCTTTGTTTGATTCCAGAAGGCTGGACGCACCAAAAATGTATGAGACATTAGGTTACAAATAAAACAGTCGGTGAGGCTGAGAGTGGTAGTGCATCCCTTTACCCAAGTCCTCCGGAGGGAGGACCAGGTGGATCTCTGTGAGTTCAAAGCCAGCCTTAGCATAGGAAGTTCCAGCTAAGGTCATATAGTGAAACATCAACTCAAACAAACAAGCCAACAAACAAATAAATAATACAATGAGCAGGAAGCCCAGCGCATGGAAATTTGGAAAATGAGACAGGAAGGAGGACTGAAAGTCAAAGGCCAGCTTGGGCTCTATAGAAAGACGCAGCTTCAACAAACAAACAAAACCAGAATGTCTCATACTTAGTAAGACTGTGAGACATGATGGATTGGATATAATGAAAGCCATAATAATCAAGCACAATGTGAAAACGTAACCCTATTTTATTAATGACTACAGATGCTGCAAGTATGTAAACAAAGACAAGAACAATATTGTCATTGCTTCAAGGAACCATCTCTGGGGCTGGAGAGATGACTCACGGGTTCCTGTTTCACCTCCAGTTATGTTTCTAGTACCTGCATCAGACAGCTTATACACCTCGGTGTGAGCTTTTAGGGATCTTGTGAACCAAGAGTACCCAGAGCACATGTGGCACATTTGTGCATACATATACTTACACACACACACATGCTCACACACGCAATAAGATACAGTGCAAAAAGAAACTGCATTTTGCCAACTCATATATCTTATGTGAAATATTACAATACATATTTAACATATAAATGTTTACATTATATGTAAAGTAAGATAATTTTATTTTTCAATCTATTATTAGTTCGCTAAAAAGCTTTTTTTTGTAATTGAATAAAAGATACATTTTGGCTAAATTTTGTCATGTCATGAGCTAATAAATTTTGGAGTAATTGTGATTTACTCTCCACTCAAAGTATTCGTAACATCTAAGCTGAAAGAAGCTAAGTTCTTAGAACAGTGAGCCAAGTCAAGAGGGTGCAGGGTGGTTCGAGAGCAGAGACCATTATCTGGGATGTTTACTCACTCAGGGCTGGAGGAGTAAGGGAAGAGAGGAAGAAGAAAGAGGGAAGGTGGAGAAGACTTGGGTCACAGTTTTCTCTTAAGCATTCTTGAGTGAGTTCACCTGAGCCAGGAAGTGAGTCACAGCATAAGGCAGGGATCAGAGGGGGAAGATCACTAAGGAGTGAGTCAGGTGCAGCAAATGCAGAAAAGAAAATAGCTAAAAGGGAATGTAAGTGGTGGTAGTTGGAGATACCGGAAAAATGCTTTTTAACATATTTTTAGGCCGGAAGATAGAGATTTGAGATAATGCTGACAAATGTACTTACAATACTCAATTATTTCTGAAATTACAAGCCTGGCTGTTGCTTCTAGCATTTTTCAAAGTATAAGTACCCTTTATTTATTTCCTGCCCAGCCTATTGTACATGCAGTACACAAGTGAAGCTACCCAGTTTCACATCTTATTTTTTGCTCCATGGTAACCAGGCATTTTGAGCAACGTCTTGTGGAAGAGGGAATTTCCTGTGCCACAGTATGGAGCCCATGCTTAGCTTAGTCCTTGTTTATCAGTTTCTTTGTATTCACCATTCTTATTTCTGCTGGGGTTAATTAAATGGTTATTTCAGAAGTACTTCTTCGAGTTGATTAGAGTCCTCGTTGAGATAATTGCTTCAAATGGGAATTAGTTCAGTGCTCAGCACAGGGGCCACTGTTAACTTCATATGACACACAGTCTTGGAAGAAAGAAGAGAATATAGTATTAGGGACAAAGAACATTAAAGAGCTTTGCAAGTATCTAATACCCTGGGTAAATCACACTCAACAGTAACTGGTTGTTCCAGTAGTCAGTATTGCTGATACGAACCTTACAAAAAGTATTTGCTTATTGCACATGTGTACTGCATGCATACAGGTGCTCTTAGAACATCATGTGCCATTGCACAGATGGGAAAGTCAGGTGTCAGTTCTTTCTTTCCACTGTGGGTTCTGGGAACCACACGCAGGTTGCCAGGTTTACATGGCAAGTGCCTTTACCTACTGTGCTGTCATTTGGTCCCCATATGAAGCTTTTAATTTGGAAATCTCAATGGCAACTAATTAAATCATACTACACATTAGTTTACATTTAACCATGATACCTGCCCACCCCTAACCCATAATCTAACACTAATTGGTAACTGCTCAAAAAGGAAAAATTAGTTATCTCCAATGGAGTCTCACTGCATATACTTGACATACTTATGAGCAGGCCCCATGCCCTGTGGTAGATGGTCAACACAAAACGAACTCCATCCTTTAAACAGTGGAGGTTTTCGTCTCATAATGCTTTGTAGGGGCATTTTTTTTTAACTTTACAAGTCTTTTGCTTATATATTATGGTTTCCAGTTTTATGTTTTATGAGATTTCTGTGTACATGGGTGTGTGTCTCCTTGTGTCTGTATGTGTGCCTTTTTTTTTTCATTTGTTTGTCCTGTTCTGGTTTGTTTTTATTTTATTATTACTACTATGATTATCAGATTCTTATTTTCGGAGAGTAAGAAAGGATATGGGTTTGGGTGGATTGGATAGTAAGGAGGATCTGGGAGGAGTTGGGGGGAGGAGTCTGAGTTAGGCTTACTGTTGCTTTGATGAACCTCTGTGACCAAAGCAAATGGGAGAAGACTGGGTTTATTTGGCTCACACTTTGCCACACGTATTCGTCACTGAAGCAAGTCAAACAGGGCAGGAACCTGGAGGCAGGAGCTGATGCAGTGGTCACGGAGGGATGCTGCTTACTGGCTTGCTCCTCATGACCTGCTCAGCCTGTTTCCATATAGAACCCAGAACTACCAGCTCAGGGGTGGCTCCACCCACAATGGGCTGGGCCCTCCCCCATTAAGAAAATGCCTTACAGTTGGGTCTTCTGGGGGCATTTTCTCAATTGAGGTTCCCTCTAGCTTATGTCAAGTTGACATAAAACTGGCCAGGACAGGAGGACTAACCATAATCAGAATATATTGTATGGAAAAAACCCTATTTTAATAAAATAAAATACAATTAAATTCCTTTGTAGATTGAAATGTCTTCTTCCTAAAATTGAACTCTTGGTCTCCAGCTGGGCACACTATGTTTGGAAGGCAGGATGGAAAGTTTGAGTAGGTTACTGATGGCAGGTCCTGAACAGTAGGTTGTTCCTGGATCCTTACCTGTATACTTTTTGGTTCTTGTTCTGGCTACCATGTGAGCAATCTCCGCTCTATATTTCCATTATCATATAGAGCATCTTCACCAACACTTCCACGCCATGGTGGACTCAAGTGAGAACTTCTGGTTTCTTTGGAAAGTCAGTTGACATTTTCCTGAAGCAGACATAGGTGAAAGGATGTTTTGCTATAGCTGATGAGTGAAAGGACTCAGGACGAAGGAGTATAAATATGACCCCACACACAGTGGGGTCTTGAGCACTGGTTTGCTTTGCTCCACCTTGCTATTCTTTGCTAATGACTCACATGTATTGGTTCACTTTACTTGGAGATTGCCAAGCTCCACGAGTGGTGATGCCAGAGAGACACTTGCCAGAGGACTTCTCATGAGGTTCCTGTGGTTTCTTTCTACTTCCTGAGCCTTGGCCTGGTTGGAGAGCCTTGCATCTTCCTCAAGACCGAACTGCAGCTGCTGGGTCTTGTGTGGTGTCTGCTTGCCGAGAGGACTAGATTACAGCTGCTGATGTGTATTTGATGTTTGCTATGGGACTGAGCTGCTGATATCCTGACAACGAAGATTGGACTTGCCCCCCAAAGAACTATGTCTAAACAGGTCTACTTCCCCTGTGTCCTAATAACTTTTCTCTCCCACTACCTGAAGCGCCCCCGCTGCTACGGTACCAAGTATCAGGTGTAGGCCTCGGGGATTGACAGACGACGCAGACTCGGGTCATTCAGTAAGGAGCATGCTGAAGCTTTACTGAGGGACCAGCAATTTTTACTTGAGGCTGAGTGAAAAACAACAGGAAAAAACAATCACAGCCATAGGTCAGGCACCTGGGAAGTCCCTACCACACCGGGAGGGAAAACAGAAATCAAGCTGAGCTGCAGGGTGTTCGGCTCTCAGGAAACCGGTGCAAACAGCTCAGCTGGGGGCGTTGAGCTGAGCTCACGATGCCCAACAACTACCTCTGCTGGGTGGTGGGCTAGAGGAGAGGTTGACCCTTTTTAAAAATCGGCTGTGAAAAATGTGTACCTACAGTGGACCAAAAGCCCTGATACTGTGAACCAAAACCAATTCAGCCCACCCTTTAAGTGGTTTCTGCTAACTATCTTTGTCACAGCAGAGAAAAGTAACTAACACACTGTCATAGTTCAGTAGTTCTTAACAAACCCGTATACTACTTGGCTGATGCTTGCGAGTTTATAGCATACACAATTGTTATTGGCCCAAGAAAGGAGTGATCTGTGTGTAGATGAGAGAGCTGCCAGCCACGGGAATAGTAGGGTGTGCTGCAGACAGGTCTTCTGTTGAGAATGTTGTTAGCTATTGGGAATGCAGGCTGAGAACGGCCCTGGGCTATGAGCCCTGTTTAAAGGATGGCATCATTTAAAGGGAGTTGACTTTCCTGGGTTTATTTCCCGGAGGCATACACTGTTGGTTGGTGTGGCAGTGTAGAGGTCTGGCCATTTCACCTCATCACTCATCAGATATGCTGACAGCCGGCTTTCGTTCTAGAGTTCCACATGGGCTGCCGCTGGCTGTTGCTCAGCTTCTCAGCCTAAGTCTGCTTCTTTTTCTCTCCTTAAGCTGGTGTTCTCCAAGGTTCCATGTGCGTAGTTCTATTTCCTAGCAACTCAACCTGCAGTGGCACCATCTACATAATTTGTTCATACCAGAAATCTGGGAAAACCCCCAGACTCCATTCTCCCTCCATATGGAGTATCCTCCACACACAGCTAATAGTCAGGTCTTGGCTTTGTTCTTCCATTTGCAGTGACTGTAATCCAACTCACCATGGCCTGTCACCTAAAGCAACTAGGGTGGCTGTGGGCTTGGCTTTCCATCTTTACCTATATTTGAAAGAGCCTTTTCCTTGTAATTTGATTAAGTTTTGTGAATTTATTGAGATGCATTTAATGGTATACCATCTAAGTTTAAAGTGTACAAGTTGATAGATCTTGTCGTGTGTGTATGCTTGTGTAACTGGCACCACACTCAGGATGACAAATGTTTTTGTCAGTAGCATATTATTATTTTTGTAAATCCTTAAAGCCAGTTGAACATGTATATTCACAGACCTATTTGTGTGCATTGCACATATACACTAAGAGAGTGAAAATGGAAATTGTACCTGCTTTCTCGTTTGGAGAAAGTCTTAAAATTAGAGACTAAACAAGTTTCTTCCTTTCTTAAATTCCTTCGACTGCTTCAGTTACCTTTGAATGAAGAAAAGAAGTTTTCTCAGAGCTTAGTTTGGTCCCCTGCCCAACTTTACAATGTCCTCTGGCAAGGCTTTCTATTTAGCAACAGACTGGGACTTAGAACTAAATTATGCAAAACCAAAATCATTTAAGAAGTATCTTTCTTCCTGGGCCATAGACCCTTTGCCTCTATCTTTCCGGCTCTATTCCATCTCCTCAAATCCTGATTTTCCATGCTCCTAACTTTTCTTCAGGAATAATCTTTAATTTAATATTTTATATTTGTATTTATTTATTTAATTAGGTTGTTTCAGACAGATTCTTTGTGTACTTAAATATTTATCAGTTTATTGAATGCACCCTTATCAGGTTTGTGTACTGTATCTCTTAATCCTAACAAAAGCTATAATTGAGGTTATCACCCTCAATTTGCTATTAGTAAACAATTACTTCCCCCAAACCACATAAGTGGGAAGTAAACTTGCTGCTTTGAGGATTTGGCTATGAATTTTATAAAAGAAATAAGAGGAAAGGACATGAGTGATGCTGGGTTATAGTGGAGGAGAAAGTTTACTGTAGATAAAGGGAGACATAATCAGAAGCAGGGACGCCTGGGAGAGTCCAGAGTGGACATGACCCTGAGCCATGTGGGGAGACGAGGAAGGGGAAGGGTGCAGCAGACAAGAAGTCAAAAGGTAAAAGAGGGGTGGGTAAGCAAAATGGAGGGACTGTGTAGGAAAGAGCCTCTGGGGGAAGAGCAGCACAGCCCCTGGGCTGGAGAGTTTAGGGGTAGAGAGAAGGGTACCCCAGCCTTACTCTGTAACAGGTAGGGCATGAGGGATGCTGGGAGAACTTGGTGGCCAGGTCTGCTTTGTTATATTAAATAGGCACCTCAGCCATTTGTCCCAAGGTTTGAGACATACTTAACAGGTTACTTTTTGAATCCTTTCCCCTTGTCAAGTGGCTTCTTTTACAAAATCTTTACTCAGTTTTCCTTGAGTTCTCTGCTTGAATAGGCCCAATCTTGGGCTTTCCTCTCTGTCTTTGCAAAATAAATTCAAGTTACAATTCCATTAACCCAGCCTAGCCCCCACCCCTTAGTATCTGAGTCTTATCATCTTGGCCTGCCATCAGCTACATAGTAAACCTATCTAGATGGTAAGCTAGAAACCCCGTATCTGCAAGTTTTTTTTTTTTCTCAGCAACTTTCCCATTCATTCTCCTCTTGTTGTAGAATCTCTGCTTTCCTTCATTGGATTCAGTGGAGCCTTCTTTCTCCCCATGGCCCAAGACCTCATTGATGTGGTCCCTTAGTGTCATCATCATGACAGGTCTCAATTAAGTCTGTCTCACTGTCTTTAACAAGTGTCTGGATAATGTTCTCTTTAACAGACCAAGGTAAGGTCCTGTTTTCAGGTTCCTGTGTATTATCTTGCATTTTTCTTCATTTGGTTATTGATTTGCCTTCCCAATAAAACTGCAAGGTCTTAGTAATCCTACTGGTTCAGAATAAGACCACTATCACAATTTAAAACCAAATTTGAAGCAAGCTTTAGTTAAATACTGGTCAGGTGGATGTACTCAGATCAGGTCCGTACCAGGGCTCTCAGGAAAATGGCAGTTTGCAGGGACTCAAAAAGGCAAAATCCACAATTCTGTGAATTTCCCTTGAGGTCCAATGAGGGACAAGTGTACGTGCTGACATATTTTCCTACACATGTACCTCCCTCCCACATGTGATCAAGCACATCCAATGGAGTTCAGTCACATGAACTTGTTTAGGGAAGTGAAAACACGTGGCTTGTTATCTCCCATAAACAACAGCCTCCAGGATTTCCGGAAGCATCTGTCCTTGGGCAAAGAGCTTACAGGCCAGAATCATTTTTGTTTCATGGATCTCCTAGGCACAGTAATTAAAACATAACTTTGACACTCACAGTCTATGAAGACAGAGATCACAAGAGACTTGCATCTATCTCAGGACTGAGGACATAGCTCATGAATATCATATACTTCTTGAGTGGATATTGACTGGGAATATGCTATGTAGCATGTGTTCCTATAGCTTGAGTTTGAGGTAGACATAGGCTACATGAGACTGCGTCTAAAGAAAAATGATTTCGTTATTTTATTTTTCCTTCTCTCTTCTCTTTCTTCCTTCCTTTGACCTCATACATCCTACCACTGAGTTATATCCCAGCCCTTTGAATCACTCTGAGAGAGGATCTTGTTAAAGTTGCCCAAGCTAGCCTTACATTTAGAATTCTCCTGTATCACCCTTCTGGGTCTGTGGGATCACAGGTGTATATCACCACACTTGGCTTACATAATTTTTTTTATTAATGTGTATTAATTTACACTTTAACTGGGCTTTCTGTAGAATTTCAACACAACTGAGCGTTCCCAGCTCAGATCTGGTAATTAGTGTTTCCCTCCCCTCGTCAGTTTCTTGTTTGGCACCTTGTTCTCTTATGGCTCTTCATCAAATACACAGCAGGTTATTTTGAACTCTAATCATTGTGACTGTGTTGTGCAATACCCAGACCTGGTCCTTCTACTCAGTGTAATCATTATCTTACCTCCTTCCATTATTATTTCTTCTTCTTCTTCTTCTTCTTCTTCTTCTTCTTCTTCTTCTTCTTCTTCTTCTTCTTCTTCTTCTTCTTCTTCTTCTTCTTCTTCATATCTTGGGATCATAGGAGTGCAACCCCATGTCAGGCATATTCGTGTTACCAACTTTCAGTAATCAGTATCCTACATCTGGGGCAATAATTTTTTTTAGCTTGCACACACACAAGAGAGAACACGCAATATTTGCCTTTTCATGTCCAGTCTATTTGACTTAACATCTTAACATCAGTTCCAATCGTCTTGTGTCAGGTAACTGGGTTTCACCCTTCTTTATGGATGAATAACATTACATGTTTGTGAGTACGTGTGCATCATATTCTTTCTCTACTTGCCCCTTGATGGGCAGCAAGATTGGCTCCATGTCTTAGCAGTTGTGAACCTGCTTCAATATACATGGGATCTCTTTGATTTGATTTCATTTGCTTTTGATACGCACAGAGAAGTGGGGTCAATGAGTCATAGAGTAGATGTACTTTTCCTTACTTACACTTGTTTAAAAACCGAACAGGCACATTAAATTTTTAACAAGCTTAATTGAGTGTTCAGTGATTCATGAGCCAAGCAACACCTGACCACAGTGGTTCCTGGAGCCTCAGAGGAGGCACAACGGGAAATCCTTCATAAAGTTTGTTGGAACAAGTAAAAGAAAGACACTGCTTGATTGGTTAAAATGGAGGAGGTTAGTTGGCAGATGATGATGTGTAAGGTCTCCGGTTAGCACTTGGGAGTGATTCCTGATGGATGAAGTTTATGTTCCATTTACTCCTCCCGTTATCCACATTGTTCTTGATGTCCATTCCCTCCACAGGACTCAATGTGCTGTAGCCTACTTAGCCAGTGGCCTCTTATGTAATACTTATAGGATTATGCTGAATTATAGTAGGCATTTCTGTGGGGCCAGGGTTTATGACTGCAGTCTCCTTCCTTTATAAGCCAAGGAATACATGAAGCAAAACACTTTATAAGAAAAAAACCACCATTTCTGAGCAGGGAAATGTTGTTCAGGGGAACGTTGGAGTGAGGCTATATAGATGGAGTTGAGTGAACTTCCATCTGGGCCAGATCTTGGGTGTGGTCAGAGTTTATTGAGTTGTCAGTTTCTGGTTTCGACGAATTTATGTACTCATTCATCAAACATTTATATAGGATTATTGAAGTGGAAACTTTAAGGGTTCTTTGGAGAGTCACTTATGTTGAACGGTGTTTTGCTGGGCAAATGTGAAGGAGTGCTTTCCTGAAGTGGACACAGGTGAAGAAAGACTAAAGCAGATTCATGAAGGAATGTTTTGCTGAAGCAGACATAGGAGAAAGGATGTTCTGCTAAGGCAAACACATGAAAGGATACATGATAAAAGATCCTTTGCTAACAACCTTACATTGTGTAGTTAAACAGCATTTGGCGGGACTCCATAGAGAGAAACACATCAAAAAACTTCTGATGATGACAGACATGAATGTATTTGCTCATATCATCCTCCTGCAAAATGCTATCTAAAGGGAGGGTCAAGTGGTATTTTTATTCATGCTACTGTTGATGACAGTTAAACTGTACCAATAGAAAATATGTGGGCCCACAAATGTGTTTATATGTATGCTGATTTGCCATTGGAAGCATACATAATGGCATAAAGCCTGCTTAGGTCTAGTGAGGTTCTGGCAAGAAAGGATGAAATAGATGGTTTAGAGAGATGTGTCAAATAGGCTGTCTGGCTAGAAAATCAAGACCTCATTGACATAAAATTGTATTGATAAGTAATTCTCTATAAAGAAAATTCTTAGACTTCATCTTTCTTGTAAACAGTTCTCTGGCTTCCTTGAAAGAACAACTGTGGTGGAGAATACAAGATGACTCTACTCATAAAAACATAAGTGCAGCATGAATCCTGCCATAAACTGGGTCTGTCTCCTAGAGGCACAGGCATTAGTTAAATCTACCAGTAGGTGGTGGTTGGTATTGGTAGGTAGCAGAACCTTTAGGAGGTAGAACCTACTGGAAAGGGATTAGGTTACTGGGGACATGCTCTTAAAAGAAACCCTTAGATTATGGGGGTGGCTCTTTCTCCTCCTTCTCGTTCTTCTCTTCTTTTCTTCACTTCTTCCTTTTTCTTTCTAGTTACCAAGAGGTAAGCATCTTCTCTGAAGCGGGCTCTGTTCATAACATGCTGTCTTACCATCAAACCAAGAGTGGTTTGCCAACTGAACTCACTCAAACTGTGAGCCAAAATGAGCCTTTCTTTCCTTATGACTTATTTCTTTCAGATATTTTGTCACAGTGATGGTAAGTGGACTAATAAATTCTGAACACAAATGTACACATTTGTAACAGCAGGAAATGAACAAAACCAGATAAAAAAAATGTATAAGAATTGTTTCCTTCTTCAGTTCCTGAATGTGGAATAATGAATATTCATTGCATTTTGCATAACTGAAAACTTACTTTTAATGTTGAAAAATCTAGTTTCAACATTAAATCTAATCAACAAGTATATTTATTTTTTGTATGAATATGTGTATGTGTTACAAATGGGTACATGTGTGCATGTATGAATGTGCATGGGCACATGTGCATACAATTGTGTGCAGGGCTTTTTCTCCTACGTGCTCCGGCTGGTGAGGGGCAGGACTAACTCTCCTGTGCTCATGGCCCTGTGGACAGCATTCCTGACTCTCAGAGGTGGTGAGGGGTTGGGGCTTGTACCACCTTGTCACCTATGTCACCCCATGGCAGTTGAGTGGTAGGGTCAACTCTCCCACACTCATACTCTTGGAACTTGCTAACCTCCAACCCCTACCTGCCATCAGGGACAACTCCACTGTGTTGCCTGGGCAAGGCTCAGGACGGCTATCCACTCTCCCAAGTACTGCCAGTGGCAGATGGGGCTAGCTCTTCAGAGCGTTGCATTCAGTGAGGGGAGGGGCTGGTTTGAGGCAGGATTTTTATTTATTTTACTTCAACCTAGCTTACACTAATTCAACAAATATAGCAAGCCATCTTGTTTGAGAACTCCTTTCTCCACTTCATGAATGCTGGGATTAAAAGGGACCATGATACTCATCCAACATTTTTGTAGGCACTAAGGATTTTGACCTCTGGTCCTCATAGCTGCACAGCAAGTGCTTCATCCACTGAACCATCTCCCTCTCCTCTCTAATTAACAAATATTACTGTGCACCTATTAAGTATAGAAAGACCTTTATAATCATTCAAATGGAAATAAAAATGCCGATACTTTACTTTCTAAGTTCATCCAAAGGCAAATAGTTCTTTCCGTTTTCCATTAGTCTTTTGTTTTCATAAGGAGGGCAATATTTTTTTTCCAAGTTTTTTTTTTTTAATTTACATTCAAAATCATTTCCCCTTTCCCGTTTCCTCCCTCCCCGAAAGTCCCATAAGCCCCCTTCCCTCCCTCTTTTCCCCATTCAACCCCCTCTCGCTTCTCTGTCCTGGCATTCCCCGACATCCAGTCTTTCCAGGACCAGGGGTCTCTCCTTCCATAGGAGGGCAATATTATCTGTTGTTCTCTTTTATGTTTTGTGAGTTTTACATTTCTAGGTGTTGTGGGGTTTTTGTTTTGTTTTGTTTTGGACAGGATTTTATACAAACTCTATGGAAGATGCTTAAATCATAGTTGATGTGGGACAGATTTTCTTTTCAGGCATAATCTCATTTCACTAAGACTGGCCTCAAACTTGTTATGTACCAGAGGATAACATTGAATCTCTAATCCTCAATCCTGTACCTTGTAAGTGCTGGGATTAGAAGCATTCACCACCTCAGGTAGCTTTTAGGACAGACAGTTGACGTAGCAATTTCAATGAAGTAATCACTCCAGCAAGGGAGTGGATGTGTCTCTGACAACTCATTCAGCTTCAGATTTAGATTAACTTTTTATCTTTTTGGTTAAAAATTTCCATGATTGATGCAAAAACACTTTTCCCCAGGAAAAAAAAGATGATGAAATATATTGAGCCGATGCTGAGTTAAAATATCAGGAAGAGACAAATAACTAAAAATAACAGGACATGATTAATGGTTTTGATTCAGAACCTATTTTTATTCTCTGGACTTTGAGTACCCAGATTTATATTTGTAGAACAACAGAAGAAAAAGGGAGGTTGAAAATTTTAGTTTTGAAATTCTCTTCTTTTTGTCTTTTATGTTTTAGAATTCTTAGCTTTACTGAAAGATTATAATTTGGAAACTTGGTTCATTAATATATACATAATTTTATGTTTCTCTAGGTGTAGACATTGGCATATGTAAAAATTTGCCCTTAATTTTATGAAGTATGACAACGTTTATGTGGGAGTGTTGTTTAAAAACATCTTCATCTCTCAGAGATAATTATAGAAATGTTTGTAGGTAAAAATGTTAGTGTCTTGATTTTGCTATAGAAATATCCCATTTGGCCCAAATGATGGCTTAGCTGTCAAGTTCCTGCTTTTGCAGAAGACTCTTTTGGTTCCCAACAATGATCTGTTGGGCTTACATCTACCTATGACTCTAGCTTAGGGGATTTGATGTTCTCTTCTGTTTTTCCCCAGACATTCACATTCACATGAATATACTTTTTCTAGACACCCACATTCACATGAATATGCCTCTCCCAGATACCCACATTCATGTGCATATACCTCTCCCAGACACCCACATTTACAAGCATATACCTCTGCAGACACATTCATGTGAATATGCCTCCCCAACACACAAAAATACATAATTAAAGATAAAATAAATCTAAAACCTCAATTCCACTAAACAAATAAAAATAAAAAATTTAAGTAAGGAAACACATGAAATAAGATGGTAGGATGTTGATAATTATTCCAAGTGGGCCTATGAATGCTTGCAAGTTTATTATATTCCTTCATTTCATGAATTAAAGAAAAATTTCATAATATAATTTAAATGTTTTTCTTTGTGACTTCACAACTTACTTTTTTTTCCCACCTTCTTTTAGAAATTTTTCTTTTCATAACTTGGCCCACCATAACAACATATCACTGTCTGGATAGTCGTGGTGGTTTGAATAGGAATGGCTCACGTAGATTCATGGGTTTGAATGCTTGGCTCATAGGAAGTGGCACTAAAAGGAGGCAAGGCCTTGTTAGAGGAAGTGTGTCACTGTGGAGGCGGGATTGAGGGCGTACATGCTGAAGCTACACCCAGTGTGGCACAGTCTCCTTCTGCTGCCTGAGCATCGACATGTAGACCTCTCAGCTCCTTCTCCAGCACCATGTCTGCCTGCATGCGGCCATGTTTCCTGCCATGACAATGGACTAAACCTCTGAACTGTAAGCCAGCCCCAATTAAATATTTTTTGTAAGAGTTGCCATGATCATGGTGTCTCTTCGCAGCAATAAAACTGTAACAAAGACAGAAGTTTAAACAACAGACCAGTATTTCTTACAGTTTCAGAGGGTGGAAAATATGAGAGCAATACTAGGGGCTGCAGACATGGTTCAGTGGTTAAGAGCACTTGCTCATGGAGAGGACTTGGGATTGTTTGGTCTCCAGTACCCATACTCTGGCTCACTACCATCCATAAGGCTAGTTCCAGAGGAATCCAACAGGCATATATGTGGTACACATACATGTAAATCTTTCATATACATGAGGTAAACTTTAAAACAAAAGGCCAATTTTAGTTCCTGATGATAGCATTCCTCCAGGTGTCTGAAGTGGGTGAGGGCATGAGAGAGGATGGTTCTCCTCATGGGACCCTGTATACATACAAGTCTTGTACAGGCTCCCTAACTGCCTCTCTAAGACTCACCTCCGAGTTCTACCACACTGAGTTACTTACGGCTTTAATGAATAATATTTAACAGGCACAGACCTTCCCTGCATGGTGTCTTGTCCTAGACATGCACCTAACATATAAGTGAGATTATCCTCTCCATTCTTTGTTTACAGTGTAAATCCGTCACACATTTGCTAAATAATGTATGCTTGGCACTTCGTGCAATTGCTGCTGATGGAAGAAAATTTTAAAAAGCTCATGGTCTGGTGACCACCAGCAAGTCACATTTCTAAGATTTCTTTACTTTTATTTTTGTGGTGCTGGGCATAGAGCCCAAGCTTTATGTCTTAGGTAAGCTCCCTACCAGTAAGTTCCAGTCCTTACACCAACACACGTTTCCTATCTTCCATTTCCTTATTGGAAAATGAGAAAATTAGACTCTATGTCCTCAGAAACAATCCAGTCATACTCCTCAGAACTATAATGAACTTTCTGTTCAGATTGTATAAAATAATTAAACACTTTTGCTATCTCGGTGTGGATCACAGGGCTGTAATCTAATTAGGAGAATAAGGCAGAAAACTCAAACAATTGAGGTTAGCCTTGGATACATAAGCAGGACCTTTCTCAAAACACAATGCAAAAAGTAGAAGCTAAAACAACCAACCAATCAGTCAACAGCATATGTGCTTCAAGACAGTTGAGTTGATGTCTGATTTTTTTCATGTTTACCTTTTAAGGCAGTTCCTCAAATTTGGGGACCCCAACCATAAAATTATTTAATTGCCACCTCTTAACTGTAACTTTGCTGCTGTTATGAATTGTAATGTAGATATATGATACACAGGATATCTGATATACAAAGAATATATTTTAGTTTGGAGGCAACATGTTTTTCTGATAGCATGAACATTCAAGGGGTTAAACAAACTTCCAAATAATGTGCATGTTTAACCCCAGCACTTAAGAGGAAGAGGCAGACAGGTCTCTGAATTCTAAGTCAAACTCATCTACAGAGTTCCAGGCTACACTACCCAAACCCGAAACAATAACGCCACTCTCTAAATCACCAACTGTGTACATTTTATGAGAGAGACTGAAAAATTACTTCCAACTTCACCTGGTGATGGTATATAGGTATATGATTTCTTCATATAAAAAATTATAGGCTTTCTTTCCCGAGACAACAGTCTCATAGTTGTATTAACCAATACCTGGTAATGGTATATAGGAATATAATTTCTTCATATAAAGATACAGGCTTTCTTTCCTGAGGTAACACAGTCTCGAAGTTATATTAACCAAACACAGTAATTGCTGCTACTTTTGGCAGCTTGATGTGGTAATGAACAAAAGGCTAAGTTGCACTAGTACAATTAAGCAAATGCATATAGAATAAATACCATGAAATACAGCAGTTAGATTTATTATTCAGAATATTTAATTAAGCTGTAACTTGATGAATACTGAGCTATCCAAGACTAAGACTTCTTTTTTTTTATAAAAATTTATTTATTATATGTAAGTACACTGTAGCTGTCTTTAGACACTCCTGTTACTGATGGTTGTGAGCCACCATCTGGTTGCTGGGATTTGAACTCAGGACTTTCAGAAGAACAGTCAGTGCTCTTAATGGCTTAGCCATCTCTCCAGCCTGACTAAGACTTCTTTTTTTATATTTTTTGAAGATTTATTTGTTTATTTTATATATATGAGTACACTGTAACTGTCTTCAGACACACCAGAAGAGGGCATTACAGATAGTCGTGAGCCACCATGTGGTTGCTGGGAATTGAACTCAGGACCTCTGGAAGAGCAGTCAGTGCTCTTAATCGCTGAGCCATCTCTCCAGCCCCCCTTCCCCCGACTAAGACTTCTCAACATTGCTTACAATAGCTATTTTTTTCTGAAAATATAGTCAGCACTCAAAATTTATATTTTGAGTGATCAAAATATAAAATGAATGTATGAGTCACACTCTCCTAAATCAAGATATTTCTATATTATATATAGCAGCATTAAATTTTCCAAGAAGTCTTATTTTCAGGCATAAATACTTTATCATATGCATCTGGTTGAAGTCCTCAAGAGTACCCCTCTTCCCCAGCAGCATAACAAAACCAAAGAGTATCAAAATATTTTGGCGGTACCATGTTTTTCTGACAGCATGAACACTCAAGCAGTTGAACTTTTTCTTTTTCTTTCCTTGGGCAAGTTTTTCTAGGTAGCCCAGGCTGGCCTTCAATTCACAATCCTTTTGCGTCAGCTCCCTGAGTAATTGGAGCTACGGGCATGTAACACTGAGGTTTTAAATCAGTGATTCCCAGCCTTCCTAACACTGCGACCCTGCAGTACAGTTCCTCAAGTTGTGGGGACCCCAACCGTAAAATGATGTAATTACTACCTCTTAACTGTAACCTTGCTACTTTGATGAATTGTAATGTAAATATATGATACGCCGGATATCTGATATCCAATCCCAAAGGGGTCAAGACCCATAGGTGGGGAACCACTGTTTTAAATCATCATTCATGCATCTCTCTGCATTCTGTGTATTGCTCTCTTAATTTCTAAGTTCCCTTTCAATTTCCCCTTCTCCTTCCTATCTTGTTCTCTTCTCCTGCTCTGATGTGGTAATACCCTTGCAATATCATTGTTCTTAGTTTCTCATATCTTTTCTAGGGGAGTAGATCACATGCTCACTAAAAGTTTAAACATAAATTCAAATCATAAATTGAATAAGAAGTTTATAATAGAGAATGTTTACATATGTATCCATTAAGACTAGGCATTCATTATCTGTCCCTAGTTCTATAGGTTCATGGAGAGTTAACGACCGTAACTAAGTTATTGTTGAAGTTTTGTGTAGATAAACCCAGTTGATATTTTATCATCTGTCCTTGCACCTACAATAAATTGTTAGTTCCCTTTTTATGATCTTTGATTAATCGATTTACAACCTCTTGGAATGTGGTCTAAGTTATAAATGCCCTTTCTATCTCAGGAGCAATTCACTCATGACACTTGAAGACTGGTAGAGTTCTAACTGCAATTTTAATATCAGAACTTAATTGCAGTCCTATTATAAAAGGCTTAATAATCACTAGTATAATTTTTGTAATTCTTATAGAATCATCGCATATCAATAGATTTCCAAGAAGATGGAAGGAGAGACCCCGGTCCTGGAAAGACTGGATGTAGGGGAATGCCAGGACAGAGAAGCAAGAGGGGGTTGAATGGGGAAAAGAGAGAGGGAAGGGGCTTATGGGACTTTCGGGGAGGGAGGAAACGGGAAAGGGGAAATGATTTGGAATGTAAATAAAAAAACTTAGAAAATAAAAAAAAAGAATCATCATTAAGAATTAATAAATCAGCCAGGCGGTGGTGGCGCACGCCTTTAATCCTAGCACTTGGGAGGCAGAGGCAGGTGGATTTCTGAGTTCGAGGCCAGCCTGGTCTACAAAGTAAGTTCCAGGACAGCCAGGGCTACACAGAGAAACCCTGTCTCGAAAAACAAAAAAAAAACAAAAAAAAAAAAGCTTAAGAATTAATAAATCATCTATTTGTTTATTTAGGATCACTACAAGACAGTACATCTTCACTGCTCAGCAGAAATCTGCTCAAAGGGGTGAGCTAATACCTAGTGATTGTTATATATATTTAATAATAGCAGGAAGAACATATCAATAGCAGGAATATTTCCTCAAATGTAATCTCTTCTGTCTTGCCTAGAAGAGTGAATCCATCATGGCTTTACAGTCCATGGTAGAACCATCACAGGAAGATCACTTGCTAGTTTTTAACTTCTCCTCGATGGCTCCACAGTACCAACTGGCACCAAATTTGTAGAGATCCTCCTGCCTCAGTTTCTTCCTCATGAGTACTGGGATTTAAGGTGCCTGGCACCACTTCCAGACTTTATATATAGGATTGGAGTGCTGTAAATTTTGCAAATTTATTGAAAGTATAAAGTTTTTATTGACAAGTCTTACTGTGACCTAACTAGGAATTAAGCAGGTGTCTGAGCATATGCTATAATCTGCAGTGGATGCTGCAGGACACATAAGCTTCAGCAGCTATCTAACACTACCTGAGGCACTTATCCCATAAGTGGTCACTGCCACCAAAGTCCTGCATGTTCCTTTGTAGTGCCAGTTGCTGAGATAGTTACTATGTAGTTGACTTTGTTCTCCAGCTTCACCAAATGAGGCAAAATATCAAGGGATGTTAATTGTTTCTCTCGGAGCACAGATCCCATCAGGAAACACTGCTCTCTCCACCTAGTGTGCTCTTATTTTGTCCTGCAGGAATGTTAATGTATCTTTACTTTCTTTAAACCTAATTGTCCACTTGGCATTGCTTTGAAGTCTTGGCTATTAGGAAGTGTTATTATAAAGCAGTGTGATGCTTAAATCTTGACTGGATCAGGAGTCAACCAAGGCACACACCTGGGAGGTGGGGCATCTGGGACAGCATTTCCAGAATTAGCTGAAGGGAGAGGGCAGCACCTTTCTGAGGTGGCTCAGACATGAAGAGGGCTCAGGAAGTTTCAGTATTTAGTCTGAATACATGCAAAGGTGAACTCAATTTCTGGGACACAGGTTTTGCTGGTATTATAAAAAAAAACAGTGGAGTAAAAAGCAAACAGACTTGATTGAAAAGTAGTGATTGGGGACATGCCACCAAACAATTAAAACTTTCATGAGAAAAAAAGAAAAACAGCCCTCCTTTTCTGTTTAGTCACCTCTAGCAAGGCTGCCCCCATTCTTCTATTAACTACATTGAGAGGGATGTGTGTGCATATCTGTGTGACTGTGCACGTGAGTGCTGGTCCCTGCCAAGGCCATAGGGTCCCTTGGAGCTGGAGTTATCAGCAGTTTTGAGCTACTTGATGATGGTGCTGGGAATTGAACTCAGGTCCTCTGGAAAAGCCGCGTGTGTTCTTAACCACTAGGCAATCTCTTCTGCCCAGCTAGGATTACCTTTGATAGTTGGTTGGAAGTGGAAATTAAAAACAGACATTCACCAGATTTTTATAACAAAGTAAGTCTGGAAAGTGCTTCTGCCATCTACATCTGAGTGAGGTCAGGTGAGAATAACATTGGTCTTATCATAGAGACACCCAGAAGTCTAAGACTGTAGGCAGGGGAATCCCTAATGGCAGGAGAAAAGTTTGGTGCTTATGGACAGGTTAGATTAAATAAGAACCACTGTTCTCTTAATTCCCATGTGTTAGATCCACTCCTGCTTTTGTGAATAGCTGTGCAGACAGTGAGAGGATGAAATGTCGGTGTCAAAACAATCTAATTCTTTCCAGAGCATTGTAGGATGCTGCTGCCTGGCTTCGCTTTGGAGAAGCACAAGCTCAGCTCAGCACTTCTGTGCATCTGCGATGCTCCTATTGTAAACTTGGTCTATGTCAAAGTCGAAAGTGATTCCAGGGTTCAATGTAAAATGACTTGTAAAATTTCCAGGAGACATCAGATAACCTAAACTCACCTCTTGCAAAGGTCTTGGATGTGTTTCCAGGAAGTGCAGTGAGGCCTCCAAGGAACAACCTTGATGACATAAACAAACTGCAACTGTTACCTTTGAGGCAATTCATTAGTGAACGGCTTCTTCTCCAGAAGGTAATGGGGCTGAGAGCTGGGCAAGGCAGCTTTGTGGTGAACACTAATGCTCTTCTAGAGGAAGCAGAAAGAGAAAATTGTGTGGCTAGTCGGTGCTTAAAAAAAAATGTCTTTCTCAGCATCAGGAGCCAAGTTGGAACAACGTTACTCAGCAGATACTCTTGCTTCCTTCAGCCTCTGGAGGCCGAGACCACAGGTGTGCACAACCTTACCCAGCTGGCCTTTGAAAACCCTTATTATGTTCTAGACACAGTGTATAAAACAGAAACAAAATAAACCACAAGACTATTCCCAAGGTCTCTGATCTTTCTTTCTGGTGTGGGAAGCAGATCCTAAACAAGTGAACTCTCGTATGAAGATATTTTGAGATGGCAGTGTATAAAGTGCCAAGCAGAACTCAGGTTCTGCATCTGTGGTTTCAACCCTCAGGTAGTCAAAATATTGGAGGAAATATTGCATTTGTTTTGAACATGTACTAATATCATCTCTTTCCGTTAGTCCTTAAACTGTACAATATAACACCAACTTACATAGCATTTATATTGGGTTGAGTAGTAGACGATCGAATCAAAAGTTGATTGTGAACGTGTAGGAGAATTACACAGATTTTATGTGAATACCATGTCACTTTCTATGAGGGACCTGAGCATTCACAGATTTTGATATTCCCAAGGGTCTATGGACTCTGAGAGATGACTGTATTTACTATGATTATTTACATTCTTTACAGGACTCCTTTAGATGCTGAGGCAATAGCTTGTTTCTATTATGCTTTTATCTATGAAAATATACTTTATTAAAAAAACCTTCCTTATATTCAATTACTTTTCAAGATAAAGTTTACTTCTTTTCTAAAGACAAGGAGAATGTGAATGTTCATGAGGAAACTTAACTGTCAGTATCTGTAAAGAATATGGCATCAATGCCTAGTGCCATGACTTTCACACAAGAATCAGTTTTCCAGTTTGAGGGTCTAATAGTTTGGATATCTTGCATCCCTAAACAACTTCAAACTTCACCCACAATTTCTTTTTTTTTTCTATTTTTTTTTATTTACATTCCCAATGATTTCCCCTTTCCTGGTTCCTCCCTCCCCGAAAGTCCCATAAGCTCTCTTCCCTCCCCCTGTTCCCCATTCAACCCCCTCTCACTTCTCTGTCCTGGTATTCCCCTACATCCAGTCTTTCCAGGACCAGAGGTCTCTCCTTCCATCTTCTTGGAAATCTATTGATATGTGTAATGTGTCTTGGGTATTCCGAGATTCTGGGTTAATATCCCCTTATCAGTGACTGCATACCATGTGTGTTCTTTTGTGATTGGGTTACCTCACTAAGGATGATATTTTCCAGTTCTGACCATTTGCCTAGGAATTTCGTGAATTCATTGTTTTTAATTGCTGAGTAGTATTCCATTGTGTAAAATATACCACATCTTCTGAATCCATTCCTCCGTTGAGGGACATCTGGGTTCTTTCCAGCTTCTGGCTATTATAAATAAGGCTGCTATGAACATAGTGGAGCATGTGTCCTTATTGCATGCAGGGGAAGCCTCTGGGTATATGCCCAGGAGTGGTATAACAGGATCCTCCGGGAGTGTCATACCCAGTTTTCTGAGGAACTGCCAGATTACTTTCCAGAGTGGTTGTACCAGCTTGCAATCCCACCAGCAGTGGGGGAGTGTTCATCTTTCTCCACATCCTCAACAACAACTGCTGTCTCCTGTGTTTTTGATTTTAGCCATTCTGACTGGTGTGAGGTGGAATCTCAGGGTTGTTTTGATTTGCATTTCCCTAATGACTAAGGATGATGAACATTTCTTTAGGTGCTTCTCAGCCATCCGATATTCTTCAGGTGAGAACTCTTTGTTTAGCTCTGTACCCCATTTTTTAATAGGGTTATTTGGCTCTCTGGAGTCTAACTTCTTGAGTTCTTTGTATATATTGTATATTAGCCCTCTGTCGGATGTAGGGTTGGTAAAAATCTTTTCCCAATTTGTTGGTTGCCGCTTTGTCCTTTTGACAGTGTCCTTTGCCTTGCAGAAACTGTAATTTTATGAGGTTCCATTTGTCAATTCTTGATCTTAGAGCATAAGCTATTGGTGTTCTGTTCAGGAAATTTTCCCCTGTACCCATATGTTCAAGGTTCTTCCCTAGTTTCTTTTCTATTAGTTTCAGTGTGTGTCTGGTTTTATGTGAAGGTCCTTAATCCACTTGGAATTGAGCTTAGTGCAAGGAGATAAGAATAGATCAATTTGCATTCTTCTGCATGTTGACCTCCAGTTGAACCAGCACCATTTGTTGACAAGGCTATCTTTTTTCCACTGGATGGTTTTAGCTCCTTTGTCAAAGATCAAGTGACCATAGGAGTGTGGATTCATTTCTGGGTCTTCAATTCTGTTCCATTGATCTACATGCCTGTCACTGTACCAATACCATGCAGTTTTTAACACTATTGCTCTGTAGTACAGTTTGAGGTCCGAGATACTGATTCCCCCAGAAGTTCTTTTACTCTTGAGAATAGTTTTAGCTATCCTGGGTTTTCTGTTATTCCAGATGAATTTTTGAATTGCTCTTTCTAACTCTATGAAGAATTGAGTTGGGATTTTGATGGGGATTGCATTGAATCTGTATATTACTTTTGGCAAGATGATCATTTTTACTATATTAATCCTGCCAATTCATGAGCATGGAAGATTTTTCCATCTTCTGAGATCTTCTTCAATTTCTTTCTTCAGAGACTTGAAGTTCTTGTCATACAGATCTTTCACTTGTTTGGTTAGAGTCACACCAAGATACTTTATATGGTTTGTGGCTATCGTGAAGGGTATCCTTTCTCTTACTTCTTTCTCAGCCTGCTTATCCTTTGAGTATAGGAAGGCTACTGATTTGCTTGAGTTGATTTTATATCCGGCCACTTTGCTGAAGTTGTTTATCAGCTGTAGGAGTTCTCTGGTGGAGTTCTTTGGGTTGCTTAAGTATACTATCATATCGTCTGCAAATAAAGATAGTTTGACTTCTTCCTTTCCAATTTGTATCCCTTTGACCTCCTTTTGTTGTCTAATTGCTCTAGCTAGAACTTCAAGTACTATATTGAAAAGATATGGAGAGAGAGGGCAGCCTTGTCTAGTCCCTGATTTTAGTGGGATTGCTTCAAGTTTCTCTCCATTTAGATTGATGCTGGCTACCGGTTTGCTGTAAATTGCTTTTACTATGTTTAGATATGGGCCTTGAATTCCTGATCTTTCCAAGACTTTTAGCATGAAAGGATGCTGAATTTTGTCAAATGCTTTTTCAGCATCTAATGAAATGACCATGTGGTTTTTTTCTTTGAGATTGTTTATATAGTGGATTACATTGATGGACTTCCTTATATTGAACTATCCCTGCATCCCTGGGATGAAGCCTACTTGATCGTGGTGAATGATCATTTTGATGTGTTCTTGGATTCGGTTGGCAAGAATTTTATTGAGTATTTTTTGCATCGATATTCATAAGAGTGATTGGCCTGAGATTCTCTTTCTTTGTCGGATCTTTGTGTGATTTTGATATTAGCATAATTGTGGCTTCATAGAACGAGTTAGGTAGTGTTCCTTCTGTTTCTCTTTTGTGGAATAGTTTGAAGAGTATTGGTGTTAGGTCTTCTTTGAAGGTCTGATAGAATCCTGCACTAAAACCATCTGGATCTGTGCTTTTTTTCTTTGGAAGACTTCCAATGATGGCTTCTATTTCCTCAGGGGTTATAGGATGGTTTAGGTGGTCTATTTGATCCTGATTTAATTTTGGTATTTGGTATCTGTCTAGGAAATTGTCCATTTCCTCCAGATTTTCTAGTTGTGTTGAATACAGGCTTTTGTAGTAGGATCTGATGATTTTTTGAATTTCCTCAGTTTCTGTTGTTATCTCTCCCTTTTCGTTTCTGATTTTGTTAATTTGGATACTGTCTCTGTGCCCTCTGGCTAGTCTGGCTAAGGGCTTATCTATCTTGTTGATTTTCTCAAAGAACCAACTCCTAGTTTTGTTGATTCTTTGTATGGTTTTATTTGTTTCTACTTCATTGATTTCAGCCCTGAGTTTGATGATTTCCTGCCTTCTACTCCTCTTTGGTGTATTTGCTTCTTTTTGTTCCAGGGCTATCAGGTGTGCCGTTAAGCTGCTAGTGTATGCTCTCTCCGGTTTCTTTTTGGAGGCACTCAGGGCTATGATTTTTCCTCTTAGCACCGCTTTCATTGTGTCCCATAAATTAGGGTATGTTGTGCCTTCATTTTCTTTAAATTTTAAAAAGTCTTTGATTTCTTTCTTTATTTCTTCTTTGACCAAAGTATCATTGAGTAGAGCATTGTTCAGCTTCCATGTGTATGTGGGCTTTCTGTTGTTTTTGTTGCCATTGAAGACCACCCTTATTCCATAGTGATCTGATAGGGGGTATGGGATTAGTTCGATCTTCTTATATCTGTTGAGGTCTGTTTTGTGACCAATTATATGGTTGATTTTGGAGAAGGTACCATAAGATGCTTAGAAGAAGGTATATTATTTTGCTTTAGGATGAAATGTTCTATATATATCTGTTAGTTCCATTTGGTCCAAGGCTTCAATTAGTTTCACTGTGTCCCTGTTTAGTTTCTGCTTTCCTGAACGATCCATTTCAGAGAGTGGGGTGTATTATTGTGTGAGGTGGGATGTGTGCTTTGAGCTTTAGTAAAGTTTCTTTTATAAATGAGGGTGCCCTTGCATTTGGAGCCTAGATGTTCAGAATTGAGAGTTCTTCCTGGTGGATTTTTCCTTTTACCAGTATGTAGTGTCCTTCTGTGTCTTTTTTGATGACTTTAGGTTGAAAGTCGATTTTATCCACAATTTCTTAAATTGGTTTATCTACTTTCTCATTCTCTTCAATGTTTCATCCCGTATAAGGGAGTAGGGTGAGAGAGGAGGAGGATGTCATTATGTGTGTTCTTTGGGCTGTTTGTGCATAAAAATAGCATTCTGTGAGTGTAAGGATGGTGCTTGTGTCTAAACTGAAAGTAGAGCGTGATTGTGTGTGGAACTGTGTATGTGTATGTTAGTTTGTGTGTGTAAAAGAGTGTGAGTGTGGGTATTTGTGAATATGTGTGTATATGAATGTTGTGTGACTGAGTGTATGTGTGAGTATGTGTGTATTTGAGTGTGTACATGAGTGTAGTGTATATGTGAATATGTGTGTATGTGAGTGTGTATATATGTGTGTGTGTGTGTTTCTGAGTACATGTGTGGGAATGTGTGTATGTGAGTATGTACATGAGTGTAAGTGTGTATGTGAATATGTGTGTATGTGAGTGTGTATATATGTGTGTGTGAGTGTTTCTGAGTGCATGTGTGAGTGTGTTTCCCTATAGAAGTTCACACATAAGAGGAAAACCAGCAGAGCATCCCAACTGTTGTTCAGTGATGCATCTCTTTCCATTCCTGGAAGGAAATCCCAAGGTGGATATGAGAAAGACCATCCTTGTTAGCTTGAGGCAATCATCTTAGACACTCATTAAAAAAAAAAGTTATTGGGTTGGAGAAATGGATCAGCTCTTAAAGGCTCACAACCCAAACACCAAGAATGGGCTCTTAAACGGTTGCTCTCCCAAGATTTCTTTACTCAGGTTGGGTTTTATTGGTTTTTTTTTGTTGTTGTTTTTTCATTATAGAAAGCTGGGAGGAAAAGGTGCTTACAGCTAAGATAATTTAAATCATAAATGAAAAGTTTAAAATGTGGACAAGGAAAACCTTTTAAAGACGGGTTAAAATCTACCATTAGTTCAACAGTTAATATAAAATTAAACAATGTTCACTCCTAGTATTGCTTTAAAGTATACTCTTAAACCAAATAGTTGACACAATTGTCACTTTCCATTTATTGTAAGTATTGATGTGCCCTAATACAAACCAAAATTGATGTTTGCATTTTTAATTCATAACAATTTCTAGGGTAATGTTTTTATGCTTTTCTATTCTCTTAGTTTATTAACTGAATATACCATGCTTTTACATTGTTTGTTTTATAACTACATGAAACCGTTAATTAAATAATATATTCCTTGAGAGAAACAGTAATTATATTTATGTAAGAGGTAGTTTCCTCCAAGTCTTACATTAATGAAATTTGACATTCTAAGAAATAGACTTTTGTACCATCTCTAGAATATTTTGTAGGGCATTTTCTCCTGAAAAACTTGGAAGACCTTTTAGGAATAAGGATCTTTTATTTGTTTGTTTGGTTTTTCAGGACATTTTTTTTTTTTGAAACTTGCTCTGTAGACCAGGCTAGCTTCGAACTCACAGTGATCCACGTGCACTACCACCACCCTGCAAGGAGCTGGGATAATTTTAAACTGAGTTATCATTTCATTAACAGGAGTGTTAAAAGATATGCTTGGTGTGCTCGCGAAGGGTGATGAAGCTGACGTGGCGCATGCTTGCAAAAGCACTTGGGAAGCCTGAGGAAGGAGTATTGTTAAAGGCCAGCATGGGCTACACAATAGGACACTGTCTGAAAAAAAAATGATTATGATTATGGAAAACTCACACTGTTGATATTGTCAGTTGACACAGCCTGCATAACGTTTGTGAGTCTGAAATGTGAGGCGTGCAGACTTGGAATTTATCACCTTGGTGTTCTACTTACCTTCTTACTTCATCTCTCCCCTATTTGCTTTTTCTAAACCCCACAGAATTGAAGTCGTTTAGTTCTTTTTCTAACAAAGTCTTTTTAAAAAGTATGTGTTTCAGCAGGTATTCTCAGGTTTAGAAACACACTAGTGAACTAACTCTAGAAAATATCCGATGGCACGTCACTCACACTGGGACAAGCCACAGTTGCCTCTTTTGTTTCTGAGACAGGGTTTCTCTGTGTAGCCCTGGGTGTCCCTGACCCTGCTCTGTAGACTCGGCTGGCATCAAACTTACAGACATCTCCCCTCCCTCTGCCTCCAGGGTGCTGATATTAAAGGTGTGAGCCACCGCATCTGGTTCAGAAGTACAGTAGTGACAGGACCCATTTTTCTGAATTCTTAACAATCCTTGGTAGTGTGAAAGCTTTAAATGTTTGTGAGGTGGTATCTCATTGCTAAATTTTTTTCCAAGCTAGTCTGGAACCTATGATATAGCCAAGGATGTTTTGAATTCCTGGTCTTTCTGCTCCATTCCCCGACTTGCTGGGATTACAGGGATGTGCCACCACAGCCCAGTTCTCTGATTGCTATTTTAACTTGTATGTTTTTGGTTACCAGAGTGTCTAAAAATAAGTTTTCATAGATGATATATCAGATTCTTCTGCGGTTTTCCCAGTGTAATATTTTCATTGCCTTTTCTGTTTTATTTATTTATTTACAGAAAGTCTCTGTATTTTCTATATAACTGCAGAATTTTAGACATGGCAGCTTTTGTTTTCTTCAGAGCCAGGCTCTCATGTAACTCAGTCTGGCCTAGAACTTACTTTGTAGCCAAGGGTAACCTTGACTTCCTGGTCCTCCCTTCTCCCTTTCCAAAGTGCCTGGCAGGCTGCATGTATTCTTCTCAGCCGTTTCTTGTCAGCTGGCTTTGTGATATCCTCCTTTAAAAGACAATTTCTGTTTTTGCATTTTAAACCTATAGATTTCTGAGCCGACAGTGTGCTTTTTGGGCTGCCCTCCCTGGCCCCTTATCTCTGTCAAGTACACAATGGTACTCTCTCACTTGTCCCTTAGCCACAGAGGTTTCCCTCTCAGATTACAATTAACTTTATAACTTATAGGGCGTAGTAGGACTCCTGGTGTCCTGTGTTCCAGTTCTAACATCCCTTACTAAATATCTGCCCTTTGACTAGGCCAGAGCACCCCTATGATATGTGAAGACTGTGTGCTTGAGGCCTTGATGGGACCCCCCTTTGTTCTGCTGATCTGTTTGTGTCCTGCTAGCTTTCAGTTATTTCTTTGAAGTGGCTTTTTTCCACTTTCATGTCTACACATCTGCCCCCTACCCCAACAATAAGCTACTCAAAACCTTTACTATTCCTTGTATGCATTAGAAACAGTTTCTTACAGTTCCTCAAAATTCAGCTGGAATTTTGACTGAAAATACATTGTGAATTTGGTGAATACGTGTTAGTTTTAGAAACAAAGATTTCTACTCGTAAGCTATTTTACATAAATGGGGCATATCTTTTCTGGTCTTCTTCTTTACATCTTTAATGGGACTTGAAAGACTGTATTTAGGACCTTTGAGTATGGGACGAATTAGGGATGCATTTAAAAATATATTTATAGAAGTGAAGATATGGCATGTATCTGCATGTCCAACAACAGAAGACTAGCTCGATGAAGGAACTGAATGTTGGTACATGTGCCAGTAGAAAGCCATCGTCACTACAGTCATATTTTCAGACACAGGAGAAATGGTACTGCTGTACTGTGACATCACTAGTGGGTGAAGCCACAGGGACTTAAGTAGCCTTTATCATAGCTTTGAGGTGTGCCCAGAGTTTTCTGAAGTGAACATACTCTATTTTCATAACTGCCTTTTTTTTTGTCTTTAAAGGAAATCAGTTTTGTCCTTGTCACCATCTGACTCTGTATAGGAACATTGAGAGATTGGCAGGATTAATATAGTAAAAATGAGCATCTTACCAAAAGTAATACACAGATTCAATGCAATCCCCATCAAAATCCCAACTCAATTCTTCATAGAGTTAGAAAGAGCAATTCAAAAATTCATCTGGAATAACAGAAAACCCAGAATAGCTAAAACTATTCTCAAGAGTAAAAGAACCTCTGGGGGAATCAGTATCCCGGACCTCAAGCTGTACTACAGAGCAATAGTGTTAAAAACTGCATGGTATTGGTACAGTAACAGACATGTAGATCAATGGAACAGAATTGAAGACCCAGAAATGAATCCACACTCCTATGGTCACTTGATCTTTGACAAAGGAGCTAAAACCATCCAGTGGAAAAAAGATAGCCTTTTCAACAGTGTCTGAATCATCTAATGAGCCCATCAAGCAGCAGCATAAGTCATATGCAAATTTCCTTCTGACTTGCAGCCTCCGCCATCTGTCAGGGTTCCTCGCAGTTATTTAGGCCGCCTGACTCAGCTAAGTGAGTGTAACGTCGCACATTTGCTTTCTCGTGTAACACATATTTAATCAGCGTTTCTGTGTGTCGAGTATTGTACCAAAGCTGCCAAAGATAGGAGGAAATAAAATTACCTTAGCCCCCAAAAGGCCTTAACAAGATACATAAAGGTTCAGAATTTGACTTTTAGGCCAACCTATTTTTAACTTTTTATATTTCTCTACCGCAGTCATCTCAGACTTGGTTTTCAGTTTTCTCTGGTTGTCTCTAACTTGGAATTTCTTCCCTTCCTTTGCCACCTATAAAATTTCGACTGATTCCTCCCGCTTTGCGAAGCTTTCTCTGATTCTCTCCCTCTAACACTTTAAATGTAGCTCAACTTGATACAATGTTAGTGCTGTGTCTTAGTTAGGGTTTGACTGCTGTGAACAGACACCATGACCAAGGCAAGTCTTATAAGGACAATGTTTAATTGGGGCTGGCTTACAGGTTCAGAGGTTCAGTTCTTATCATCAAGGTGGGAATGTGGCAATATCCAGGCAGGCATGGTGCAGGAGGAGATGAGGGTTCTACATCTTCATCTGAAGGCAGCTAGAAGAAGGCTGATTTCCAGGCAGCGAGAACTAGGGTGTTAAAGTCCACTCCCACAGTGACACACCTACTTTAACAAGGCCACACCTCCTATAGTGCCACTCCCTAGCCCAAGCATATACAAACCGTCACATGTTGCTTTTTTGTTTCTTTTGAAAAGGTCATTTCTTGCAAAAGCAAAGATGACATCTTGGTTGTTGCCTATACAATATACTGAATTCCTGGCCTCACTGGATAGGAAAAAAAAATGTAAACTCAAGCACTCATATTTAAAAAAATTACACGGTACTGTGCTTTTGCTATTGCACTGTTAGTCAGCAATGGAAAGACTAAGGGGAAATTATCACAGGACTGTTTTGACCAACCAGCCCAGAATAATGATGTGGAGATCTTTTATTAATGAAAACTTAGGCCTTAGCTTATGCTTGTTCCCAAGCCTGTGTAACTTAACCCGTTTATAGTGGTTCACATCTGCCACATGACCCATTTGTTTTCTCTAAGTCAGTCACCTGTTTCTTCCTCTGTGTCTGGCTGGCAAATGCCGCGCACCTGATTCTTTCCCAGAGTTCCTGTCTCTGCTCAGTTGTCTCAGCTATCTTCCCCTGCCTAGCTATTGGCTGTTCATCTCTTTATTAAACCAAAACAGAAGGTGCTTCAGGCAGGAGAAGCAGGGCAGAGACAAACCTTCACACAATTTACAAAAAGGATAACTCTAGCCGGTAAATTTCCTGCAAAGAAGCTCGGAGAAGGGCCAGGCTCTATTAGTGATAAATCACCCTGACTGTTTTTGCGTTTCTATCCAAAAGATTATCTGATTTCACTGGTAGACTGTAAATTAACAAAATGTGGTAACTTAGGGACCAGAAGGGTCTGAACCCGGAAAAAAGTGCACAAACAGGCAGGGGTGCTTCTGTGGACTTGGCACGGGCTCTGCCCACATGGAGAAAGCTGGCTATATTCTAACTCCCACAATGCCTTTCAGTCATCAAGCTTTGCTCCTCAGGGTAGGCTCCTCTGAGAATGTGCCTCTTCCATCTTGGCTTAGGTGGCCCTCACTCAGCAAAACAAGTCTATGAGCTCCTCTCCATTTCAGGTGCCAGTTGAAAGCCCCTCATTGTGCTGGGATCACCTGAGTGAGTTGCTGTAAATAGGGGTTCCCTGGGACTCCCCTCCCTCTATTTGTTCAATTTGCTAAGAGTGGTTCACAGAGTTCAGGGAACTACTTTATGCTTACTGTTTCTATAATGTTTGTAATAAGGTATATTACAAAACATAAAGATCAAGGTAGGGAGATGGATAAGCGTCAGGGAGAAGCCCAGGGCCCCAATGTCTTTCGAGGTATGCTACCTTCCTAGTACCTTCAAGTGTCTAGCAAGCAGAGGCTTATAAAGTCTCTGCCTGGCCCTTGACCTTTGGGCCCTTCCCTCACCCTTGGAGATTGCTGAGTGAAGTTGAACATTCTAATCCTCTAACCACTAACTCCATCCTTGTACCCAGGGCTCTGAAATTGTCCTATTCCCATAAACTCAGATCAGATAGACCAGAGGCTTAGTTAGGGGTTTTATTGCTGTGATACCATGACCCCAGTAAGTCTTATAAAGAAAACATTTAATTGGGGTTGGCTTACAGTTAAGAGGTTTAGACCATTATCATCATGGCGGGAAGCAGGAAGGCATGCAGGCAGACATGGTGTTGGAGAGGTAGTTGAGAGTTCTACACCTGGATCTGCAGGCAGTAGGAGAAACAGACAGACAGAGAGAGAGAGAGAGAGAGAGAGGCACAGAGAGACACAGAGACACAGAGAGTCAGAGAGATCCATCCCTAGTGATGTACTTCCTCCAACAAGGCCACACCACTCCCTATGAGTCTATGGGAGCCATTTTCATTCAAACCACCACACAGATTGTTATGAGGAATGAGATACCACCATCACTTAGAAAATTACAAGAGTTTTAGTAACTGTGTGCAGACCTCAAATATTATAATAAAAGATACCACTGCCTCTCAGGAAATTCCTAGGGATTTAGTTAAGAAGCTTGTGATGATTTGGTCATCTGTACCAGGGGCATCCACAACCAATGATGGATCAAAAACACTTTTTAGAAATGGAGCCTGTATTGTACATCATTATTTTTCACATCATTATCACATCATAGCTTTTTCACATCATTATTGCTGAACAGCACAGTGTAACAACAATTATATACTGTGTGCATCACATTAGGTATTGTAAGTCAATATAGAGATGATCTGGATCATATGGGAGAATGTACAGTATCTGTGTGCATGTATGTATGTATGTATGTATGTATGTATGTATGTATGTGCCATTTGTTTTTCTGAACTTTTATGTTCAGAATGAACATATCTGTTTGGGTATTTGTGCATATATGTGCATATGTATGCAGGTATATGTGGAGGCTAGAGGTCAACCTTGGGGATTGTTCCTCAGAAGTCGGTAGCCTCTTTTTGAGACAGGGTCTGTTTCTGGCCTAGAACTTGTCAATCAGGCTGCCTGGTTAATGAGCTCTAGGTACTCTCCTGTCTTATGTCTCCAGCACTGGGATTATAGGTGCACTGTACTGCATCAGGTAATTAAAAAGCAACAACACACACAAAAAATCAAACCAAACCAAACCAACCATGGGTTCTGGGCTGGGCATGGCGGTGCACAGCATTAATCACAGCACTCAGGCAACAGAGGCAGGTGAATCTCTCTGAGTTTGAGGCCATCCTGGTCTATATCACACATTTTCAAACAGCCAGGGATACATTGTGAGAGCCTGTCTCAAGAGGGTGGCAGATCCCGGGATAGAACTCATGCTTGCAAGGCAAATGGTTTACCAACTGACCTGCCTCCCAGCCCTGTGACCTTTTGTATAAGGGACAAGGGACCCCAGATTTTTGTATTAGAAGAGGTGGATTGTGGCCAATGTCCCATAGATAGAGCCTGAGATTTGTTGTACGTGGAAGAGGAAGCTAATGCAATGTTTTAAGTAGGGAAACGTGTTTTTGGTGGCTGAAGGGAGTACGGGTTAAGCAAGGACGCCTTAGCTCAAGTGGGAGCGGTGTGGAGAGCTTGAACT
Organism: Tokudaia tokunoshimensis; assembly: GCA_036184795.1. NCBI lineage: Eukaryota > Metazoa > Chordata > Mammalia > Rodentia > Muridae > Tokudaia > Tokudaia tokunoshimensis. Next base: position 31,840,057 of record BTHU01000013.1, on the reverse strand, counting down.
AGATGGGGGTGGGTGGATGCAGAAAGGACCAAGGATGTAGTTTGTTTTGTCTTGAGAAGCTCAACAAGTAAGATGACAGTAGCCCTGTGAGCTCCTGGGAGAACAGGGATGACCATGTCCTGTGTAGCTCCTTCTTTGGGTTGAACGCCTAGGAAATTTCTGATGGTCAGATTTTCCTTTTCTTTTTTGTTGATTATAGTTACATAATTTCTCCTATCGACTTTCTTCCTTCAACCTACCTCCCATCCATGTATCCCTCCCTCCCTTCCCTTGTTCCTTCGTTCCTTCCTTTTTCTTTCTTCCTTCCTCTTTCTTTCTTCACTCCCTCCCTCCTTTTTTCCTTCCTTCCTTCCTTCCTTCCTTCTACCTTTCTTATTCATGGCCTCTGTTTTTCATTAATTGTTGGTACATGCATATATGAACATGTATATACAAATATGCTTCTAAATATAACCTGCTCAGTCTGTATAATGTCACTCATATGTATGCTTTCAGGCTTTTGAAGGGACAGTTTCACTAGGAGCTCTGGACAAAGGCTTTCTGCTTTTTAGGCTCCTCCTGATGTTCTTCAGAGCAAGTGATATCCTGTTCCCTCCCATTCCTGGTCACTGTCTACTGTTAACATTCTACTTTATCAGTGTTATTGTTAGAATGTTTCTTAGAAGAGGCAGTTATGTTCCGAGTGTGGGCTGGGAATGACAGAATGCCCTTATGTTGTCACCTTCCTGAATGAAGACGTTACTCTCATATCCATTTTACCTGTTTATGTCTCTCAATTTGTGGTAAGATAATTATTCCAGAGACCTTATGACCTATTGCCAGCTACTACCCCAACGGCTTAAACATTCCAACACTTCAACACTCCCACACTGGGACCATGCAAATCACTTCTGAGCCCTGTCCATGGAGTTAGAAATCAAACCAGTGGTTACCCTGGGAAAGGTGTAGAAAAAGAAAGGTGCCCAGGACACCAGGCACATTTTGAGGTGACTGCACCGATGAATGACAGTTAAGTCAATTTATAAAATTTGTCAAACTGTATCCTCAAGTGGGTGATTTAAATCATAAATCAAGCATACCTTAGTATGATTTTTTAAAAAAACTCTCTATATTTAAAATTTTTAGAAAAACATTAAATCATGTTCCTTTTACATTTAGATCAAGTCAGAAGCAATGACCGTAGCCTCTGAAGTCTTGTTGCTTGATTTTAACCTTGGGTCTTCCACTCTTCATTATCTTGTCTCCTGAGCAATGTGACACACTATCTTTTGCTCAGGGACTTCTTGCCTACTGTTCTTGGCTTGGAATACCCTTACTCCTCCAGTCAGCATCTGAGGAGTAACCATCTCTCCTTTGTGTTTATTTAAAGGCTCACTTCCCCAAACATATTCCTCAGCACATCCCTGCCATCAGTTAGCAATACATCACCAACCCCCTACTGTGTGATCCCTTCAAAGCCTATCTCACATTTGCCATTATGTTATGGTGATGTATTTAATTTCCATCTTTTCATTTGAATATTAGCACTAGGAGAATAGAGCTTATTGCATACATTCATCTTCAGTGTGTAGCTGCCTACAGAATTGGTTTATATAAAATAAATAAACAGGTTAGCTTATTTACTCAGGCTTTTCACAGGCAGAAACTAGAGAATTCCAAAGAGTTCCCCACATTACTGCTAATGCAAACATGAGAACATTTCACAGAAGTTCTTGTCTCTTCTCCTCCCTTTCTGATCCCCCATTCTCCTCTTTCTTTTCTTCCATTAATTCTTAGTAGCTGAAAAAATTGAAATCCTGAGCTCAGAGACTCAAGGTATTTCAGGAAAGCATATAGGAGAGAATTTGGACTCTCATGGTTCTCCAGATGCTTTTGTGTGTGTCTGCAGAAATGACTGTCAGAGTTACAGATCCTCCAGACCACTTATCTGGAGGGAGCAAACTCGGCCCAAAAATTCACCCAAGAAGAGTAACTTTCAAGGATGATCTATTTCTCATCATTTCTTTTTATGTTTATCTATGTGCCTGTACGAGTTTGTGTGTACCACATACATGCAAGAGCCAGCAAAGTTCAGAGGAGAGTGTTGGACTTTCAGGCAGGCGTGAGCCATCAGGTGGGAGTTGGTAACTGAACTCCAGTTCTCTTCAAGGGCAGCAAGCTCTCCTAACCTTCAAGCCATCTCTGCAGCTCCTCAGGGAAGGTTTCTAAGGGCTCTGCAGCCGTCTTTCCATCATGTGCCTGTCTACTCACACGGGGCTATTTTGTTCTTCCTAGAATCACTTTTAATGACTTATTTCACAAGCAAACACAGAACCACATTTTAAGACATATTGTTGTGACAAATTTATTGTAGCTATCCAGTGATGTATACCATCCCCTACTATCTTTATGAGTATTCAGTTTCTTTCAAGGGCTCCAATTGAATATCCAGCTACCTATGGGACTATCTGAAGTTGGATATATTACTAGGGATGATAGTAAGCAAGATGGCTACCTTCCATAATCACGCATGTAATCCCTTTCTATTAGAGTTGGTAGGAATGATGTCTTAAAAATTTTTCAACAGGGTGTAATTTTCTGCAACAAACTACTTGTAGGTAGGTGTTGAATATCCTTAGTATTTAGAGAGCATCACTCCCCAAAGAATCTGTGTCTTGCCTCCTCATGAAGTAGAAGATGCAAAATTAGTTTTTCTGAAGTTAATTTCTCAGGTGATTTCATCTTGGAACAACCAATGTGCCAATATAGCATGACTTAATATAGCTCTTTCACATGGCAAATGGTCTTCAGAAAGCAGAGTGGATTTTCCATTTAAATATTGAACAGAGAGTAACACAGTCTCTAGTAGTAGACATCTATTGGGGATAAGTATGGTCTGTGAGTAGAACAGTTCTTTTGCTTTGAGAAGTCATCTGAGATTGTTCTGGCTTGTCCATTAACCTTATCTCAGGACTTTTCAAGAGCATCATTAAAAACCAGGCCAGCAGGGGGAGATGCTTGCTAATGTTCATGTGTCCTGTCTGAGTGGGGCATTTCAAACTGTTCTTCAGAATAGCTCTTTTTGTTAATAATAAAATTTTGGGCAGAATTAAAAGCAGAAAAAAAATAGCTTTATATCCTATTCTATGATTCCAGTATTCATTACCTGCATTCATTCTTTCCCTGTCACCTAATATTTACCCTTTCTTGTTTTCTGTTCTACATGTTGTTGTTGTGTGTGTGTGTGTGTGTGTGTGTTTATTTCTTTTCTGAGATTGCATGACATATATATATATATATATATATATATATATATATATATATATATATAATTAAAAAAATCTGGGTATCCCTGAGCACTGAACAAAGTCTTTGTGTTGGGATTGTGGAAGGAAGTTTATGGAAGCAAAACCCAAGGCTGGCCCAGCCTTATTGTGTAGTAGAAGCAATCCTCCTGCCTCAGTCTTCTAGGTGTGAGATCATAGGTAACAGTCATTGTATCTGCACAACTCCTCATCAGCTGTTTCATTTGTGCTTTGGCTTCAAATGCTTTTCCTATGCAAATATCTCCCAATTCACACCTCCAACCCTGGCTTCTCTGAGCTGGACTCTTGTATCTGGGCAGCTCACTGTTACTTGTCAAGGGAGTTAGAAGCTTCACATGTCTGAAACAGAACTCCAGGAAACCTAGCTTGAGACTTTTCTTACTCATTGTGCAAGGTTTTCAGTGAGGCTTTGTGATCTAGGCTTTCAGATTTTTTTTTTGGGGGGGGAGATGTTTTATTTCTTTGATATTTTATTCTGATTGTCCATTCTTGTTCTGGAAGCTCTTGTATTCAGTTGTTCAATTTCCAAGGGAAACTGAGGAGAGGTTGGCCAGTGTATATGAGGCTCTAGATTTGACCTGCATCACAGTCAAAACCAAATGAAACAGACAATTAAAAACCATGCAATGCTTCCCACATGGTACCCAGTTCTTAGCTTTCTTTTGATTCATCATTTTATCTTTGGTTTCACTTTCTGTAGGATTCCTGAACTTTTCTTTCATTCCCATTTTTATTTTCTTCAAGTTTCTTTTCTATTGTTATTTTAGAACATTCTGTTCTTGTTTCTTGGGTGCAATGATACATTACCCCTTGGAATGCCCAGCTCATAGTTCTTTCGATGTTAATGATGGATTGTTTTCATTTTTTTCTGACACAGCATTTCATATAACTCAGACTATTCTCATATTCACTATATAGCCTAGGTTAGCCTGGAAGTTCTAGTGTCCTATCTCCCCAGCACTGGAATCACAGATGTGCACCAACCAGCACACCTGGCCTCAGACATTGCTTTTGCTGCTGAGTTTCTCAAGTAGTATTGAGAGTGGCTTAATTCTTCTGTATGACCATGAGGTCTCCACTGTTTTATTTGGAGTCTTGCTTCCCTCTGTCTTTCTTCTTGGTTGGTCCTCTTCTCTGCTTTTATCTCTTTAGTATTTTTGCTGTTACCAGTGGGCCATTTAATCTTTCTTTTGTACTATTTATCACATGCCAGGTAAAATTCTTTGAGGTTGCTGAAGGAGACATCCTTGCCTGGTACAAGTAAAATGACCCCAGGAGAACTCATGTATAAATGTATGGATATTTTTGTGTCTCCTTTGCAGATGTGTATATTTTTGTGTCTCTCCTGCAGAATTACCATGATTACTAATACTACAGAGACTCAAGAGTTGCTTTGACCACATCCAGTGAACTCAGTTTGGAAGGTCAAGATGTTAGAACACGTATGTTTGTGCAAAAGTGTAGTCCCAGGAAAATAAAAAAATAAACGCTTTCAAGCTCAATTTATTTCCTCTCAAGTTCTTATATATATTTTTATTAAAGTAAAAATGAAATATCTGAAGCTTAGTATTTTTTAAAAAACCAAATTTCCCTTTGCTTGAAGGGTTTCCTTTAGAGCAGGTACATTTTCAGAAATTGCACCAAAGAGCTCTGAAAGAACCATTTTTGGTTCTGCTTCGAATGTATTTTGATATTGAGCAAGAGATTTTTTTTTACACTGGATTAATGTTAATTTCCTTGAGTGTGATCTTCCAAAGTCTGGTTCGGCTCCTAGTCTTCTTGATAGTGCATGATTTTATTTAAGCTATTCTTTTATACTGAACTATATGAGTTCTGTGATCACTGACAGGAGACAGAGTGGTTTTAATAAAGCAGTGGGTTTGTGGATTATCTTGGGACTCTTCATTTTCAACTAGGAAATGGAAACACTCACAGTTGCTTCTCTAATCCTTTATAAACATCCAAGATCAGGCTCACTCTCAGATTAGATAATAACTTCTCCCAGTGAACTATACATACGGCATCTATGCCTGATTGACTTTTCTCTCCCCAAGGCCTGTTTCGAAATACTTGATCAGCAAAGGTCAGCTGGAGCTGAGCTGAGTTTCTCTAAGAGACTATTTCCCAGTTATTAGGATTAAAGGATTCCAGAAATTGGATCCTAAGCTGCATCCCAAGCTTAAGTTGACAGCATATGGCCTGCAGGCCACACTTCACTTGTCATTGTGGTAGGTGCCTGAAATTGAAAAATCTCTCAGAAGAGTTATACCCCAGAAGACAGCACAATTACAAACCTTTTACTTCACTCTCCTCTTTGCACCTAGGGGAGAGGAGTGCATATCAAACTGACCTCTCATACCAGTTATTTTTCTGTTATTTAGTGTGTGAGTTCAGGGGCATGTGTGTGCACATGCAAGGGTGTGTATATGTTTATGGAGGTCTGAGGACAACCTTGCATGTTGTTTCTGAGCTTTCATGTACTTCTCTAAGATGGAGTCTCATAATGGCCTGGAGCTTGCCAAGTGAGCTAGGTGACCTACGAGGAAGACCCATGGCTCTTCCAGCCTCCACCACCCTAGTGAGTATGTTACAAATACTCACCACTCTGGGGTTTTAAAATGTGGGCTCTGGGACTTAGACTCAAGCTTGTAAGGGAAGCACTTTATTAACTGAGCCATCTCCCTGAAACTCCCTCATACTGATTATTTTTATTTAAAGTTCTCTTGTGTTTCACTATTGGATCACTGAGTCTTAGGTCTTGGTTAGGACAAAACCTAAGCAAAATTTCTGTCACAAAGCTACAACCTTAGCCTATTTAACTCCCCTTCCAGATTTGTGTAAGTTAAAGTCAATTATATAAAGAGATATGACTAGGGGTGTCTTAGTTAGGGTTTTACTGCTGTGAACAGACACCATGACCAATACAAGTCTTATAAAAGACAACATTTAATTGGGGCTGGCTTACAGGTTCAGAGGTTCAGTCCGGTTCCCATAAAGGTGGGAACATGCTAGCATCCAGGCAGACATGGTACAGGAGTTGCTGAGATTTCTACATCTTCATTTGAAGGCTGCTAGCAGAATACTGACTTCCAGGCTGCTAGGATGAGGTTCTTATAGCCCACACCCACAATGATACACCCACTCCAACTAGGCCACCCCTTTTAATAGTGCCACTCCCTGGGCCGAGCATATGCAAACCATCACAAGGGAGATGTTTTAGTTTCTTAATGGATAAGAAGACTTCTCACATATTTGGACCAACTTCATATTTTAAAATCCACTCTCAGCAAAGATATGTGTGAAGATAATAATGAAGGTAATTTTGACTACAATAAACTATTTCTAGTTACAAATGAAAATGATGTTTTGTGAAGAGTTAAGCCATGTAAATGTTGTCATTACATGGTAGAAAGATAGAAGGGCAAATACATACACGAAAAAGTAATGAAACAGGAAGCAACCTTGCTTCATGACAACCAACCCATGGAGACTGATTCAAGTTATTCTGTAACTTAGACAGAAGGCATTATGTATGTGCCAGTGGTGATGTGAAATATATACAGAAGAAAACAAAATTGGCATGCAGGTTCAAGCTCCCAAGTAAACCCTGGAGAACTGTCTTCATTTCAGAGGCTGACTCTCAAGGCATAAATAGCAAGCTGTCACTCAGCTGAAATGGCAGCAAGCACTGGAACATTTGGCTCATCCATGATTGCCACCAAGGAAATCTGCCCCTCCAGTGTAGTTTCCTTGCATCAGAAAAATGCAAATGCATTACTTCTACAAAATACTGATTTGACCAGTTTTGTTAAGAGTTTAAGGGAGAGGTCAGAACTTAGTGCAGCTGGTGTGGTGGTGCAAGCTTTTAATACCAACTCTTGGAATGCAAAAGCAGATGCTTTCTATGAATTCTCAGTTCAAGGCCATCCCTGTCTATATAGTTCTGGGCTAGTCAGTACTACACAGCAAGACTTTGCATTAAAAAAATGAAAATAGTAAAATTTGGAAGAGAGGCAAAAGTATAGTTCCATTTGTCCATCACCTTTTTATCCATCTACCTGACAACCAACCATCCACCCACCCACCTATCAGCCTACCTGTCATCCATCTTCAGTTGCACTTTTGCTTTATTAATTCAACATCTATTTATCCAGTCTCATCTTTGTACACTGAACCAGATTCTGTTAATGTATCAGAAAGGAAAACAGATATGGTGTTTGTCTTAGTGGCACTTTATACCCTATTGGTTGTGATAAATAAGTTAATATAACTGATGGTTATAAGTTAGTACAAGAAGGGTTTTGATGCAAAGTCGGGGTGCAATGAGGAAAAAAGAATAAAGCGATGCTAGACTTAGTCTGTGAATTAGGTATGATAACTCTCATGATAGAGTTTTTTCCCATAGCATTTACATTTATTAAGCATTAGACATGATGCAGAGGTGGTTTACAGTATATGGGAGAGTGTGTATAGGTCATAGACAAATTCTGTGCCATTTATTTTGTGTAAGCTACTAATACAGCCACAGATTTGGGTCCTCAGTATCTCACCAGTCACCTGCATCTAATGATTGCACAGCAATGAAGACAATGTCAATCAGTGACAAAGCGTCACAGAACAGCCAGCAAAACAGGAAGGAGTTTATAAAATTTATCATAGTGACACTGGAGAACTGTGAAGCCATTGGTGAATTTGAATCTAGTAAAATCAAAACATAGACACTTTTCTGTTTTCATTGAAAATAGATTCTTTTCTCATATAGTGTATCCTGATCCTCGTTTCTCCCCCTTTCCTCCTCCCAGTTGCTCCTCACCTCCCCTCCCCTCTAGAGCCATCTCTGTTTCTGTCTCATATTAGGATAGAACAACCTTCTAAGAGATAAAAACTGAAAATGACAAAATAAAACATAATAAGATGAAACAAAAACCATCATATTGAACTTGGACACAGTGGAGAAGAGGAGAAGAGGAGTCCCAAGGGCAGTTATAGAAGTCAGACATCTACTCAGTTTCACAGTAAGGAGTCCCATTAAAATACTAAGCCAATAGCTATAATATAGATGCAGAGGACCTGCTGTAGACCCATGTAGGCACTGGCCTTGCTACTTCAGTCTCTGTGAGCTCATATGTACCTTGCTTTGTTGACTCAGAGGATCCAGTTCTCCTAGTGTTCTCCATCCTCTGACTCTTACAATATTTCCCCCTCCTTTTCCACAGGATTCCCCTGAGCTCTGAGGGGAAGGATTGATGGAGACCTTCCATTTAGACACTCTTTTCATGTAGTGTCTGACTGTGGGTTTCTGCATCATTTGCCATCTGCTGTCAGAGGAGCCTCCCTGATGATTGGATAAGACACTGATCTATGAGTATAGCAGAATATCATTAGGAATAATTTTATTGATACTTTTTTTTAGAGTAGTAGTATTTAGTTTTACCATATGTAATGATTTGAATGAAAATGGTCCCCATAAGCTCATAGGCAGTTGACACTATTGGGAGGTGTGGCCTCATTAGAGTAGGTGTGGCCTTGTTGGAGTGGGTATGGTCTTGTTGGAGGAGGTGCATCCCTGGATTTGGTCTTTGGAAGTCCAAATCAGACTCATGTCACTTTCTCTTTCTGCTGCTAGTGGATCCAGATGTAGAATTCTCAGCTATTTCTCCAGCACTATGTTTGCCTGTGTGGTGTCATGCTTCCTACCATGATGGCAATGAACTAAACCACTAAACTGTAAGACAGCCCGAACTAAATGCTTTTAAGAATAAGTTTTGCTATGGTAGTAGTGTTTTTTCACAGCAATAGAAACTGAACCAGGACACGCTAAGTTTCTGAGCTATCTAGTCTCTCATTCTTGGTTAATCAAGCAGTGTCAGACATGGGTTTTCTCTCATGGGGTGGGCCTTAAATTAAATTAGACTTTGGTTGGTTACTCCCTAAAGTTCTGTGCCAACATTGCCCTAGCATATTTTGCAGGCAGGACAGATTGAAGGTCAAATGTTCTGTGGCTAGGTTGTTATGTTTCTTTGGTAGCCTATACAGTGTCTTCCTGCATCAAGGAGATGAGAATGTAGGGTAAAACTCCATCTGGGCACCAACTTCACCTCTCCAGGTTCAATGAATTATATGGGTGTTGTCCTTGGCAATGGGGTCCCACTGTCAGTTTTTTTTAGAGCAACCTTTTGTCTTAGCAACAGTCTGGATTGTTTGGTGATTTTCACGAACCCCTTTGTGCAACAACTCAACTGATTGCAACCCAGTCCTTCCACTAGAAGACTTGCCTGGCTCCAAGAGATGGCTGGCTGAGTGAGACTCTGTCTCCCCCATTATTGAGTCCTCATTAGGATCACTTCCATACATCCCAGGAAGCTTCCACTGCACTAGCTTTCTGCACTACAGCTCCCCTCCCAAATGCTCCCTACTTATAGCCATTTCTCCTTGTACTCTCTCCCTCTAACTCATCTCCCCTTCAGTCCAGTCCCTCCTGCTCCTATCTCTACCTGCCCTGAGTCCACTGGTAAAATCTATTCTATTTCCTCCTCTCAGGGAGATAGATGTATCTCCCCTAGTTCCCTACTCTTTACTTTTCCTCTTTGGGTATTCAGATTATAGATGATTATTATTTCCTTAAAGGCTAATGTCTGCTTATAAGTGACTACATACCATATTTATCTTTCTGGGTTTGGGTTCCCTCATTCAGGATGACTTTTTCTAGTACCATTCATTTGCCTGAAAGATGTCATGTTTTAAATAGCTGAGTTACTTTACTGCATAAATATATCACATTTTCTTTATCCCTTCTTTCGTTGAGGGACATCTAGGTTGTTTACAGTTTCTTGACTTTACAAATAAAGCTGCAATGAGCATGGTTGAACAAGTGTCTTTGTGGTAGAATGGAGCATTCTTTGAGTATATACACAAGAGTGATATACCTGTGTCTTGAGGTAGATCAATACCCAACTCTCTGAGGAACCACCATATTGATTTCCATAGTGGCTGTACACGTTTGCACTCTCTGTAGCAATAGAGGAGTATTCCCCTGTTACACATCCTCATTATCATGATAAATAACCTGTGTTATTGGATATTAGTCCTCTATCACATGTGGAGTTGGTAAAAATCCTTTTTCTATTTTGTAGGCTGCCACATTGTTTGACTAATGGTGTCCTTTGCCTTACAGAAGCTTTTCAGTTTCATGAGGTCTCTTTCAAGAGCCTGCGTTATGTGTGTTCTGTTGAGAAAGTTGTCTCCTGTGGCAGTGTCTTCAAGGCTATTCCCCACTATCCCTTCTATCTTGTTCAGTGTATTTGCATTGGGCATCGTGAGCTCAGCTCAACGCCCCCTGCTGAGCTGTTGGCACACGTTTCCTGAGAGCAGAGCATCCTGCAGCTCAGCTTGATTTCTGCCTTCCCGCCTGGTGTGGTAGGGACTTGCCAGGTGCCTGACCTATGGCTATGATTGTTTTTTTCCTGTTGCTTTTCACCCGGCCTCAAGTATAAATTGCTGGTCCCTCAGTAAAACTCCGGTATTCTCCTCACCAGAATACCAGAGTCATGATCAGAGTCTGTGTTTTCTGTTAATCCCCCAGGCCTATGCCTGATACTCGGTACCGAGGCGGTGATTTCGTTTTATGTTGAGGTCTTTGATCCACTTAAACTTCAGTTTTGTGAAGGGTGATAAGTGTGGATCAGTTTGCACCCTTCTACATGTAGACATCCAGCTTGACCAACACTTGGTCAGGCTGTCTCCTGTGCAGATTGAAGTGCAGTTGAAGATGCTATCTGTTTTAACCAGTGTCTTTTCTGATCTTTATCAAAAATCAGGTGTCCATATGTATGTGGATTTGAATTTATGTCTGGATCCTCAATCTGATTCTTTGATTAATGTGACTTTTTTCTTTTTTTCTTTTCTGTTTTTTGTTTTTCCAATACCATGCTGTTTTTTATTACTACAGCTCTACAGTGCAGCTTGAGATCAGGGTTGATGATACTTCTGGAAGTTCTCCAAGATATTGGATATTATTAGAGAGACTATTGTGAGAGATGTTGTTTCCCTGATTTCTTTCTCAGTTCACTTGTCATTTGTATAAATGAGGGCTACTGATTTTTTTTTTTGAGTTAATCTTGTATCCAGCCACTTTGCTCAAAGTGTTTATCAGCTGAAGGAGTTCCCTGGTGAAACGTTTAGGATCAGTTATATATACTATCCTATCATCTGTGAATAATGATACTTTGACTTCCTTTCCAATTTGTATTGTCATGATCTCCTTAAGTTGTCTTATTGTTCTACCTAAAACATCAAGTACTATATTAAATAGATATGGAGAGAGTGGACTGTTGAGGTTTTGGCTTTTACTGTTTATTGCAATGTTAAGTGTTGGAGTCTGTTTGAATTCTGAGGGACCTTGCCCCCAGTTTATTTTGTTGGTAAATAAAAATGCCAGCAACCAATAGCTGTGGAGAAGAGACACAGGTAGGACTTGGGCCCCTGAGGCATAGGAGAGATAGAAGCCACCATGAAAGGGTAAGAATGTATAGTGGAGGAGGAGAGCTGTCATAGGCTAGAGAAGTGAGGAAAGCTGCCCTAGGCTAAGGGCCAAGAGAACGTGGTGCAGAGGGCTGCCCAATGGGCTAAAGAGCAGACAAGATGGAATGCAGGAAAAAAATAATTGATAATTTGGGGTTATCAATGGGAAAGAAGATTCTAACAGCGTGGAGACTAGGCAGTTGTTCAGATATTGTGTTACATAAGGCATATTAAAATATAAAGGCCGTGTGTGTATGTGTGTGTGTGTCTTTTATCTGGGAACATAAATGGTCTAAGGGGGAAAGTAACTCCATGCCAAGATTTACTAAATATAAATTACTATATATGGCATCTTAACATGGGACAAAAACTCACCTTAAAAAGTTAATTTGGGGGCTGGAGAGATGGGTCAGTGGCTAAGAGCACTGTCTGTTCTTCTAGAGGTCCTGGGTTCAATCCCCAGCATCCACATGTTGGCTCACAACCATCTATAATGGAATCTGATGCCCTCTTCTGGCATACAGGTATACATGCAAAGAGAGCCCTCACAAACATAAAATAAATAAATCTTTTAAAAATTAATTTGACATTCCTGAATGGAAAATACATGCTGTCCCTTTAAGATTAGGAGGCAGAGAGAATTCAGTTTCTTAGCTGATCTGTGTGGTATCTCTCCAACCCATGTGGGTACAGGACTAGGACAAATACGTACTAAGGAGGACTGGTCTCTTAACTATGTAGTTTCTCTCTAAGCTAAGTGGGTTCAGTACTAGGACAAAATTTGTGCTAACTTGGCACACATAATTCTGGGGTTCAAGGGTTAAACTAAGACACAGCTACACCCCAAGCAGATGAAAGTGCACTGGGCAGCTGGCTAAGGATTCAGTCTAAGGCTTCCTCAAATGCTTCTAAGCTGGCAGAGAGTTTAAACTGCAGATGCTGGGAGTCCCTGTTGGGAAATGAGTCAGGCTATACAGAGAACACACATAGTCAAGATCAAAATAAAAAAATTATGAAAATTTAAGAAGTCAACTTCTCGGTTCTTTAAATGTGGACTCTGCAGAAATTCTGGGATCACTTAGTGTGACATATGACACATATTGGCCCAAGAATAGGCTTATACAGAAAATAGAAGGGAGTTTAATTGAATTTAAATACATAGAAAAGGATGTTAATTCAATTAATATAAAGAGAAAAGGGATATAATTATATGCCCACAGTTACTAATCTCCATAGAAGGGAGGAATAAATGAAAATTGTTTTAATTGTTTAAAGGGTAGAGGGAGAAATAATAGTAATTGTTTTAAGTATTTTTAAGTATATTTGGAATAATAAATACAGGCCTTTGATCTCAAATGTAGAAAATAAAGGCACAGAGATAGAAAGAAACCCTATCTCAATAAATTGTTTCAGTTGTTTTGACTTGTTTTAATTATCAAAATGAAGGTGATTATAAGTCCGGTGGTATTAATGGTATTGCTGATCCTTTGGGAGAGAAGTCAAAATAAAGCATGCCTAGAGAGAAAAGGGGTTGCTGAATCAATCAACTTTGGGTTGCCAGACCAAGGACATGCTAATTTGGGAGAGAGGCTCTGTGTTTGTGTCAACAGGAAAGGAAAAAGGACTTTGGACCCCTTACAAAATGATATGGATCAGACATAATAGAGGAAGACTCCTTGAAAATCTTGGCTGCAGGCAGGAAGAAAAATGGAAGAAGACCAAACAGAACAGATAAGATCAACTGCTGATCTCTCTACATGGGACCAGCCCTGAAACAGGCTGAGACATAAAATGTCTCTAGCCAAAACTTCAGCTATACATAGCCAATAAATTTTGTTGGTTACAGGATTTCTAAAATTCATCTTGCTATCCTTCACATGGCATGAATGAAGATTTATCACAATTTGGTTATTGATCAAACTAACTTTATGAGTACTTTGTATATTTTGGATATTAGCTCTCTATCGGATGTAGGGTTGGTAAAGATCTTTTCCCAATCTGTTGGTTGCTGTTTTGTCCTATTGATAGTGTTCTTTGCCTTACAGAAGCTGTTCAATTTTATGAGGTCCCATTTGTTGATTGTTGATCTTAGAGCATAAGCCATTGGTGTTTTGTTCAGGAAGTTTTCCCCTGTGCCCAAGTATTCAAGGCTCTTCCCCACTTTCTCTCCTATTAGATTCAGTGTATCTGGTTTTATGTGGAGGTCCTTGATCCATTTGGACTTGAGCTTTGTACAAGGAGATAAGAATGGATCAATTTGGGGGCTGGAGAGATGGCTCAGCAGTTAAGAGCACTGATTGCTCTTCCGAAGGTCCTGAGTTCAAATCCCAGCAACCACATGGTGGCTCACAACCATCTGTAATGAGATCTGACGCCCTCTTCTGGTGTGTCTGAAGACAGCTACAGTATACTTACATATAATAAAAAAATAAATCTTTAAAAAAAAAAAGAATGGATCAATTTGCATTCTTCTACATGTTGACTGCCAGTTAAACCAGCACCATTTGTTGAAAATGCTGTCTTCTTTCCACTCGATGATTTTAGTTTATTTGTCAAAGATCAAGTGATCATAGGTATGTGGGTTCATTTCTGGGTCTTCAATTCTATTCCATTGATCTACCTTTGTTAAGTCCAGTATTTCTGTTTAGGTTTTTGGTATGACCTCTCCATTGGTGAGAATGGAGTATTGAAGTCTCCCACTGTAAGTATATGAAGGTTAATATGTGGTTTAAGCTATAGGAGTATTTCTTTTACAAACTTGGGTGCCCTTGTATTTAGGACATAGATGTTGAAAATTGAAATGTCATCTTGGTGGATTTTTCCTTTGAGTATGTAGTGTCTTTTGCTACCCCTTTTGATTAGTTTTGGTTTGAAGTCTATTTTGTTAGATATTAAAATGATTATACCAGCTTGATTCTTAGGTTTGTGTGCTGGAATATCCATTTTCTAACCCCTTTCTCAAGGTAATATTTATCCCTGAGGTTAAGGTGTGTTTCTTGGATGCTCCAGAAGGATGCATCTTGTTTTTGCATTCATTCTGTTAGTCTGTGTCTTTTTATTGGGGATCTGAGACAATTACTATTGAGAGATACCAATGACCAATAGTTGTTAGTTCCTGTTATTTTGTTGTTATCATTGGTGGGGATACTGGTGTGTGTGCTTTCCTTCTTTTAATTTTGATGCTATGAAATTATTTATTTCCTGTGTTTTGATGTATGTGGTTAACCTCCTTAGGCTGCAGTTTTCTTTCTAGACCCAGAAGAAGTCTAGATTTGTAAATAAATATTGTTTAAATTTCATTTTATCATGGAATATCTTCTTTTTTCCCTCTATGGTGATTGAAAGTTTTGCTGGGTATAGTAGTCTGGGCTGGCATCTGTTGGGGAAAGGAAGCTTGGGGAAGAAAGTCTTTGTGATTCCTTGGGGATGAGGCCAAAGATAAAAGGGAGATAGCAGATGTTTTCCTGTTACAGAGCTGGGAATGAGACTGGGAGGATTGAATTTCAGGAGCAATAGGAGAGGGGTGAGGCACCTTTAACCTTCTTGTTGAAGATTAGCTCTTGGGTTTCAGAGGATCCCTGCTGTGGTTGGGGTCTGGCACAAAGCAGTGAGTAGTAGTGGGGTGGGGGAAGGGAGGTCAGAAAGGGAAGAGCTATGGAATCCACTGGAGATGTGGGCAGGGGGCCAGGGAAGGCTACCTTGGTTGTTCTGCTGCAGAGCTGGGGATAAGACAGGGATTGGGTTTGGAAGGGAGGATGGAGTGGTGAGGGTCTTCAGTTAGCTTGCCTGTTTCCCTGCTCTGCTTAGCTGTTGAGTCCTAGTGAATGTCTGCTGGTATTAGAAGCTGGGGTAATGGAATGAGTTGTGGGGAGAAGATCTGTGATTTTGGGGACTGGGGTCAGATAGGAAAGGGAGGCTACAGTCAGTGTCTTGCTACAGAGTTGAGATGAAACTCCATATAGAAAAAAAATGGCATAGAGACAGTTGGCAAGCATTCCAACATGACAGACATTTCAAAAGACATTGACAAAAATATGATGTAGTTAAAGTTTGAGTCACTTAGCAAAAAAGAAATAATCAAACTTTGACTATAAAAATTATCACTAATCTTGGGATAGAGAGATGTCTCAGCAGGTAAAGAGCTAGCCTCCAAGCTGGATGACTTGAGTTTGATCCCTAAAACCAGCATGGCCGACAAGGAGAGTAGGCTCCTACAAGTTGTCCTTTGACCTCCACATGTGCCTCATGGAATATGCATGCACATACATAATAAATAAATGTAATAAAAGCTTTTGAAAAATCACTCATATTCTAGTCTTCAAAGTAGTGAGAGAATGAAGATTGTTCTAAGTTGCTGTCACATAAATTGTCACATGGCACTACTTATTATCCGACAATCCCAACTATAATCACAATGTTGTTAAACAAAAGACAAAGCACACTTATTTTCATAGTTTTTAGTTTCATTTCTAATTTTTTTAAAAATATTTATTTATTTATTTTATGTATATGAGTACACTGTAGCTGTACAGATGGTTGTGAGCCATCTTGTGGTTGTTGGGAATTGAACTCAGGACCTCTGCTCACTCAGGCCCTGCTCGCTCTGGCCCAAAGATTTATTTATTATTATTTGTAAGTACACTGTAGCTGTCTTCAGACGCACCAGAAGAGTGTGCCCATCATATCTCATTACGGATAGTTGTGAACCACCATGTGGTTGCTGGGATTTGAACTCAGGACCTCAGGAAGAGCAGTCAGTGTTCTTACCTGCTGAGTCATCTTATCAGCCCTCATTTCTAATGTTGAAGACTTGATCAAGTCTCTTATTTATTATGAGATTCTGATTATCACTTAAAATGAATTCAGTTATGATGACCATTTCCTGCTACCCGTCTGTTCTTTGAAGCGTAGGAGTCAAGGCATGTGATACCCACAATATTTAAAGATCTGTTTAAAGTGTAAAAGTAGCAAGGAGGAGGAATAAGCAAGGAAGGCTCCCTGGAGGAGGCCATGCCACAGTGCTCATGTTGGGGTTTCAGTGATAGGTAAGCTGAGGTGGCTGGAGGCAAAGGCACTGCCTCTCAAGGAACCCAGTGAGATAGCCTGGGCTTTAGGGGTTCAGATCCCTGGGTTCTCTCTTATTTTCTGTGTGAACAAGGAAGAATTACTTCTCTGACACTTTGGTTTCTTATATGAAAATTTTTGCATAGGAAAAAATGTACAGTATATTATATATCTAAGTTATGGTGAGCTAATAAAGACATATCTTAGTTCTGCTTGTTTCCTAAGGGACTCAGTGAGAGACACCAACAGCTGAGACAAAGATGTTTATCTTGGCTCATCAACTTTAGTTAGTTTTGAAGATTTGAAAGTGCCCCTTGCACTGGGGAGTTGTCAGTAAGAATCTAGACACATTAACCAGCTGTAAAAGAAGGGACACTTCTAGGGCTTGAAAACAGTTCCTCCCTTGTTAATGTTCTCTTGCCGTTGCATGTTGGAGGGCACATGAAGGGAATGGTGATGGGGGACCGAGGGACAGAACAGCAATACTAGCCAGAAAGCATTGCCATGGAGAACTCATGGGAAGCAAAGGCCACACCTCCTGGTCATACCGCAGGAAAACAGCAACAGGAAATAGTGGAAGTTTTCTAATCTTTTAATTCAGAGATGGAATGTTTGAAACAATCGGCAGTTAGTTTACTCTGAATGACATACTCTGCATGTCTCAGGCAATGCTCATCTTAAGGTGTCTGTGTTAGTGCAACCATTTTCCAGATGAGGTCACGGAGGCTAAGTAATTTGGTCAAGGCCTCAGAGCTCACAAGGGAGCTGGGATAAAAATCCAGGTCTCCTTCTCTTTAGTTCTGGTTAGTTCCTCTTCCTCCTGATTAGTCATCCTAAGCAGCACACTTGTGTCACGGTGACCCAGCAGTTACAGTTCCTCTAATTGCCCCATGGATTGTCTTTTACTTAAACAGTAACCCTCGGCAGAATGTCCTTGTTTGTTTACAAGGTTAAGTTAATTGGAGGTGAGGCATTATGTTGGCAGGAGAACAAGGACAGATGGAGCCAGATGAAAAATGTTAGTCAATGAAGTCACTACTTATTCATCCAATGATCAAATATTTACTTAGATAATGCTTTGTATTAAGTAATGCTTAGAATAAAATAATGACCATTGAGAAGGAAGACATCAAGTGACAGCGGGGTTTGGTGGCACACTTTACATTACAGCAGTCAGGCAGAGGTGGGAAGATTTCTTTTTTTTAAATTTTCTATATTTTTTATTTACATTCCCAATGATTTCCCCTTTCCTGGTCCCCCCCTCCCCAAAAGTCCCATAAGCCCTCTTCCCTCCCCCTGTTCCCCATTCAACCCCCTCCCGCTTCTCTGTCCTGGTATTCCCCTACACTGCTACATCTAAGAGTTCAAGGCCAGTCTCTTGAACCCACATAAAAGTAGAAGATAATTGTAGTGGCTATTCCTGGTAGTCAACTTGACTAAATCTGGAATGAACTAATAAAGAATTGGAAGGCTCACCTATAATCCTAATCTGGAGGCTCAGAGATACAAGTTTCTGACCTGGATCTTGGCATGGAGATTTTGAAGCATAGTGACTATGAATTCTGGAAGATTAAGATTAGGAGATCTCTGAGTTCAAGGTCATCTGGGATTAAAGGCTCAGTGGCACACGCCTTTAATCTGGGCCACACTCTCTGCTGGAGACCTATATAAGGACATTGGAAGAAGGATGATTGACTCTGGCTCTTCCTGGCCTGCCTTGTGGGACTGAGCAACTGCTAGATCCTTGGACTTCCATCCACAAGTACTGCTGACTATTGTTGGGGAGTTGGACTACAAGCTGTAAGTCATCGACAAATTCCCTAACTATATAGAGACTACCCATATGTTCTGTGACTCTAGAGAACCCTGAGTAATACAATAGTGCACTATGCGAATGTGTCCTCTGACCTCAACATGTCCTTGTACATGTGTGCCTCTCCACATTTTATATATATACATACACACACAAATACTATGACTACTAAATAATAATAAATAAAATAGTTCACAAAAAAAGCCAATTTGAGTTTCATCTTGTTTCTTCCAGAAACTTCTTAGAAATAGTAATCATATATTTATTTAGAATGATTTTAGGTAGGGGGTAGAATCTGCATTAGAAAGCAATATGAGAACATAGGAACTGAGACCAAAGTAGAAAATCCTGGAATTTTGGTAAGAGATGATTGGACATGAACTTGAAAGATACTATGGGAAGAGGTTAGGCATGCCCAAGATGCTTGAGGTGGAACTCTCATGCCTTGATGTGGCCCTCACAAGCAATCATATTAATCTTCAGCAATTAGTAATGAGGCATCTCAGACCATTTCCCATCACCACAACAGAATGCATGAAGTAGGTAAACAAAGTTAATTTTGTTCATGGTTCTGGAGGCTGGAGGGTTCATGGACACAGTGGCAGCTTCTGGTGAGAGGTTTGTACTATGTCATTACATGGTAGAATGGTCAAAGGGCACAAATAAATGCACAAAAAAGTGATGAGATCAGAGGCAGTCTTGCTTTGTGACAATCTGCCCTATGGAGACTAATCCAGTATTTAGGGCAGCACCAATCTGTTTAAGAGGGTGTCCCAGATAACTTCCTCCATTGCCAAACTGGAGACCAACTCATGAATTCTGAGGGATGTACTATAGTATTCGGTAAGAGGAAAATCTTCCTTGTAGCTTACCTTGCACCAATTCAAGAAAACGTGAAGATTTGTAGATAAGTAAGAGAGAGACAATGAGGACAGGTGCCCCCCAAGCTTTTAAGTAACGTGAGAGGGAGACAGGCTCAGGGGACTTAGGAACAATTCTAGTTTTTAATGGTTTCACGGTCCTGTCCCATTGAGTCAGGATGGCATTTCTGGCTCCATCCCATCTTCCAGGGCCCACTAGGCGGTACTGGTAAGGGGTACATGGTCCAAAGAAAACTTCCCATGCTAGTCGTGGATCCTTAATGAGCAGAAGTGGAATGTTGGGCTTCGCTCCTATGCACTGAGTGAGCTCATCCATGTATGAAATGAAGTCCAGCTTGTCTTGACTGGTATCTTTAATCACACCCCTATGGGCAAAAAGGATGGATAATATTCATTAGCCACCCACCCCCTATTCTGCATCTCCCAAGTTATACAATCAACTCCCTACCCTACTACTTTGTTACTGCTATATTAGGATCAAACTTTATTTGGGAATGCTTTCCTAAATTGGAAAGAAATAGCAAGAGGGGTTTAGCAAGCATAGCTGCGAGGGCAAATTCTTTGATATAGGAGGTAGGAAGAGAAGCATTTAGGAAATGGCTTTTGGTGTTTGAGCATGGCATGAGGCTAAAGCCTGGTCTGTCCAAATAAGATGTTATTGATGAAAGACTAGATCAGTAAGCATTTCATATGTGGACAGGGGAATGAATAATCCCAGCTACCTGGGAGGCTGAGGCGGGAGGATTACTTAAGTAATCAATTATATGATGTTATTTAAAGTCATGGGCCAGGATGAGGTCATCTAGGAGTGAGATCTAATTTTGGGGCTCATCAAATACAAAGCCCAGCCCTTGAGGTGGGAAGCAATTACATCCAGAATAGAATTCCTGGGACCACGTGAAGGCAAGGCAGGGATACAGGGTCAGGTGCTCCGAGACGCAGGTGGATGAGTAGAATTTACTAACGATCCCCTATAGTGGGCTGTACTCATACCTTTTAATGAGCTGCTCCTTTTTAGTGGCTTCGGCCATCAGTTTCTGGGATGGAGGTATGCTACAGAGACCTTTGAGGAAGATTGGAAGCAATGGTAAAGACGTTAGCTTTTTTTTCTTAAGTTCTGCATCCTCTCATTTCTGGCCTCCCTCTCCTTCAACCTTGGAACTTAGTAACTGCAGTACACAGGAAACTTCCTGGATGCAAAATCCCGTTAACCAGGGGACTTCATCACCAGAGTCTCAGATGGGTGCCGGATGGCTCAATCCTCAGCCCCTCGCTATCCACACCGGATATCACATTGGTCCAGTAATTGCTGTAGTTCCTCCATATCTACTGTCATGTTCCTCTTTTCCCTCTCAATACAATCTATATTATATTGTGTAACATTCCTATATGACATTTCTGTATGTGTGTGTGTTTTAAAGGCACTCATTTAAATGGAAACGCTCTGGGTGACCATTTTTGCACACGTCTTTTGTTTTATTATGGGGAGGTCTCCTGTGGGTCAGTCTCAGCCTTGGAGGAGTTATGTCTGTGTATGTTGTCAGAATCTCTGTCAGAACTCAGTTCAGGAAAGGAATTGAGAGAGGAGAAAACCAAGTGCTTTCAAGAACACTTCAAGTAAACAAGTCTTGTGACCTCAGTTTCTTCAAAAACATGGGATTGTTCTTGGAATGTGTTTTCCTGCTCCTCTCAGGTGTATCGGATGGGAGTGAGTTTACTTCAGGTTACCCATTATTGTTTGCAGTTGGTATTCAGTTAAATGTTTAAACTATCCTTTCTATACCTCTCTAGAAACACACATTTTGGCCATGTGGAGCTTGTCCTTGTGACTGTATACAGCTTGAACTCATGAGAACTTTACTTGTTCAAGCTTTTGTAACCCTCAGAGTATTAACTGAGGTTCTGAATAAAGTTGGTTATTGCATAAGACTTCAGCCTGCCTTATTTGATCGGCTCTATTCTCCCAGGTCCCACAGCCTCTAGAGCAGAGACAGACCTTTTCAGGACAGCTTCAGACCTTGACCTCTGCTCCTGATCATTTTACTTCTAAACCAGATTTTAGCCTATCACCATGGGCTCTGACTCTTCTCTCTAGTGGCCCAGCTCCCAGCCTCTAAAATCTCATTCAGTCCCTTTGATTTTCTGAACTTTACCCTTGCCTACTTTATGTGAACCTGTCTACCCTCTTCCCCGGCTTTTCTTACTTGCCTCAGGCTACTCGTGACCTTGATAATCCACTCTGTCCTGAATCCTCTTCTGGTCAGTGTCGCTCTGCCTGGTACCAAATGGCAGCTCTAGATGCATTCCCCTCTGAGTTAGGTCTGAGCAACTCTGCGCTATGTTTTCTGCCAGGGTTTTGTTATTTTGTCAAAATGAGCAAGACTCTGGTTGCTGAAGTGAGTCTTGGAAGCTCTCCAGTGGACCACACAATTACTTATGCCGCGTGAGCCAATCAAGCGGTGTCTTGCCAACTGTATCATTTTAATAAGCATTTTACAGCTCATTATGCAGAAACAACCCTAGGTATTTAAGAGTCTTCTGTGGTTTTAATGTAATTGGATAATATTGTAAAAGCACTTTAATTGGCTGTAAAGAAATACAATTTTTTTTTTGATAATTTAATGAAAGGTTGTGATTTTTTTTCTTACAATATAAGGACCTTCTAAATGTGTCTTATTTCCTCCTTCCTTCCATTCAAGTAGCATGTCTGCAGTCAGGCTTGTGGTGCAGGCCTGTGATTTGAGGTGCTCAGGAGACTGAAGCAGGAGGGTGACAAGATCAAGGTCAGCTTGGAAATTTTAGTAAATTCTTATCTCAAAAAAAAAAAAAGAAACAAAGAAAAAAGAAAGAAAAGAGAAAGAAAAAGAAAACAAGAAAGAAGGCTGAAAAATGTACCTCAGAGAAAGAGTGTTGGCCTTGCATGAACAAGACCTTGTGCTCAAAACCCAGCACTACAAAATACATATTAAATAATCCCACACGAATAACCAAACACATACATATAAATTGGATATTTATTAACCTAGGAGAAAACAGGCTGCTTTTAATAAATATTTATTATTTGTTTGTATACGAGTGTTTTGCCTACAGGTGTGCGCTGGATCCCTTGAAACTGGTAGTAAGCTGCCATATAGGTGTTGGGAACTGAGTCTGTGTTCTCTGCAAAGAACATAAAGTTCTCTTAGCCTGTGAGCCACAATCATAGGTTTTCAAGTGTGGTTGATATCTATTGCAATTACAATGTGAGATTACTGGTGATTGTTTTTATTTACTAAGGATAATCTGCTTGGCTGAAATGTGAAAGCTATTTATATTTAGAAACAACATGGCTGCAGTTCTTTAAAACATTTGCTGACCTAACTGGTGTGGTGGGGTGCCAACAGTAAGAGCTGCACGTATCACTTAGTAGGCTTCACGGTGCGTCAGGTACTCTGCCAACTGCTTTGTAGAAAGTACCCATTAAAAACTCCTTGATGGGTCGGAGAGATGGCTCAGTGGTTTAGAGCACTTGGATGCTCTTTCAGAGGTCCTGAGTTCAATTCTCACCAACCACACGGTGGCTCACAACCATCTGTAATGGGATCTGATGCCCTCTTCTGGTTGTATAAGTCTAGAGCAGTCATAAATGTATGTGTATGCATATGTATATTACATGAATACATTAATCTTGAAAAAGGCCAGTCATGGTGTCAAATGCCTGTTAATTCCAGCACTCATGGGGCTGAGGCAGGCAGATCTCTGAGTGTTGGAGGCCAGTCTGATCTGCAAAGTGAGTTCCAGGACAGCTAGGGCTGTTACACAGAGAAACCTTGTCTCACCACACCCCAAAAACCCCAAACAAACAAAAACAAACTCCCCCAACCCCCCCCAAACAAAAAACCTCAACAAAAATATTATATAGATGAAGGACCTGAGATCTTAAGAGTTCTTTACAAAGCTGATGAGTTTCAATGCTGGGGTTAGACCCCAGAAACTGTGTCTCCAGACCCTTTAGCTTTTTGAAATGATAACTGACATCAAGTCATGCCCAGGGTCAAATATTTTATAGGCATGTGTGAGCAGTTATGGGGTAGCGTAGGAAAACAAGGAAAATTACAAGTATGTGGACCTGGTTAAAGTATTTCAACAAATATCTAGGAAAGGAGTAAAGCCACACTTCAAAATAATATAGGTTTGGGTCTTAAAGCATCTTAAAGCATGGTTGGTTGTTAGTTTAATATTCTTTTCTATATTAAAGGACTCTTATCTCTATATGGGCGACTTTCACAACAATTCTTATCCCATCCACAGAATCAGTGTAGCTTGCCCTCAGTCAGAGGAAGTGACATATACGCACCTCTTATAATACCACACACATATATGAATAATTGCTCATTAAGTATGCTTCTAGTATTTTATATCACCTTAGGTCATGTCTGTTTGACTTTAGGGAAATGGCACTAAGAATCAGTTGATGGTATTTGTGTCTAAATAAAGCAAACATACCTTTGAATACTCGTGTGGCCCACCGTGCTTGGAACTCTGTGCCCACTAAGATAGACCCATTAAGGCTGATCAGGCCAATGATGGCTAATGTTGTTCTCTCCAAATTTGGGGGAAAGACTCGCTTGTATAGGATGATCTTCTTTGTACAAAGGCTTTTGAGAGGTTCTTCAAAAAAGGGAAAAGAAAATTCATATCCTGTACTGAAGATTACTACATCAATGTTGGCTTCTATTGTCCCATCTTCAAAGATGACAGAGGATTCTGTAAAATCTTTCACGCTGGCTTTCATGGTGACTTTTCCACAGAGGATGCAGGCTGGTAGTTCATCATTCACAATAAATTTTGGTTTTTTCCTTGGAGAGAGGAAAAAATATTCACTATAGTTACTTATGAGTCTTAGCAAATGATTTTTCTTCAGTAATTGAATTAGATCATCTTCCAAGCCAAGAAAATGAGCTGACCAGTGTTTAATTTGAAGTTGGGAACCTGATAAACCATCACTGTGCTTAAAACATGCTGCCTTCTCAGTCCTGGTAAAAGGCAAGTAGAAAATGACTCTTTCCTGACTTGATTTAAAATTCCCTTAAAAATTACATTGAAATAGATATAAAGATACAGATGGATAACAATATAGATAGGAGGAGGAAGAGGAGGCGGAAGAGGAGAGGGTAAAGAAGAAGGAGGAGGAAAAGGAGGAAGAAGAGGAAGAAGAGGGGGAAAGTAGGAAGAGGAAGAAAAGGAGGAAGAGGAGAAAGAGGAGGAGGAAGAGGAAAAAGAGAAGGGGGAGAAGGAGGAGGAAGAAAAGGAAGAGGAGGAGGAGGAGGAAGAGGAGGAGGAGGAGGAGAATTTGCAGGGAACTGTTCTTTCTACTACATGTTCTGAGGACTGGGCTTGGGTTCTCAGGCTTGGTAGCAGGCTCTATGAACAATCTCACCAGCACTTGCTTTATAACTCTATCCATCATAATCCATTTCTAGAACAATGCTTCTGTCTTTGGTTTCTTCCTTTCTTTTTCTTTCCAGTGTGGAGATTGAACCAAGGGCCTCACACGTACCAGGCAAATGGTTTATCACTGAGCCATACCCCTAGCATAGCAATGCTTAAAGTATAAGCATAGGATACACAGTCAACCATTTGATGATCAATTTGGGGTCCCACATCACCCAGGTCCCCAGAAGTCATATTAGGTCAAGAGGAAGTCAGTAAGTAACTATTAGTCAAAAATTAAAAACTATTTATCTATTTTCATGGATAGCTATTTTCATCATTACACAATCACATCAGATATATGGTCTCTATAAAATTGACAAGTCACATCATCTCTGCTGTATTTTTTTATACTTCAAAAATAGATGTTGCTAAAGAGTATTTGAGTTAGGCATATATTAAAATCACATTTAATGTCATGACATGAAGTTTAAAGTTTTTCTTTTACTTTCTAATATATAACTCTATATACTAGTATATTAAGACATATTGGACCAGGGACTCTTACTAGGAATCCCTACCTCTAATCACAGTCAGACCAGGCATTTCTTATTACATGTAGCGAGAACCAACACATGGATGCTATAAGCATTGCATTTCTGGATAGTAGCAGTTTCAAGATGCCTCAAAGCCAATTTAAAATTTCCTTTCAAACTGGAATTAAAAGTTTCTTATTTCATCTTATTCTAGCATGGTGAATTTAGTACTGTGGATACTAGGCAGAGAATATGCCTGTTTCAAGAACTGCCATGGAAATTGATGGACAATGTCTTAAGGAAATAAGTTTATAACAGGAGAATCTAAGACAATGATATAGTTATTGAACATGTAGAGTTCTGAATAATACAGAATGAGAGAAGTTGATTTAAAATTTCCCATTAGAAATCCAAATTAAAATGACAACGAGATGCTATCTCACTTAGTTAGAATGGCTATTGTTTTACTAAAAAATGTGGGTGAAGGTGGGTGGGAAAAGGAACTCCTGGTGGACATGTCTTGTTTTGGTTTTTTTTGGTTTTAGTTTTGTTTTTTTTTTTTTTGTTTTTTGTTTTTGTTTTTTTCAAGTGTAGCCCTAGCTGTCCTGGAACTCATTATGTAGACTAGGCTGTCCTCGAACTCAGAAGGCCTGCCTCTGCCTCCCAAGTGTTGGAATTCTGGTGGACATGTCAACTGATTTAGCCAACATAGAGCACAGCATAGAAGTTCTAAAACAATAACAACAGCAGCAGCAGCAGCAACAACAAAACCCAACCCAACAACCAAACAACAAAAAAACTAAGACTAGATCTACCATCTGATCTGTCTACTCACTTCTAGGAATATATCCCAAAGTAATAAAATCAGCATTCCAAAGGGATATCTGCATTCCCATTTTATTAACCACAATAGCTTAGGTATACAGTCAATTTCAATGCTCATCAACAAATAAATGAATAAAAGTGTGACACACACACACACACACACACACACACACACACACACACACACGCGCGTGCGCGCACACACACCCCAGAGTATTATCAGCTTAAAGAAGAATGGAATCTTTCATTTACAGAAAAATGGAGAAACCCAAAGACTGTTACATGAAATACATTAAGCTAAAAAATGTAAGGACAGCACATTCATTTCTGTATGTGGAAGCTAAGGTCAGAAAAGTGACTATTAAGGATGGAGAAGGATGATTATCAGGGAGAGGAAGAAAAAAAGGAGGTTGGCTTTGAACGTATAGATTGCACATATAGAACTCTACTGATAATTAAAATTTATACATAGTAGTAAAAACAGTGAAAATGAACAGAAGCTTTCCCATGAAATAAAAACTTGAGTACCCTTTTGCAATGCTTAATCCATAATTCTCATGGTTAAGTATTTTATTCATTTGCCTCTCTTGAGTCCAGTTTATAAAATGTGAAGGCAGAACTCGTACAAGAAAATTGCGCCATCTTGTTTGCATCATATTGAAAGGGTAGCCACCACCTGAGGAGCGGCTTAGAACCCAGGCGCCAGTTCTAGTGCTGAGAAACACCTACAAAGAGAAATGAGAAGGATAAACACATGTCCATCGCTTTGTAGTACTTTGATTTGATGTGCTTAAAATTATATTGTTTTTTTTACATAGACCTATGTGTGACCAAATGTTCTTATTGCTATAATGCTAAAAACACATCATTTAATTTATACATGTTAGATGAATTAATATTATTTATACATATTATTTATAAAATTGTGAAAATTGAATTGTAATGTTTGTAGCTAATGTGTTGGTCTGGCGATTTTATGTGTGTTTGGGGTACATATGGGTGCAGATATGTGGGAATGTGTGTATACACTCATGCAAAGGCCAGAGGTCAGCCTCTGATATCATTTCTCAGGGCCCATCTACCTTATTTTTTGAAGCAGAATCTCTCACTTGGACCTGGGGCTCTTATATTAGGCTAGGCTGGCTCTCTGGTGAGCCCCAGAGACCTGCTTTCCCTGCAGTACATACATGCAGGCCTTTTATGTGGGCTCTGAGGATGGAACTCTGAACCTCATGCTTTTGTGGCAAGCATTTATTTGTGTTACTGAACTAGCTCTTCGGGCTCTGGTCTGGCCGTTTTTAAACATATGAATAATAGGAGAATTAAAAGGTTAAGAAAAACAATTGTAACCAAATTAAATATAAATCTATTCTTTTGAGATCTAATAACTTTCCTATATATTATATACATGAAATAGATCTATAACTTGTGAGTTGTTTGGAATTTCTAAAATCATCAAGCTCGCTTACATACATATATAACTTAAAGATTGCTTTTATGTGAAAACAAAGGACAGATCTGATTCCTAGTAGAAGAGTTGGAGACATTTGGCAAACAACCTTACCATTGGGTTCTAACACAGGGTTTTGACAGAGTTACAGAGGGTTTATGTAAAAGAGAGGGGGCCAGGAGTTGGTTGCATATGCCTGTCATCCCAGATTTTGGGAGTCTGAAGCAAGAGTTTGAAGCCTTGCTTAGGCTTAGTAGTGAGATCGTAACCTAGTAGAGAAAAGTAAGAAGTGATTTCAGGGAGAGGAAAATAGACTAGGTGTGCAGGCTGGAGGGATGAAGATGGGGAGGCAGAGAGGGAGGGAGAAAGAGAGGAGAGGGAGAGAGGATATAAATGAGAGACTTGCTTTCTGTGAGGCAGGTTGCCTAACTGGTCTCATCCCTTAAAGATCACGTTTGAACAATGCCTGTGATTAGGCATTCACATAGTTTTTCTGTAGTCTTTTGGACATAGTAAAGTTCTGTGAAGTGTGTTTTCTGAAAGAGCAGACCAAGAGGGGCTTTGGGGCGTTCCCCCACTTATGGCAGTATAGTTTGCCAATTGGAAAGGCATTTATAGTCTTGGCAGCTTCTCTGTAGCCACTATCCATGCTGACGGGAATGGAGACACTGATTCAGAAATAGTGTACCTGAGCTGCTATTGCACTGAGCTCCACTGCGAGGTCCCCGCCAGTGTTTCCAAGACCAACCACCAGAATGCGCTTGCCCCGAAAGGCATCTGGAATCCTGTACTCTTGGCTGTGTAGGATCTGTCCTTTAAACTTATGGATTCCTGAGGGAAGAACAGGATGGATGGACCTGAAATATGTTGTAATTCTGCAGTATGCAACGGTAGGGAAGTTTGTTGCTTGTATCACTACTTGCAGCAAGTAGAAGCAGGGAGAACAATTCTTCCTGGAATTGAGTGAGCTCAAGGACAGATCTTGTGCAACTTACCTTGTTAAAAATACTGTTAGGAGCTAGAAAGATAGCTCCATGGGAAAAAGTGCTTGCTGACAAATCTGATAACCTGGGTTCAATTCCCAGAATCCACATGGTGGAAGGAGAGTAATGACTTGTGTAAATTGTCTTCTGACTTCTGTATGTGCACTGTGGTATGCACACAGTGAATATACATGAATATAATAAAGTTCCCACAAAATAAGCTCATGGATAATATCATAGCAAGTGGGAACAAATTGGAAGTATCCCTCACTGTGTGGGACAGAGCACAGGGTGCCTATGTTTACTACTTTCATCCACTGTACTACTGGAAATCCTAGCTAGAACAATAAAGAAGGAGTAAGAGCATTCATTTGGAAAGAAAGAAGTTAAGTTCTCATTGTTTGCATATAAGATGACTTTATTTAGAGAAAACGCCATAGATTTTCCCCTAAAATCAATCCTATAAGATTAATTAAGTAAAATTGTAGGATATGAAATCAACCTATTACAATATTACAATATTATTTATTATTTATTATATTATTATTTATTACAATATTATTACTGTATATTGATGGGAAAAGATCTGGTATAGAAATCAATAAAATAATTCCATATGTAATAGCTACAACAAAATAGTCAGGAATAGGTTTAATCAAAGAGAGAAATATATAAAAACATTGATGAGGGGTCAATAGACAGAACAGTGGGCTAAAGGTCATGACATCGAACCAGATGATCTGAGTTCAATCCATGAGTTCAAGCCTAGACATCATTTAAAATACTTCTTCTTGAGAAATTATGACCTGAATTCTCACTTGATCCCTATTCCTGAATATATTTTTAAATAGGATATTCTATTTATTTGTGATAGATTTTTATAAGATTTATATTGAATTTTTTTCTCTTGCAAAGTCTATAGTTTTATCCACTATACTATTATAACCTCTTTCTGTTTGTCAAAACAACAACAACAACAACAAAAAACCAATCCAAACAAACAAATAAAAAACCCAAATAAACATAAAACCCACAAAACAAAACTTCCAAGGGCTGGAGAGATGGCTCAGTGGGCAAGCATGTTTACTATGCAAGCATAAAGATCTGAGTTTGGATCCCAGTGTACACGTAAAAAGCTAGATGTGGCCTCACTTGTGCCTTGAACCCAGGAGCTGTTGGAGGTAGAGACAGGATGTTTCTGGGACCGGCTGGCTTTCAGCCTAGTGGAAGGGTCAGGGAGAGACTGTTTCAAAGGAATAAGGTGGAAGATGACAGCAGGATGCCCAACATCCTCCTCTTACCTCTGTGTGACAGCACACAGGCACCTGTTACCCCCCACATGCCTATATGGTGCACAATAAATATCATGGTCACACACACATATAAAAATATAAAAGAGTCAAAACTTTACTTTCAGGGTCACCAAATCCTGACAGAATAGGAACAGGTTTACTACATGTTAGTAATCCTCACTTCCCTAAATTTATTTTTCACACCTGAATTTGAATGGATATCAGGTTTCTAAATAACCGATTATGACCTCAGAGATGAAGGTTTACCAGTCATGAATGTGTTGAAAAGAGTGTGCTGAGCTGGTTGGTTTCAAGGCACCCTGGTCTGAGAGGTGTAATAGGCATTTTTAAAAGAGTGAATGTATTCATTTAGATATATAATTTCTGTTTTGTTTCCTTTAAAACCCACCTGTCAAGCTTCTGTAATCTCTTACGTCAAGTTTTTGAATCATAGACCATCCCTGCTTCAAAGGACCTATAATTTCCCCCCCCCCCCACACACACAAAAGATAGATGGGATATTTTAAGTCTTGTTTCTTGTTGGATTGCTGTACTTGAAGTAGACATGTTGGGCAAGGCTTCAGCCACAGCATTTATATTAATACCTAAATAGTAACAACACCTCACACCAAAACCAAACTTTGTTTTTTTTTTAATCATCCAAAGTAGTTCTGTGCTTGTAATTTCCAAGCAAATATAACATTGTCTATAAGCCGGGGGAACTATTTTCAATCACGTGCAAGTCATTTTTCTTCTAGAAGAACCCCAAAGAGTAGTGATGGTCTCAGGCAGAATTGACTCACCAGGGAAGGACTCCCGAGGTAAATGTGGGCTCAGGAATTGCCCAGTGCAGACCATAACAGCATCAAATACAGCCCTGTCCTGTTTGCCCTCTGTCTCTGTCACAACATCCCACTGGCCAGTTTCAGAGAAGTCTGGGCGCTGTGTTACACTGAGCACAGTAGTCTGTAAGCAAGAGACAAACTGGTATAATAACAGTCTTCTATTTTAAATAGACCAACCGATGATACAAGTAAGGTCTGTAAATATCAGCTAGCTCATTCTTAGAGAAATTAAGTAGCCTGTGCACACTCTCACGGATGCTCATATGTGGACTAGGACTTAGGACAGCTGAATCCCTTCATTGGAAGGATAAAGCAAGACTTATTCTTGAGAAGGAAACAAATTATAATTCCTGATGCAGAGAGAAATCTAAAGAGCAAACTTTCCTCCATTACAATTTCTCTGTTGAGAGCTGTAGTCATTTCTTCCCAATGGGTTTCATAAGTAGAACTATTCTTATTCTATTCTCTAGAAAAAAATCTTTGAGTTCCATCCTAAATGATACTTTGACATTTAGAGGAGGACTCAGGAAATTCAGTATGTTAATGCTTTAGGTAAGGAATATCAAGGAAAGAATTACCTATCTTACTCACATCAAGATAAAAAATCAAGGAAAAGTTTCCTTAATTATCTTATTTCCACAAGATTGCTGACTAGGTCAGACTTCATTCATGAACTTTCTATAACCCAACCTATCTTACCTTAAATCGAATATATTTCAGGAGGTCAAAGTGCTCAACAAATTCTCTGAGATAGGCCCAAAATTTCTCATGGCTCATGAAATTGGGGGTAATCTTCTTGGAACGGGAAGTCACTGTAACATGACATTTCCTTGCAGACATTTGTCACTAGTGACCTGTAAACCCTGGTCATCCCATCCTTGGAAGTATCCTGTAGAGAAGGATACAAGGCAGAAGAGAAGATTCTCTCGGTAGCCTTGGGGGCTCATGGGTGTCCAGCTGAAAGGGTTCAGAGCAATTAACATTCTACTTGTAAATTTAAAGAGTTCTAGAAAACCTAGCATTGGGTGCCCATGTTGCCATGATAAGACATCCTTATTGAAGCTGGAATAAGTAAATGCAGCCTCTTTGCCCATCACAAAGAAGCTGATGACAGTACACAATTGCTCTTTAGTGATTCCACGGATACAGGGCTCCTGTATCCGTCTTGGCAGGCTGTTCCCTTGTCACTGTCATAGTGACTCCCTCCACTCAGGCCATTTCTCACCTTGCCTCTTTCCAGGGAACTACTCGATAGTTTCCCTTATTATATTCTATGCTCATTTACTGATTGAATTCTTTCCATCAGCATCAAGAATATCAAACCATAAGTTTAGGAACAAAACCCAGCCCCCTTATTAGCCTCCCGCCCTCCCATCTTAACCATAAGGAAGATTTATCATGTTCCGGTAACCTCTTTTTTATTCCTGTATTTCTCAACTCATTCTCTGGTCTTGGTCTCTATCACTCAAAAACGAAACATCAAAGGCATCATTGGTACACTAGGCACCAATGAGCTTCGTATGTCTGAAACCAGTCTCCATCTCTCTCAATGTGTTCCTTGCCTGTCACATGCCCCTAGAGGCCTTCCAGGACTCAAGGGGTTGCTGAAGGTAACTTCTGGGCCCCACAGCACTGCGGAGTTGCGTCTTAGAGCTTCTCACACTGCATTGCAAGGACTTCTTCACGGTTTCTGTTCTTTTCTCAACTATGTGGAGGGTGGTGGGATCCCTGTCTGTTTTGTGCACCATGGTATCCGGGCAGAAAGGCATGCTAAGTACGTGTTGAGTGGATGAGTCTTTTGTAACACCTAACAATGCCTGGGAGTTGGCTAACCACTGCTTAACGCTAACTTCATCCTCTCCCAGTGTGTGATCCATTCTCCATTCACCAAGACTGGCCAGGTTGCTGGATGAGATGCTCTGCTACTTTAGGAATTTCCAAGTCCAGAAATTATCAGAAACCTCCAAACTATGCTGATATTATTATCAGATTTCACTCCTTTTCTATTCTCTTCTCCATGCCCGTGACTATGCCTTGCCTATTTCTAAGGCTCCATACATGTCAGACCGCATCCCACACAGTGTTTATCATGGTGCCACACACATATTTAGCTTGCTGCAGTGAACTCCTGTTTTGACCACCAAAGGCAGGCTAATGCCACCTCAAGTGAGCAGGAGCAACACATGACTGGGTTATGGGTGCTGAGATAGGAAGATGAACTACGCACAGCAAACTTCCACAGTCCCCCCGAAGTCACTGCTTCTCTCAAAGCAGGTGGGCTCCAGGTTCTCGTCCAAGCAGCACTTGATAGAGGACAGGCCACTTACGCCAGCTCCAATCACTGCCACTTTCTTGGCCATGGTGAACTCTGTGTGAAGGTCAAGAAAAGCTCTGTATGGCAGTATCAGAAGAGAACCCTTGACATAGGACTCAGTCCAGGTCGTGTTACTAATGCTAAATGTTATTAATGTTAACTAAATCCTCTTATTTAATCTTTGGGTGGGAGTTGAATCATAGTTTGATTAAAAACTGCAGACTCCAGAAGTCAACGGTTTTGATTTAAGTAATGGCCTTACCTTTTGCTAGTTGTGTGATCTTGAGCTAGGTGCCACTCTTCTATGTGCCTTGCTTTTTCTCATCAGTTAAATAGGGGTGACAATGAAGATCACTAGAGTTTTGTGAAAGCTTAATGACTGTTATGTGTTGGAATGGTTCAAAAGTACATGTGTTACTAGTAAGTGCTCAATTAAATCCAGCTGTTTATTACTGTTACTGTTTTGATTACTGAGTATAGCTAGCACATTAGCTCTATAGGATGCCTATAACCCTGCAGTATTAAAGGGACTTTTTACTATCATTTTGCTTCTCCAAATCTTCTCCTAGAGAGATGGCTCAGTGGTTAAGAATGTTGGTTATTCCAGAGGACTTGCATTCAATTCCCAGCACATACATGGTACCTCACAACTGGCTGTAAATTCCAGTCCCAGAGGATCTGATGTCCTCTCCTGACTTTCTTGGTGACCCAGTATACACACAGTTCACATACATATATGCAGGCAAAATGCTCTTACACATAATATGGTAAAACAAACCTTTAAAAAACAAAGTTAACAATTTAGAGAAAATATTTTGAAGTGCACAAAATATTACTAGGCTTAATATGTAAAATAAGCTTACAAATTAATAATAAAAAAGAAATTTGTATGAGAATATAATCTATTTTCAAAAAAGGAAATAATAATAATAATAATAATAATAATAATAATAATAATAATATAAATTGAATGAGTTGTTGTGAATGGGCAATTTATCCAAGGAAAGAATAGCATCAGTCACAAAGTGTATGAAAATCTGTTCAATTTCATTAATAATGATTTCTTTAATAATACAAAGCCCAAAGTAATAATTTCTAGCTTTTGAATATGAAACTTGGAGAATGGAGCTGTGTCCAGTAAAGTAAAGCATGAACTTCCACAGAGCAACTCTGCATGCATGCTCCACTCACCAGAGTAGTATTTGCCTTGGGAAACCAGCAGGGCACGTGTGGATGAGGACCACGTCAAGTCCTCACCGGACACACAAGCACTGCTCCGAGAGGCGGAGTCCGCCCATAGGGTGCACTTCTGGCATTTGCACCCGCACAGGTGCACAGACATGTTCTGCTGAGCTGAGGGCATCACACATCCTGTGACCCTGTCACTGAGGCTCTCTCTGTCCCTTTGCTCAGTTTTGAGGGGCTTCTTAGGAC
This sequence comes from Tokudaia tokunoshimensis, assembly GCA_036184795.1. Lineage (NCBI taxonomy): Eukaryota > Metazoa > Chordata > Mammalia > Rodentia > Muridae > Tokudaia > Tokudaia tokunoshimensis. The sequence continues at coordinate 31,805,383 of BTHU01000013.1, read as the reverse complement.
TTCCTGTTCCAAACTTACTGCTGTTCATTTTTCTTTGAGGTTGAGGGTCTTGGTACCTGGCAAGCGGTGTATTTCCAAATCTGAACCTCTTCCATTTCGACCGAGTTCTTAGTTTAGAATGAGAGAGGGTGAAAGGAGACTGGATCTCAGAGGGAGCAAAATTTGAACATTGCTACTGAATGAGAATGGACCCACAGGTTCATATATGTTTAGTTGCCAGGGAGTGGAACTATTTGAAAAGATTAGAAAGATTGGAGGGTGTGGCCTTATTGAAGGAAGAATGTCACTGGGGGTGGGCTTTGAGGTTTGAAAAGCTCAGGCTAAGCCCAGAGTCTCTCTTTCTCTCTGCTTGTGGATCCAGAAGTAGTTCCAATCTACTACCTGTCTACCACCGTGCTTCCCACCATGATAACAATGGAATAAACTTCTGAAACTGTTAGCAAACCCTCAACTGAATGCTTTCTCGTCAGAGTTGGCTTGGTCATGTTGTCTCTTCAAGCAATGGAAGAGTGACTACTACAGCTACTGAGAAATTATTAGAGCCTACCACTAAAAAGCAACCCAACAAAACAACAACAATAACAACCACCCAACCAAAACACTCTCAGGTGTACTACTGGTAAAATAAGAACACTACCTGTGTTAATGGACTGTGTAAACAATATGATATGCTTACGTAAAAGGTCCTAACACAACCTACTCACTTGGTGTTCATCCTTCCACCCTCTGTCCCTAGGAGAAACAGCTCCTGTAGACAAATTCTACCAGCAAGTTTGGAAACAAGCCACCAACATGGCAAACATACCTGTGAATTCCCTTGAGTTGTGAACACCAGGATGGTATTTAACCAGGACAAATGGCCTTCACTGTGAGGAACACTTGAATTTCTGGGTGAAGGTCAGAAGTTGTCAGGTCTCTGCCGTGCCCTGTCTTTGAAATGACACAGGAGTGGTTATTAGTTAAACTGGTAAAGTGGAAAGTATGTTAGTGGAGTAGACCAACAGCAAAGGAATTCGTTCACTATTGTGCCCAGTCTAGAATGGACTATGGGGTAAAACTGGACTCTACCACGTTTCAGGATTAGTAACACTGGCAATAGAAACAGATCTGTACACTTCAATATTAGTGATCCTCTGATGGCGGTAGCCATTTAAAAATGTGGTTTATTTTAATAAGAGAAGGTTATAAGCAAGATGGAAACAGAGACTTCTGTTTCTGCCTCTAGCCAGGTATGTGACCTTGGTCAAAATTCTTGGAAAATACACTTAGTTTTTTTTTCCCTCTCAAGTTTGAAAGTATTCCATCTGAGACCAAATAACTCATAAAATAAAAACAAATCCACAAAAAAGAAGGGGGAAAAAGCTGCAAGAAATCCCAAACAAAAATAAAACAAACCCCCCCCCCCCAAATTCAACAAACAGCCAAGCAAAACCCATCTATGAATTAAAACTTGAAGGCCTAAGAAAATGCACCGTGTGCCATCTCGGTCAATTCTAAGGAATTGCTAAATGCTAAAATGTGAGAGATGCTGCCTTGCTCTCTGGCTAGAAAGGAGACCAGAGTTTCTGAACTTGGACCTTTGTACAACAACCAAACCCCACCTCATACCTGATCAGTCAGTAAACGCTTCCAACACATGGAATGACACAGCTGGAATTTCTGGGAAATTGCCAGTTGGTGATGTACTAATTAACCCACCTTATCGCCCACTGAGCTGTGTTTTTTCTCTCTGGGTTTCCAAGTGTAACTCACTGCTGTATCATTCTAAGATCAGAGTGGGACCCGCTGGACGACCCTGTGTGACCGACAGAGGGCCTCCCCTTTGGATCGTCTGCTCCAACTTTGCTCCGCTTTCTATCTCCTTAACCCTGTTGCTCTTACCTTAGTCAGCGGGCTTCAGAAGCAAATCACATGCCTCCTGCAAAAACACACTTTCTGTTCACCTTCCACAAGAGCAGTTTCTAGGAAAATTTCCTCTTGAAGGGGGAAAAAAATCCAAAGCACTTACCTTGCAAGCATAGAGCAGGTGAGAAGCCAAAGGTGAGAGGTCAAAGGTGGAGTTTGTTTTATAAAACACAAGGAAGAAGTTTCAGTCTCAGAGCCTTGTCCTAAGGAGGAAAAACAGTACTGACTTTGATCAAACGTTCCGTTTAACACAAAAGCCCGCTGCTTCTTCTGCCATGCTATGGACAACAGGGAGTTGTATTAAGATGAACTTGACACTTCCGCAATCTTGGGGGAGGGAGGAGTGACGACTTAGAATTCCACTTTCAGATTGGAAAGAAAGGAGTCCTGCCCCTTTCCCACACCCTCCACTGGACAAGAGCTAAAGGCACCCGAAGGCCGGGCAGTTATCATTGCTACCTTTAGAGGGCGCCAAACTTTCATCTTTCTTAGTGACACCCTGATTTCATTCTCCGTCTTACATATTTTTTCTTGGAGAACTTTTATATGTATTCCATAAAATATGATCATAGTCATTCAGCACTCCATGCCAACTTCTCCCACCCTCCCTACACATTCCAACATAATGGCTTCAGTTTTAGTTTGATAACCAAGAACATTTAGTATTGCCCATATGTGGATAATAGGTCTATTGACTGGAGCATGGGATCCTTCAAAGAATGATGATTCGCCTCTTAAGCCAACATGAGAGAGAGAGAGAGAGAGAGAGAGAGAGAGAGAGAGAGAGAGAGAGAACCACGTGCTCTAAATGCCTTGTCACAGGAAGAACAACTGAGAAAGCAGCAGCAGTAGTTAGTACCAAGGAGTCAGGGCTTGTATTTATTTTCTTTCAATGCTTGGAAGCCATCACAGTGATGGTGGCCCATGTAGGTTTGTTGTTGCTGAGGGAAGTTCGTCACCATTGACCATTTGCTGAACCGGAAGTCAGAAATGCAAACACCTGGAGGAGTCAGGAAGGCAACATGAATAAAGATGGTTAGATAAGACCTGATGGGGAAGCCCAGCGGTCTGCTCACCTTAGCTTAATGCTGTCATTTGGGATTAAGAGCCTAATATCTCAAAGGCTCTTTTCTTTCGTCTTTTTGAGACAGGGATTCTCTATGCGCTCTATGACTTTTTGTGCTTTTCAAATTTGCCATCCATTTATGCCAACTTCCCCAGGGCTGAGATACTATCATATACCACCTTCCCTGGGTTGCAGGCAAAATTATCTGTGTGATTTCTGAGTGTACGCACCACTTATCACAGTGTTATTTGCCTTGGGAACCAGGAGAGCATGCATGTATTGCACCCACTGGCCCAGCAAGAGGAGTCTAGCATGAGTTTCCTCACTGCTGATTTCTGCACCACTCTGAGAGGCAGAGTCTGCCTACCGATGCACTTCTGGTGCTTGAGCCAGCATGGGTGTGTGCTGAGCTGAGGGCTTGAGGTGTCCTGTGATCCCATCACCCTGTCACCAAGTATCTCTCTTTCCTTCTGCTCAGGATTACTGGTGCATCATTAATTAGGTGGGCTCGGGGAGTCTGTCCCTGTGGCTTTGCAACTTGCCTCCCAATCAGACCAGAAGCACCTCACAATCAGAACAGAAACAAAGTAGGTTTACTGAGAAAATGGATCAGGGAGAAGGTCTGAGTCCTCAGACCTCCCAGATTCCATTGGTTGCAGTGATGGAGCTTTCTGTTCTAAACCTACTACTGTTCAGCCCCCTGTGAGGTCGGGGATCTCCATATCTGTCTCACTGTGTATTTTCAAATCTGTACCTCTTCCATTTCAGCTGAGTTCATTTGCAAGTTTCTTAGTTTAGAGTGATCTCCGGTGAGAGGAGACTGGACCTCAGAGGCAGCAAAACAGCATTTGGACTTTGATCCTGACTAATCTTTGGACCCAAAGAAGACTAATTAAACACTCTAAGATGTATTATTTGCATGAGAAAAAAAATCCCAAGGTGCATTAACTGGTACCCTTGTACTCAGTAGTCTGAAGTTAAAGGATTGTAGTGCATTTGAGCCCAGTTTAGATTACGTAGCTAGTACCAAGATAAATACAGCTACATAGCAAGACGCTGGCTCAGAAAGAACAAAGAAAAGCAGAAAGAAATAAGAGGAAAAAAAAACCCACATCAAAGGCTTGTGTATTAAACAAATGGCTGAGTGCAAGACTGTTTAGTTGATGTCATTCTCCAATCACAAGTTTCTTCGTGCCCTAGGTTCTCTCTAGAACCGGTATCTCACAGAGTTACGTTTAACATGGAAGTAAGTGGACAAACATAACTTTTTTTTTAAAGATTTTATTTATTGTTATATGTAAGTATACTGTAACTGTCTTCAAACACACCAGAAGAGGGTGTCAGATCTCATTACGGATGGTTGTGAGCCACCATGTGGTTGCTGGGATTTGAACTCAGGACCTTCAGAAGAGCAGTCAGTGCTCTTAACTGCTGAGCCATCTCACCAGCCCCAAACATAACTTCTTGAGTTGAGAAGGAAGCACAGATGGCTTTTAAGCAGGAACAAATGACCGTCACCAAGAAGAACACTTGAATTGCTAGGCCACTAAGGGAAGGTCCCGGTTGTCAGATTTCTGCTGTGCTCTGTCTTTGAAATGACACAAGAGAGGTAGGTGGTTGTTAGTTAAATCGGTAATGTAGAAAGTGTGAGAGTGGAATCCACCAGGAGCAAAGGAATTTATTCCCTACTGTGCCCCGCAGACCTTTTGGTGCAGGAACTGAGCTGAGGGTGGGTCCAGAGATGACTGAGACTCAGTGGCAAAAACAGAACAAATTTAAACAAACAAACCAACAAAAACCACTATTAGTTTCTAAGGGACACAACACCCTTGGGGCAAACTGTATTACCTCACCGAGTTCCAGGTCCTAGCTGCTACTAAATCCTCTCTGAGAAAAGCGAGAATGCACACCCAAACTATCCCTTACATCTTCATGATGTAAGCTAATCACAACCCAAAGTGTTACCACCCATCACTTTCCCTTGTTGAGGTATGGCCTTCAGCTTCATATGTTCAGAAGCAAATGGTTTGAATGGAGCATGCCTGGGAATGGGCCAGCCACTGACATACTTTCCTATATGAGCTTGCCTAGACTCCTTGAATATAATCCTCATTTTCTTCATTGGAGGAGGACATTGCTTTGAAATAGCTTCCATGTTCTCCTTACCTGCCACAGCTAATAAAGCCTTTTCCCATTCTTTTATTTCTTGGCTGTCCTTGTTTTGGCTTTGTACTCATCCCGATGGGAGTCATCCTGTTTGGCAAGAACAGTAACATCTGAAGACAAAGCAACAGCTTTTAAGCTGTATGGAGAGAGCCTGACATGAAAATGATAATGAAGAAGTCTTATAAAGTCAGCGTGCCCTGGGTCCAAACCTTCTTTGTGGGATAAGTGGGTCTAGGTAAAAATACTTTTTTTTGTCTTTTTTTTTTAAAATCCAAAATGTGTTTGTTTGTTGGGATAGTTTCCTGCTCATCTTGAGTCAGGGTGCTATCAGTGTGCTTCTTCCTAAAGGAACAGTCTCTTATAGGTGTTGCTTTTTTCCCTGTAGACTGGCAGAGGACAGTGGAACAATCAAAACACAAGGATCTGGTCTTGACCAGTGAAGAGACGAAGAGACACCATGATTGCGGTCTCTCTCTCTCTCTCTGTCTCTCTGTATCTGTCTCTCTCTCTCTCATTTTTTATTTTTGAGATAGGGTTTCTCTGTATAGCCCTGACTGTCCTGGAACTCACTCTGTAGACCAGGCTGGCCTTGAACTTAGAAATCCACCTACCTCTGCCTCCCAAGTGCTGGGATAAAAGGCGTGCGCCACCACTTGGGCTTGCATACAGTTCCAGAGATTTAGTCCATTGTCATAATGGTGGGAGCATGGACAGGCAGACATGGTGCTGGAGCAGTAGCTTAGAATTTTATATCTGGATCCACAGGCAACAGGAAGAGAGAGGGATAGTGGGTCTCAGTTGGGCTTTTGAAACCTCAAAGCTCACACCTAGGGATCAACTTTCTCCAACAAGGTCATACCTCCCAATCCTTCCCAAGTAGTGCCATTCCCTGATGAATGAACATCAAAATCTATGAGCCTATGGTGGTCATTCTTACTCAAACCACCACAGCTACTGTTTAGGCAAGACTAAAGATTGTGGGGGTTGTATGAACTCCTGGGCATTTCACATTCACGAAGTAGGAATTGGGAATTTTATGGAGGAGGATGAAGGAGATCCTTTGTGAGAGGCATGTTCTCTTAGGCAGGCCTTCACCACTTCACTCTTCTTGTAATCCTGGATATTGAACCCAGGGTCTCAGACATGCTAAGTGGTGGCTCTGCCATGATGATATATACCTATCCATTTAAAAATTACTTAGAGACATGGTATCACTGTGCTACTCACTTTGGCCTCTGACTTCAGCTTCCTAAATGGTTGGGATTACAGGCATGTGCCTCTCTACTTAGCACACTTGTATTCTGTGTGTACTCACATGTGTAAGTTCATTTGAAAGCCAGAGGGCAGCCTTGGGTGTCATTCGTCACTCATGGTCCCTATTAAAGTTCTCCAGTTTTCTAGTGTAATCTCCACTCCCATCTCTGCTCCCCCAAGATCTGTCTCTCACTAGCCTGGAACTAACAGGTAGCCTCAGCTGGCTGACCCATGCAAAGTACTGACAAACTGTCCTTGTCACCTTTAGAGGGAGCCAAACTCACAGCCTTCTTAGTGACAGACGCCTTGGTACTCCACCTAGTCTCTTGAACTGTCCATTCTAAGAGCTGTCAAACAGGGAGAACATAGTTTAGACCACCACCTTCTTCTAGTCTTCTCTATCTCCAGAAGTATAATTTGGATTTTCAGGATTTACAAGGAATTCAAGTGGTAGTGTCCCTCAGCTTGGATCAGCAGAGGAAGTTGGTAATCTATAATTGAGAACATTAAAAAAAAAACACTTTTTCTTTAGACATTCATCTGGCGACAGGAAGAGCAACTGAGGAAGTAGCAGCAGTAGTTAATACCAAGGAGCCAGGGCTTATATTCATTTCCTCTCAATGCTTAGAAGCTACCGCAGTGATGATGCCCCATGTAGGTTTTTTTGTTGCTGAGGCACCTTCCCCACCATGGTTCACTGACCATTTTCTGAACTAGAAGTCAGAAATGCAAACACCTGGAGGAGTCAGGAAGGTAACATAAATAAAGGTGGTCAGATAAGACCTGACTGGGAAGCCCAGAGGTCTGCTCAGTTTAGCTAAATGCTGTCGTTTGGGAACAGCAACCCAGTATGCCGAGACTTTAGTGTTAGACTGCCCCTCTCTCCTCCTCCTCCCTCCTTCCATCTCTTTCTTCCTCTCCTTTCTCCTCTCCCAGGTCTTGCAGTGTAGCCCAGGCTATCCTGAAGTGGTTGGAATCCTCTTTCCTTGTGTGAGTGCATGGACTAGTGGTGTGCAATGCAACATTGAGTTAGGCTTCTCTTTTCAGTAGACGTTGCAAGTCCAGATTTTAATACAGAATGTTTTCTGAGCAACAGATTAATTCTTTCAAAAATATGGAGAAAAGTTAAACAGTTTTCATCAACAAATACAAATATATTCCTCGCTCATCTTCTCAATACTAAACTAATTGAATCTCCTTCCCAGTACGGGTTCTTGCTGTGAGGTCCAGGTTGACCTTGAACTTACTATGTATCCTCTTTACTCACCGTTCAGAGTGCTAGTATTACAGACATGAGCCACCAAGCTCAACTTTATAAACCTTTGGTGGCATTTTCTCCCCTGGACTCTGTCTCTCCCTCATACACAAACACAAGTATTTACTAAACCACTTAAAAACAATCTGCCAAGTTCAGGATGGCACCAGGAAATTTCAACGTGTATCTTAAGAATAGGTACCCCGACTTCTGCCTGGCAGAGGGACCCCGCACTGGGCGGGAGCCTACCAGCTTCCCTTCCGCGACCTCTGTTCCGGTAGACTGCACTGAAGAGACAGGTACCCAGGTTCTCCCCAATATAACATCGCTTGGGACACGGCCTGTTGGGGCTTCCGCCTGCTCCCAAGAACGGGACAGTGCTGTTGTCGTCTGGGTGCCAGATCTGCTGTAGGCCATCGCCTCTGCAGGGTGACCAGTGCCACGGAGAGAGTGCAGAGTGCACTCTGCCATCTTTGCTCCAGTGGCCGGGAAGTTGGGACTGCCAGGCTCAGAGACAGACAGGCATAATATCGCTTGGGTCTCGGGTGGCTTGTGTGTACGTGGCTCCCAAGAGCTGGGCAGATCTGCAGTAACCAGCGTGCCAGCTCTGCTGTGGGACTTCTGCCTGGCAGAGGGACGCCCCCTCCCCCCCCACTCTAGGAGAGATCACACACCCCTGCACAGGGCAGGAACCTACCAGCCTCCCTTTGGCGACCTCTGCTCCAGGAATCCACTACGCTGAGCCTTTGGATGTTCAAGGACTCCCCAATATAACATCACTTGGGGCAAGGCACATCAGGGCTCCAAAGTCACTCAGGAGCAGGGCAGGCCCCAGAAATCTGTGCCAGGGGAATCCTGGTAAACCAGGGGGGGGGGGCAGAAATAGCTTTGCAGGCTCACAGGAAGTCCAACCAACAGCCAGTGACAGCAGGACCAACTAACATCAGAGGTAACCAGATGGCAAAAGGCAAACGTAGGAATGTTACTAACAGAAATCAAAGTAATATGGCACCATCTGAACCCAACTCTCCAACAGCAGCAAGTCCTGGATACCCCACCACATCGGAAAGACAAGATCTGGATTTAAAATCACTTCTCATGATGCTATTAGAGGATCACAAGAAGGACACAAATAAATCTAATAAAGAATTACAGGAGACCATGAATCAACGGTTAGAAGCCCTTACAAAGGAAACACAAAAATCGCTTAGAGAAATGCAGGAGAACATGGATCAAAAGATGGAGGCGCACAAGGAGACAACACAAAAATTGCTTAACGAGATGAATCAACGGGTAGATGCACTCACAAAGGAATCACAAAAATTGCATAAAGAAATGCAGAAGAATATGGGTCAACAGACGGATGCCCATAAGGAGGCAACACAAAAATTGCTTAAAGAAATGAATCAGTGGATAGATGCCCTTACAAAGGAAACACGAGAACTGCTTAAAGAAATGCAGGAGACGATGGATCAACAGATGGATTCCCATGAGGAGGAAACACAAAAATCGCTCAGAGAAATGCAGGAGAATGTGGGTCAATAGGCAGAAATCCTGAAAGAGGTAATGCAAAAATACCTTAAAGAAATACAGGAAAATACAAACAAACAAGTGAAGGATCTCAGCAAATCCATCCAGGAACTAAAAAAGGAAGTAGAAACAACTAAGAAATCACAAAGGGAGACAACTTTGGAGATAGAAAACCTTGGGAAGAAATCAGGAGTCAAAGATGCAAACATCAACAATAGAATACAAGAGATGGAAGAAAGAATCTCAGGTGCTGAAGATTCCATAGAAAGCATCGACTCAACAGTCAAAGAAAATGCAAAATGCAAAAAATGTGTAACCCAAAACATCCAGGAAATCCAGGACACAATGAGAAGACCAAACCTAAGGATTATAGGTATAGATGAGAGTGAAGATTTGCAACTTAAAGGGCCAGTAAACATCTTCAACAAAATTATGGAGGAAAAACTTCCCTAACCTAAAGAGAGAGATGCCGATGAACATACAAGAAGCCTACAGAACTCCAAACAGACTGGACAAGAACAGAAATACCTCCTGTCACATAATAATCAAAACACCGAATGTTCTAAACAAAGAAAGAATACTAAAAGCAGTAAGAGAAAAGGGCCAAGTAACATACAAAGGAAGACCTATCCGAATCACATCAGACTTCTCACCAGAGACTATGAAAGCCAGAAGATCCTGGGCAGATCTCATGCAGACACTAAGAGAGCACAAATGCCAGCCTAGACTACTCTACCCAGCAAAACTCTCAATCACCATAGATGGAGAGACCAAGATATTCCATGATAAAACCAAATTTTCACAATATCTTTCCACAAATCCAGCCCTGCAATGGATAATAGGTGGAAACCTCCAATACAGGGAGAGAAACAACACCCTGGAAAAAATGAGATAATAACCTTCTTGAATCAAACCCAAAAGTAGATAACCACTCAAACATACAGATAGTGTCAAGAATGGCAGATGGCAATAATCACTATGCCTTAATCTCTCTTAATATCAATGGTCTCAATTCCCCAATAAAAAGACATAGACTAGCAGACTGGATATGTAAACAGGACCCAGCATTTTGCTGCATGCAGGAAACGCACCTTAGTGTCAAAGACAAACACTACCTCAGAGTAAAAGGCTGGAAAACAATTTTACAAGCAAATGGCCCCAAGAAACGAGGTGGAGTAGCCGTCCTAATATCAGATAAAATTGATTTTCAACCTAAAGTCATCAAAAAAGACACAGAAGGACACTACATACTGATCAAGGGAAAAATCCACCATCAGGAACTCTCAATTCTGAATATCTATGCTCCAAATGCAAGGGCACCCTCATTTGTAAAAGAAACTTTACTAAAGCTCAAAGCACACATCGCACCTCACACAATAATAGTGGGTGACTTCAACACCCTGCTCTCTGAAATGGATCGTTCAGGAAAGCAGAAACTAAACAGGGACACAGTGAATCTAATTGAAGCCTTGGACCAAATGGAACTAACAGATATATATAGAACATTTCATCCTAGAGCTAAAGAATACACCTTCTTCTCAGCACCTCATGGTACCTTCTCCAAAATTGACCATATAATTGGTCACAAATCAGACCTCAACAGATATAAGAAGATAGAACTAATCCCATGCCTCCTATCAGATCACTATGGAATAAGGGTAGTCTTCAATGGCAACAAAACCAAAAGAAAACCCACGTACACATGGAGGCTGAACAATGCTCTACTCAATGATAACTTGGACAAGGTGGAAATAAAGAAAGAAATCAAAGACTTTTTGAAAGTTAATGAAAATGAAGGCACAACAAACCCTAATTTATGGGACACAATGAAAGCAGTGCTAAGAGGAAAATTCATAGCCCTGAGTGCCGCCAAAAAGAAACGGGAGACAGCATACACTAACAGCTTAATGGCACACCTGAAAGCCCTGGAACAAAAAGAAGCAAATACACCAAAGAGGAGTAGAAGGCAGGAAATCATCAAACTCAGGGCTGAAATCAATCAAGTAGAAACAAATAAAACCATACAAAGAATCAACAAAACGAGGAGTTGGTTCTTTGAGAAAATCAACAAGATAGATAAGCCCTTAGCCAGACTAACCAGAGGGCACAGAGATAGTATCCAAATTAATAAAATCAGAAACGAAAAGGGAGAGATAACAACAGAAACTGAGGAAATTCAAAAAATCATCAGATCCTACTACAAAAACCTCTATTCAACACAACTAGAAAATCTGGAGGAAATGGACAATTTCCTAGACAGATACCAAATACCAAAATTAAATCAGGATCAAATAGACCAACTAAACTGTCCTATAACCCCTGAAGAAATAGAAGTTGTCATTGGAAGTCTTCCAACCAAAAAAGCACAGATCCAGATGGTTTTAGTGCAGAATTCTATCAGAGTTCAAAGAAGACCTAACACCAATACTCTTCAAACTGTTCCATAAAATAGAAACAGAAGGAACACTACCCAACTCGTTCTATGAAGCCACAATTACACTAATACCAAAAGCACACAAAGATCTGACAAGAAAGAGAATCTCAGGCCAATCACTCTTGTGAATATTGATGCAAAAATACTCAATAAAATTCTTGCCAACCGAATCCAAGAACACATCAAAACGATCATTCACTAGGATCAAGTAGGCTTCATCCCAGGGATGCAGGGATGGTTCAATATAAAGAAATCCATCAATGTAATCCACTATATAAACAATCTCAAAGAAAAAAACCACATGGTCATCTCATTAGATGTTGAGAAAGCATTTGACCAAATTCAGTATCCTTTCATGCTAAAGGTCTTGGAAAGATCAGGAATTCCAGGCCCATATCTAAACATAGTAAAAGCAATTTACAGCAAACCGGTAGCCAGCATCAATCTAAATGGAGAGAAACTTGAAGCAATCCCACTAAAATCAGGGACTAGACAAGGCTGCCCTCTCTCTCCATATCTTTTCAATATAGTACTTGAAGTTCTAGCTAGAGCAATTAGACAACAAAAAGAGGTCAAAGGGATACAAATTGGAAAGGAAGAAGTCAAAATATCACTATTTGCAGACGATATGATAGTATACTTAAGCGACACAAAGAACTCCACCAGAGAACTCCTACAGCTGATAAACGACTTCAGCAAAGTGGCCGGATATAAAATCAACTCAAGGAAGTCAGAAGCCTTCCTATACTCAAAGGATAAGCAGGCTGAGAAAGAAGTAAGAGAAATGATACCCTTCATGATAGCCACAAACCATATAAAGTATCTTGGCGTGACTCTAACCAAACAAGTGAAAGATCTGTATGACAAGAACTTCAAGTCTCTGAAGAAAGAAATTGAAGAAGACCTCAGAAGATGGAAAAATCTGCCATGCTCATGGATTGGCAGGATTAATATAGCAAAAATGACCATCTTACCAAAAGTAATACACAGATTCAATGCAATCCCCATCAAAATCCCAACTCAATTCTTCATAGAGTTAGAAAGAGCAATTCAAAAATTCATCTGGAATAACAGAAAACCCAGAATAGCTAAAACTATTCTCAAGAGTAAAAGAACCTCTGGGGGAATCAGTATCCCGGACCTCAAGCTGTACTACAGAGCAATAGTGTTAAAAACCACATGGTATTGGTACAGTGACAGGCATGTAGATCAATGGAACAGAATTGAAGACCCAGAAATGAATCCACACTCCTATGGTCACTTGATCTTTGACAAAGGAGCTAAAACCATCCAGTGGAAAAAAGATAGCCTTTTCAACAAATGGTGCTGGCTCAACTGGAGGTCAACATGCAGAAGAATGCAAATTGACCCATTCTTATCTCCTTGCACTAAGCTCAATTCCAAGTGGATCAAGGATCTCCACATAAAACCAGACTGGGAAATGATCTTTACCAACCCTACATCTGGCAGAGGGCTAATATCCAATATATACAAAGAACTCAAGAAGTTAAACTCCAGAGAGGCAAGTAACCCTATTAAAAAATGGGGTACAGAGCTAAACAAAGAGTTCTCACCTGAAGAATATCTAATGGCTGAGAAGCACCTAAAGAGATGTTCATCATCCTTAGTCATTAGGGAAATGCAAATCAAAACAACCCTGAGATTCCATCTCACACCAGTCAGGATGGCTAAGATCAAAAACACAGGAGACAGCAGTTGTTGGCAAGGATGTGGAGAAAGAGGAACACTCCTCCACTGCTGGTGGAATTGCAAGCTGGTACAACCACTCTGGAAAGCAGTCTGGCGGTTCCTCAGAAAACTGGGCATGACACTCCCGGAGGATCCGGCTATACCACTCCTGGGCATATACCCAGAGGCTTTACCTGCATGCAATAAGGACACATGCTCCACTATGTTCATAGCAGCCTTATTTATAATAGCCAGAAGCTGGAAAGAACCCAGATGTCCCTCAACGGAGGAATGGATTCAGAAGATGTGGTATATTTACACAATGGAATACTACTCTGCAATTAAAAACAATGAATTCACGAAATTCCTAGGCAAATGGTCAGAACTGGAAAATATCATCCTTAGTGAGGTAACCCAATCACAAAAGAACACACATGGTATGCAGTCACTGATAAGGGGATATTAACCCAGAATCTCGGAATACCCTAGACACAATTCGCATAGCAATAGATTTCTAAGAAGATGGAAGGAGAGACCCCTGGTCCTGGAAAGACTGGATGTAGGGGAACACCAGGACAGAGAAATGAGAGGGGGTTGAATGGAGAAAAGAGGGAGGGAAGGGGGCCTATGGGACTTTCTGGGAGGGAGGAAACGGGAAAAGGGAAATGATTTGGAATGTAAATAAAAAAAAAACTTAGAAAAAAAAAAAAGAATAGGTACCCCTACCACATCACTGTTACCACTATGAGAAAGCCCACATAAGTCAACAGTATATTGGGTACTTCAACATTTCTCCAAAATGTCTTAGCAGAATGTTGGAATTGGCTTGTATAGAGAACATGTGTGCATCTATTTCACTGCTGACTTCAATATCATAAGACATTGGGCACAGTGGGGATATTTACACTAAGGAAAGAGGCAGACGGTATTGTTGGCTTCCTTTGCTGGACCAGTTGTTCTTTACCAGAAAATAGCTGCTTTAAAATTAGCTTGAATGAAACACGACTGATAAAAAAGTGCACATATTGAATGTAGGCAGTTGGCTGGATCTGAACATCTGAATACCCACAACGGAACTACTACGACAATGATGTCCATCACCTCCAATAGTTTCCTCATCCACTCTTTGTTTATCGAGACTCTTTGTGCAGAGGAGGGTACAAAGTGCAACACGAGACTCACTATCTTAATTTTTCATTGAACAGTATAGAATCAGTAGCTGTAGGTATCATTTACAGCAGATTTATCCAGTTTTTTTCTCTTACATAATTGAAACTTCATACCCATCGTGCAACAACTGTTCACGCCTGTGTTCACCTTCTAGAAACTACCATTGTGCTCTCTACATTTATACATTAGAAAATTATAGCTTCTTCATGGAAGTAGAATCATACAGCATTTGTCTTTTTATGACAGGTTTATTTCAGTTAGCATAATGTCTTACAGTCTCATGCACCTTTGTCAGATATAGCAGGATTTATTTATTTATTCAGTTATTTATTGATTTTTGTAGATAAGGTCTTACTATGTAGCTCTAACTGTCCTGAAACTCACTATATAGACCATGCTGACTTAGGAATAGTAAGAGACTTGGCAAACATCATATAGCTAGTAGTAGGTGGTAGAGTTCATGATCATAAGGTTTGGGTTTGTTTCTCTAAGCATTCCTCTTAGGGGTTAGGCATGTGGAAAGATCAAGAGCATTGGTACAGGAAATGGACATCTCAATTTAAGTCTAACTCAACAGGGGTTGCTCGGAGTGTATATTATAAACAAGTTCAGAAACTATAAAATCACCCCAAGAGACTGAATACCTCACAGCAATGCTTTGACACTGTGATCTGGTGAGTCTGTCTGGGCCTGTCTCACACTGGCCACTAATCACCATCATCTCTTTGCATCTCATTAGATTATTGGATGCTAAAATGTCAGCTTCATCACAGGGCATCTCAGAAGCAACCTAGGCTATTCTTTGTGGGGACAGGTTTCTACTATGAGTGTCTGCTATCAAGTGGAACAGGTCAGGAGGAATATTAGGAACAATCCTGGATGCTAGCAGGGCAGATTAAAATGAAATGATATCTATTTGATTTAGCCCCAGCACTCACTCTTGCCTAATTCCAGAGTCCCTTAGTCTTCTCATCTTGCAATCTCTGAATCTCTCTTGTGAGGCAAGGCTCCATATCTAAGCCTATTAATGAGGTGCAGGTGTCCAAGTAGGGCCACACACTTTCATCCTATGCAACTACCAGAGGAACTGGGTCTAGTTTGGTCAAATATTGCTTCTGAGATAATTTATTTTGTTTTCTTGTGGAAAATATTTCATCTTAATCCAGGGTCTCTACCCTGCCTTTGACCATTTAGTTCCCAGAGAAAAGACACACAACCTTTATACTTATAATTCGCCTTTATCAGCACTAGAGCTGGGCAGATATCTATCCTTTATGCTATTATGTCTTATTCCGTGCAAATAATCCCACTATATAATTTGCCATGTTTTGTCTGGGCTGCTCTTAACTCCAATTAGCCAACCCACATGGCCATTATTTTAAGATTCTTACCCCATGGCATCTTCTTCTCTCTCCTCCTTCTTCCTTCTCCTCATGGTCTCCTCAGATCTCGAGTCTGGGAACCCAAACCCTGCCTCTGTCTCTTCTGCCCAACTATTAGCTGTTGGCATCTTTATTTAACCAATAGTTTAAAATCAATGAGTAAGGTCACATTGTAAGTGCAGATTCTGTCATTCCTGGGAGCAACCCGGCCTTGGGAGTCAGTACTTATTACAATACGTATCAGAAGATCAAACCTCAGTGGTTTCTCTTTTCCTTTTCTTTCTATTAAAGGTCTTGACTCTGTTCTTTCCCCAATGACTTCTGGTGAATTGGGTTGACTCTTAATAGAGGCAACTCACATTACCTCCTAAAGCAACATGGTAAAGGACAGTCAGAGCAGGAGGCCTACCTACACTTTCTTGAGAACTCTTTGGGACTCAGCTATCTTACCAACTTTATTCACAGTTGTCCACATTGTTTTTTCTTTTTCTCCCAGCCCACAAAAAAAAAATGAGTACAAAAGACTACTTGGTACACAAAGTCTCTTACATTTTATTTGTAGTCAGCTAATACACAGAGAACTACTTTAGTGCAGACCAATATTCCATGAGGTTGGGCTTTTCATTAAGATCTAGGAAAAGTGTTTTTTTTTTGGGGGGGGGTGGTGATGGTGAAAGAATGCTCAGAGTACTCTCTGGGGGTACAGCTTCTTCCTGAAAAGGGGCCTGGATCCTTGCAACATTTTAAGTGAACAAAATTGCTGGGTTATCTTCTGGCATTAAACCTAATGGAGCTGCAAGAGACCCATCAATACCAAGGGGCCCATGAGGTGAGCTAGGAAGGGGAAATGTCCATGTTCATTCTTTGGACATGGTTTATGATTATGAAGGCAAAGTTGTTACATTAGAGGAGCTGGAATGTTATACTCCACAGCGAGTTAGATCTTTCACTTATAGGAAAATCAAGAAAACAGCCATGAACAAAGCCAGAAAACTAAAGAGTTTAAGAAAAGTTTCAAAGGAAGATGGGGATTCTTGTACGATTCGAGTTTTGGTGACTTTGACTGTTCGGTCCCACTGGGTCAAGATGGCCTTTCTGGCTCCTTCCCATTTTCCTGGACCAGTCAGGCGGAAATGGTAAGGTGTGCATGGGCCGAAGAAGATGCTCAGAGCCAGGCGTGGGTCAGTCAGCAGCATGGCCCGCAGATCTGGTTTTGCGTTGATAGAGGTCAGGAGGTCATCTATGTATGTTATATAGTCTGATTGCAAAGCCTTGCAGAAGCACAAGCCAAACCTTTCCAATAGGAAGAATGGGAAGAGAAGGAACAACAGTCACAATAATAATAATAATCCTGGAAAATGTTAATGCAGTCTTTGTCCAATGCAAATCTGGACTGACACCAGATTGGGAATGGCTTGCTGTATTTTCTATTATGTCCATGGGCATTTACCATGCTCTGTTTCTTTTGTTGCTTCTTTGGGGCAGGGTCTCAAACCATAGAGCAGATTGGCCTCTCACTCAATGCAATCTTCCTGCCCAGACTCCCTTCTTTTGAGATTACAGTCACCATACTTGGCTTCATTCTTTCTTAAATCTCAATTGTTTTCTTCATTTTTATAATGTGATGAGCCACAAAAGTCTACAGAGTGAAATTCTCACACTGCTATTATTTAGTTCTTAGACTCACTGGGTGACTTTTGTGATAAGAAGATTCTACTTTATCCACTAGTTCTAATTATTTATCCATTATATAAGAGTCTGATGAGACAAAACTATATTCTAGTCTGAGGATGAAGGAAAGAAAACCCATCAGGGTTAGAGAGATGGCTCAGCAGCTAAGAGTTCTTATTGCTCTTATAGAGGACCCAAGTTTGGTTCCCAGCACCCACATGGGAGCTCATAACTGCCTATAGCTCCCTAGGGAATCTGATGCTGTCTTGTGGACTCTGAAGGTTTCTGCATGCAGGAGGTGCAGGTACACACATATCTGCATACCCTTAACCCCCTTTTAAGAGAAGAAACATCTATGATGCTTTTATTATTTTGGACCTTAACTCTTAGACAAAACTAGAGCAATGTTTGAAATTTGAGACTCTATGAATAAGACAAGGAAGTTATTAAAATGGAGCAATTAAAAAAAGAGCCTTATTATTTATCCCAGACTGGCCAGAGTTTAACTTTGTATCCTAGATGGGCCTCAGACTTGCAGCAATCCTGGAGCAGTCTCTCAGTCACTGGGATTACAGGTGTGAGCCAATAAATTTGGTTAATTTGTTAGTGTTTGTATACATGGGGTGCATGTTCATATGTATATGAACATACACAGGTGGCTGCATTTGTAATAAGAAGGTGCATATCAGCATGTGTGCACATGTGTGCAGAGGCAAGAGAACGACCTGCTGAGGTATTGTTTCTCGCCCTCCCTCCTCTTTTCTAAGACAGAATTTTTCATTGTCCTGGCAATTGCCAAGTAGGTTAGGCTGGCCAGCCAGTGAGTCCTAGGAGTCTGCTTTCTCAGTCCTGGGATTTCAAGCATGTGCCAACACAGATGGCTTTCTGGGGACCGAACTCAGATCTTCATGCTGGAAAGGCAAGCACTCTACAAACTGAGTTATCCCCATAGCTCATGTTTTGAAATGCTTTCCTCTTTTAAAAAAAAAATCCCACCCCCCCCAAGAATCCTCTAAACTTTTAAGTGAAGATCGCTTGTCAGATAGTGAAGCAGATAAAGTCAGAGGTTTTTTTTGCTGTTAGGGAGCTACAGTGGATGATGGCCTGGAGTCTCTCCTCTGTTGTCCATGTCCTTTCCCTTCCCTTTGGCCCTTGAGTGGGCATAAAAAGCAGAACACAAGTGGCCTGGAAAAGGTCCACTGGGAATGTGAACAGCTTTCAGGGCCATTACAGGGCTTCTGTGTCTAGTGCAGGATGTCTCCGTGCTAACACAGAAGCAGCCATCGACAAATGCGTACTGCTGCATAGTAACAAAGCCATGCACAGTCACCCTGGTTTAAATGTTATCTAATTAGCAAAAACTGCAAAATCTGTATCTTCAACAACTATTTGAAAAATGAAAAACTAGGTCAGTGGGTCTGTCCCATGGGGCAAGATCAACTGATTCTTGCTTTAGAGTAACAGCTTGGATGAAATAATAAAGCCAGTAGAGACCTGTTGAGTAAACAGACACTCCCCGAAAGCATACGGTCTAGCTGCTGATTGTGGATAAGGTACGGGATAATGTACCTGTTCTGTGAGGGTTCCTAGAACCCAAACTCTAGACAGTTCTAGGAGCTTAAAAATGCCTCAATTTAACTGTCTGCCTCCTCTCTCTTTTCACAGGTTCTCTTAAGTCTTCCGTCTGGGGCACGTCTCTTTGCAGTGTAGAGCCAGCCCATCTCCACTTTACTGTTTCATCAATTTCACTATCACTCATTCATTCACTCACCCGCTGTGCTTGTTTTTCTTCCTTTCATTAACTTCTTTCATCATGACACTTGGTGGTGGCAACGTAGTCGCACCTAGGAAGCAATCACATTATGACCGTGCAGTCTACCTTCAGCTCTAGGCTTTGGCTGATGGGTATGCCTGCTTCCTGAACTGACTGGTGATGTGTTCCTGGCATTAATGTTGATGCTGCTGACTGACAAGATGAGTTTTTGCCCATCCCACTAGCTACTTAATGTAAAAGAACCTCACAGCTGGTTTGACCGACTGATACCATTTAATTGACTGAATCATTAATTTTTATCGAACTAGTCAATTCAGTCAAAATAACAGGGAGGCACTTGTTTTTTAAGCCCCTGATTCATCATCTGTGCTATGATGATATGTTGCAGTGCCAGAATAATTTGTATTGAATGGATTCCAGTTTTAGCTTCTGCTGTTAAGAGTCACATGGCAAACCACCACTTAATAAGTGTGCCCAGAGATTTCTCACACAGTTACCTTTTAGGACCTGAACAACCCATCGAGCTTGTGTCTCTCCTGTGGGTACCATGGAGCCCAGGGGCTTGACGAGGCCAATCACAGCCAGAGTTGGTTTTGGCAGATGTGCAGGGATGATATACTTGTACAGTGATGCTTGGCCATCCTCAACTTTCACTATGGATTCGTCGAGGAAGGGGAACGCAAAGGTGTATCCAGTGGCAAAGACAATGACGTCAATAGGCTCCTCCCTTGGCGTGTTGTTAAACACAACAGAGTTTTCCTTTACCTCCTTGATGCTGGGTTTGATCAACACTTTTCCGGTGATGATGCGGCCCGGGAGCTCATCATTTAGCACAGGCTCTCTCAGCTGAATCCTAAACAAATCAGTAGCAGAGAGAGATGTGCAAGTCAACGTTGGAGTCAGTGCTCCCTTTCATTCTTCTCTCGATTGGACTAGAGCTGCCAGTCTTTGAAAGGAATGGGCGATATCCAAAGGTTATAAAACGTGTTCTTCAAAAAACTCCTGTACAGAGTTACTAAGCAATTTGAGTAGGAAAAATTTTTTTATTTT
Source organism: Tokudaia tokunoshimensis (assembly GCA_036184795.1). Classification (NCBI taxonomy): domain Eukaryota; kingdom Metazoa; phylum Chordata; class Mammalia; order Rodentia; family Muridae; genus Tokudaia; species Tokudaia tokunoshimensis. The sequence continues at coordinate 31,785,037 of BTHU01000013.1, read as the reverse complement.
GAATATACCTGGATGGGCTATGTTTATTTCAAATTGACATTGTTCTAAGGCAAAATATCATGAGTGTTGGTTTTAACTGGGTTATGTCAGTATCTGGTTGGCATTGATCACAATTGAGTACTGTTAGCAAAATCCAGATGAATGGAGAAGGAAAATATTAGTGAGAAGTGTCTTAGAAGGTTTTGTCTTAAGCTCTAGTGACATGTACAGGAATGTGCTAATTAAAGTAGTTTGACCATCTCAAAAAAAAAAAAAAGCTAGAACCCACTGCAGCTTCTTTTTCTCTTGATTTTCAGCATCTGGCTACTGCTGTTCTAGGGACAGCAGACTGCTGAAAGACTATAAGGGAATCTGGGAAGCCCTCATCTGGCAAAAATGTTTGACCCTCTAGTTCCTCTTCCTAGAGAATAATTATGTAAGGAAATCATCATTGTGTTCCAAAGGAACAGATAGCATCATCTCTTTATAGTGTACCTTTGTCTCAGCAGAGAGAAATACCTTACTGAGTTGCTTTGGTATGAGGTGCACATGTATATGGATTGTGGTGAATTCACAGAGACAGATAGTCTGGTAAAATGGAAACAGCATGGGAGAAGGAGGTAGAAAGATTGGTTTTATTTATACTGTGGATACATGACAGAGTCTGGGTAAGTCAAGTGGTTCTTAGGGGCTTTCTTATGTACATCTGAAAAATACACATATGGACATTTTGGTCAATATATGGGCAAAGTAACAGCATGCAAAAAATTTGTATGTGGCAATTTAGAAATGGAAAGACTGACTACATCAAAGAGAGTAGGAATTGTATTTCTTTATACAGAGAGACTGTGTGTCTAAAGATGCAGATACTGACACTTGGGTGGAATGAAAAGGCATATGAGAAAGTATGTCTGTGGCAGTTTTAGACATGGAAAAGGATGGACCACATTAACCATTGGTGACATTGTTGACCACATTAGCCATTGATGACCTTGTGGTCTTGGCGCTACCCCCATCCATATTAGTCTAGAACAAAATCTGGAGGAGACCAGAGAGGGTTTGCAGTGTACCTGGCAATGGATTTGCATTGTGATGGCTATTCTTGGTTGTCAATGTTACTACAACTAAATTAACTAAAAACTCAAGTCACTGGGTACCCTTGTGAGGAAATTTTTAGTTAATTGAATTACTTGAAGTCAGAAGACCCATCTTAAATCCAGGCAACACATTTTTGTGTCAGCCTATGTAAAGACAGGAATTTAAAATGCTCTTTCTTTTTGCCCTCTTGCCCTGTTCTGTCTGTCTCATTCCTTCTCTGGCGTTAGAGTCTTTTTCTTTTGGATTCTGACATACACTGAAGACTAGCTGAGACATCCAGCTCTGTGGACTGAACAACTTCTGAACAGCTTCTGGATTCTTGGCCTTTCCACCAATAGACAGTATGGTTGGACTATCTGGACTAGAGCCTTAAAGCTACTCTAACAAATCTCCATATTTGTGTGTGTACATATATTATACATATATTCATATATGTATAAATTAAAAATATCAGTTTTGTTCCTCTAGAAAATTCTGATACAATTGTCTAAACTTAATGAATGACAAACTGATATTTGTTTCTTGCTGATGGGGTAAGCTATAGGTTTTAACTAAAGGTTAGAGACTGAAATCAAGAGCTAAGGAAAATGATTAATCCAAGTAACTTTGTGTCTTAGTTTTTCCACACTGATAGAACATAGTAGTACTTACCTTAAAGAGTTGTTGGCAAAGTGAAATACAGAAACCTGTCGACTGAGCACTTGCTAGTTAGTGCTTATCACTGAGTAAACTTGTTTATGAGGTCTTTTTAATGTTCATCACAGCTATTGTCTTGCTAGGTTGAAGGTGCTATTGGAAAGGTTAAGACTCCTTCTAATACCCTTCATCAAATTGATTAGGTTTACCTGTCTTCTGGAGCCACACCGTAATTCACATGGTTGAACCAGCTGTTCATCTTTTTTGATATCAACCAGCTCACAATTGGAGTTGGGAGAAGATTTCTGAGCATGTTCTGAAATCGTGTCATGAATATCATGTCCCATGGGTACCCTGAATCAAAGACTCGGCTGATCACCCATGCCCCTCCGGTGGTGCTGAGGAACACCTAGAATCAACCAAAGAGTTTCAAGAAGTGAAGACTAATAATGTCTACTATTGTGAAAATTACACACCTGACATGATAGCCTTGATTCTTCTAATAGTTTTGAGTATACAGAGTATTAAAACACCGCAGGTTTTATTATGAAATAATACCCACTGTTTACTGGGCTTGAGATATTAGAGCAACTTACATGGAGCTTTAAGTCTCATGTGAGATGATAAGAGACAGTTGGCTGTAATTTTGTACGCTCACCGTAGGTGTAGGCAACAAGAACAGGGCATGGTGGAAATTGGAAGTTGTTGACAAAGGTGATATTAATACAGGTACTACTTTGATTGGCAGTACAATTTGTTAAAGTTTTAATTTCAGTATTTCCTCCTTCCCTCCCTCCTTCTTTTTCTCCCTTCCAGCTGTCCTTTTCTCTCAGCCAGCTCATGCTCAGCCAGCTTGCTTACACAACCCAGCTCCACCTGTCCATCCGGGGATGATGATGCTGCCCACAATGGGCTGGGACCTCCCACATCAATCATCAGTCAACAGAGACATGGCCACAGGCTAATCTGATTGAGACAGGTCTTTAGTTGAGCTTCCCTCTGACCAGGTGCCTTGGGTTGTGTCAAGTTGACAATAAAAACTTTCCTGCACACACCTGCCTTCACATGGCATCCTCAGTTTGAAAATCTAGTGACTCTCATTGTCTGAAAGGAAATAACAAATTGTAGATGCACTAGCCCTGTATCCTAGAGCACTCTGTGATCTGGGTCAGATCTGCCATTCGAGTTCTTACTGAAGAGCTGCTTTCGGCCTTTTCACTTTCTTGTCTTTAATTCCTCTTTGCAGATCCACCCACCTCTTTCCTCACTGAACTTTCTCTTGTGTTGTAAAATACATGTTCACTTGGTACAAAGTGTCCTTTCCCTACTCAGAACATGCCAAACATTGTGCCAGGTCCAAACCAACAAAATCAAGATCCACTGTCATGGAACATGAAACTGTAAGGTGATCAGATGCCAGATAATTATGAAAAAAGTATGAAGAAAGAGAATTGGGGATGTGTATCTTTGAGATCCCCTTCTATTATTTTAGAAAGATAAATTGATGAATGGTCCATTCACTAAAACACTGGTTAATTGGTTTAAAGAGACATAGCAATTTGATGACATTGTTCTGTTTAAAAAGAAAGGAACTCCTGAAATAAAATTTAGAAGAGGCTGGACAGTGGTGGCGCATGCCTGTAATCCCAGCACTTGGGAGACAGAGGCAGGTGGATTTCTGAGTTCGAGGCCAGCCTGGTCTACAGAGTGAGTTCCAGGACAGCCAGGGCTATACAGAGAAATCCTGTCTCGAAAAACAAAAACAAAAAAATAAATAAATAAAAATAAAAATTTAAAAACTTAGAAGGGTCCATCTCCCCATGTGGTAACATTGACTCTTTCTCTAATTATCTGGAAATTCCTGTAATTAGAACACATGCTTTGACATTTATCTTGTCATTTCTGAATTTAAAAAGAAATGCTCCCCTTGGTTTAAAGCAGAATTAGTGTCTACAATTCTACATCATGACATAGAGGCAGTCAATAGCTTACACATCAGAGCCTCTTACCACCTTTTCCGTGCAGTGTCCTCAGGTCTATGTGATTATAAAGTTATGAAAAATAACATTGACTGTAGTCTTCCTGCCCCGCTCTCATAGGAGAAAAAGCAATCTGTTCAGTCTGTTTGTATCAGCAAAATAACAGATTTGGTAGCCAAATATTTTGCTTTGTGAACAGTTATCTAGGAAATTACTTACTGTGTGGGTATCAAAACACTACTATCTTAGCTTAATCAGCTAGCTAGTAAATGAAAATGGCCAAACAGCTCATGCCAGTGAGACAGTAAACGGCGTTCCTCTGTGGTTCCCTTCTTGGGTTCCGTCACTGATGGACCTGGAAGTATAAACCAAATAACCATGCCCTCCCCTAAATTGCTTTTGATTGTGTGTTTATCACAGCATTAGAAAGCAAACTAGTACTGTGGCTTTTCCGAGAGTTTGTTGATGATTTGAGTTTGCATGGTTTGTTAAGAGTGGGAGAATGGACTGTGTGTGGGGAGGTTTGTCAGGATGAAGGGTGGAGTTTCCTAATTCATAGACTTTTGAGTCTTTGAGGCTTGGGTCTGAGGACTGGCTCTAATAGCAGGTAGGGGCATGACTTTTGACTCCTTACTTCTCTCATTCCTGGTTTACTGTCTGTAGTGAGGGGTATGAGCACTGTGTTTTGGTAACTGAAGTGATGGATCAAGGAACATCTAGTACAGTATTTGGCAATGAGTAATTCATATAAATATTAATGGTTTCTACAGTTTTCTTAGGAGACAAGGAAGCAGGCTCAACATGAGGTGGTAGGGACCTGGGAGGACAGTAGCTAAAGAAAGAGAAGGGTAGATGAGAGATGTTAGCAAGGAAGAGTTGCCAGGCCTGAAGGACTCACGGGACTGAGTGAAGAAAGCATGTGACCTGCAGCTCTGGTTGAACGATAAGTGACAAAATTATTATTATTATTATTATTTTTAATGTATGTGAGTATACTATAACTGTCTTTATACACACCAGAAGAGGGCATCAGATCCCATTACAGATGGTTGTGAGCCACCATGTGGTTGCTGGGATTTGAACTCAGGACCTCTGGAAGAGCAGTCAGTGCTCTTAACCACTGAGCCATCTCTCCAGCCGATAAGTGACAAAATTAAATGCTAGAGAAGCTAGTCTTGGAGGAAAGGTGACAACTAGAATTCATAGTAAAGCATGTGACAGTAAACACTTATCTGGGCACGATTGTGCATGTCTGTAATTGTAGCACTTGAGTGGCAAGGACAATAGGAGTTCAAGGTCATCATCACCCAGACAGCAAGTTCCAGGCTAGCCTGACCGTTATGATACCCTGTCTCAAATCAACCCAAAAGCCCTTCATCTGTTGTTAGCTGGATCTGGTGACATAACTCCAGCAATTGGGAGGCAGAAGCAGAAGGATCCTTACAATTTCAAGGCCAGCCTTATCTACATATTGACTGGTAGGCCAGCTAGGTTGACATAGTGAGATGCTTCAAGACCCTGTCCCCCCAAAATGTGTTTTCTGCTGGGTATATTTAATCTTTTAACATTTATCATAATTTCAAACACTGTTTAGCAGAGACATACATGTTAAGATGGAGGTTTCATTAGGTAACATCAAGAGTGGTACCTTTTTTGCTAAGTGGCTGGCCTCCACAGCAATATCTGTGCCAGAATTTCCCATTCCAACCACAAGGACTCGCTTGTCCTTAAATATGTCTGGATGTTTATACTGTCGGCTGTGGAAGTACTGCCCCTTAAAAGTTTGTATACCTATAGAGAAAACAAAACCACATAGAGAACTTATAAAATCAGTGGGTGGAACATAAATATTTTCACCTGATAACATGATGATTTAGTTATTATTTACATGATTTAATATATATATACATATATATGTGTGTATATATGCATACACACATAAATGTATGATTTTATTAATATCAGGATACTCTAGTTTGAGAAAACCTAAAGTACAAACATACAACTTTACAAAATGTTATCTGGCAATTATTTCCTTAACCATTTTATCTAATTATGGGCAATGGGGATCAATGATCGCATTAGACCAACATTTCATTTTACTTACTAAATGATAAACTACTAAGCTGAAATACCGTGACATTAGACATACTGCACAAAAACGTGAGCAGTTATCACCATGTCAAGGGTGATGGATGCCAATGGGAAGGTAACATTCTGGTTGCCAGGTGATTATTTATATTGTGCAGCTTTTTGTAAAGAGGAGCAAGAACAGAGAAGTGAATCACTGATTTTATTCAGCGAGCTTTCTGGGGGCCCTGGCTACATGCTAGGCATTGTGGTAGACGATATAGAGAAAATGGTCAATGAACCATGGGCACTGTTCAAAAAGGTTCTTATACAATGAAGATGTTTGCTGACAGTCCACAGGTCAGGCTGAGTTTGCTGAGTCAGAGTTGGCTCATAGAAAAAAGGGTTGTGTGTTTGACATGAGGGTCATATCTCCAGGGCTCACTAGATAGGCTGTTGTTGCCAAATCCCATTGAGACATCAAATGCAAACAGAAAGCTTTTGAAAAAAATCCTCTCCCCTGGTACTGGAAAGACTGGATGTAGGGAAATGCCGGGACAGAGAAGTGAGAGGGGGTTGAATGGGGAACAGAGGGAGGGAAGGGGGCTTATGGGACTTTCGGGGAGGGAGGAAACGGGAAAGGGAAAATGATTTTGAATGTAAATAAAAAAAAACTTAGAAAATAAAATTAAAAAAAAAAAAAAGAAAAAAATCCTCTCAAGGATGTTACACAATCAGAAGTCAGAGACCCTGACTTTTGTAGAATGAAGATAAGATAGCTAGGTTCTCAGGTTAAGTACGTGTGATTGCAGGAAGTGGCTGTCTTATAAACAGGTGGCTCTGTAGTTCACAGTGAATCACTCAAACTTTAGCAGAATCCTGGTCAAAACTTAATCACAAGATCATTTCGTATTTGGTGCAATTTTTTTTTAACCAAATTCAAGTATTAACTCTTAACTCAGGAATTATGGTTGTGCTACTAAAAGCCACAATTTATGTTGCTAAAGAAATAAAACTAGTTATTTGGGGGAAATGGCATCCTCAATCTAATTGTGATAATTATTATTTTTACAAAGACTCTTGGGAACGCCACCTTTGGAATTGGATTCAGAACTTCTCATAAATAATTTGAATATCTTCAATGAACTTAAGTTTTTTTCATGGCTCATGACCACTCCAAAGCAGGGAGGAGATGGTTATAAGGTACCCATTTAAAGTCAGAATCAGTCTAAGAGCTCAGAGCCTCTTTGACAATCATGGAACTAGGGCTTTCGAATTGGTAGTGCCCAATGAGAATGGTATTAAGGGGGCTGTAGCTTTGGACAGACCTCTTCTCTTGATTGTGTGACACACATACATTTGGGTAAAGTAATCTGAGTTCTTCAATTTGTTGGCAAGTCTCCACTCCCAGAGGTGTAGAAAGGAGAGGGAAGAGGCCAATGACTATTAGCTGGTGAGCCATGTGGCTTAGTTTATGCTTTTCCGATTGGCAGCTTATCCCAGTTCAAAGCAAATACAGTGGTTTGCATACCTTCAATATGTTCTATCTTAACCTGGCATGACTTCTGATATGGCTCCCAGAGCAGATCAAGGACCATGTGCAACTCTGAGTTCTGAGTACTGCTATAATTTGGCTTTTATGTAGACTGTGATTCCTCCTTGCTCTGGGGCAAATCCAGGCCCACTGAAAGTAGATGAGTTTAGTATAAGATAGAAGAATCCCTTTAGGCCATGTCTAAATGATCTAGAGAAAAAATTCTGGCCCTACCTTTTGAAAGCTTACTGTAGATGAAGTAAACTTTCAAGCCATCAAATTTTCTATTTCCCTGAGTTTATATACTACTGAGATTTGGCATAGAATAACATGAATTATGGTTGCAAAAGCCAGGTAAGGGAACTGAGACCTAACAATGTCTTAGCTTGTATCCTAAGACTCATTTCCCAGTTGTTCTAGTGCCAGGAAGCTCCCATTTGCCCACTCTGAGGGAGGTAAGCAAGCAAGCAAGCAAGCACGAATCATGTTTCTCATTCCATTATTCCAACACTGTGTTTTGTGTCCTTTAAACACAGTTTTAGCAACGAGAAGAAGCTGCTGAGATGAACAACTTGTGTAAGCACCCCACATTTCAGAAGACTAAAGTATTGCCTGTCACTTTGGAAGGAACAGTGAACCTCAGTGAAGCATAAAACTGCTTATCCATTATTCTCATCTGCATTCATCATTTGCTTGAAAGCCAAAAACCATCTGACTAGGAAAAGTACTGCTTGGAAAAAAAATTGTTGCAACACAATTTTTAACTGTTTAATGGACAACCCACAAGAGTTCATCCTAGGACTAACCAGGTATCAGGATGGGTTCCTTAAAACAATTAAAAGTAATTTGCAGAAAATTCTGTACCTGGAAAGGCATCCAGGGGCAGATGTGGGTTAGTTAGAAAGCCAGTGCAGACCATGACAGCATCAAAGATGTCTGAGCTTTGCTTCCCTTCATTGACAGTGACCACTTCCCACTGTCCAGAGACAGCAAAATCCGGGTGTTTTGTTATACTGCACACTTTGGTCTGAAAAGAATCACAGATAGGATTAGCAGCCATAAGATTTCTTTTAAGGGCTTGCTGGTTGATACACTAGTGGACATTTTAAAGCATCTAGAACAGAGAGATTAATCATACTTAATGAACAGAACCCTAGAATCCTAATCAAGCTACCAAATCAAACATTATGCATTGAATATAGGGCTTCTATATCTGGAAAAGTAAAAAACAAAGACTATGAGTGATTTGCACAAATTCTCACTGGAAGTGATAGAACCTTAGGAGTAGTTCAAGGTTCAAATAATGTATTGTTTTTGTTTTTATTGAATACACATATGAAAATGAGAATTAAGTTCTGATTTATTGATTGTGTCCTGGGAATCAAATCTAGGTCTTCATTACATAGCATGCTAACTAAACACTGTACTCCAAATCTCAATATTATAACCCAGACTTTTGATGAGGCTTGACAATTATTCTTTCTGTTGGGCAGCCTTAGTTCTTTAACAGTAGTTGCTTTAATAGAAACAAGGATTGTATATTGAAAACAAAAATGTGGTCATAGGTATCTATGCTCATAAAAAGTCTTAGAGAAAACATATATGCACCTCTACAGACTGGCTGCCAACCTTATGGCCTGAATTATTTGGGAACAGTCTAAAGTTCAAATAATTTCTTTTTGTTTTCATTGAATATATATATGTAAATGAGTATTAAGTTCTGATTTATTGAGATTGTGTGCCAGGGATCAAATCCATGTCTTCAAATGTGACATGTTAGTTAAGCACTTTACCTTGAGTCTCAAGATGTTTATAAAAATAAATTTATACATGTCAAACTTAAAAGCAAAAATTGCTCACTAACCAAGAAGTGTTACTCTCTCTTTCTCTTAAAAAAAAAAAAACATTCAGAGAAGTTGGGTTTCTTAGGTCTTTCCCACTGGCCTTACTATTTGGTTTATAATATGCAAATGCCTCTTGGGCTTCTACATTTGTATCAGCAAGTCTGTCTTGTGCAAAGGTCTTATTATTCTTACCAGTTATAGCTTATATCTACAGAACTCAGGACTGTGCTAGAGAGAGGTAAGAGGAGACAAGTAAAAGAAGACTTCCTGACTGCTAATTGTTGTTCATAACTTACATTGAAACAAATGCATCTCAGAAGGTTGAACTGGGTTGAATAGAGTTTGAGATATTCCAGGAATAGAGAATTTGGCACAAAGTTTGGGTAGTCTTCTGGAAAAGGAAAATCTGGGTAACAAGACATCTCTTTGCTGCTGTTAGAAACCACAGACTTGTAAAGACTGGCTCTTCCTTCTTCAACATGTTCCTGTAAAAACAGTGAATGCTCATGAGCATACATGTATGTGCTTGTGCGCACATGTGTGGCACACACACACACACACACACACACACACAATGAATGTTAACATTTTTGAAGTCTCAAACATTGGCTGTTTAAGATAATAAGATAATATATGCTAGTTAATCACTTTTAAAATAGGATTTGCATCTGGGAAATGATCATCACTGAGCCCTGAGTAAACTACTTGGCCACAGTCACTATTTCAGTCATGACATGGCACAGAATAAGTCTTCGATGAACTCACATGTATGCGGTGACACAGAAAAGTATAGAAACAATTAGGCCAAATCCTGGACACTGGCTTGGATAAACAAGACTTGCTAGGTACTTGGGCTTCATGGATTACTCATGGAACAATATGGAGGAACAGAATTTAAATCATGAAGGCTTGGTATAAAAAAATTAAGGTTTGTGGATTTTTATAGGAAGTTCATGGTGATTCACAGTAAACTTTGAAAATACAGTTTTGGTTCCATTAAAGATGTATCAGAGATTATGGGATTTGAGGATGATGATGAAGGAATTTATTTTAGCAGCCTAAGACACAAATCTTCTTGAGTGCTACCCAGGGCTTGAATAGAGATAATTGCAGTTGGAACTCAAGAGAGTGGGCAGACAGATTGTGCAGGATTATGAGAGGAATTTGAGTTAGGGAAAAGAAAGGCCAAAGTTTCAAGACTGGACAACTGTGTGAATGGCACTAATTTCCTACCTCAGTTTGGACTCAGTAGCAGTAATATATTACATAACTACCACAAGATCAAGTATTAAGTTTTAGTAATATTTTGATCATATGTTGCTTCTGTCTTTTGGGTAGGATTTTGGAGGATTGTATTGATTTCAAAGGGAAATTTCTTAGTATTATAATACTATATACATCTATCTATCTATCTATCTATCTATCTATCTATCTATCTATCTATCCACACACACATATAGTATAGTTTCTTTTTACAGAAAAAAGTTATTTTGTTCATACGAATAGGTGGGAACATGAACATAAACCTTCCATATGGATAGGTTCACTCTATTCCCATAAAGTATACGAATCTAAGTATAGACAATATGTTTATCAGTCATACATAATAAATTAAATATGATTAAAAGTCAATGTTACTGGCCATATCAAGTTGATTGTAGCCTGGTATGTGATCCCGCTCGTGACAACTTCACTTTAGCTGTCTAAAACAATACCTGAGTGATAATATCAATAGACATGCTTATGCAAAAGGGAGAAATCTCAGGGTGTCCCATGTGGAGAAAGAACCACAGGCAACTGAAACTGCTGAGAGAGGGAGAGGTAGCACCGCCCAGGGACCAGACCTTGTCTACTCAAGACAAAGTGGACAGCCACACTAAATGGGCTTAACAGGCTGCATTTATATATATGTGTGTATATATATATGTGTGTGTGTGTGTGTATATGCAACAATAATAAAAAAGGCTACCAATTTCAGAGGGAGTGAGGGATGACCTGGGAAGAGTTGGAGAGAGGGAAGGAGAGAGTGATGTAACTATATTTTAAAAAGACAGCACCATTTGCTTCACTTTGGATAGCAGTTTTTAAACAGAATACTTTGAACTAATAAGGCCTTAAAATCTCCCATATCAATCAGCATACCTTTGTGCCATCCAAGCAATTAGAAATAGTCTGTATCTACATGCATTTAGGAAGATCCTTGAAGCTGACAGTGAGCATGGGCGCTAAATGTAAAGTTGGTTTGATTTACTCTGAACAGTAATGAGTTTCCCGTGAGCTACAGGAATAAGAACAGTTCTATGAAGAGCTAAAGTCCTGAGGAGTGGAGACAAACTCTGTAGAGGAGAAGCTGCGTTGTCAGCAGAAAAACATGGGAAACATTTGGGGATCAATTTGTATAAGGCACAGTCTCTCATGTTTCTCTGGCTTCCAAGAACTTCACAACTATATTATTGCTAGTACAGACAAGTTTCAGAAAAGGGAAATCACATGTACACACAGCCACATACCCCCCCCCCCAGAGAGAGAGAGAGAGAGAGAGAGAGAATCAGTCACACTATTTAAGGGAGTGGGAATAGATAACACACTTTGTGAAGATTTTCATAGAAATAGTCCCCAAAGTTACAGCATTATAATGGTGTGTTTACACATCAGAGAGTAATGAGGGCCCACAGGAACTAAATAAGCCAAGCTACCTTGTATTCCCTGAACTCTTTCTTACTTCAAGTGAACAAACAAACAAAACTAGAAGGGTAGGGGTGGAGAAGTCCTCTATTTTGCAAAACTTAGAAAATGCTTGTAAAGGCAGAAAGAGAGGTTTCCAGGAAACACTAAAGCCTGTTGTGAAATAATCTATCACAGATGTTAGCCACAGAGAGACAGCTTAGCCTTTAGGGCAGAATCCAAGGTGAATTCTGCTCTGTTCTCTCTTTCCTCCAATCCATTGCTTCTCCTGTATAAACATCAGAGCTTGAGTATTGAACACACATGTAGTGAACAAGAATCCATGTTACCTCTCAATGCTATTTGTGGTCCTTGGATCACTCCTTCTAGAATTTACCTCAATGATCCCCCAATCGTTCCCAATGATTTCCAGACCCTCTGGACCTCTCTTCAGACAACCCCACCGCCATCCTCACCCCTTGGTTCCAAGCAGTGTCAGCAAATCCTGTGTACCACTTCTAGTTGCCCTGCACTCGCTGTGGGAGTATATGCCTGTGAGAATTAGTGGGGTCATTTAGGGGAATGATTTAGTTCTCATGAAGTGAGAAAATGAATAAAAGGGATTAAAGGGAGATTGGTTTTAGAGAAAGGGACAGAGAAGGAATGGGAGGGTTGAGGGTTTCTGGTCCTCTTTGATTTGGCAGCACAGTGGGATCATCACCACCACCCCACTGGAGCACTTAGTAGGACTATGCACAAACAACTCAGGGTTTGCCTGACTTTTGAACTGTGAAACAGTAGAACTTCACAGTCTGTCTTCATAGCACAGGGGCAGACTGCCTAGATCCATATTTTGAGGTCTTTCTTTTTATTGGGTGATCTTTGGAATTTTCTTAAATTCTCAGTTTTTCCATCTATATGGAGGGGCAGTGGTATGCATCCCCCTGGCTAAATGGAAGTGGTAGTGTCAAAGGCGCCTGCAACAGCTCTGCTAAGTTTTTTGTTAAAGTTAGCGATTAGCTGTGATATCAGGGCGACACTTCAGGAGAGCTGCTGGCAACAGAAGGTCAGTGGGCCAAAGGTCTTTCTTATCTCATTTTGAGAAAAGACTTAAAGTTGTGTGTGTAGGGAGGAAGAGAGGACCTGAAAGGACTTGGGAGAGGAGAAGAATATAATCAAAATATATTTAAGTCTAAAAATTGTTTCAACAACAACATGATAAAAGCAGAAAGGAGGAGGGGCATGGAACTAAACAGAGAATTTACCAAAGGGGGAAATACAAATATCTGAGGAACATTTTGAAAAATGGTCATCATCTTTAGGCATCAGGGAAATGAAAATTAATACAACTTTTAGATTCCATCTGACCTCGGTCAAAATGGCTAAGATTCAAAATGAAAGTAAAACATGACAAAAAATGCAGGCATGTATGTGGGGAAAGAGGAACACTTATTGGTTGTTGGTGGCAGTATGCGCTGGGGCAGACACTATGGAAATCAGTGTAGGGGGTCCTCAAAAAGCTAGAGATAGATTGAGCACGTGATCCAGTTGTACCACCCTTGGGCATATAAACAAAGGACTCCAGCATCTGTATCCACGGATGCTCCAGTCATAATAGCCAGGAAGTGGAAATGGACAGGATGTCAATCAACTGACTAACGGAAAACGAAAATGTGCTACACATACACAATGGCATTCACAGCTAAGTGGGTGGAGCTGGAAACACTTATTCTGGGGTAACCCAGATTCAGAAAGACATATGTTGGGTTTTTTTCCTCTCAGTTTTAGATGTTCGTTTTTAATCTTCAAGTATATGTATTTCTTTTGGAAATTAGTCAGGAAATTAGTAAGAGACTGTGATGGTATGGTTTTTCAAGAGGGGGTAAATAGAATGCATTGGTATAAAGGGTTAAAGGGAGATAATGTAACAGGGTGGGTTAAACTGGGGTGGTGAGTGTGGAGGAAGGGTAGGGTTGGGAATACTGGGAGGGATGGAGAGCATGAAAGACCTTTCAAAAACAGTCATATGGAAACTTGCTAGTGTAACATAAGAAGAGTTATCCTATAATGAGGGGACAATGTCCCTACCAGACACCACAGACTTACAAACAAACAAACAAAACAAACAAACAAACAATACACCAGCACCAAAAACAAAACAAAACAAAACAACAACAAGAAGAAAACCCAAACCCAAAACCCAAAAAGCCCCGTGCCAGAAGTGGACCATCTCTTTTGTTTTTTTCGTTTTTTTTTTTTTTTTTTTTTTTTTTTTTTTTTTTTGGTTTTTCAAGACAGGGTTTCTCTGCGTAGCCCTGGCTGTCCTGGAACTCACTTTGTAGACCAGGCTGGCCTCGAACTCAGAAATCCACCTGCCTCTGCCTCCCAAGTGCTGGGATTAAAGGCGTGTGCCACCACCGCCCGGCTGGACCATCTCTTTTGAACTTTTTCTCCATTGTGGATACACAGACCCACAAACATTACTGCCATTGCCAGTACTTTTGGTTCCTCTCCAGAACTTGACAGTAAGACCCTACTGATGAAAACACCACATACCTGAGTCACAGAACATAGAAAAATCACTAGAAGCTTCGTCCCTATGGGACAGATCTCACAGTGCTGCAAGGTACTTTGCCTACTGCTGGAGGAAAAAAGTAATCCTCAGTCTTACCCAACTATGAACCAGCGAGAGCTACAGTAATGACTGGACTAGAAAGATGTGCCCATGTGCAGTAGTGGTATGAACATCATTGCGGTAACAGCCACTTTCTGATTGTGTTTAAGTATTTGGTACCTTATAGGGACAAGGACCGGTCCTATAGACTAAGGAATGCTTAACCCTCAATGGTAGATCTATATCATGACCCCCCCCCCAACTCAAGGTTCTTAGGGATTATTGTGGAAAAAAAGGGTGGAGATACTGTAAAAGCCAGGAGTAGTGTTTTCAAGACAAAAAAAAAAAGACAGTTATATTTATGAACTCACAGGTGTTGTGACAATATGTGCAAAACCTACACAGGCTCAGGCCAGAAAATTCCCAGCATGGACCGAAAAGGTGAACATGAAGTCCAATTCCCAGGAAAGGAGCTACTGGGAGAGGAGAAAGGGGAGGAGGGAAGGAGGGGACAGGGAAGGAGGGGAGAGGGAAGGAGGGGAGAAGGGCAGGAGGGGAGAGGAGAGGAGGGGAGAGGGGAAAGGGAAGAGAGAGTCAGTTTTTTATTTTTAAAGCAGGAGAGGGGAGAGGGGAGGAGGAGAGAAGGGGAGGAGGAGAGGGGGAGAGGGGAGGAGGGGAGAGAAGAGAGAAGAGAGGGGAGAGGGGAGAGGGGAGAGGGGAGAGGGAGGAGAGAGTCAGTTTTTTTATTTTTAAAGGTATAGCCCCTGGTACATTGACCACACTCCAGTAGGAGGTCACACATTCAAGAATACTCAGACAGTACAAATTGGACTTGATTAAAAAAGAGAGAGAAGATAAGGGTGTGTAGGTGAGGGGGAATAGATCAGGAAGGATTTGGAGGAGAGGGGAGAATATAATTTAAATATATTGCATGAAATGCTTAAAGTACAATAAAAATGAGAAAAAAACCCCAAAAAGTGTGAAGTAAAAAATATAGAGAAATCCTTTTGTGATGATGTTTTTATTAATTCATTGAGAATTTGATACAATGTACCTTTATTTTTATTATTTATTAAAAATTTTAATTAAATATAATTATACCACAAAGAAAGATGACATTAAACTTCCTAACTAGTGGGCAGAGATGCAGCTCAGCCCGTGAGTGCTTTCCTAGCATGCACAAAGCCTTGAGTTTGATCTCTACTGCACAAAACTGGACCTGTTAGCACATGTCTGTGGTTTCAGCATTTGGGAGGTGGAGTCAGGGGGATGAGAAATTAAGGTTATCCTTGGTTAGGTATTGAGTTGAAAACTTGCCTGGGTAATAGACATTCTGTCTGAAAACAGCAATAACAACAAAACAAACAAAAATATCCACTGAAAAATTTCCTAATTAAAGGCTTTTCTCCTTATGCATATGTCTGTTCATCAAGAAAAATATCTTTGTTTCCTTTGCCTTAAAATATCCTGAGGTCTTGGGATGTAGCTTAGTGAAAGATGCATGTCTTGTGTTCAATCTTAAGAGACAGAGCAGGGTGAGGGGAAGTAGATGAGGGGGGTGTAGGGAGAGGAAGACAGAGAGACAGAGTCATGGTGGGGAGGGGAAGTGGGTGGGGGGGGAGGGGAGGGATACAGAGAGAGTTATACCAAGAGAGGGGGAAGAGGGGGGGGGGAGGGGGTGGGATGGGGAGGGAGTGAGGGAAGATGAGGGGAGGGAGTGAGGGAGGGGTGGGGAGGGGGAGGGATACAGAGAGATAGAGTCATACAGAGAGAGAGGAGGGGAAGGAGAGGGAGACAGACAGTCAGAGAGAGAGAGAGAGAGAGAGAGAGAGAGAGACTGGCATCACCATATTACACACTGCTTCTTTGTGAGTCACTCTCCCTAAGGACAGGGCCCAGCTTGTTGGTGTATGGAGGAGATCTGTAGACTCCTTTGAGGAAAATCTGATGAAGTCAAGAATCTCACCTCTGTGGGGAGAGGGGTCTGCACTATGGACAACAGAAATTCAATTACTATCACTAGAATACATGAATAAAAGGAAACTCACCAAGATGATGAAGTTTTAGAACTAAGACCGTAGGGGCCAGAAAGAGGGCAGCACACAAGCGTGGTGACCCGAATCTGATCCCCAAAACCCACATAAAGGTGAAAGGAGAGAGCTGATTCCAAAAAGGCATGGTATGACCTTCACACATGTGAAGTGGCATGCACGTGCCCACACTTATACATGCCGCACCCATGCGCACACACTAATGAGTTGAAACTTTTTTTAAAGGTCAAGTTAACCAAGTCTAGGGAAGTGACAGCTGAAGAATGATCTATTTTTATACTCCAACTTTCCCCTTACTGAAAATGAAAATGAAGGGAAACTGTATAGTAGGCTATCAATAAACGTTTGCTGAATGAATGAAAGGATGTATGTGAAGATCTTGATATACCTACAGAAGGGCATCATCCTTTGGCTGCTTGTAAGCCATGAAATCTGTCACAGGGTGTGAAGGAGAAAGCAGGATGTGTGTCAGCCAGTACTGTTAATCCTCTTTAGACAATGCTGGTGTGGTTTTACTTAAAGATTGCTTCCCAAATTCCCTTCCTACAGTCAAATTCTATAAAAGCAATATTCACTGTTAGTGGCAAGACAAACCCTCAAATTCTTTTCCTTTAACTATTTTATTGTTTTTGGAGACCAGGTCCTAGGTAGCCCAGGCTGGCCTCCTACTCACTATGTAGACAAAGACTACCTGAATTTCCTTCTGATCCTCCTACCTCTACCTCACTGGAGTGGACGACTGTGCTGGGCTCTGGGGGCATGCAACCCAGGGCTTCATGTATTCTGTTATCTAGCAACTGAATTCCAACCCCAACTCTCAACTATTATTTTATAACTGAGACCATTAACCAAAGGTGTTCCATACACTTTGTCTCTGTTTACTCGGCAGACAGTCAGTCAGAAGGACTCTTTACCAGTGTGTGTGTGTGTGTGTGTGTGTGTGTGTGCGTGCGTGTGTGTGTGTGTGTGTGTGTATGTGTGTGTGTTTATTAGTGGTTTCCATCCTCTCCCCTGCCTCAGTTTATGATGTCCTTACTTTCCCACTGAAACCTTTGTCTTCTGTGTTAGCTGGAGGACTAGCGTCATGGTCCTGGTGGTAGTGGTCAATTAAATGAAGTAGTTCATAATTTGTACAATATTCATGTTCTCTTTATATTGGAAATTGAAGCTTCCTAAATTCTTTGACTTTGAATGGTATACCTTACCTACTTTAGATCCCAGGATGTTTTTGAGCTGATCTTTGCTGTTGGTGATGATAGTGGTGGTGGTTGTGTGTATGTTGGGAAAAGAGGGGAAATGAATATCTCAGGAGACTCATGGCATGTTGTAGCTGGAAGACACCTTCAAGGTTGCTTAGTTGAAAGACTGTCAAGGTATTGCAGAGGTGCCTCCAGGCTGCTGGGTAACAATGGTGGTGAAGATTTACTAATCCAAACCCATGGAAGCTCAGTATTAACCTGGTTTTCAAACTTGGTTTCATTTTATAAATGAAGTCATAGAGGTGAAATGTCTTGGTATCTGGGTACCATTTTAACATGACAGTTGCTAGATAATATTGTTAGTCTTTTTCCCTCTGGTGGTGTATCACATTTCCGGTGTGTGTGTGTGTGTGTGTGTGCATGCGTGTGTGTGTGTGTGCATGCGTGTGTGTGTGTGTGTGTGTGTGTGTGCATGCGTGTGTGTGTGTGTGTGTGTGTGTGTGCATGCGTGTGTGTGTGTGTGTGTGTGTGTGTGTGTGTGTGTGTGTGAGAGAGAGAGAGAGAGAGAGAGAGAGAGAGAGAGAGAGAGATGGAGGACATAGCCCTATCATCTATTACTCTCCTCCTTATTCTTTTGAGATTAAATCTCTCTCTGAACATGGAGGTCACTAATGGACAAGGCTGGTTGACCAGCAACGTCACCATGATCCTCCTGTCTCTGCCTCCCAGCCCTGGGATTACAAGCTTGAGTCACCACACCTAGATTTTCCCATGGGTGCTGGGGATCTAAACTTAGGGTTTCATGGTTGTATAGCAAGCACTTTATGCGTTGAGCTCCCACCCAGTCCTCTCGCACACGATCCTCTTGTAAAAGGGCTGTCTTTATTTTTTAATTCTAGTTCCCTTTACTAACCCACACCCTCTCGACCCTAAAGAGACTGCCATATTTTCCAGTAAGAACTAAGGCCACTGGTGTGATGGTGTGAGTGTTCTTTCAACTTCTTGCCTCTTTGCTTCAGTTTGGTTCTACGTGCTCCCTCTCCTGTGTGCTCCTTCTCCTGTGTGCTCCCTCTCCTGTGCTCCCTCTCCCTTTCCTCCAGTCTTTGGAGAAAAGTGTTCCTTACCTCTTTGTTTCCCAGGACTAACCCCCTTTCTTGTGCCCACAATCCCTCTCCCATCTTTTTTTTTTGTAAGAATGGTGTCTCAGTTTGGACTTCCCTATTCAATTACTTCCTGTCATCTAAGAACTTTCAGTCTTCAGCTACAGTCATCTTTGGGCCTTCCTGTCATCCATATATTTAAATAGAACGACAGCAGCAGCAGCTACTACTGCAGCACTAACAAAGAGTCATCTAAATTTCACTCTTCTGCGTTGCTTTTCAAGTTGACATTCATCTGCTTGATTTCTGTCTGTTGCTCCTCTCAGACGCAATGCATGCACCAAGAAATAACCTTTATATTTCCTGAGCATGCTTTCTTCTGTTTGTTGGACCCTTCCAACACCCATCACGGGCTGTCCATTCTACATAGCCTTTCTGGTTTCCCAGCATTGGCTGTAACCCTGCCCTCACCTACAGGGCTGTTTGTGACTTGTAAGATCATGAGTCTTTCTTCTGCCAATAGTTCTCCAGAGAAGTGGGGAAAACCTTCTCATTTCTGTGCTCCCTATAGTGTTCTTGGTGTAGCTGTTTGATCTCCTCACATTAGCTGGCCATGACTGGATCGAGAGGGATTTCTCTTGAGTTTTACATGAATGAATTTTAGGGTTAATAGTTACATGAAACCCCAGTGAGCATTTTTTTTTTTTTGGTCCAGTGTCTCAAGAAGCTAAGTACAGCTTTTGATCTTTGGACTCACTTTTGTTTTGACTGAAATTTACCTTAGCCAAATAACAGAATTTAATGCAATATATTTTTTTTTCTGTGCCAGTTCTCAATGTCTGCTGATCAGATGTACTCATCTGGATCGCTATACTGAGGATCACGACAGAAAGGCCAACTGTTCGACTAGTAATGCCTACAGGGAGTGCGGAAGAGGAGTTTTAGCACATGCAAGGGTTCTGCATGGACCCTCCCATCAGAACAGATGCAGTTTGAATCTCAAGGATGGGAGAGATCCTTCATTAGACCCCTGTGGAAATTTTGTCTACATCGAAGATCCTGTCTGGTAGGCACATGAAGATACGCGATTTTATGTGATCCACGCCTGCCTGCACTGGAGGGCTCTGCCTAAACAGGCAACAGTGTCTTCTCTCAAGTTTTGCTCTCTACTTTAGAAAAAAAATTACTTTATTCCAGTTCCAAGTTCCCGACTTCTATAAACGGGGATTGTTTCCCAGGGGCTCTGAGGCCCGGCTGTCCCACACTTGCTCCTTTCCCCAGCTCCTGACAGCTTGCCTAAAGTTCGTGGGAAATGTTTTCTCCTTGAAGTTGTGGAGAGTTTAAAAAAAAAAAAAAACAAAAAAGAAAAAAAAAAAACCAAAAAACAAAAAAAACCCCAAAAAAACCTCTTTTCCCCAGCCGAGTGCTGGAGCCCAAAGAACACTTTCTCTTTTGGCTTTGGGGTTTCATTGGCAAGCAGCAGGACTGTTGTGATCTGCCCCCGGGCTCCTGGCCAGCCAAGGGTGGGTTTTCCAGACCCTGTACCAGTCCACCCTGTTACCCCACTGAGATTCCTGAGGCTCACATCTTTGTTGTTGTTTCCCAGTCTCACATTCTCTGCCACTGCTTGTGCACGGTGTGGATGACCTTTGTTCAGGCAGCAGGATCTTGGGTTGCGAGACTCCTGCTGCCTCACCGAACCTGGTGTCACCTTGTCCTAACTGAAGCGGGGCCAGGAAACTATGTGACTAGAGGCAGCTCAGTTTTGTGAGCAGAGGCTAAAATTCTCTGCAGTCTCTGTTCTATGCAGATCTCCGCTCCGGGTCCTCCACCCGTACCCTGTGCTTTCCGGGTCAGTCCCAGGCATTGATTTCTCCTGTCTGCTTTGTGGGTTTCTCTGGGGGTATTTCTTCTTCTCTCCCTAGACAGTTATAAGGCTGCTGGCACCTCCCCCTAGAGCTCAGCCTCTGCTTCTTTTTTACTTTTCTGGGGTCTTTTAACCTTTTTATAATTCTGGGGTCCCCCTAAATTAGGTCTCCACTCGGCAGACCTTTCCAGTCTTTCTAAGACTTTTTCCACTAGACAGATAAAAGTATGGGAATCACCTACTTACCGTGAATCTCCAAAGTCCCCCCAGGTCACAGCTCCTCTCGAAGCAGGTGGGCTCCAGTCCCTCCTCCAGGCAGCACTTGATGGAGGCCAGGCCACTGACCCCAGCTCCCACAATTGCTACTCGCTTCACCATGTTTGTCTGTGGAGGGAAAACCGGGGGCAGCGTTTTATTCACAAAAGCCCCACCCAAGCCTTGGCTACTCAACAAACCAGGAAAAGAATTTGGGAGATTAAGGGATTTTCTCAGTTTGAGTCCTCTGTAGACTATCCGTGGTGTGTCAATGTGAGAAAGAAAATGTACAGGTCATTGAGTTAACCCCTGAGCTGGGCCATGTCCCCACCCCTTGGCTGGAGCTGGCTCTCTGTTCATTCACTTGTGGTCTTTAACGCAATTGTAGCTTCTGGCAGAGTGGCTGAAACCAGATCCTTTGGTGGGCAGAGTCTTGCATTCTGAACTGGCTTGTCTCCATCCTCCTCCAGGCTCCAACCGGGGAGTAGCCTGCAGCAGCAGACAGGAGAGTGGCCTTGGAACTCACTCTCTCTCTCTCTCTCTCTCTCTCTCTCTCGCTCTCGCTCTCGCTCTCGCTCTCTCTCTCTCGCTCTCGCTCTCTTTCTCTGCACACACACACACACACACACACACACACAAATCACCTTAAGGACACTCGGATTGGTTTGGGACATCCCAGAAAACTACACAGCAGCTGGCAGGGTGGGGTTAGGACTACGAGCCAAGACACTTGTCACCACAGGTGCCATGGCACTGCCTTCTGGGTTCTGTCCTGGCATCTTGCCAAGGCCACAACAATACAACTGGAATATAATTCACAACTAGTCACCAATGGAAGAGTCAAGGTGGCTGCCAGGGAGGACTTAAGGTGGAAGGGCAGACAGAGGAGGTATTTCTCCTCTTTCAGTCTCATGCGATTCACCTCTGTGAGCACATGGCACAGTCCGCAGGGGTAGAGCTGTGAGGGTTTTCTGGCTATGTGTTAATACCGTGGACTTGTAAGAACACCGTGAGGCAACATAGCGCATTTGGGTGAATGATCAGCTCTGCAAGTTAAAACTGTGTGATCTGAATTATTTAGTTCCCCTGGGTATTGTGAAAACGGAGAAAATCTTGTAGTTTCTTCACAGTGTTTTCTGAGGATCAAATGAATTAGCCTGTGTCATCTATTTGAGAATGGGTCTGGGTGACCTAGTAGATGCTCAAAAGTGTAAGCTATTTCCAAAGTTGGTTTCTTCTTTTCTGTAATTTTTTCTGAATTTCTGATCAAGAGCATACACATTCAGCACACACTAAATAAAATAGTAGCTGTTCTTTCCCAATATATGTTTCTGACATAATTTTATCTCTTTAAGTTTGTATCTCTCTTTTTATTAATTCCTTTATTTTATTTATTTATTTATTTATTTATTTTTTGAGACAAGATCTCACAAAGCCAGGTTGGTTTCAAACTTACTCTGTAGCCAAGGGTAACCTTGAACTTCTCATTCTTCTCCCTTTACCTTCTGGAGTATTGGGATTGCAGGCATCTGGCACGATTCCCTGTTTCTGTAGTCCTGGCTTCATGCATCCTAGGCACGTATATATCACATGAGCCATAGCCAGACCTATCCCTCAGCTATAAGGTTGTACCCAGGGACGATATTTCCCTGAACATTTTCTATTTTCTTATTTCCCATGTGAACTGTTCGCAGAGTTGGGTAGGTTTCATCTGTATTCTTAGGACTGGAAACCCAAGAGAAGCAGTTCAGCCATGGGGGCTGATGCTGCTTTATTCTCTGCTGTGTGCTCTATCTAGGGAAGCTCTGAGGATATGGTGTAATGGATACAGAATTGTTTTTATTTTATTTGTATTATTTATTAGTATTTTATAATATATTTATACATTATATGTTTAAATATATTTATATATTATATACATTTATAAATTATATACACTTATATGTTATATACACTTATATGTTATGTGCATTTATAAATTATGTATATTATATATTAATTCTATATTTATTATTAATTGCTTTATTATATATTATTTATTTATTTATTTTAATTTTAATTTTATTTTTCACTCATTCACTTTACATCCCATTCACTGACTCCCTCCTGGTCACCCCCTCCCACAATCCTTCCCCCATTCCTCCTACTCCCCATCCACTTCTCCTCTGAGCTGGTGAGGGTTTCCTGGGTACTCCCTGGTACTTCAAGTCTCTGCAAGGTTAGGCACTTCCTCTCCCACTGACAAAGCATCCCAGCTAGAAGAACATATCCCATGTATAGGCAACAGCTTTTGGGATAGCCGCACTCTACTTGTTTGGGACCTACATGAAGACCAAGCTGCACATCTGTTATATATGTGTGGGGAGGCCTAGGGCAGTCTGTGAATGTTCTTTGGTTTTTAAATTTTATCTGGGAGTTGAATAATCAAAAGTGGGGTAGCATATATTCCATAACACAGCACTGTCTTCTTGAACCAAAAGTTCCCCTTCTCAGGTGTCTGTAAAGGTGTTGTAAGATAGGTTACTTTCTATAGCAATTAGCTATAGATTGGCAGGGAAGTCTAGAAGATTCCTTTCAGAAGAGGCAAGGGTTAGACTACAATGGATATTTCCATCTTCCTGGATGCCAGAGGAGTACCTTGACCCTACGTTTACAGAGAGAGCTGGAGCTTAGGCGCAGGGTCAAGATGCATCTGTTTTGGGTCCCTGTTCTAATAGGAATCAGTATGGTGACATGGGAAAACTGCTCATCTCCTTTGGGTCCCAGTTTCCTCATTGTGACACAGGGTATAATGTTTACTAACCAGTCATTCAATGAAGAATAATTATTTTTTTTAAAAAAAACCAAAAAACCAAAAAACAACAACAAAAAATGACACCGGGGGGCAGGGCAGAGGACATTGCACATAAACCTTGACATTGAAAGTCGTGTGCAGAAGCATGCTGAGTCTAGAGAGTGTTAGCAGGGCAGCTGGAAGCAATGCATGCTACTTTTTACTCTCTGGAAAGGTGAGGAACCTTTTCTAATAGTTGGGTTAAGAAAGAGAGGGAGGTAATTCCCCTGCGGCTTTGCTGAAACTAGAGAGGAAGTCAGCAGGGCAAGTGTGGCTGTCTTAGAGAAAGCTAGTTAGTAGGGGCTGGTCCTTCCTCAGAGACCCAGAGAAGAATGCTCATTCAGACAGCAGAGATCAACTGGTCAATTTCCTTACCTGGAGTGTTGTTTGTTTCAGGCATAGGTTTGCTGACAGAAGGAAATAAGAATTTGTCTATTCTCTTGTTAATAGAAGCAGAGGGAGGAAGTCATACAGTGGCTCTGCTGTGGGACTAGTGGGGTCTTCAGACAAGGAATTAAAGTGTCCCAGGTTCACTTTGCAAAAGAACACATCATGGTGACTCTTATCTGGAGAGTTTGATACAGTAAGGAAAACATTAGCTTTTCCTTCACAGAGAGAAGAATTAGGATCAGGACTAGTGGCGCAATTGCAAAGGTTCACTATAAACATTCACCAATATTTCAAGCTCTGAGATTGGCTTTACCTAAGCCCTAAGCGGAATCTAGATCTCAAAGTTTTGGAGACAGTCTTGGTAGGAGATGTAGTGAGTGGAATCAGATGCCCTCAAGGATTCTAGATGTAGATTCTGGAGATCAGTCTCTGGTTAATTCAGGCATCAAACACTCACTGAGTGGTTTCTTTGTTGGCAATACTGGTATGTTAGGTTTTTACTGAACCTTTGTGTAGTGCAGTGACCAGTTTGGTGCGAAAGTCAAACTTGAATTTGTTTATACACCAAAATATTTTATCTCTACATTGTAGTAAGAGCTGGAAAGGGGAAATGTTAATGCTGATGCTGGAATGGCGGGAAAGTGACAGGGGTCATAGTGGTTGCTTTAGGTTTTGGGGGGTCAATAGGACTTCAGCAGTCAGAGGAGGGGAGACAACAGGCTCTAGAGACAGGGAATAGCTTTGGGATGACCATGGTTCTATGAGGCATATGTAGCTGCTAGATTACATGGTGAGTTCAACTCTCTCTTTATTCCTAGGGAAACTACAGCATGCACCCTCAAGAGCATACTACAATTTATTATTGATTAAGTTGATCATATCTATGGGTCTTCTTCCTACACAAGGCCATGCTTCCCCAAAGTAGGAAATTTTGTTTGATGTGTGTGTGTGTGTGTGTGTGTGTGTGTGTGTTCCTAGTATGATGTTTGTGTTATAATAGTGTTGAATAAATATTTGGTAATGGGTTTATTTCTTGTTGGGTAGAATGAATCTATCATCCTGCATGCTTTCCAGTAAAAAAAAAAAAAACCCTAACAGAACAAATATGTATTGGAGGTTAATATCCTGAGTCATATACCAATACCTCCTAACCACCTTTTAGCAACTATGCAGTATGTGGAACACCTCCCTCCACCAATCTGCCACTGTGACCAGTGTGAACCAGACTCACTCAGTGAGTAGTGCATTTTCTTGAGGGCTTTGTTTCAGTATTTACGGTGTGGCAAGTTAAGAGACATGGGTTTGGATTTTAGTGCAGAATATTTATCAGTAGAAGCAGATAACTTAATATGTCAGTGTCTCCATTTCCTCTTCCCTAATATGAAGCTAGAGGTATACCTGACCTCAGAAATTGTATGAATCACTCTGTCAGTGTACAAAGCAGCACTGAGAGTAGCTCTTGGGATGTGCCAGGCCCTGAGGCAAAGTAACTGGTGTCAAATATGCCTGTTGCCATATGCCTGTAATTCCAGCACAGCACTGGTGGGTGATTAAGACATTTTATTAATGGAAACAGCTTACTAATGTTACTAATTATTGTTGAGCTATTTTACATCTTGATGCAAAATTGGCATTTAAAGTATTATTACTCTTTAGAACTTTTAAAAAAAAAGACCAATTATTATTTGGAAGTTTTTTTTCTTTCTTTCTTTTTGTTTGTTTGTTTTTTTCAAGACAGGGTTTCTCTGTATATCCCTGGCTGTCCTGGAACTCACTCTGTAGACCAGGCTGGCCTCAAACTCAGAAATCTGCCTGCCTCTGCTTCTCAAGTGCTGAGATTAAAGGCATGCACCACCACTGCCCGGCTGGAAGTTTTAAAAGAAAAATTATTATTGTTGTGAAGAAAGCATTGTCAAGGTTAAGTGACTATGGAAGACATCAAGTCATACATTAAGGAACCACAGTGAGCTTGCTAAGGCTGGTGTTAGAGAGGGAATAGGAATTCAACAAAAATAATAAAACAATTAAACCACACCGATTTCCAAATGAGTTGGGAAATCACGACTGGTTGCACAGAAGTCGCTAGTGTTTAACGGCAAGGTCAGAAATGACTATTTTCCTATGGGGTTTGTGCTGTCTCCTCCACATTAACGAAGGAAAACACAAATAATTAAACAAGGTCAGACTGAGCATGCTCCTCCATTATTGAGATAATATGTGGGCCTGTGGGGGTCTCATTCCCAAAGACAGAGGGGCCTTGAGTTATTTAGGAGTGTCAGAGAGCACAGTGATATTCAGTGTTTTGAACCTAAGTTTAAGATATCTCAGGTGTAAGTATTTTTTATTTTTTTATCGCTTATTTTATTTATGTACATTTCAAACGTTATCCCCCTTCCAGGTTTCCCCTCTGCAAATCCCCTATCCCATACCCCTCCCCCCTGCTTCTATGAAGGTGCTCCTGAACCCATCTACCTACTCCTGCCTCACCGCCCTAGCATTAGACAGGTCTCATACTATATCTCAGACTGGTCTGGACTCACAATGTAATGTAACCCAGGCTGGCCTTGAGCTTCTGACAATCCCCCCCCAAGTCAACCTCTAGAGTGCTGGGATACTGGTCTGAGCCTGGAGCATTCACACGTTTTAAACCTGAGATGGGACTGTGTTCCACTCAATACCCCTCCCCCCATGCAGTTTTATGAAGCAGGGGCTCAACAGCTTCTATGATAAAAAGTGGAAAAGTGGATGCGGAACAACAAATAAGGACATCATTTCTTAGCTGATTCTAAGATCTTAGTGTTCAGCAGCCCCATAAATCCATACTGTGATTACAATGACATAAAAATGACTTTTCTTTCAGTGTCTTTATTATTTGTGCAGCCAACTACAATGGTTAGAATATAAGCACAGAGTTGTGTGGGCTTGATTACTTAACAAGAGGAACTTTGGCCTTGGGGTACTGGGAAGGAATTGCTGACATGCAAATCATCACTTTAAACCTGGGAAGTTTGAGAACTTCCAAGCAAAGTCTTACCTTTTGAGTGTGTTTTAAATTGACTTGGAGACCTTATTGAATTTTTTTTTCAGGAAATTATCCTGTAACTGAGCTCAGCACTAGATCAGTTAATCAGTGTGACTCTCTTATATATTTACTAGGAAGTCATCTTTATCCATGGAGGCAGATACCCACACACCCACACATTCTTCTTTAGTGTGTGCAAATATCTCAGAACACTGATGGGCACAGACTTCCCAATAAGAGCAAATCCCTAAATGGGTTGTGTCAGTTCAAGGGTTATCAGTTGTAGTAGATTCAGGTGGATAACTGGGACAGGTGAAGGTACCCAAAGTTGCTTAACCTAAAGCAAAAGCTGGTGAAACCTAGGTTGGAACAAGAGTATGTTCTGAGATTTATAACCCCTTAATGGCAGACATTTCCCTTCTCAAGCCTAATCCTAACCCAGACACCACATAACACAAATTTTACCTCTTATAAGGTTTTAACAAGTTTCCCAAGAGAGCAGAGACTCTAAGAAAAACAACTGGACGTTGAGACCCACTTTTCCTATGTTTACATAAAATATATGAAATTAAACTGTGTAGAAGTGACTCTTAAACCCTTGATCTTGATACTTGTGGATTGAGGATTAGGAGATAAGATCTATAAATTGTACAAAAATCAAGAAGTTTGAATCCTAGGCACAGAATAAAGCAGGAAGCACAAACAGAAAATTGATGATATGCAAAGCTAAGTTAGTCAACTTTCCAGAATGGCTTGCTTTTTTTTGTTTCGGTTAATGTAACATACACATATTTGGTAGATATACCTTACAAACCATTAACTCACACCATGCTAGAGGCTGCTGAGGGAAGCTCTTAATAGCTCATCCAGCAGAGGACTTACCAGTAAACACAGAAGTTTAGCAATCTGACTTTGTGTTCCCTTGACAAGGTCTCAAGTCCTGTTCCTTACTTTGGAGCAAGAGATGGTTGCAAAGCCCCTCCAGGGTCACTCTCGGAGGGAACCGTGTTCTGCGG
Organism: Tokudaia tokunoshimensis; assembly: GCA_036184795.1. Lineage (NCBI taxonomy): Eukaryota > Metazoa > Chordata > Mammalia > Rodentia > Muridae > Tokudaia > Tokudaia tokunoshimensis. Next base: position 31,756,886 of record BTHU01000013.1, on the reverse strand, counting down.
AGACGATTCCTTTCTGATGTACAATAAAAACAAAACAAAACAAAACAGGAAAACTTCAGCTCCACCTTCTTCATCCAGAGTAATCGGAGATTTTTATCAGGTTACTGACTCTAAGTAGCTGTGATTGCTCATTCTATTGGCCTTACACAATTAGGACTCCAGAGCTAGTAAAAATCAGAATAGTCTATGTGAGCCAGTGTTTGGGAGTTCCCTGTACACAGGATGAGCCTGGTCTGAGAGATAAGAAATGTTACGAGAAGAATCGGAAGCCAAGGTTAGCTGTTGTTTGTAATTTCAGCTTATTAATTGCAACAGTGGTATGCTGAGAGACAGACTGCCTGGTGATATGTACTTAAAACTCATCCTTCTGTTTGCAAACTATAAATTAAATCTGGTACTTATAATGATTTCCTTCATTTCACTCTTCCCAGGGCTAAAGATAAAATTAACAGATGCTACGTAAAATCACAATCATATTAACAGCTGCTACATCAAACTTGCATTTTAAGACTTTTGGTCCATTTCTCATTTAGAGAAAATTATTATTTTAAAATACATACGTCATTCACATTATTAAACACATTTTTAAAGCGCCTTTCACTGTAGACGATTGTCCAGGTGCCTGGGAAATACAAGACAGATGTTTGAGACGTACACGGCCTTTGAAGTCATGAGTCCTGGGTTCTAATGTGTTCACTAGCTCCTTTATCAAAGTAATCTTTGAAAAAAAATATATGATTTTCTCAGCTCCAACTTCCTCAGTTTAAAATATGTAATTTAATGGCTTCCTCAAATAGTTATTGTGGAATTAGATGAGGTAATCTATGTGAGAAGGTCATGTGCATAGAAAACTCCCGTGCATGATGGTATTGATGGTGTTATGCATTGCCCAACTAATAATTTATCACTGATTCTCAATATTGAAGAGAATCCTACAGGCCTGAAAAGAAAACTCCAAGAGATACAGGTGGACTGAGGCAGTAAAAGGCTCTTGACAGGCTAAATATTTTCTTAATCATTTCAGCATAGCCTCTAACTTCACTTCTGGAGGATGCTATACAATATCAAATATTCTGCTTATTTATAGGGCTCAGCTCTGACCTTCAAGACTCATTAAATACTTAGCAAGTCAACAACATTGCTAGCTGTTAGTCATTAGTTCAAGTTATCCTCCTGCAGCTCTGGAGATGGTAGTAGTGGAATGATTTCAAATTTATATTTTACCATAAAGTAAGCCTTCAAGATTACTGTTATTTCAAATGTCCCTTTGAATGTCTAACAACATGTGGCCTTCAGTCAGAAGCATCTTCAGAGTTAGGGTTAGGTTATTGTTCCAAAGTTTAGCACTCAAATTGCCTTGGTGTGTACATGTAGAACACTGAAGGAGTCACTTGGCCCTGATGGAGACACTGCACGTAAGGGGTATTAAGCTGCTGACTGATCATAAACGTGATCATTTTATTATACTCATTTCCATAATTGGTCAGAGACTTGTATTAATTATGAATGAATGAGGAATCTTACCTTCACTGGCAGTTTCCATTCTAGCTGCTTATTTATAGGGCTCAATATTAGTTACCTATAGTTAAGGATACAGGATGAAGGAAGGCCTCTAGCTTGTTAGTCAAGTGAGCCACATGGTAGCCTATAATTCTTTTTAGGAAATAGTATGGATTTGCATTGCATGGCTCCCCAGCAAACATGGTTTGTCTGCTCAAATAACTGAGAGCTAAAGTAAGCAGCATGTCCTTTCTGAGCCAGAATACTAAGTAGACAGAACAAGCTCTTTATTTTCAGCATGGTAACCATCTGCTTTCAAGATAGTTCTTCTGTCTTGGATAGCTGAGTAAGAAGTGTCAAGACATTGATAAAAGGTCCCCAATGTCTAAGAAAAATTCTGTTTTATTCCCAAGTATTGAGATTTGGTGATGAACTCGTTGTGCTCAGCCACCACTAAGCAAAGAACTAGAAGTTTACTGGGTCTTTCATTTTATCTCAAAATCATCTCCATTTAAAATTTTACTTTTAGTCTTAATTAGTGTGTGGGAATGTATACATGTGACTGCAGGTATCTGCAGAACCTGGAAGAGACCACTCAAGCCCCTGGAGCTGGAGTTTCAGGAGATTGTGAGTTATCTTATGTGGGTGCTGGGAACTGGATTCAGGTCCACTGCAAGATCAGTATTTGCTTTTAACTGTTGAGCCAATTCTCCAGTCCCATCATCTTAAATCTCTTTTTCGCCTCCCCCTTTGATTTATTCTTAAAGCCATATAATTTTAGAGCTGAAAAGCTGCATGGGGTTAGTTCTAGCCCTAGTTATAAATTAAACCATTATACCCTTTTCCTTTCATGCCATGGCCAAAAAAAAAAAAGACCCAGCAACAAAACCAACAAACAAAACCAACCAAACAACCAAAATATAAACAAACCCGAAAGGTTAAAAATATATGCAACTCCTCACTCCTCAACTCCTCCACACAGAGTACTTTTCTTGGCTGTGTTTCATCAAGAAAGCAAACATCTTGAACAGGAGCCAATTCTCCCAGGCACATTCTCTTCCATGTTGATATTATCCTTTTTATCTGCGAGGACATGTCTGTTGAAAGAAGGGTACTGGAGGAAGATGGAGGGGGAAGCCCCAAGGCTATTCAATGCCAGTTATGACATTTAAATGTTTCTCTGCTAGAACTGCTGTGAAGACATTTTATAAGCAACTTTTAATAAAGGATTTCTTAAGAAGTCTTTATAGCCTGATGAAAAATTTCTAGGAAAGTTTCCAGTTGTGACTTACAAACTCACATCACATAGTGTTCTTGCTGAGGAGATTGTGGTCAGCTGAAATTGCTTTCTTGTCTTTAGAATAATCTAACAGAGCGCATGTGTCAGGGAGGCAGATCCACTGAGCCATCAGGACTCCTCTAAATTATCATAATTTGTAATTTGTATTATAAGTGTGCATGTGCGAAGGTGTGTGTGTGTGTGTGCGTGTGTGTGGACACATATGTATAGAAACCAAATGGGGGTTTTTGGTCCCTTGGAGCTGGAGTTAAAGAAATTTGTGAGCTGCCCAGTGTGTGTTCTGGGATTTGAACTCAGGTCCTCTGATAGAATAGTAAGTCCTCTAAGAGACAGAACAATCTCCCCAGTCCCAATATACACTGTTGTTTATTTCTTAAGTAAAAGGAAGGCTGGGTATATAGCTCAGTGTTCAAGAGCTTGCCTTATAACCCATTAAACTTAAAATGTTACTTGATTTTTCTTTGGCCGTGTAGGTATTACCAGGTATAGTATAGTGCCTGGTACACAGAAGTGTTTACTGAATGTCAAATGGATGAATGAATTGCTCTTGCTTGTGGGGGGTTGTGTAGGCTTTTCTACAAAGTTATGAAGATGTCAGGAGCTCAATCTGGTCTCTGTGTGAGAAATAGACTCCTTTAAGAAAGCGGTCTAAGTTGAGACAACCAGAGAGCTTATTTGAAATATATGTAACTGGATAGCAGCTGGTATACTCCTGTCCCTGGACATATGTCCCCTGACTTGACACTGTCCCCATGACTCTATTTACTGCTCTATGGTATTTTTATTAATAACGTCTCCTTGATCTCTGACTGCTGCTGCTGTCTGCTCCACATCAGCTTGTGTTTGGAGCTCAACTTCTCTGGTTTTTGAAAATTCCACTTTCATTTGGCTACTTATGTTCATCATTTTACTGACTCCTCTAAAGGTCAGAGGTTGGGTGTCACTGATCCCTACACGGGCATTCTCCCATTCTACAAACTTTATGTTTTTTCTTATTTCTATTCCTTTCTTTTTTCAAAAGTAACTTGTCTTCTCAAAGTCTTGCTTTTATTTCCTCTAGCACTTGTGAAGCTATCTTATAACAACGCAGCTCCCATTCTTATTTAGATACTATAATAGTTAATTTAATGTAATATTTATTGCTATGTACATCAACACAGTTTTATTCTATGATGTCAGACATAAACATTTAAAATTTTTCTTTGACAACCTGCATTTCATAGTATTGCTAGAATAATTTCCATCTTTGGTGAATAGAGATAGAATATACTGATTGATGGGATATGCCATTTTTGGATTTTTAGGCAATTAATAGAAAATACAAACATATCATGGCTTTGTTATCCTGTGTACCTTCGCACAGTGAAGACTTGAGAGTGGATAGTCCTAACTATGAAAGCCAAGAATCCCATTTACAAGTCATAAGATTAACATGACTTACTTTGGTGGGACTCTTCAGACAGGCTGCTATAACTAAATACAATTAAGTCAAATTGAATTGTTTGTGACATGCAATGGCCCTGAGTATTTTATGCAGGTCACAAAGGTTGATGAACCTTTAAATAGCTCAGGAGGAGCTATATTTAAGAAAAACTGATGCCTTTATACAATCATCCACTGTCTACTGGCTTAAAGTATAGAGCTATTTAGCAGCAAACCTCCTCATGACTTGTGAGTAGAATCCTTCCTAGAATCCATAGTGGTTATAGTCAAGTGTCTAAGTACAGTCACACACTACAAGCCTCAGAAGAACACTTGTCATCCACGTACGTGGTAGACCAGTCAGTCCTTATGATGGTTGGTTTGGATTTGTAGGGCAGAAATGCTGTCTCCTCTGGGCCTCTCTGACGGTAACAGCTGTGTGGCCCTGAGTTCTCTTCCTTCCGTTGTACATCAGTGTGTGCTGTTTACACCAGATCTTTCTTCCTTCTCTCCTTCACAGAGGCCGGGGCTTGCACTGTGGGCTGATGATGACGCTTGCAGCTTTCCCAGGTTCCCCTCTCGCACGTTTCATCTCACTTTGGCATCTGACCTGGATCAAGTAGCGTCCAATGCCGAGACCTTGCCTTAGCTGCTTTGATTTGCTCCTAGGTCATAGGGCAGGATGGACTAGTGAGTTTTGCTTGGCGTCAGCACATTGCACCTCCTGGAAGCAGGCCAGAATTGTTCCAGGCCAGGAGCGGTGTCCAGGGTAGAAGAGTGGCTTCAAAGAAGACCCTTCCTCTGGGTTAAGCTTTCAAAGCCTTCATGTTTTGGAATGGTTGTTTGAAATTCGTTTACATGTCATGGCCTGGGTAGTTCACTCTAACAATGTCTTTGCTTTTCTGTACAGAACCAATGTGACACATCTGGTTTTTATAGAGGAAACCAAGGAGCTCCCACGCAGAGGAGGGTTATATGAAAGATTAGTAAGGAGAATCCTCATGGGGAGAGATTTGGAGGAGGGTGGGAACCAGCTCACATTTTGTTCAAAAGAGCAAACATTGCTGACTGCAGCAGGAAGCACCTGAGTGCAGGAAGAATTTAGCTTCAGGAGAGGCCAGGCCAGGGTCTCATCCCTGAAAGGAACATTCTTCCCCTCATCTCCCCTCCTGTCCTTCCTCTCTCCTCCCCTCCCCTCCCCCTCCCTCCTCTTTCCACGTCTGTCTGTCTGTCTGTCTGTCTGTCCCTTTCTCCCTTTCATTCTTCCTTATTTTGAATCAGGGCTTGCCATGTAGCCTAGGCTGGCCTCAAACATGACTCCCTCAGCCTTTTGAATCTTAGGATACAGGTGTATACTACCACACCTGGTTGAAAGCAGCCTCCTCTCTCTCTCTCTCTCTCTCTCTCTCTCTCTCTCTCTCTCACACACACACACACACACACACACACACACACACACACACGAGTGGTCTTTCTTTACAGATTTACCGGCTCCTAAGTGTAATGTGCACAGCTTTTGAAACAGCAGAGATCCTGACTGAGCAGGCTATTGCTGTATTTATGCTAAAAAATTTATAAAAACTGAGGTTCTCTGAAGTAGGTGGTCTGTGGATTGTGATTTGGAGCAAAAAACCCTAGAAAGTTGGTCTGGGGTAGCTTCATGTTCAAGATACACAGAGGCAAAGGGAGACTGAATAACTTCTCAGAGGCATTTTGATTTAAAAAATGATTATCAGAAGATTTGGGGAGAAAAAAATGAAGAGATTTGTAAAATTTTTAGTGCTGTTAATTTAATAATAATTTTGTCTTAGAACCAATCCTCCTGTAGAACCACTTATTTAGCACCGATCTAACAGGTGTTCTCCATTTCTTTTGTAGGGGCAGGATAATAGGCAAAGCTGCTTCAGTGGGCCGTCACAATGACAAAATGAGCTCAGGTCTGAGAAACTGTGAGAGCGATGCCTGGCACTTGTAAGGCAGGTTGGCATGCTTTTTGCAAATGGTCAGATCCTAAAGATCTTAGGGGCTCAGGCCCACACACTCTGCCTCGGGAGCACAAAAGCACAAAAGCAAGGACAATAAATGAGTGGATGTGTTCGTGTTCTCAGGAAACAGCATAAAAACTCATGTTTTGGTCCCCATACAGTAGTTCGCTGATTTTTGCTTTTCAGGCTTGGTAATTTAACATAATGATTTGAAAAGAACTTTTAATAGTTGACAAAAAGGAAATCTGCTTTTATTTGTTTTTTACTGCATTTTATTTATTTATTTATTTATTTATTTATTTATATTTATTTGTTAATTGTGTGTGGGTATAGGTATGAGTGCCCATACAAAGGTCAGAGGACATCTTGCAAGAATTGGTTCTCTCCTCCTGTGAACTGAACTCAGATCATGAAGCCTGGTAGCAAGTTCCTCTGCCTGCCGGGCCATCTTGTCTGGCACAAGTAATCAGCTTCTCATCAAGAACTAAGAACATATATATTTCATTTGTAATTTTTAGTTTTAAAAAATTTTTGTTTGAAAATGTCATAGATGCACACAATACATTTTAATTTGTAATTTTTGAAAGGAATTTGCTTATGAGTAAAGAGTCTTAAATGTGAATGTAATAATATCAATGAACTTTCATAGATACGTGTAGGTATATATGTTTGTGTGTGTTCAAGTGCATGCAGTTGCATGTGTGTGTGTGTGTGTGTGTGTGCAGGGGTGCATACAAATGTATGCAAGCATGTGTGCGTAGGCCAGAGGTGAGGCTCTGGTATTGTTCCTCAGGCATTGTCCACTTTTGTTTTTTGAGCCGGGGGGTGGGAGGTGTCTCACTGACCTGAAAGTCATTAAAACAGACGAGGCTGGCCAGGGATATCCAGGAAACTGTCATCATCTTGCTCCCCAGTGCTGGGTTTAGAGGTGTGTGCTGTCACACCTGGCTTGTGAAATGTGGGTTCTGAGGCTCAATTTCAGATTCTTATGCTTACAAGGCTTTGCCAATTGGGCAATTCTGCAGCTCAATTTAGTGGGCTTAAAAGAAAGAAGTTTGGGGAAGGGGAGATGGCTTATGGGATTTTCGGGGGAGGGAGGAACCAGGAAAGGGGACAACATTTGAAATGTAAATAAAGAATATATCTAATTTAAAAAAAAAGAAGTTTCTATTGGAAGAGATTGCCATCAGACTGGAAGTGGGGGGAGGAAGAGAGAAAGGAGGGGCTGGTTTAAAGATACTGTCCACAAAGCTTTGATGCAGTAGTTCTCAGCCCCCACAAGGGTCACATATCAGATATTTGCATTACAATTCATAAGAGTAGCAAGATTACAGTTATGAAGTAGCAATGATATAATTTTTATGATTGAGGGTCACCACAACACGAGGAACTGTTTTAAAGGGGTGTAGCATTAGAAAGGTTGAGAACCGCTGCTTGGAGGGATAAAGAAGAACTATTTACTTAAAGCTTCACTAGCCCGATCTTTGCCCCCTCTGCAGAGGCTCTGGTCTGGATTCTGGATATAGCTTATCTTTCACAGTGTGGTTCATGGGAAGAGATGCTATCAGGAGTGTTTGTAGCCTGGTGTTTGCTATGTTGCTCAATGTTTGTTGACACCGAATTGCTTGTGTCTCCTTGAGTTTTCCATTCCAAGAAAATGTCTCTCATCACTGGCAACCGCCCCTCTTATCCGATGACAAAGATGGTACATTGCTGAGATTTGCCTTTCTTACCTATAATGTTAATTCTAGACCCTGGCTCAGTCATTGTGACAGTTTCATCTGTTTGGGAGCTACACTTTACTTCATTTCTTATTCTTTCAAATAGTGATGATTAAATATTACCGCATAGCCAATTTTTATTCTAAATCTCTTTGAAATTATTTTTCTTTTGAGACAGGGTGCCACCATATTGCCCTGACTGACCCATATTTTGCTATGTAGACCTGCCCAGTCTCAAGTTCAAGTGATCCATTGCCTTGCCTCCTTAGTGCTGGGATTACAGGTCTGTACCACTGAGCCTTCCTCAAGTGCTTCTTAAACTCCAGCTGACATACAGATCTAATATTGTAAATGAACCTAGACACATTCTATTTGCATGGAAAGTGCCATTTTCTACAATAGTTTTAGAAAACTTTATGCTAATGAATAGAACTATAGTGTGATCTTATAATGAATAAAATAAATGATTAGGAAGTACTTCATCAAGAGTGGAGTTTTCATAAATAAGCATATTACACTGAGAGGTCATTAGTTCCAGAGTTTAACAAATTGGGCTTCAACTGAAGCCTCATCTCAAGACCAGCTGTTTAGGACATGCTCTATCATGTCCTCCCCCGTCAGTGACATCCAGAATGGGTATTATATATAGCTCCACCCATCTCACAGTTGCTGTGAGAATTAAATACAATAAAATACATAACGGACACACAGTACAGTGTCTACTCTGTGAGAAACAGTCTCTACTGTAGCTAGGGGATCAGTGTTTCTATCAATATGCAGGCGCTGTGTCTAGTTCCATACCTTGTGGGTATGAAGAACTTAAAGTATATCTGAGCGTTGTTGTTGCTTTTGGTCTACCCTCTCTTTTTTGTCCACTAGCATCTCTGAGTGATCTCTCATCAAGACAAGAGAGTGGACCCCAATAGGTGGGAACGGTGACCAGAGTATGCACAGGAACAGCACTGACCATAGTGTACAGGATGTGAAATGTCCACCACAATTTAAGTTCTTCAGTGTCTTGCCCTTTTTTTTTTTTGGACAGAGTCTCTCTATGCAGTCCTGGCTGTTCTGGAACTCACTCTGTAGGCCAGGCTGGCCTCGAACTCATGGAGATCCATCTGCCTCCCAAGTGCTAGGATTAAAGGCATATGCTAGCATGCTCAACTATGACTTACTTTTTATTCTGCATAATTTTATTTCTTTTTTTTTTTATCATGTAACTCAAAACGTGCCACGGCTGATAGCACTATCTACCTGTGCTGGTGTTATTGCAGAATACCAAGTAGAGACTGATGAATTTGAGAAACTAGGATGATAAGAACATCCTGTGACCTTAATTTAGTTTTATATCTAGACCTAAGTCTTCTGATCTCCCTACAGTTAGTCCCCCTACTTGTTCCCCTGAAGTAAAATTCTAACGAAGATGTAATTTCTTCAGTCTCCCTTTCAAAGAGGCAGTGATGGAGGAAAGTGTCATGTGACAGATTAGAACCCCCGAAGTTGGAAAAAGAAGGCCAGAACAACAGCGAGCAGGCCCAGTATCTTGAGCAGGAGAGACACTGGGGCCCCAGCTGAGGGCTGGAGGGTACGGGTCTTTAAGGGTTTCAGGATCCTCTGCTTTTGGGTGAGGATGGCATTCCTGGCTCCTTCCCACCGCCCAGGTCCAACGAGGCGGTACTGGTAGGAATTGCAGGGTCCGAAGTAGAGTCTCACAGCCAGTTTAGCATCTTTGAAAAGGAGGGAGATGAAGTCTGGCTTCGCACCGATCTCCAAGGCGAGTTCGTCTAGGTAGTCAATGTAATTGGTCTGCAGTATCTGGCTCTGGCTTTTCCCAAACCTTAATGAAGTAAATAAAATGGGCTGATTCAACAAATGCTCTAAGTTGTATCTTAATATGAGGCACTGAATAGCTGTTTAAATCATAAAAGAATGAGTGAATGAAGACATGAGCTTTGAATGAATCTCTGGGAGTTTCCATCAGGAAGCTTGTATCTCAGATTGATGAGTAAGTAGCCTACAAAATTGTAAGTCAAATTGATGGAGACCCTAGAAATGTAATGATGTTGAAATGGTGACTGTTATTTGGTACTTATTAAGCTGCTGTAAGTGTCCAAGTAAGAATGTCTGGCTCAGGATCGATATAAATGCTCATGAGATGGTAAAGAGATAGTGTCGTCCAGTGAAGGGATGCATAGTATTCCCTTGTTACACTGCTAAAGTACCCTGTAGTCTGGCTGACATCCAGTAGATGCTCAATGTATGTTGAATGAATTAGAACATGAACATGAGATAACTCCTTATGTCTGTAAGGCAAGTCAGCTTTCCAAGAGTACCCGATTATATTCAAGCTCTGTCCCACCTTAACAAAAATGACAAGCCCAAGTAAGCTTCAAGAGTGACTCAGGCTACTGTCACCACCACTGCCACCATTGCCCCATGACATTTCCTGAGTGTGGGTGGTCTGAAATCCCACATGGGCATCATAAATAAGACTAGCCCAGGGAAAGTTGTTCTGACTTGGCACTTTTTTTTTTTCAGTAATGGGTTCTTAAACTCAGATGTCTAAGGACCAAATAAAACATCATCAGTTTACAAAGTTCCAGTCTCAAGTATAGAATGTTTGACTCAGAGTTCTGGCCTGGGCTGTGCTCTCGGACTGCACCTTTCACAGCTAGCTGACTCTCACAGGTACTCAGGTCCCGGTGTTTTGGGACACACTATTCCGTGTAGACCATGCGTTAAAAAAAGAAAGTGCTTACAGCTCAACTCTTTTTTCATTTCTCTCAACAATGTCTGCCATCATAGTTGTCTCTGAAGGCAAGCTACACAAGCCTAGAAAACAAAAACACAATTTGGTTTGAGTAGTGAGTTTGGTTCTATGTCATTGATTTGTATAGTAGCTGTTTCCAAAATTAAGTTTGGGCCATTTAGTTGTCATAGCAGGCAGGACCTCTGTGTTTCTGGACAGCAGGAGTGAGACCTCTGTCACTGAGCCTGACCAATGGCATAGACTACGAACTGGAGAAGCCGGAAAAGGAGCTGGAGAAGGGAAGCATGCCCGTGAAACTGTGTCAGGTGGGGTGGGTTCTATTTTGGTAGGTGGAGGACACTGTTAGAAGTGTTCCCTGGATGATGGAACAAGCCTAGATTGGCCCTTTGGGAAGATCCATCTGGCTCCTTGATTTAAATAAAGGAGGGCTCAGGGGAGGTGAACGTACCATTAGGGAAACTAGGTAAAAGACTATTGAAGGAGATCTGGTGAGAGAGGAGAGTGGTCCCCACAGCTGGGGGGAAGTTTGGCTAGATAAAACAGTGTGTTGAGGGTTCGAGAGATGGCTCGATGGTTTAGAGCACTGACTGCTCTTCCAGAGGTCCTGAGTTCAATTCACAGCAACCATGTGGTGGCTCAAAACTATCTGAAATGGTATCTGTAAAGGGATTCTATGCCTTTTTCTGGTGTGTCTGAAGACATCAACAGTGTTCGCACATAAAATAAACAAATAAATAAACGTTTTTTTTTTAAATAGTGTGGCGATCCTCTCTCTCTCTCTCTCTCTCTCTCTCTCTCTCTCTCTCTCTCTCTCTCTCTCTCTCTCTCTCTCTCTCTCTCTCTCATCCCCTTCCACCTCCAGCAATGTGGGGCTCGCAGTCCTCCGCAAGCATCCTGCCTCTGTGTCTTTTGCTCAGGAACCCCCTTTTCTGGATCTGTGAAACTCAGACACCAGGAAGCTTTCTTGGACCACGCGCCTTCTGACAGGACCAAGCTCCCGTCTCTTCCATAGTATGCATTTTGCCAGCAAAGCACTTGTCATGTTATTAAAATGACTTGTTGACATTTCTTTCTGACTTCACTAGACCTCAGCACAGGCTGGGTGGCAAATGGGACTTTTGCTGAACAGAATTGAACCCTCAAAACAGGAGAAAAATTAGCCTTTCGAGGAAGGTGAAGTGCTGCACAGACAACCCTTTGAAAACATTTAAAATCTTGTCCCAGACGGCTCCGCGGGATTGCATGCTAACGTGCGGGCAACCCGAGATCTACCTCCTTGTCCCACAAGGTGGCAGCAGAGAGACAACTCCCCATAGGGTAGCTGTGCTTTGGTCTCCCCATCCAACCCTCTCTTTGACACCCATATATACACACATAGATGAATAAAGTTTTAAAAATTAAGAAAAAAAATGTAAAACTTCCGCTGAGTTGAGCATCTCACTCACCTTTGAAAACTCTTGTCGCCCAACGCGCCTGAAGCTCTACAGTTGGGAAGATGGAGCCCAGAGGCTGGATGAGACCCATGCACGCAAGGGTTGGCTTCTCCAGCTGAGGGGGAAACATGGCTTTGTACAGCGAGACCCTATTATCCTCCACTTTAACAAGTGAGTCTTCCAGGAAAGGAAAAGAGAACGTATACCCCGTGGCAAAGACAATGACATCTACGTTTTCCTCTACCGTGCCATCGTCGAAGACCACAGCGGTCTCCGTGAGCTCCTTCACTCGTGTTTTGACTTTGATGGCTCCGTACAGCAGGCGGCTGGGGAGATCGTCATTTAACACAGGTTCTTTCATAAGATATCTGAGGCACACAGAAAAGAATGCATTCAGAGGGGCCACTTTTAGCGCTGAAAAATTCAGGGATTTTTTTTTTCAAACAGCCAGGAAGCTCTAACTCAACTAGTTTGCATGCCCCGAACTGTGTTACTGAACTCATCCTAATCTTGTCAGTCTCAAGTAGATGATAAAAGCAAAATCAACCCAAAGGTGGAAGTCACTCCAGGGGCTTAGATATGATCCCAGCACCTACTGTTAATCTTTGAATTTGCCGGTAATTACCGCCTCTCTCTCTTTTTATGCTATGTAGTTTTCATTGTTTGTAGCTTCATTTACTCTCTACCTGATAGTAGATAATGGAAAATGGACTACATTAGCAATGAGACCTACTGTGGGGGTCAGTGTGAAAATGAATGCATAAAATGAAATTTGCTAATATTTACTGATCCCAGTATTCATAGGAGCCTGTTTGTGGTGACACGGGAGGCGGAGCAAAGTCTGTATTTCTGGAGTGCTTGGTTTGTAAGCCATTTCTCTCTCTCTCTCTCTCTCTTAAATAAGGCAATACATGGCATAGATACTGGACTCATCATTTAGCTTAATGGGGGCATCTATTATAAGACTCAATGTCTTCCCATCCTCAGGGGAAGGAGACTGCTATCAATTGAAAAAGGTAAACATCAACAATGTTTACTTTAATATTAGCAAATATTTGTCTTCTGGCTATGAGGGAGAGATATGTTCCCATGGGAACAGCCTTCAGGGTATACGGGCGTGGCAAAGGTTGACCTATCAGATGGAGAGCTGTCTTTTCCCAGCACCGTGCTCTGAGAGGATCGCTGACTCTTGAGGAGTCTTGGATGGTCTGAGTGTTAGAAAGCTCTTCCAATCAATCCAACCCTGAATTCTGGAGCAGCTTCTAAGCCTCTATCCCAGCTTCATAAATGTGTGGGTTTTTTTGGTTTTGTTTGTTAGTTGTTATTTTTGTCTGTTTGTTTTTGACACACAGTACAGATTTGGAATTAAAACGCCAGGAACAATACAATTATACAGACTTCTGACTTACAGCTTGAACTACCATAGCAAATAGGACCTTTGCAAAGAAAGGCCACATCAGGCAACTTTGGCTGTGATGAGTATACCACACAAAGAAAAATAACAGTACTTGTTCTGAGGCACCAGACCATAATTTTCATGGTTGAACCAGCGATTCATCTGTTGTTCCATCATCCGCTTGACGACTGTGCGGGGCAGGACATTTCGGAGCATGGAGCTAAATCTAGTGTGGAACACCATGTCCCAAGGGTAGCCATCTTCAGAGATTCGGCTCATGACCCAGGATCCATGTCTGGTGCTGATAAACACCTGGGGAACAGAAATTTCAACAGCAGGTGAAATTGCCTGCTGGGCTTCGACCAGCTGCTGTCGAAGGTGTTTGGTGGCACAGTTGGCTGAGTTCTATTTACTGTATTAGTTTGTGTGCAGCGTATGTGTGTTCATGATGAAGATGTGTGTGTGTGTGTGTATCATATTTTTATATCTATTATCTATTATCTATCTATAATCTCTCTATCTATCAATCTATCAATCTGTCTGTCTGTCTGTCTATCTGAGACAAGGCATTGCACTGAACTTGAGCTTGCCAAGTAGACAGGTCCCTGGCTAAGAAGCCTGTGATACTGACCTGTTTCTATTTCCCCAACACTGTGTGGTACCATGCATGGTTTTTAAAATATAGGTTCTAGGGATCAAACGCAGGTCCTCATGGTTGTGCAACGAACACCTTTGTGACTGAGCTCTCTTGGTCCTTGCACTATATTTCTAAAAGTCAGTATTTAAAATATTAACAGATGAAGCCATGCATGTTAGTGTATACCTTTAATTCCAGCACTCAGAGGCAGGCAGATCTCTGAGTTTGAGGCTAGCCTGGTCTACAGAGCAAGGTCCAGGATGGCCAGTGCTGCACAGAGAAAAACCCTCTATCAATTACAGGCCACTTTCTCACTAGGTCTCTTGGGTAAAAACTAGGCCTTCTACAGGAAGACCAACAGAGTCAACTAGCCTGGACCACTGGGGACTCTCAGAGACTGAGCCACCAACCAAAGAGCATACACAGGCTGGACTTAGGGCTCCCCACATATATATAGCAGATGTGTATCTCGGTTTTCATGTGGGTCCCTCAACAATTAGAGTGGGGGCTTTTCCAAAAGCTGTAGTCTGTCTGTGGATTCTGTTCCTCTAACTGGGCTGCCTTGGCAGCCTCAGTGGGAGAAGATGTGCCTAGCCCTGTAGATACTTGATTGCCAAGGTCGGAGGATGGCTAGGGAAGAACTCCACCCTCTTAGATGAGAAGAGGAAGGGCGGGGGTGGGGGAGAACTTTGTGAGATGGGGACAGGGGAGGGGGGCAGCAATTGGAATGTAGAGTGAATAAATTAATTGAGAAAAGAAACACACACACACACACACACACACACACACACACACCAGAACTAGGCCTTCTGTACCAGGAATAACCAGTTGAAACTTTCCATTAAAAAAAACGAAGGCATCACAGCTCAAAGAAGTGGAACAGTTTGTTCTAGGATACATGGCTGGTTAGTTGCAAAGGTGGGAGTTAGACTCTCGCTTCTTGACTTCTAGATTTGCTATGCTATTGCAACTGGCAGCCACCTACCTAGCAATGGACTTTGGTGTACACCTGTGTGCTCCAGGCATCTCTTCCCATCCCTTCCACACCGTACAAGATAAGCAAAAGCATCGCACCTGTGCGGCCGTCTTACTCAGTTCAGAGGCGATATCTGCGGCTGAGTTTCCTATTCCAACCACCAGGATGCGTTTCCCCTCAAACCCCACTGGGTGCTTGTATTGGCGGCTATGGAAATACTGGCCTTGGAACTTCTCGATACCTTCAGGAGGAGGAAGAAGAGGGAAACTGAGCTTCCAAGTAAACAATTACGACAAGTTAATTTTAGCGAAACTGCATGATTAGCTTTCTCTTTCTGATTTCTTACTTCCTCTCTTACAGAAGTCACAATAGTCAATTAGTAAACTCTAAGTGTGAATTCCACAAGAAATAGAAGGTTCATGTGAGAGACTGGAGTGTGTGTGCTCGTCAGTGACAAACATGGTTTTACTGGACAGAGCACAGCCTCAGGCTGGCATCTCACTGGCCGTTCTGTTTTGGACAGTCTGATGACACTCTAGTTTCACATAGTAGATATGCTTAAAAACTGTTTTGAAATCGTGCTTTTGTAATTGTGCAATAATTAGAATAGTATTTATTATTTTGCAAAAAAGCAAATCAAAACGAAAAGACTCCAAAAACTAGGCCGACAGAAGTTGCTCACTGAGCAACTCAATAAGCGTTTGACTGTTAACCATATGTCTTTCCAACTAGTTACTGTTATACTTTCCAGGAATATACAGCTTTATGAAAGTGTTCTTCCATTTGAGTGTGGGCAGCTGTCAGATGGAGCCTGGTTCTGACCCACTGTCTCAGATATTTTCCCAGAGGACTCTGGGAAGGAAGTTCTCTCTGAAGGAAGGCTGAGACATCAGGACATGCCTCCCTTCATCTCTGCTCTACCTCAGTGTATATTTCCAGGACTTTTTTCTAGTAACCCTTGACAGGTAGAAAAGCCTTCCAGGATGGAGCCTATTTACGTGGGTTTGTCAGGATACAGCAATCGGGGTAGGCATGTGGTTAAAAGGGCCTCTCGCAGACAATGAATTTTTGTGAGACTACTTTGCATTTCTAGGAAAAACATAAACGATGCTGGAGGAAGTTGGCTGAGCTAAGTGTGAAGACTCAGAGAAACCAACAGAAACAAAGTTTCTCTTGGCATGTTTCAGCTCTCCAGCTGTATCCCCGCCAATCTTACTCTCATTTGCGTTCCCTGCCAGTCCATACAAAATGCAAAAAAAAAAAAAAAAAAAAAAAATGCACGCGAGATGCCTGGAAGCCTACTGCTCCAGGCCGAGAAGCCCTGCAGCCTTACCTGGAAACGACTTGAGTGGCAGGTGAGGCTGGATGTGATGGCCGCTGCAAACCATAACAGCGTCAAAGACTGCACGTTGCTCTTTGCCATTGCTCTGAATATAAACTTCCCATTGCCCGGAAGACGCGAAATCTGGGCGTTTTTTCACACTAATGACGGTTGTCTTGAACAAACACAGAGAAGGCATCATTAATTACTCCGACAGGGCCAGGCAGGTAGGGATTCGGGAGTGTAATGTGTAACCCAATGGGTTTTCTTGAGCTCATTGCCAGTCTCTAAAGGCAAACTTTGCCAAGTGGGTCTTTCTTATTCTTTGGCAGGCAAACACAGGATACCCTTAGAAGACTGTCATTCACAGGACGGATCTTCCAGGAACTGGAGGGGAGCCATAGGAAGTAAGATCGGACATTTCAATGCTGTTTACAAATATAGATTCCATGAAAACCAGCTGTTATAAATTAATATAACACAAACCCGGTACTTATGAAATTAAATTGCTAAGGACTTGCAATGCATTAAAAATAAGCCCCATTTAAGGTATTTATTCAGAACAATTTCAAATTTAACAATGTAACATGCTTAATGATATGTGTTTCTTTGCTATTGCTTCAATGGTAATTCCAAGTATAATTCAAAATGATCTGCTTATCTGTCTGTTGGTGTAGATAACATGGAAAAAAAAAGAATTAGGAGAAAGTTACCACATACACCTGAGATAAACGGAAAGTAAAAAGTGCGTTTAACCCGTTTCTATGAAGAACTTAAAAAAAAAAGAATGTAGTTTGACACAGGTTCATACCTCTCTTCGAGAGAACATGAAGTTCGGAGACATCAGTGGTAGCTACAGTGGTTAAAATACAGTTTCAACATTATTTTGCATTATTTTGTATCATCACTGAAACTTTCAATTTTAATGGATGGCTTTTCACTTCTGTTTATATGTACCATCAAAAATATCAGGAGGCATGAGATTACTTTTTGGGTGTAATACCATGCTTTCGGCTTTCACAAGCCCACCAAAGTGAGATAGTTTAATTTCTTTCATTGCCAGAGTCCCTTTTCTACCAGAAAGTGAACTGTACGGAGGCAGAGAAATCCAGTTCCCATCCATGTACAGTACCTGAAACTGAATATATTTTAGAAGATCAAATTTCTTGGCGAAGATCCTGAAATATTCCAGGAGTTTAGAGTTGTGCAGGAAGTTGGGGAAATCCCCCGGCATTGGGAAGTCACTGAAACAGGACATTTCTTTGCTAGTGTTGGTGATGACGGAGCGGTAGATGCTAGCTCGGCCATCTTCCACGGTTTCCTAAAGTAGAAAGTGAAAATAAAAAATCAGCGGTAATGATTCAACACAAGTCTTACTTGTATTGAGTCTTCTTCCAGAATCTTCAGTCTTCAGTGCCGTGAATCGCTTTCTCTGCTGCAGCCTGACTGAAGCCCTTGGGTGCTGAGGGGCAGCGTGCGTAGCCCTGTAGCCCAGCGTTCTCGGTCAGGAACCTGTTTGTTGCCAACTAGCGCTGCCCAGTGAATGTGCTACCAGCGCTGGTGGGGTTGGAGGAAGAAGCAATTGTTTTTTGAAACATTTCAATTTTTTTTTAACTTTTATTCTTCTCTCATACATTTAACCTGGGCTGTAGTTTCCCCCCCTCCACTCTATCCAGATTCTCCTTCTTGTTTCTCTTCCAAACAAACAAACAAACAAACAGACAAGCCTCTTAGGGATATCCACCAAACCAACTTGGCTTCACAAGATACACTAAGACTGGGCATGAACCGTACTATTCAGGCTGGATGAGGCAACCCAGTAGGAGAAAAAGGGTCCTAAACGTAGGTAAAAAAAGAGTTAGAGACACCCCCTACTTCCATTGTTGGGAGTCCCACCAGAGTACTAAGCTATGTAACCGTAATGTACATGCCGAGGACCTAGCTCAGACCCAAACCGAGTCCGCGTTTACTGCTTCGGTCTCTGTGAGCCCCTATGAGCCTTAGTTGATGCTGTAGCTGTGTTCTTCTGGTTTTCTTGACTCCTCTGGCTCCTATAATCTTCCCTCTTCTTCTTTGGGGTTCCCCTGGCTCTGCCTAGTGTTTGGCTTTGGGCTACGGAAGGCCAGCCCACTGTGGATGATGTCATATCTGGGAAGGTGGGCCTGAGAGGTATAAAGGAGCAAGTTGAGCAAGCCAGTAAACAGCCTTTCTCTATGGTCTCTGCTTCAGTTTCTGACTCCACGATCCTGCTTTGAGCTTCTGCCTGGCTTCCCTTGATGATGGACAGTAACCTATAGGTAGAAATTAACCCTTTCCTTCACAAGCTGGATTTGGTCAGTGTTTTATCACAGAAACAGGAAACAAACCAAAACCTTAAACCTGATTTTTAATGTTCACAATTGTGCCTCGGTAAAAATTCCATATAGCACATGTTATGACTGAATTAATATTTTCTTCTAAAGTCACGCTCTGTACAACATTCTTCATGTAAATTTATGTAAATAGCCAAGCTTGAAGATCAGAGCCTATAAATCAACTTATGGCCAGAGAGACTTTTATTAGATAATTTAAATAATGGTACCCAAGATCTCTTCAGTAGATGCTTCTGTGTTTACAAAGACTAAGCTATTAATCCCGAAAAATAGTAATTGCTGTTTGACTATGCATTAGGGTGGCTGTAAAGATGGTAGAGTTTATAGAAACTCATTAAATGAGAGAGATTACCTAGTCTTGCTTGTATGGTACCATAATCTCTCATGCAGAGAAGTTTAAAAAGAAAAATGAAGCATTCACTTGCAATCTAACCAGCATTTTAAATCAAGCATGCATGTTTCTCTCTTGGAATTTTTCTTGTAGTTTTTTGTTAATAGAAAATTACTTCTTGCCTTCCAAACTTTTCAGTTCCTTAGTTTTTGGCACTGTTGAAAGTGGTCATCTGAGATGGATGTGGTACCCATGGGTTGCTGCCTGAAGTACACTACACAAAGAACATTAAGCCAGCCACAGGTAGATAGCAAGACTCCGGCTCAAAAACTGTATACATAAAAAATAAAATAAAACAACAGAGAATAAAAGATGAAAGAGGTAACCAGGACTAGAAGAAAAAGAGCTTAGTCTTCTGAGTTAGACGTGGGCATCAACACATCTCTTTCTCTTTAAAGAGACAAGTCTAGACTGGTCTGCGCCTCTCACCTGTGAGACAGGGATGTGAGAGGTGTTCTGTAGTCGGGTTCATTGTTCTGAAAGATGCCGTTAATCCCCAACATTGATACTGTCAGAGCTCACTGTGGCACTGAAGGTTAATTAGGGTACATCAGTTACTCTGCTGATAGAAAAAGAACTGGTACAGCAACTCACTAGTACACATGGATGTCCTGCAAGAGAGGTTGTACTTGGTCTAGGTGAGTTAAAAAAAGAGCAAGCTTATGTGACTTTTTGTTCACTGAGTAGAAAGTTTTCTACATATGGGGCCTCACTGGGTCTTAGTATCAGTCTTTAATGTATACTCACTATCAGGGTAGGTTGTTTAAGAGAAGTATTCAGAATTCCTGCTAAACGTAGATTTGTTTATAAATATCCTCCTCCCTTGCCCCTTCTTCCTCTTTCTTCTTCCTCATTTATTTGTTCTCCATTTTTCTATTCTCTTGTGCCTATAATAGGACTTTCCCCATGAGCTGTGTGTTTATTTTTCCTGGACTAACTTGGATAATAACCCTGTCCCAGTGGCAGGTGGCATGGGCAAAGATATCTAGGGCAGAATATGAAGCTTTTAGAGTATGCTGGTCTCTAGACAGAGAACATTTATAGTGTGGTCTGTACTGACTGGTTTTGTGTGTCAACTTGACACAGGCTGGAGTTATCACAGAGAAAGGAGCTTCAGTTGGGGAAGTGCCTCCATGAGATTCAGCTGTGGGGCATTTTCTCATTTAGTGATCAAGGAGGGAGGGCCCCTTGTGGGTGGTGCCATCACTGGACTGATAATCTTGGGTTCTATAAGAGAGCAGGCTGAGCAAGGCGGGGGAAGCAAGCCAGTAAGAAACATCCCTCCATGGCCTCTGCATCAGCTCTTGCTTCCTGACCTGCTTGAGTTCCAGTCCTGACTTCCTTTGGTGATGAACCGCAATGTGGAAGTGTAAGCTGAATAAATCCTTTCCTCCCCAACTTGCTTCTTGTGCAGGAAAAGAAACCCTGACTAACACATGGTCCCATTGAGAACTACCTGTACGTGTATAGAATGCAAAAATGAATTATAGTAGAACGAATTGTTTTCCAACTTACACAAAGGGATACAATGATTTGAACTTTATTTTCAAATGCCAGCTTCAAATTGCATAACGCTACAGTCATATCGTTATATAAACTTTTTTTTTCCTGGTTGTTTGGTATTTGAACACAATGTCCTTGGCAAGACTGAATACTTGGGGTTTCCTAGCCACCACAGTCTTAAAATAGGAAATATTTCATTAAGCAAAGAAATGTGTTTCTCCCCGACTCTTCCCACACCTCTCAAGACTACATGATTTTGAATAGTGCGGAGTAAACAGTAAGAATCCTGTCAGGGCGCTGATGGGGCTGATCCCACTGCCTCTCATAATGCTTCTGCAAAGACAGACAAGTTACACAATCCAGCTTCTTCATGTTTCCATGTAAAGTGGGATTGGTCAGTAATTAACCAGTTGTTTTGAGCTTTACAGAGATTAGATAAAGTACCCAGTGCCTGCCCCCAAATATGTGATCGGTCAATGTTTGCTTCTCTCACTATTGTTAACAGACCACGAGAGCGAACCTTGCCAAGGCAGAAATTCGTTACTCATCTGAACTGCAAGTGTTTGTTGCACAGTAGCCAAAAACATTAGGATTTTTCCAAGAATTGACACACTGCATAGAACTGCGATCGGAATCTCCGTTGGGTACAGTTTTAAAGAAGGGTTGGAGGATGAGAAGACCTCATTTTGAGAAAGCAATAATCTTTCCCATAGACTTGATTGCTAGAAGCATGCTTTTTGACAAAAGCAATGTCTGGCTGGGAGCAGTAGAATGCTTATCTACAATATCTAAAGCCCTGTGACTCCTCTGCAAGTCCCTCCCCACCACTGCTCACCCCCCTACTCCCTGCCACCAAATTCTTTATATGTGCTTCTTCATACATTTTGTTGGCTGAAGTAGAAGGCTATGTGTTTGGGTAAATTTAGATAAAATTGGCACAATTTTCATAGTTGTGAAGGGACACTGATTAATACTGACTTAATAAACAGGTGCTTATCAAATGCTTATCTTGGCCAGACCAGAGCTGGGGCTTGGAGACAGGAAGTAAATAATTCAAGAATACTTTCTGTCTTCGTAGAGTTTATTACTATATTGAATTAAAATACATCTGTGTCCTGGAGCTGTAAAAGTGAAGATGGAGGGAGGGAGACTTTCCTCTCTGCTAGGTCTAGAACGCATCAACCACTCAGTGAGGACGTTTGTTGAAAGAATAAAAGAATGATCAGTGTCAATCACTAGCCTTCCTCTGCCTTTACAAAAGGAGCTTGATGGTATTGTATAGACATCAAGTAGCTTAATAGATAAAAACAATAGATTTTCCAATAGCATACTATACATGTCATGGTATTTTATACATTAAAATGTTATTTTTTGTTTTGTCTTCTTTGAGGAACTGGGGATTAAGCTCAGGTACTTATACCTCTAAGCACATACTTGTGCTTTTCCAGGAATATATACTAGTATATATTCCTAGTCTGCTTTTAAGATCTTTACTTTGAAACAGGGTCTCACTAAGTTGCCCAGGCAGACTTTACATCAGCCAGTCTTTGTGGTAGCTGAGATTATAGGCTTACACCACCAGGCCTGGTCTTAAAAACACATGTTGTTTGTTTTTGTTTCTTTTTCCCCCCTCACTATATACTATAACTTTCTTCTAGTCTATGCATGCAAACACCACTTCTTCAAAACGTTTATGGAGAATCAAAGTGTATTTCAGACAGTTACTGACTAGGCCTCCTAGTGCTGCATATTTGCCTGGAGAGGACCCATATGCTATGCTAAACATTATTCTATAAGTAGTCATTAGGATGCAAATGCCTGCTATATTGTGCTATGCTGTGATAAGTTTACGAGAATTTCAAGTTCAACAAGGGTAAGGATGTCTGTCATCTCTTCCGGAAGGGACATGGAAGAGTCTGATAAGTTATGTCCTCTGTGAACAGAATGGAGAATGGGCTGTTAAATGAGAAGATGCCTAAGACTGAAGAAGGAAGGCTTCAATGGACACAAGCAATAGATGGAGAGAAGTGCTTGGATCAGTGAGGAGGCGCACCAAATTTCAAACGTATTTAGGAGATATTCCAGGTGCCCTCTTTATGTTTTTTATCTTTTTATGATCAATATTCTGTTTGTTTCCCTTGAGACAAGGAATCACTATGTACC
Organism: Tokudaia tokunoshimensis; assembly: GCA_036184795.1. Lineage (NCBI taxonomy): Eukaryota > Metazoa > Chordata > Mammalia > Rodentia > Muridae > Tokudaia > Tokudaia tokunoshimensis. Next base: position 31,733,996 of record BTHU01000013.1, on the reverse strand, counting down.
CTAGGCTGGACTGAACCTTTTTATATAACACAGGGTAGCCTTGAACTGGATATCCTTGTGCCTTAGCCTTCTAAGTGTAGGGAGTACAGATGTGGCTTATGCCTGGCCTTGCGATCAATATTTCAGTCAATAACTTTGACAAAGATAAATACAGATGATCATATTTTCATATACCCAAGTGAAGGTGGTGTAGCAAAGATGACAGATGATTGAAATTTCAAGTAAAATTTCTTGTCCAAGGCTAGGCAAACTAAATAATGTTTAATATTTATAGATATGAACTTTTTTTTTCAACAGGGTTAGAAACCCATTTCACAAGGATAGGAAAAAAATAATAGCTTGGGCTGTCAGTTCCTCAAATGAAAAAGATCCCAGGGTTGTATTTGGTTCCAAACTCAAGATGACTCACCAACGTTTAGACTACTTCCACCAATGCAAGAGGAAGCATGGATGTGCTGCTGGTGAGTTTGCTTCTGTTTGATCTCAGTGCTGCCGCTGACTGGAAGTCTTACATCCCTTACCAGCCATCTTTGGCTTTATAGCTAAAGTGGGCTTAATAATGAATCATGTGGGAGGCTATTGTGAACATAAAAATGAGGTCATCTGCATGAAAATAATGATGCAAACAGTTTTTTTTTGTTTTGTTTTGTAAATGCTGAAGACATAGCATTCAATTCTTATAGTTGGGGTGTGGTGTCCAGGTGAAGTTCAATGTAAATCATAGTGGGAGGACTCAGATCTTTGAGTACAGATTTGTTGAGGGAAGTGACTGTGTCTGCTTCATTGTTTAATGCCTACTGCAATGTTTGGTGTCTCTCTGATCTTGAAATACATGTTTAAAAGAGTCTATCGATTTGGAATATTAGATCTTGTGAGAGTCACATGTTAAGAGATGGTAATATTTCAGGCTGATTGTAGACAAAAGAGACTGAGATACAAAGAAATATATAGATCATTACATAGAGGTACTGCTAGGAGAGAGATCTATATATAAAAATTCCCATCAGAAAATAGTATATATTAGTAATTTCCCTATGACAGTGTATCAGAAGCAGAATAAATTAATGACTGCAGGAAGATAATTTTTTGTTTGTTTTTGCTTGTTTATTTTTTTTCTCAGAATTTTTCAGTAAGTGTGGACCTAAGGAATCACACAGACTTTCATTTTTGTTCTTTTCTTTCAACTGTGTTCCCTTTGGACAAGCTGTTTATTACAAAACTTAGTTTCCTATTCAGCCATCAGTGAGGAAAACTGTAAAATCTACCCCTAAAGACATGAAGAAAAATAATGTGTGCCAAGTGCTTCTTTATTGGAAGAAGTGCTAAAAATATTTAATGAATCACTCTGCCTGTCAAATGGATGGAACTAGAAAATATCATCCTGAGTGAGGTAACTCAGACCCAAAAGGACAAACATGGTAAGTTCTCACTAATAAGTAGATGTTAAAAAGTACAGAGTACCCAAGATACAGTCCACAGAACTCAAAAAGGTCAAGAAGCTAAAGTGCCCAAGTCAGGACACCTCAGTCCCACTTGGGAGGGAGAACAAAGCAATCACAAATGGGGAGGGAGGGAGGGACCTTGAAGGGAAAGTGGACGGAGGTGAGGGGTGGGGGGGGAAGGAAGTCGGGGGTGGGAGAGAGGGGAACATGATCTGGTATTGGTTGAGGGAAAAGGACTGAAGCCCTGAGGGCCAGCAGAAAGAATGGAAACAGGCAACCTTGGGAGATAGGAGGTTGGGGGGACCCTCTAGAATGCACCAGAGACCTGAGAGGTGAGAGACTCTCAGGACTCAAAGGGAGAGACCTTAGATGAAATGACCAGCAGTAGGGAGAGGGAACTTATAAAGCCCACCTCCAGCAGGAAGACAGGGCATCAAATGAGGGAGAGGGGGGCCATCCCACAGTCACAGTTCTGACCCATAATTATTCCTGACTGAAAGAATTACAGGGATGGAAATGGAGGACAGCCTGAGGAAAAGAAGGTCCAGCAACAGACCCAAAGTGGGATCCAACTCAAGGGGAGGTCCCAAGGCCTGACACTATTACTGAGGCTGTGGAGTGCTCACAAAAAGGGACCGAGCATGACTGCACTCCGGAAGACCCAATAAGCAGCTGAAAGAGTCAGATGCAGATATATGCACCCAACCAATGGACAGAAGCAGCTGATCCCTGCTGTTGAATTAGAGAAGACTGAAAGAAGCTGAGGAGAAGGGCAATCCTGTAGGAGAACCAGCAGTCTCAGTTAATCTGGACACCTGAAATCTCTCAAACACTAGACCACCATACAGGCAACATACAGCTCATGCTGATATGAGGCCCCCAACACATATACAGTAGAAGACTGCGAGGTCTATGTTCATTCAGAGATGATGTACCTAACCCTCAAGAGACTGGAGGACCCAGGGAGTTTAGAGGTCAGGTGGGGTAGGGTGTGGGGACATGAACGTGGAGACAAGGGGTTGGGGAGGAGGTATGGGATATGGAAGAGTCAGAGGGTGGACGGGGGTGGGGTGGGTAATAAAATAATAGAGTAAAAAAAATTAGTAATAAATAACCCTGCCTATACCCCAAAATGACACCAGGGGGCGCTGGAGACCCTTCTGGAAGAATTCAGTACCATCTAAACCAGGCAAGGTACATAGATCTATATTTTTTTCCGCTTTTGTTTTTAAATTGTTAGCTCTACATGTGATCTCAAAGGACTCTGTGTCAAGGTGGGACTCAGTTAATAATTTCTCTTAGAGCCAGTTCTGGACAGTGTAACTGAGGAACAGTATCCTGGGGGTGAGCATGGAAGCCCTAATCATCCTTTCCAGAATCTTCTCCTCTTAGAAGTCCTGTTTCCTGGTGTCCAAGATGCTCATGGGGCCCCAGTGGTAGCCCGTCCAATTTTGCTTAGCGTTTTTCTCTTCAGGAAGGATGCCTTTGAAAGGAGAAAATTATTTATCTTTCTCTATTGGATATAATGTTAATAAAAGACAGTGTTATAGGTGCTAGGAATTTATACATTTAACTTTATCCAATAAAGGCTTAATTAATTCCTATTTTAATCTATTTTTCCAAAAAGACATAAGAAACTATCTCTGATTCTGAAATGTGATGTACTGGAATAGGGTCATGAAAATGTCATGGGGTAGGAACCACCTTCCTGGAATGCATCAAATCATATTGTTGGTAGACCATTCAGACCTCTTTGGCTAACAAATTAATAACAAATAAGGAACACTTTTTGCTAGATATTAAGTGTTACACATTAAATATGTTATAGGCCATTGAGATGACTCATTGGGTAAAACTCTTAAAGCACAAACCCAATGATGTGAATTCAATCCTTACACCCCATGTAAAGGAGGAAGGAAAGAACAAATTCTAGAAAGTTGTCCTCCCATCTTCAAGTACATGCTGTGGCACTGGACAACCCAGGCTCACCTCTCTCTCTCTCTCTCTCTCTCTCTTTCTCTCTCTCTCTCTCTAGCGCGCGCGCGCGCGTGCACACACACACACACCCACACCACACACAGACACACAGACGTACACACACAGACACACACACAGACACAGACACACAGACATATACACACAGATATATACATGTACATGCCCAATCATGCATGTACATACACACATACATATATGTACACATATGCAATAACAATAAATAAGAGCTAAATTTGTTACATTTAAACCTATTTAGACACAAAAGAAAATCCTGTGTATGAGCCAACAGTGGAAAAGATAAAAAGTTACCAACTAAGACAGGAATGACCACATATTACGGGAAAAGTTGTAATTCCAGCAATCAGTGATTATTATTATTGTGATTTCTTTTCACGAAGCTACTCATATCATATAAAGGTCAATTTCTCCATCATGAACTTTGTGTTTACACAGTCAGATCAATGCATTTTCATTTGGCACCTGTGTACCATTTGCCAAGCAATATGTATATATTGAAAAAAAATAATGAATGTATTTTCCTTTTGAGACAGGGTTTTGTTGTGAAGCCCAAGCTGACTTCACATTTTGAATCCTCCTGCTTCACCCTCTCAAGGGATGGGGCTCTAGGCACATGTTCCCACTCTCAGGAGGGAATGTAAATAGTTTCATTCACAGACTATGAGTCTTTATAGTTGTCTGTGAATCTGTTGATAAAAATTTTGAATGACAGCTAGTAAATAGAATGACTTTATTTAATAGAAAATACCCAATAAAGAGGTTCACAGCAGTTATACTAGAATATGACCAGAAAAGCTCAGGACACAAACATGGCTTATTTTTCAGAGAAAAATAAAGTCAGCAGTGATAAGGGTGCATTCTCTGAAGAAACACTTTGCTCAATGACTAGAGGTGATGCCGAAAATATAATTCTATTTACTGATTTTTTTAAGTGCTCTCTAATATTAACATATTATCTAATCGGCATATCAGAAAATGATAAAACCAGGGCTGTTTTGCATTAGCTTGACTTTAAAGAGAAGGTTCCTTACATCCCTGAATTGATCACGTGAGTCGCTACAGTATTGACCTGGGACAGACGCCAGCCTGAGTTCATTTCCTGGTTAGCTGCATAAGTACAAATAAAACTGGATCAGAGCTGCTTAAGATATCTTTTAATAAGGCCTATCAGCCTCCGTGAGATTTCAGCATGATCTGAGATAAGAAAAGTCTCACTTACTTTGAATCTCCACAGTCCTCCGATATCTTCAGTCCTTTCGAAGCAAGTAGGCTCCAGACCTTCATCCACACAGCACTTCAGAGAGATCAGGCCACTGACCCCTGCTCCAATCACGGCAACCTTTTTTGCCATTGTCTCCTGTCAATGAATTATTCAGTCATTACTGCTTAGCAAGGACAGAGGTAAGAGAATCCTGCAGTGTGGTCAGGCAACTGACTTTCCACAGGATGGGTGGTAATTTGATAAGCAGCACTAATTGAATAAAAAGCCTCACTAATCAAATCTTCACTCTTCCTCCCCTTCAGAGAAACTTGTCTGGTCATATGACCTTCATTGTAAACTTGTTTACAATGTCCTGGCTTAATATTAAGAAGGAATCTGTTTGAGCAAGCCAAGTTATTCAACAAAGCAGCACGGGGTTGTGAGCCAAAGCTGGTTGTCCCGAGAACTTCCTCCTCAGCCTCTTTCCCCAGCTGTCATCCTTACCTTTGTGTTATTTAGCACTGTCCCCTTGGCAGAAGAGTTTCCCCTGAGGGTTGTGTGCAGAGAGATGGGAGTTTTTAAGAGTTGGAAGAGGCTGTGTGAGAAGTGGGAGGAGCTTTCCTATGCTGGAGCACTCACTCAGCCCGCTGAACCTCCAAGGACTTCATTAGTATTGAAATTAAGCAACAGGTTCACTTCCTAAGGTCAGGAACACCGAACACACAGCATTCAGACGGTCTAAGAATTATGTTTATCATCAGTGTAGAAAATGTGCGTTAACAAACTGAAAAGACTAGATAAATAAAAAGAAATTAAATCTGTCCCCACCATTACTATCCAGAGATACCTACAATAGCCACCATTGGCATTTGGCAACTTATTCCACCTATATATGTGTATATGTGCCCAAGCGCACACTTCTGCATGGAGGTGGAGGCCAGAGTTTGACCTGAGGTGTTCTTTGCAGTTACTATTTATCTTATTCTTTGAGACAGGGTCTCTCACTGGCCCTGGAACTCACCAGTTCATCAAGACATTCTGGACAATGAGTACCTAGGACCCTCCTATGCTCAGTTCCCTGGGACTTGGTTTCAGACACATACCACCGAGGGTGGATTTTATGTAGGTGTAGGGGGATCTGGACTTAGGTTTTTATGCTTGTGTGGTAATCACTTTGTTGAATGAGTTTTCTTAGATCCACTCTCACTGAGTTGTATGTAGCATGTTTATCAAAGCAAAAATGTAATCACATTCCAAGTATAATTTCCAACTTAAAAATTTCACCCTACCAGTAAGTTTATACAAGGGCATTTTTAACGGTTGCATGGATTCCATTTGTTTGGTGGCACTAAGTTGTTTAGTTACTGGGTTTTGAGGGGTGGGTATTCTTTCTCATGTGTGCCTGACTTCATGGACTCTTGTTCTAGTCCTGATCCGATTCTCTAAGGCTTTCTGACTTCTGGGTTTTAACAGTCTGTGCTGACACATTTCCTAACCTAGATTCATGTCTCGATTGATTTCTCTGGTCAGATGCTTGCTGGCTTGCATGGACCTATTGTGACTTCTAAGATCTTTCTCTCCACTGCCCTCCTTGACCTGGAACAGGTAGAACAAGATAGACCTTGTGTGTGTGTGTGTGTGTGTGTGTGTGTGTGTGTGTGTGTGTGTGTGTATGTGTGCCAGCTAACTCAGAAAGCTGAAAGGCTCTGTGTATTTTGGATGTAGTCAAAACAGTGAAGGTAAGGCCTCTCTACTTTTTGCCTCTGGAAGAACAGTGGCTCTGAGGATCCCTGTGATCCTTCACACAAATGTTTTCTAGGTGCCACTAGGTTAACACTGTCAAATGCTACAGATATTGTAGTGAACAGACAGAAAAACCTCCTAGACTTGTAGACATTGGTTACTAGATGGGAGACTAGACTGCCAGCTAGGTAAACAAAACGAGCAGGAGTTGGGGTTGGGAGCTGTTGAGAAAAATAAAGCAGAGAAGAGAACTGGAGCAGCCAAAGAGAAGGGTAGCCTTATGGTGTCAACTGCTAGGGAACAGCAGTTTCTCTGTAAGTGCTAGGGAACACCATCATTTTCTCTAAGATGTACTAAACTCAAGGATGACAGGCTTCTCTTGAATAAACTGAGTCACTATATGACAAGAGAAACAGACCCACAAAAGGGAAAATCAGCAACTAAGATACAAAGGAACAGGGTACACTTCTCAGCTACAAAGAAAAAGGCAGTCAAGGTCACAGATTTTACGAAGAACCCACAACTAATAATGAAAATGATTCCTCAGTTGTATATTCAGCATCATCCTTTATTTGATTATAATTACTGTAGAAGCCCTTTGCTAATTGTGCCTGACCATTATGCAAAGAAGGAGAAATATCTAGATATGCTAGCACAGATTTATTTATTTATTTATTTATTTATTTATACTTATTCACTTTTCAACCTGCCCACTGCCCTCCTCCCTGTCACCCTCCCAATCTTTCCCCTCCCCCTCCCCTTCTTCTCTGAGTGGTTGGGTATCCCTCTGGGTCACATCAAGTTTGTGAGGCTAGGGGTATCCTCTCCCACTGAGGCCAGACAAAGCAGCCCAGCTAGAAGAACAAATCCCACATACAGGCAACAGCTTTTGGGATAGCTCCCACTCCAGTCTTCACGACCCACATGAAGACCAAGCTGCACATCTGCTACATATGGCTAGCACAGGTTTTAATGGACTGAAGCCTTGGGAGAGGATGGGACAGATGGTGTGGTTCTCAGGTGGGGACACTAATGGCATTTTGTGTCAAGATAGACTGATACCTTTATTCAAAGCCAAAGTACTGCATCTTCTCGGCACTAGTGCCGGCTGGCAGGCTTGCTTTACAGAGCTAGTCCCGGCTGGCAAATGGTAGTTAGGCATGGTTGTTACAGACAAGCTCCCTGGGAGAGAGCACAAGTATTTCCAGAGTGGTTCAGTGGGCCCCTGGGCAATTTTCAATTAGTAGACCTTTAATCGTTTCAAGTTTCTGCTGTGACAAAAGCACTATGCACATTTTATCCATCTCTTCCACACTTCGTTAATTATTTTCTCTGGATATTTGGGGTAGGAATTGCTGAGTGAAAGTATTTGAATTTTTGAGGTTAAGGCATTCTTCCAATCCAATGCACACAGGAAGCACTTGGAGATCTTGTAACACACATACAGATTTTTAACAGCTATGAGGTAGGCCCAGATTATTTCTAACAAGGTTCCCTGTGACTCCAGATGTGTTCTTAGACCAGATTTTTGAGTTGTATCTTTCTAATGCCTTTAGTCAAGTTGCCTACAAGGAAACAGATATATATTTTAATGGTGTTTTCTAATTACAAAGTGTTCTGAACTGTAAAAACACCTTCCCATCCATTAATTCATTTTACTAGCCCATGTCTATAGGTTCTACCACCCACCTCTATAGAAGTGGAAATGTATTCCATGTTACTAGGGAGTTTAAGGATAGGCAGGAGAGCAGTAAGTGTCTTAAAATATATCTTTATATTAGGAACTCCCAAGAAATGGTGTGTTTAGCCAACAGGAAGTTCCCCAGTCAAGAAGGCTGACTGACGGACAAGCTCACACGAGGCAGTTTTAGTTAAAGCAAAAGTCTACTTAGGACCACAGATGTGAATGCTTCAGAGCAACTGAGTTTACTTTGCTCTGGGAAGAGTATTCTAGCTCACAGTGCTGTACAAATACAGAGCGGTGTTCTGTAAGAGGGGAACTCTATCTCTGTGCTTACTCGAACAGATCAGTCAAGCAATTGTTCACAGGTCGCACGAGGGGGATGCAGGTGTGTGTGTGTGTGTGTGTGTGTGTGTGAGAGAGACCCAAGTGACGAAGACTAGGGCTGGGATCAGAAATCTTGCTATCAGTCAATGCTCCAAATTCAACGATACAGAGGGGGCCATGGATTGGAAAGTGCTCTGCTGATTTTGTGGACCGGAAGGCCCTTTTCATAGATCCACATGGTCACATGGCCTGGACTGCCCCTTAAAGCCCTCTTGGAAGAGTCCACATCCCCTTCACTGAGAACTCCTGTGAGGAGAATATGCCCATCAGCCATCCTTTTTTTTTTCTCCTTTGTTTTTGACTATCTGTCATTTATTTAACAGAAATATTCACACCGTGTTGCCCTTGCTGAGGAGCAATGAACTGGGAGAGAGGCTCTCTCCTTTCATTACTTTGGAGCTTGAATGATCCACAAATCAAACTAGTTCTTCTGCAGATGAGGTAGCTCATCCAAGTTTGCTGCGTGATGCCTGTAGACACATCACTTCCGGTATGCCCTACATTTTCTGGGGCAGCACTGGAAAGAAATAATCCCTCGGGAGCTTCAGGATCAGAAGAATGAATTGTGCAGGCTGGTTACTTCCCCTTTGACACTTCAGGAGAGCGGCATGGGAGACCTGCAGAAGTTGATGTTCTGTGACAGCCCCAAGTCAGGGAAGCATTCTGAGCCCAGGCTTACAAAGCAGTTTTATTGAGATACAGTTTAAATATCATCTATTTGACCAGTTTTAAGTAAAACTCGGTAGTGTTGCTAAATTCACAATTGCAGAATCATCACAACAACCAATTTTAGAACCATTTCAACCCTCACAAAGAACTTGTATGAGTTCTTTGTCTACGAGTGTCTACGAGTCACTTCTCATTTCCCCACCAACGGTCGGTTTCTACCCCCAGCCCTAGGCCCTACTAATTTACTTTCCAGTTCTATAAATTTGCCTCTTCTTTTTGAGACAAGATGTCATTGTGTAGCCCTGGCTGGACTGGACCTTATTTGACCAGGTTAGCCTTGAACTCATAGAGGGCCACTGTGCCTGACCCTCTAGTGCTGAGATTCAAAGTGGACACCATTGCACCTGGCTAGATGAATCTATTTTGAACATTTCATATAATTGACTCATACAATTCATGTTTTTTGGTTCCTGGATCTTTTAACTGCAACATTTTCAAGGTTCACCTATGTTGTAGCATATACTAAGACTTCACTGGTTTTTTTCTTGTTGAGTAGTATGTTTTTGTATGGGTACTATCTTTATTTAGTCAATAATTAATATTAATAATAATATCATAATATTAATATTATACTATTCAACAAATGCATACTATTTATTTATTCAATAATAAATAGACTTTGGGTAGTTTCTATAGTTTGCCTATAGTGAATAATGCTGCTACATGTACTTGTGTGAAATTTTAATGCTTTTATATTTTTATTTCTCTTGGGGTTGTATTTTGGAGCATAATTGCTAGATCATGTTGTAACTCTATGGTTGGTTCTTGAGAAACTTGCAGGATGTTTCCAGAACAGCTTACCAGTTCACCTCCTTGTCAGCAATGTTCCAATTTCTTTATATTCTTCCTATCAACTGTTATTCATTGTACTTCTTTTTCATTTATAGTCATCCTAGTGGATATGAAGTGAAATCTCATTGTGGCTTGACTTGCATTTTCCTTATGGATAATAATGTTGGCAATATTTAAATGAACTTGGTTACTTATATGCCTTTTTGGAAAAAAAATGTCTACTCCAATGTTTGCCCGTTTAGTCTTAACATTGACTCTCGAGCCTTCCTTCTGTATCCTGGATGAATCCCTTATAAAATGCATGATGCTCGCCCATCTTTCATCCCATGGCGTCAGCTCTTCACTTCATTGATTCTTCGAAGCATCAAAGTTTTACATTTGATAGAGTACAATATATGTATGTTTTTCTTTTTTTGTTTGTGTATTGATATATTATCTAAGAAGACCCCGAGTACCTGAAGATTAGATCTTAATGAAATTTCTGAAAAACAGAATTTTTGTGTTGTTGTATTGATAAAACAGAGTAGAAGTTATGGCCTAGAACTGGTGGTAGAATCTGGGAGCAAAGAGGGGTAGCTCTCCCAGTAGAGGCAGAAGTTCGAGAATATCCATCCTTTATGAAGTATTTTCAGTGTACCAGAGATTGTCTAAGTTTTGCCTACAACAACTTGCTTGATTGTTCTTACAATCCTGTGAAAGGTTAAATCTTGTTAGCTGCAGTTTTCGAGTGACAAAACCCAAGTATAGATGAATTAGGTGAAATGATGAATTTCATACAAGAGGGCTCTGAATTCTGGCATCGAAGGTCTTGAGATAAGTTCCTAAACACTCCCTCCAACTCAGAAGTAGCAGGTGTGGTGATAGGTGTGTTCTGTAAGCACTAATTAAGATAATTAATTTAGTAAGAGTCTGTGGAAGAGCTAGGCTGGATTCTTATTATAATACTCAGGTCCTCTCAGTAGATACATTGGGAATAGTGGCATTATGTAAGTAGGATTACTTACAATTAACAGAAAATATTCAAAGTCCATAGAATAATCTACTCATTCTCATAGGCCACCATATTCTAACATCTTCCTGCACTCAATTTCTGTATAAAACTTTGACTTTTTTTTTTTCAGATTTATTCGTTTACAATGAGTTCCAAAGCTAAAGCTTATTGAAAAAATGTAACTTGATGTTTTTCTTTAATGGAAATATGAATGTTGTATTTTGCCTTACTATTTGTATTGCATTTGTATTATGTGTTCCACTTTGCACTTTTATGCCAAATGGAATTAATAACATTTTAAAATTCTTGTTTATTATATAACTAGCTTGTTTCCTACCACACTTTTAAATATGTTCTTAAGGACTAGCATATATATCCCTTCCCTTTTAAAGTGCAAGATATTATTTTTTTTAATTTTATTTTATTTTCTAAGTTTTTTTTATTTACATTCAAAATCATTTCCCCTTTCCTGTTTCCTCCCTCCCCAAAAGTCCCATAAGCCCCCTTCCCTCCCTCTTTTCCCCATTCAACCCCCTCTTGCTTCTCTGTCCTGGCATTCCCCTACATCCAGTCTTTCCAGGACCAGGGGTCTCTCCTTCCATCTTCTTGGAAATCTATTGATATGCAAATTGTATCTAGGGTATTCCGAGATTCTGGGTTAATATCCCCTTATCAGTGACTGCATACCATGTGTGTTCTTTTGTGATTGGGTTACCTCACTAAGGATGATATTTTCCAGTTCTGACCATTTGCCTAGGAATTTCGTGAATTCATTGTTTTTAATTGCAGAGTAGTATTCCATTGTGTAAATATACCACATCTTCTGAATCCATTCCTCCGTTGAGGGACATCTGGGTTCTTTCCAGCTTCTGGCTATTATAAATAAGGCTGCTATGAACATAGTGGAGCATGTGTCCTTATTGCATGCAGGTAAAGCTTCTGGGTATATGCCCAGGAGTGGTATAGCCGGATCCTCCGGGAGTGTCATGCCCAGTTTTCTGAGGAACCGCCAGACAGCTTTCCAGAGTGGTTGTACCAGCTCACAATCCCACCAGCAGTGGAGGAGTGTTCCTCTTTCTCCACATCCTTGCCAACAACTGCTGTCTCCTGTGTTTTTGATCTTAGCCATTCTGACTGGTGCTGTACTACAGAGCAATAGTGTTAAAAACCGCATGGTATTGGTACAGTGACAGGCATGTAGATCAATGGAACAGAATTGAAGACCCAGAAATTAATCCACACTCCTATAGTCACTTGATCTTTGACAAAGGAGCTAAAACCATCCAGTGGAAAAAAGATAGCCTTTTCAACAAATGGTACTGGCTCAACTGGAGGTCAACATGCAGAAGAATGCAAATTGACCCATTCTTATCTCCTTGCACTAAGCTCAATTCCAAGTGGATCAAGGACCTCCACATAAAACCAGACACACTGAAACTAATAGAAAGGAAACTAGGGAAGAACCTTGAACATATGGGCACAGGGGAGAATTTCCTGAATAGAACTCCAATAGCTTATGCTCTAAGATCAAGAATTGACAAATGGGACCTCATTAAATTACAAAGTTTTTGCAAGGCAAAAGACACTGTCAAAAAGACAAAGCGGCAACCAACTAACTGGGAAATGATCTTTACCAACCCTATATCCGACAGAGGGCTAATATCCAATATATACAAAGAACTCAAGAAGTTAAACTCCAGAGAGGCAAGTAACCCTATTAAAAATGGGGTACAGAGCTAAACAAAGAGTTCTCACCTGAAGAATATCTAATGGCTGAGAAGCAAGATATTATTTTTAAAAGACAACAAAAGGTGTTTCTAACACTCGATGTTTTCTACCCCTACAACATTTTAAGCATGATTATTACGTGTTTCATTATTCTTGTGTTAAACACTGTGCCAGATGTTTTAGTCTTGTACAATCAATGTTCATGCAAAGCAGTACAAATATTTTCCTATTTACATTATATCATTTTATGTTTCACCCCAGCACCTGTTTCATTTGTAGGGCCCTATAGGTGACTTTTTTCTTTTTAGTTTTTATTTTAAAATATGAACTTCCCCCACCCCCGTGACTTTTGAAGGCTATTTAATCTCATATAGCACTTTAGATTAGCAGTACATTTTTAAAGATAGCACTTGGAAAAGTATTTAATTGCTTTACGGTTTCCATAATTTCAGTTGCAAACTTGTCTGTTAATCTTTGTTTTCTTTTGACCATAAGGAATGCTTGCCCCCCACCCCCACAGCTCACATTTTAAATATTCCTCTTGTTTTAGTTTTAGTCTGTTTTACTGCAAAGGGCATAAGTTATCTTTCTTGGAGGGTGCCTGAAGCCCGTTATGAGACGTAATCCAAAGACCGATGCCTTTTTTTCTTTTGGTTCTACTTTTTTGAGGTATTCTTTTCTTCATGGGCCCTTACAATTTCCAGAAATCTAGATGAGAGTCCAAATCTTTTGGGTTCAGACTCCATCTTAGAGAACCTAATTTAAGATTGAACTGTTAGTTAATTTAAGATTAACTAACAGGCTGGTACCTAGCACCAGTTTCCAGGCTACCCCCAACAAGACCTGTGTCTAACACTAGCTTCTAGGTTAATCCCCCCAGCAAAACATGCATTCAGCAACAGTTTTCAGGTTATTCCCCAACAAATCTGCACCCCTAGGTTGCAAGCCTGCCCCTGACACTTCACTTCCTAACAACCACCAAATGAGAAGGAAAGAAGAGTTTATGGTTTGTCTCCCAGCACCAGTCAATTATATTGACTAAAGGCCATGATGACCTCCAATCAGATGTATACCAGGCTAGATACCCTCTTCTTGTCTCTATAAAAGCTTACCTAAAGCTAGGTTCAGGGCTCCACCTTCCTGCTGTGCCAGGGTTGATGGGGAGTCTGAGCTGGAGCTTGAATAAAGAGATCCTAATGCAATTGCATCAGAATTGGCTCCCTGGTGGTCTTTTGGGGGTTCAAGAAGATTTCCTGGCACAACACAGCCTCTCACTGGTTGCTGCTCTCCCGACTGACATTTGTCTCAAACAGACAGTGAGACAATATTTGACCCATCCTTAGGGAATTTTCTTTCTTAGAGTTTTCCCCTGCTGCTATTGTGGTTCTCTGATACTTAGAACATAGAATATAAATGTTTTATGTAGTATTTATAGTTATCTTTGGTGGAGATGCTGGTCTAATATATACTAGCCAGTCATAGCTAGAAGATTTCAATAATTTTCAGGCACATTTAATGGAGTTTTCTATTTACATATAAATAGAAATATATTTATATGTAAATGGAAAATGTTCATTTATGAATACATATAAATAAGTTCTATTTATATACAAATGTAAACATATTAATAGTAATTCTGAGAAATAAATTTCTTCTTATTTTGCCTCTTCATCTGGACAAGATTCTATTGTTGCTCTTTGTAAGAAGCTATCTGTCTTGATGCCAAATTCTGTTTAGTATCACTTTGATACAGCTTTATATGCATTGCAAGGGTAGAGATTTAACTTTATTTTCAGTGTTTATAAATACATTACATACAAAAGGTATAATATTATTCACAATCATGTACTTATTCCCCAGCTGAAGCCTTCTTTGCTCTTTGTATTCCAGTATTGTTGATCCAAAGCAACCAGTCTGTTTCATATTTTGTTATATTTTTGCTACACATATACAAATCAAAACATCTAGTAACATAAAAATATATCACAAAAATGTGTATTTTTGTTCACTTTTCCTCAACCCTCTCTGTAAATAAGTTCCACAGCTCCCCCTTTTATCTCTTTCTTTCTTTCTTTCTTTCTTTCTTTCTTTCTTTCTTTCTTTCTTTCTTTCTTTCTTTCTTCCTTCCTTCCTTCCTTCCTTCCTTTCTTTTTCTTTCTTTCTTTCTTTCTTTCTTTCTTTCTTTCTTTCTTTCTTTCTTTCTTTCTTTCTTTCTTTCTTTCTCATTCTCTTTTCTTTTCTTTTCTTTCTTTCCTCTACTTTTTTTTTAAAAAAAAATCTTTTGAGGTAGTCTCACAATGCAGCTCAGGCTGTCCTCATACTTGATGCATAGCTCAGACTGGCCTTGAATTCTACATCCGTCTGCTTTGACATTCCTGGTGCACCATAACACCCAGCACCATGCTTATAAAATTTGTGAATTATTTAACTTATTTCCAATTTGTGAAACTCTTTTGTATAGACACATTACAATTTATTTAGTTATTATTCATTGGATGATATTTATTTATGCAGTGACTCTAGAGGAGGACCAGCGAATGGAGAAGCAGAGCAAATTGGAAGTGAAGGGTTAAAGAAGGAAAATGTAGAGTCCTTAAGATGAATAAGGTGTATAGAAGGGAGGACTGGAGAGGACTGGGTAGAACTGGGGAAGATTGAGGAGTTCCCCCCACCCTTAAGTGTTAAATACTTGAAGTTTGTTAGTCTCTCAGAAGAGGGCACCCTTAGATGAGGAATCTAGTAAGATACTCTATTATCATAAAGACAAGGAAGATACAGGTAAAAGCTATGTCCAGAAAGATAAATGTAAGGGAGAAAAGGGGATGGGGAGGAAGAGGAAACTAGGCATGTGTTCTAGAAACTGTTGAGCACACGTAAACATCACGCAAGCATGAAGCAGTTTATGGCAACATTAGCGGTAATAGAAAAAACACTAAATAATCTAAATGTTTAGCAGTGAATAGTAGCTAAGTGTCTTGTAACATAATTCTGTCAAGAAAATGTTTCACATGATAGAAAAAAAAGTGAAATTAAGTTTTATGCAATCAAAAGCATGCTTTTGACAATAATAGCATTGAGCAAGAAGAGCCCTGTGTTGACATGATGGCCAGGGCTCTTCCAGTTTCTAATAACCAGCATCAATTACAGACAAGTCTGAGAAGTGATTCCTCATAAGACAGACACAATGTGATTACTTGCAAATGTGGAAACGGCCTTGAAGAATACTTGTGTTTTTTTAAACCAAAGATATACTCATCTATAATCGTAATTCTTTTGTAGGTTTTTGTGTTGCCATGGTAACAGACTGCAGTTTGCTTTTATGAAGTTGGTCAAACATTCGTTGTATTCCTTGTTTTTTCAAATTTAAAAACAGAAGTCATACCTAAGGTATGACCAGGAATCATGGATAATATTCCTATAACAAGAGGCAATTAGAAGAAGAAGTCTATACATTTATTTGATCACAGCTTTGTGTGACTTGATTGTTCTGAGATCAGGGACCAAGGGAATGAATGTAAACTCTCCATTTTCATAGATTTGCAGCCATGTGCAAACGTGATTAGACAAAAGGATAAGACATTGGATCAATAGACCAAGCAGGGAGGACCCATCAGTGCCTGTCTGTTTAGAGTCTTTTTGGACTCTCTGTGCCCCATTCCTTCCCTTTTGGCCTTGGATTGGAAACTTTTTGAGATGGGGGTCTTCTGACCTTCTCTCAAAGAAGATAAAATCAGACATTTCCTTATGATCAAATCTTAAGACAAGTGGGATAAAGGTTGAATAATATTTTTAAATTTTATGTCTTGTTTTGTGGATAGAGTTTGCCTTCCATGACTTACCTTGGGAAGGAGGAGTGTTTTCTATAGCTTGCCCATGGAGAATGAAGGGTAAGGGGAAGGAGAGTGTGAGGTAATCAGAGACAAGCCTTTCTCTGAGGTTTCACTTTAGGGCATCTCAGTTGACTTCTGACTCTAACTCACTGTCTCCATGATACCATGATGACTCCATTGAACTTTACTGAGATCTAAAGGTCAATGTGGCTAGCTGGCTAGAAATGATGCTGTTTCTCCTTCTCTCTGTCTTTCTTTAAGAGTTCTATCAAAAAGTAATGAGAATGCTTTCAGGGGTTTTGAAGAGGCATATACTGTAGTCATACCACACAGCAGGGTGGAGGAGCAACAGGAGGTGGCTGGTGCTACTGAAACCTGTGTCCCCTTGTTCTCCATCTCAGCATTTATCTGGTGATCTTTCTAGAAACATCAGTCATAAGGTTACCAGCAGCACACGTGATTTCATTATTTTGATCTTTATTCCTTATAGGGCAAGCATCTTTTTTCCTATCATTCTGGGTATCTCTGGCCTTGGATATTTATTCACAGGCTGAGGGCTGTGGGCTTATTGCCTATCCACAGGCTTGGCTTGACATTTTGTTTATCTGCAATTGTGTGTTTTGATAAAGTCCATTCTGGTTAGTACTTAACTCACTAATCTCAGCATTCTCCAGCATTGCCACAATAACCACAGTTATATAAAATTGGTTAAAAAACAAAATAAGATCAAAGAAGGAGGAGAAGGAAGAGGAAGGGGAGGAAAAGGAGGAGGGAGCGGAGGAGGGAGAGGAGGAAGAATAGGAGGAGAAAGAGAAGGAGAAGGAGAAGCAGAAGGAGAAGGAGAAGGAGAAGCAGAAGGAGAAGGAGAAGGAGAAGGAGAAGGAGAAGGAGAAGGAGAAGGAGAAGGAGAAGGAGAAGAAACCTCTCCCTCATTCACACACAGAGTGTGGTTGGTTAGTCATATGATAAGTTCAGAGAGGAAGAAAACAGTGTCCAACTGGGGATGGATTTTGTGTATGACATAAATTTCTTTTTCTCACCTCTTCCTGAGAAGCAAGCAAGCAAGCAAGCGTATATATGCATAAATGCAATGAATGACACATCTTTTCAAAGTTAATTCTTAATTAACATAGCACAAGGGACTGGAGAGATAGCCCTTTAGTTAAGTGATTATACTACTTTTGAAGAGGAAACCAGTTTTGTTTCCAGTACCCACATTAGGTATTTTGCAATTTCAGAGAATTGGAAGCCTCTGGCCTCTGCACATACCATATATATTTACATTTATCCATAAAGCAGACACAATGCATTTAATCATATTTATGGAGTATGCTACCCACATCATAAATGGGGGTGGTGGTGGTTACATAAATGTTCCTTTGGTCCTCCGTGTCTTAACAAGCTGCTTAGAGGAAGTGGTAGTCAAATAGGTTTTGGAAAGAACATGGGATTAAGGTGCAAGAGGAGTAGCTTTACCTTTAATCCTTGGGCTGCCTCAGAGTTTTTATTTCCTCATTGTGAAGTAGGTCAGGATCATGGTGACAGCCAGAAACATGCCTGAAAGATTAGTGAAGAAATGTTTGCAAATGATTCTGACACTGCAATATAAAAAATAACAAAGGGGAGAGAATCAACTGAAGTTCTATGATCTCAGTGATGCACATATTATTTTATATTATTCTATTTAATATTTCATATGTTAATCTATGCCAGGCTTGTAAACACCAAGTGTAGCATTAGAGTTGTGGGTTCTTCTGTGCCATCAGACACAGAAAAAAGAATTTTACCTGCTAGATTAATGGATTGGTAACCGTTTTCTTTCTTTCTTTCTTTCTTTCTTTCTTTCTTTCTTTCTTTCTTTCTTTCTTTCTTTCTTTCTTTCTTTCTCTCTTCCTTTTTCTCTTTCCTGTTAATGACTTTGTTTGGCATAGTCCTTCCATCAGATTTAATCATTGCTATTCCCTACCCAGAGCATATATACACAAATACAGATTTCACATTGATCAGGCTAAGCTCCAAAGCCTAAGAATTAAATGTCGCTCTGGTCAATGTGTTCCCTGCCCCTTGGCTACTCCAAAGTGATCCTTTGTGTTCTATCTCCCTGGTTAGTAAAAATGACAAAGGTCTTGACTATGTCTCCTGTTACCCAGGACCAAGTGAGCAAGAGGTGTAACTAGCTTTACATTAAGCTGAGCTTATTGAAAATCAACATCATCCATTTGATTGGCTAAAATGTTTACTAAAGGATGTTTCATTTTGCCATAAAGGTTGTAATTGTGAAGAGTCCCACACTCCTATTCTCTCTTACACACACACACACACACACACACACACACACACACACACACTGTAAAAATAGCAAATCAAAACATATATGCATGTGCACACAAACATTAGCATACACAAGACACTTTGGAGTTACTCCTTGTTTGAAAACATCTTAAGCCTTTGAATAAAATGGGTCTCTCCTACAACCAAACTGGGATAGACTGTTAAGGATTTTTCTTCTCAAATCCAATTTTTCTTCTGTGTTTTATATCTCCAATTTGATAGTTTGTGATAGTCATTTTGCATTTATTATATGTAAAATGAGTATAGATGGTAAAGATATCTTTATACTTACTATTTTCCCCAAGGGGATATTGGAATTATTCTCCATCATGATGGAATCCAACTTATAATTTTTAATGGAGTTTTTGCATTTGGTATTGCATTTAAGATGTCTTATTTTAGCTCAAATGATTTTCTTATTTTTAGTTTAGTTTAGTTTGGTTTAGTTTAGTTTAGTTTATTAGTAAGGTCAACTATATTAACCATAAGGTTAGCATTCTCTTCCTAAAATATATTACTTAATGATATGCTATTCATTTTATATACTGTTGGATTTTATCTTGCATTTGTCAATAATCCTTGGATGTGTACATGTGTATGAGGGATCTTGATCTAGATTTAATTTGTTGTTGTTTAATGTTTCAGAGTGATGACACTCTCATAAAATTAATCAGAGAATGTCTTTATTGCCTTTTCTGATTTTTTTTTTTACATAATTTGTATCATTGATTTCTCAAGTCTTTGATGGAATTCATGAGTGATCCCATCTTGGTTTTGAAGTTCACAATCTTCCGGAATGTTTTCCCATTTTCTCTAGACCTGGAATTAAATACAGGGTCTTGTGTGTGCTAGGCAGGCACTCTGTCACTGATTTACACATATAAGCTACATGAGCCACACATGAGCTACACATGAGCTACACCTGAGCTACACATAAGATGTTGTATTGGTACAACTCTGTCTTCTTATAGTCATTTATTATCAAATACTTTATTTAATATTGTGCAAAACACATTGGTTGCTATACTATAATAGATAAGCTAACACCCCCTTACAAAGCTCATTAAACTTTGTCTAACCTAAACGTGTTTATGCCTTTGCAACTTCCCTTCTATCCCACCCCCTTATCTCAAACATCCCAAACTTTAATTCAACATGTGAAAAACCTATTAAAGAAAAGATTCTCATTAGAAACAGACAGGCTTGGTATTTTTCCATTTTATTTATCCTTTGAGTCAAATGATCCAGGATGCATTTCACATCTGCCAGAAGGAAAGGAGGGCCCTCAGTGATTATGTGTGCCTACAGGTGTTTGTATGTTATACTCAAGTGCTTATACTTCTAGGCTGGACTCTGGTACCTGACAGACTTTGTTATTAATAAAAGGTGAGCAAAACAGCCAGAAAGAACACTGGGAAGAAAAGCATTCTTAGCAAGTTGTAAAGGTGACGGGGTCTCTGTGCTTCACCAACAGCCCTTGTCCTGGTTGGCTTCATCGTCCGCTTCCATTGGGTCAGGATGGCATTTCTAGCTCCATCCCACTTCCCTGGTCCCATCAATCGAAACTGATATGGACTACAAGGGCCAAAGTACACCTCCAGGGCCAGCTGAGGGTCAGTCAAGAAGAGCCAGGGTATGTTAGGCTTGGCTCCTATGAAGGAGCTCAGCTCATCCATGTATGTGATGTAATCTGTCTGTAGAGTGTGGCTCTGGCCAAACCTGAGGATAGAAAAGCAAAATGATTGTCATAGCTGCAAACAGAGCATTCACTCTCTAAGTTCTGTCTCTTGCACATTGCACCCAGTGTGCGGATGTTAGATGCTTAGGCAGGTTTATTTGAAGTTTAGAGTTTGCATATTTCCAGTGCTGGAGAGAGTACAGTAAGATGAATCATGTCATCCTTTCAGATGGAGTGTGGCCTTATGTGATTTAAAGAACAGATTGTCACTGGTGATTGAACCTTTCTTTCCCCTTCTTTCTAGTTGTATTTACCTCTAAAGGAATCATTAGCCCTAGGAGAGTTTACATCTGAGATCTGCCTCTGACTTGGATTCTGAAGCTAAATGGGGACCGTGGTTCCCTTTCTTTTCTCCTCTAGACCTTTGAGCTGATGTCTACCCTGGGACAGTCACTGAATGTTATGTTGGAGGCTAGAAAGAAGAAATAAACTTCCTAACAATCATTTACTTATCTAACAGTGATTTGGTGGTTAATTATACTTTCAATTGATTTTGGTAGTTAATTTAAAAGGATTTTTTATGAACTAATTAACCTGAAAATCTACCACATAAAGGCCTGTCTACTTGCTGTACCTGAAAACATGTATTGAACTTGGAGGTGAATTCTTTTTTTTTTCCAGAATATACTTAGGTAGTTGAACTGAACATAAGTTTTAATTCTGGTTTATCAATGGCAATTTTAGGTTCTGCTGCTCAATTTCCAGCCAGCTAGTTTTCTTCCAGAGCAGTTGCTTTTGGGAAAAGTCATGGGGTCATTTCTCATCTTCAGCACTATGGACAACTGAGCCAGACAATTCCATGGTTTCAATATTGCGCTTTGTGACACCGGATGGCTTCAGCGCCCAGGGGTTCTACTTATAGGAAACTTCTGGCTTTCAATTCTACTTGCAGACCTCAGTTTCACCACATTTCCCCTGAAGGGCATAATCAGTCTCTCTCAAGTTGACAGGGGAAGAAAGTGTTTTTCCCACCTAATGTGGATCAGCTATAACCAGAATTAAAAAATAACGAACTGTTAGTGCTGGCAACATTAAAGACCTTATTGATGTTTTGGACATATAAAGAAAAACTTAGAACTTATTGGATCAGCAAGTGTAGTTGATTACCACTTGAGTTTCTTGCCCATTTTCTCATCGATGTCATCCATCATTTCATTTGCAGTTGGCAGGACACATGTGTCTGGAAAACGTGTGTAGAGGGAAACACCAAAAAGACAATGGAATTAGTCCCGTATAACCATACTGAATGGAATTCATCATTTATAAAACAAATGCCTAAAAGGATCTTTGAGTGGCGACCTTAATTTAGCTGTGTGAAGTTTTTATTTGTGAGCTCATTATAAAAAAGTGATCTTATTTAATAAAAAGTTTTGTCTTAAGAAAAACTCTCTTTGGTGTCATTTGACAAAGGACAATTCACAAATCTAGAGACCCAAGAGGGGATGTGGGGATGGAAAAGCTGGCCGGTGTGTAAGAATCACAGCAGGGATGTTTGTAACCTTAAGTCACCCAACCTTCATGATGTTTATGTAACACCACGAAGAGCCTGGTCCTCAGCATTCCTCTATTGCACCTCATGCCATGGAATGGAGTAATCACATTCATACTTCTTGTCTACATCCTTCTATTAAGATAGCCCTCAAACAATAATCTGGAACAATAGTTGATACAAAACTCCATGGCCAGTGATGTAAATAATGAGAGAGGCACAGGATGCCAGTGTCAGCATTCAGCTGGGTGTTTAGTAAGGAATGGGAGAAAAGTTTTAGCTTGTTTCGCAAACATCGTCTCTTGGGACTGACTGTAATTTACTCACCCCTGTAATAATGGAAGAAGGCTACTAAGATATTTGCGGTGCATGAACACTACCTAGGCACGGTGAGCATCTGATTCTGTGTGTTGGCGCCCTATAGCTATTGTTTGTTGTGTATTTCACTAGTGGGAGAGCGACCAGATTTATTTATTTATTTATTTATTTATTTTTGTCTGCTTGATTTGGAGTTGTAACCTAAGTAAGTGATAAGGCAGATTTCCACATGCAGCAGATACTCTATGAATGTTTGTCAGACGAATAAGTGATACCCTTTGTTTCATGTTACTATTGCAGGTTTATAAACTGTATGCAACAATCTCATAAAATTTCAGTCTCTGGGCACACGGTCACACTTTTAAGAATAAAAGACAATGAAAGCATTTTATAGGTGAGCATCCTTATTCAAGATTTGATGATGGAACATTTTTAAGTTCTCCAGGGCATATTTGAAACAGAAGTGTTTACATCTATAGTATTTTTTTTTAGGAAGTTTAAACTCATTCTATGATTTAAATTTTTTTCCTCATTTTTATAGTTTCCCCATTATAGATTTTTGTCAGCAGTATGTTAGGGGAGTTATATTTGTGCTATTTTTTTTAAACATTGAATAAGAAGATACTTCTCATATTCATGGTGGTCAATAGTATTGGATCAATAGTATTGGAGCAATTAAATCAGTATATTTAAGTGTTCCCCACATAAAGTTCTTATAGCCCCTTGAGATCATGTAGTCTACAGTAGAGAAAGGGAAGGGAAGAAGTCTTTCAACAGTGTGAGAGACCCATGAGGTTGGCCCAGAAGTAACACTAGGTCTCTAGCATGCCCATCACCCCTGGCCCTAGTGCCCTGGAAATATTTATACCTTATCCCTGCAGTTACCCAGCTGTTTCCTCTATCTCACACAAAGCCTTGCAAACCCCTCCCAAATTCATTGTCAGAAGGTCAAGTTATTGATTCAGCTTATGAAGTCCCTCCAGGTGTTTGTTTCTCTCTTCATTTCCTGCCACTCCCTGCCTTTTATTTTTTTTTTTTTTAAAAAAATGTTTCTGGTTCTTGATCCATTCAGAGTGATTCCTCATATTAGGGCTTTATTTATGTTGTTGTTGTATGTGGAATAAATAAATCCTAGGCTAATTCTCCTCTCATCACAACACCCTGAAACATCTCCTGCTGTAATGTCCTCTACTCATTCCATTCCCATCTATGAGGTCAAGTTGCATGTCTGTCTTGTTCCCAATGGATCCCTAGTACAGTCATCAGCTTAGAGCAGGCAATTATTGCCTTAGTAAATGAAACTCAAAATGACCCACATACTTGTAAACACTTTAGCAGCCCAGCGTGCCTGGAGGTCAGCTGTAGGGATGGCAGCACCCAGGGACTGGACAAGGCCAATCACTGCCATGGTTGGTTTCTCTAGTTGAGGAGGGAAGATGCCTTTGTACAAGGTGACCTCATTATTTCTGCTTTTGATGATGGAGTCTTCCAGGAAGGGGTAGGCATAACCATAGCCTGTGGCGAAGATGACACAGTCAATGGCCTCAAACACGGTCCCATCCTCAAACACAGCGGAGGTCTCTGTGAACTTAGTCACGATGGGCTTGATGGACACGGTGCCACAGAGGATGCGGGCTGGGAGCTCATCATTGAACACGGGCTCTTTCCTGAGGGGGCTGTGCAGATGTGAAAGGCAAGCAGCATAGGCATAATAGTCATTTCCATGAAATCCCCACAACATCCCATTCCATTGCATCTAGATTTGATCAGTTAAGCACCAACATGAGGGCCATGTTCAGGCTCTTCTCAGGTGGCAATTCCTTTTCCGTTTGTGAATATTTCTAAGAATTTATGTCTGAAATGTTCTTGTTGCCCTTTGAAACAAAATTAGATTGTGTGTATTTATGCTCTTGGGAGATTCACCAAATAGAGAAGAATATAAAATAATTCTAGATAGAATGAACTAGTTAATAATACAGATTCTAAAGCTAGACATCACGGGTTTATTCCTAGCTATATCTATACCAACTGGTGTTGCTCTACATTTGTCTCTCTGTGTGTATAAATGGGATAATGACAGAATTGTCCTCATAGAGATATTATCACTGGATGACTAGTTACTAAAAAAATAGCCAACACCTTTGAGAACATTGCATGTTAACTACTGTTATAGCTCAAAGGCCTTGAATGGCAAAATAAGATTGGTGATGATCTTACCAATCTTTTTTTTTTTTGAGGTAATTTACTGAGGAAGGACTTTTTTTCCTAAGTTTTTTTTTATTTACATTCCAAATGATTTCCCCTTTCCCGTTTCCTCCCTCCCTGAAAGTCCCATAAGCCCCCTTCCCTCCCTCTGTTCCCCATTCAACCCCCTCTCGCTTCTCTGTCCCGGCATTCCCCTACATCCAGTCTTTCCAGGACCAGGGGTCTCTCCTTCCATCTTCTTGGAAATCTATTGATATTCGAATTGTGTCTTGGGTATTCTGAGATTCTGGATTAATATCCCCTTATCAGTGACTGCAATCTTAACACAGTGCCTGGTCTTCTTCCTTAAGTTCTTTGTGTTCACAAGGAAAGAAAACACCTTTGATATTGTACTTTGCCAAAATTCTGGCAGTAAAAATTTTCATGAAATGTACTTCATGTTGACTTAAGTTTCCTTTAGAGATTTTGGAATTTTCTCTATGTAGCTCACATAAAAAAACTCTTTTTTGTATTTCTGTTTGCATTGGTGTTTATTTTTGTATTTCTACGGTGTTATTCATCTCTGTAACTCTGTCTCCTCTCCCTTTGCCTTATAAGGTAGCTAACAGGCAGATCACAGCATACCTGTTTTCTCTCTTTCTTCTCTTCTCAACCAAGGGAGGAATGAAAGGTGTCAGCTTCAATTTAAGGCCCTGGAACCCTTTCAAGGAGGGAGCTTAGTTCTGAGACGGAGTGGTTTTCCAAAACAAATCTTTTTTTCTAAGTGAAAAAACCCCAGTACAATTTGTAGTTACTCTTGTAAGATAAAACTATTTTTGATCCGATTAAATTTTGGAACTTTTATTATGTTAAACAAAACTCTAAGTGTATTAAACAACATTACTTTTTCTTGAGAGTCAGAGCAGTTCTTAAATCTGGGTAGGATAAGCACCTTGGAAGGAGGCTCGAGCTCTTTAAACCTGGCCTTTGGTATTCTGATTTATAGTTCCTCTTTACTTTTCCTTAGCCTGTTTCTCTAAACAAATGGAAGTTTTGACTAGCATAGGCCAGAAGGGAAAATTTCATTGTGAAATATTTCTTATCCACCAAATATTCAACTACACTGATTTTTCTAACTACCATGCTTCCCTAATTAGGGTGTATTGAGCTCTATCTGCAAAAGAAATAAATGTAAATAGATGAATTGTATTAATTTTCCAGGTCCCATCAGCTCTAATGAGCTCCATTGCTTTATGCATTTCCCACCTCCTGATGACCTTTCGAAGTGTGCAGGCCATGGGAGGGACTCTTCACTTTTGTTCTGAGTCTCCTACTTGCTGAGAACATTGACTGACAGTACTTTGGTAGATAGTCCTTAAAGGCACATTAGGTGCTCTGAGACCAAGAAGAACACATATTTTAAAGACTTTATGATTTACAAAGAAAGTTATAAATCTATATTTATCTTTCTAAATATTACTATCTTCAGAAGTAGATGTTGTTATTAGTGTCCTCATTTACTTATAAACATGATATATTTCAAAAAATGCAGTTCCTTTAGGTTCTGAGCAATAGATTGTAGCTAAATGTTTTCTGCTTATCAGGATGATCCGTTTACTTAATCCACCCCTACTTTGCATGTCCACATACAAATCCTCCATTAATCTCTAACCTGCACATGATTTGTGGCTTAAACTGTGTCACTTGTGAAATTCTTAATTTAATCCCATTAGATTCAATGAGATAACTAAAGGAAGAACCAGGTAGAAGTAAACAACCCAAGCCAGTACACTCCTAGGTTGAATGAAAACATATGTATTATGTATTATTTATCATACCCATTTAAAGGCATCAGGCCGTAGTTCTCATGCTTGAACCATGTGTTCATCTTCTTGACATATAACCAGTCAGAGACAAAAGAAGGAAGGATATTTCGGAGGAAGGATGCAAATCGGGTAACATATACCATATCCCAAGGATACCCATCATTCCAAACCCGACTCATGACCCAGGAACCGCTTCTGGTGCTGATAATGACCTGGTGGAGAGAGGCAATGGAGATCTCAGCATTCTTCTGGGGCAAACAAGTAAACATGACAGAGTTCTCTAGAGGCATATCTCTATGTTCCCTTTAGTATACATTTAGGATCGCTTTCTAAGAAATGAGTCTAGATGAACATGCTACATACTCATCTAAGGGGGAGGAAGAGTCCTCTCTCACCACTCCAAAAGTCCGATGTAATTCAATGCATTATAAGCACAACACCGGGGGTAAGACGCCTCTGTAGCCAACTGTGCTCAGAGAGTAAGATGGCCAGTTAGGTAGAGACCAGTTACCACAGTTAGCTCTAGCAGCACTGGATGTTAGAAGAGGCTGTGCCGAGTTAGGGAAGTGGAGCCAAATAGGCAGCTGGAATCATACTGAGCGATGCCACAGCTTTACTGCTGTTCTCTGTCCCTCCTCCCCTTTTCTAGCCTCCCCTGCACATGCGCACAGGACGTCTGTTCCTCCCAAGTCATGTAAACCATCTCAACCTGCCAGGTCAATTGCTGGTATATTTACTATCTTTCTGATAATGTAGAGCTATCATTAGTTTTATATATATATATATTTATATATATACATATATACATATGTATGTATATATGTATATACACATATATATACATATATATATATATGTATATATATGCGCCAAACAACCAAAGCTTTCTTTATGTTTATTTAGGAGTTAGCTTACGTAGTATTTGCTTGCTTAAACATATGCTGAACTTCTTCAGGATCTACTACTAGTCACAGCAACTTAAGTCCTGTGGAAATTTTCCTTGACTTTGCTGAGGTTAAGTCAGAACTCAGTTCTTGGAGGTGTTGCTGCCACACCTAATTCCACCCGGAGACTCAGCACTTCCTTTGTAGATGGCTCCTGCACGTGTTGCCTCATCCCCACCCACTGATTGTTCATTAAGGTCACGATCTAGTCTAACCCATATCTGTAATTTTAGCTTAACATAGATCTGACACACAATCCTGGCCAGCCTTTGCTGAGTCCTTGCTTCTGAATGAGTGAGTGAATGAATGATGGCAAAAGCCAGATCATGTGGTGCTTCAGAGCTGCAGTGGGTAAGCAAATCTCTTTTACTGGTAAGTAGGATCTTTCACATGGTAGGTAGGAAGAAATGCTGTTAAATAAATAAAGATGGAGCCTCAGAACTGAAATGATTTGAAAGTCATTAGAATATAAAATTAGAATAAAAAAATAAAAGTTTATATACCCAGTTCTAAACACACTCAGACATTTGCCTCCATTTTATCAGAGCAAACTTCTTCATAGCAGGGAAGACACTGTCTTCCCTCTCTGGGTGAATGACTTACTCAAATTCTCATGATTGAAAGGTCTCATAAAGCAGGCAGCATGCTTGGAAACCCAAACCTCCAGTGCTGACCTAATGGCACATTTCTATCCTAGTTTTACCTCTTAAGCCCTGTATGTCACATACCTGTGTAGCCAGACGACTGAGTTCAACAGCGATGTCGCAGGCTGAGTTTCCCAGACCAATCACAAGGACCTTTTTCCCTTGGAAGGCTTCTGGCCCCTTGTAATCCCGGCTGTGCAGGCACTTGCCTTGAAAGTGCTCTAGGCCTAAGTTAAGTTTCAAAATTTTGAAGACTCAGTATTTCATACATTAAAAAAAGAATCCCATAATTGAAGTGCACTTATCCACTTAGTGAGTATTGCCAATAAACTCCCAAATAATTATTTCTGGTGATCTTAAAATTTTTAAATGCTATGATTTCCGTTTTAATAATAACTAACAACAACAGCAATAATAGTAATAATTTATTAAATACTACCTAAGGGCTATTGCTTCTGCTAAATGCTTAGTCTGTTTAACAATTTCTCACAATGACAAACTGCTATATGTGTTTTTCTTGTAAGAAATGTGCTTACCTTGCAAGCATGGGGATCTACATTGATCCCAAGAACCCGTATTTTTCAAAAAAGGAAAAAAAGAAACCGGGACAAAGAACTTAAGGACAATAAGGAATGTGGCTTGGCCATATTGACTCCATATGTACACGGCCATAAAACATGCTGCCAAATAATATTTTAACCTATTCTTCATGAACTAATACCACCTTTAGCACAAAAGGAAGGAACAAAGGAGGGAGGGAGAGAGGGAGGAATGGAAGAAGGTTGGAGCAATGAAGAAAGGAAGGAAATGGGATAAAGGGCAGGACGATTTCCTGTATTTATTTTCTTTGATCTTTGTCATTCTTGGATGGCAACTGTTATGGTTAGGTTAGGTTTGTTTCTTTTCTTCTCTCTCTCTCTCTCTCTCTCTCTCTCTCTCTCTCTCTCTCTCTCTCTCTCTCTCCTCCTCCTCCTCCTCCTCCTCCTCCTCCTCCTCCTCTTCCTCCTCCTCTTTTTTTTTTTTTGTGAAGTTAATTCAAGCTAGGTTCATATGGGAAGAGTGAGTTTCAGTTGAAATAACTGCCTCTACCAGATTGGACTGTCGGCAAGCTTGTGGAACATTTTCTTTCTTTCTTTCTTTTTTTATTTATTTTCTAAGTTTTTTTTATTTACATTCCAAATGATTTCCCCTTTCCCGTTTCCTCCTTCCCCAAAAGTCCCATAAGCCCCCTTCCCTCCCTCTGTTCCCCATTCAACCCCCTCTCGCTTCTCTGTCCTGGTATTCCCCTACATCCAGTCTTTCCAGGACCAGGGGTCTCTCCTTCCATCTTCTTGGAAATCTATTGATATGCAAATTGTGTGGAACATTTTCTTGACTAATGATTGATGTGGAGTGCCCAGCCCACAGTGGGCAGTGACACCTCAAGGCAGATGGTTCCAGATTATATAAAAAAGAAAGTTGAGTGAGTTGTGAGGAGAAACCAATAAACAGTATTCCTCCGTGATCTCTGTTTCAGTTCCTGCCTCCAGGTTCCTACCTCGAGTTTCTGCCTTAATTTCACTCCACAGAGGACTATTCACTGTATACTGAAGTAAACCATTTATTTCTCGAGGTGGTTTTGGTCAGTGTTTTATCATAGCAATAGAAAATCGAACTAAGCAACTGAATGTTCTGCTGCTGCTACAACCACAACCACAACCACCACAATAATTACTACACACACACACACACACACACACACACTCATGCACACATACACATTCATGTACATACATGCACACATCAGAACATACATTCTTTCCCATACTCACACATGCACACAACACTGAGATTCTTAAAATTCACTTGTAAATTATAAATAAAGATGAGGTGAGAATTGTATTTTATTTGTATTGTATTTATTTTTTTGTTTTTGTATTTTATTTTATTGTATTTATTTTATTTGTCTGGCAGAATCCCACATTTTTGTATATGAGTGTTCAGAGACCCCCACATGTGTTAGGACTTATGTTTGCATAACCAACCCTGTGATATAAGAACTGGGTATAGTCTTTGAACTTCAGGGCTTAGGGAATAAGTTACTGTACTTTTCATATCATCAGACATAAACATATTTTCTTTTGGCTTTTCTTGTAATTCAAACACAATTATTGTGCAAAGATATGCTTCAACACTAGATATTTGCCCATAAATCCCCCAGTCATTACATATTTCAAGCTTACCAGGAAAAGAGGCAGTTGGCATATTGGGGTACACGTGATGTCCTGAACAAATCATCACAGAATCAAAGAGCTCAGATTCTTGCTTGCCATCCTTTTCAGTAACAACTACCCACTGGCCAGTGGTCAAGAAGCTAGAACACTTCTTTATACTGGAAACCAGGGTCTGGAAGAAAATGAGAAAAAAGAATTCCTTCTATTTGTGGAATTCTTTCTTTCTTGCAGTATTTTTCTATGGAGGAAATAATGATACAAGATGACCAGGTCATTGAAAAATATATAAAAAGGCACCAATATGGCGATCAGAGTAGATCCTCAGTGAGTCTTCAAATCTTGCACAGAAAGCTACTCCTGAGGGTTTACTTACTACTGAACATCTGGTAAGTTGATGTGGGTAAATAGCACTTGGGCATTTTTATGAATAGTGCCATGAAGAAAATCTATGTCATTTGCTTACATCTGTTCTTCAGTGACCCCACTTTCTCCTCCTCTGACCTCACCTTCTACCCACTCAGTAAATATAGCTGTCTCACAAGGTTTGATTACAGGTCTCTTTTGTTCTCTGCACAGATTCTCTTCAGAAACACAAGCAACTTCCACAGCACATATGCCTGTATATTTTGAGCCTGTTCCTCTGCTACCTAGTCTAGCTTTCCAACTGCAAAGTCATAGTGCTTCTTCTGATGAAGCATATTAATAATTGACCTTCCTCTATTTTCTCCCTGTCTCTGACTTTCCTAGCTCTTAGAACAATGGTATGAACCGCCCTGTTATCTAAGCTTCATGTCTATATAAACATTTATCTCAGAGACATAATATTGCTTTTATTCATTCCACGACCTCAAATGCTACATTGCTTCAAGGTCTGATAAAACTATGATGACAGCTTCAAGAGTTTGTACCTAGGCTGCCTCCCAGCTACCCACTTGCTACATGGAATACTTCATCCTGTTTATAGGAGCAATCTTTTGACCAGACTGCATTGATTCTGTATTTCCGCCTCAGAAATTTATTTCTGATACACCAGTCTCATTCATGGTGATTGAGCATAGGGCCTCACCTGTGCTAGGCTAGCACTCTACCACTGAGGACACCCATATAATTCCTTATCTCTAATTCTATGGTTGAAAGTCTGAATAATTATGTCCTTGTTCGTTTTTTACCTTCTGATGTTTCCACAGACTCCTCTGGGACAGAGACTGCTAATTTCTTTTCCAGTGTCCATATATTTCTTTTTTACTAACAGAACCTGCTTTTGATTGGAGAGACTGTGTACCTAGCAATGGGACCCACTTTCAGGCCCTAATGTAACAGCAGGGGCCTATGAGATGGAAGCAGATAATGTGGAGGTCAGAATCATTGGATTCTCCTGTAGTTGGAATTAGACATGGTTGTAAGATGACTGATGCAGTAGTGGAAACAGAACTTAGGTCTTCTATAAGAGCCACTGGGCCATCCCTCCAGCCCCTTACTACCTCTCTCTCTCCTTTCCTCTGTCCCTCCGTCCCTCTGTCCCTCCCTCCATCCCTCCCTCCCTTCCTCCCTTCTTCCCTCTCTCCCTTTCTTTCTTTCCATATAACAATAGCATGATATAAGCACATATCAGGAACTCAATTAATGTTGGTAGGTATTACTGCCATAAATCAAGCCAATCTATGACATTCATAATTCCACAAATAAATGAATGGAATGAGTAGATAAATGTAATAAAAGAACATCTGGAACACTCCTCCACTGCTGGTGGGATTGCAAGCTGGTACAACCACTCTGCAAAGCAGTCTGGCGGTTCGCAGAAAACTGGGCATGACACTCCCGGAGGATCCTGCTATACCACTCCTGGGCATATACTCAGAGGCTTTACCTGCATGCAATAAGGACACATGCTCCACTATGTTCATAGCAGCCTTATTTATAATAGCCAGAAGCTGGAAAGAACCCAGATGTCCCTCAACGGAGGAATGGATTCAGAAGATGTGGTATATTTACATAATGGAATACTACTCTGCAATTAAAAACAATGAACTCACGAAATTCCTAGGCAAATGGTCAGAACTTGAAAATATCATCCTTAGTGAGGTAACCCAATCACAAAAGAACACACATGGTATGCAGTCACTGATAAGGGGATATTAACCCAGAATCTCGGAATACCCTAGACAGAATTCGCATATCAATAGATTTCCAAGAAGATGGAGAGACCCCTGGTTCTGGAAAGACTGGATGTAGGGGAATGCCAGGACAGAGAAGCGAGAGGGGTTGAATGGGGAAAAGAGGGAGGGAAGGGGGCTTATGGGACTTTCAGGGAGGGAGGAAACAGGAAAGGGGAAATGATTTGGAATGTAAATAAAAAAACTTAGAAAATAATAATAATAATAAAAAGAACATCGGGGGCAACTCTGTTGTGATTCCTCTCCAGCTTTGGGAAGCTGTTTCTGTGCTTCTCAATAAACCTTGCTCGTTTTCCCATTAAAAAGTTTCAAAACTGATAGCTGGAAAATGTAATTTTAACTATATATTTGGAACTACTCAAAGGAAAATAATTATGTAAATACAGCCTTGAGTCATAGTTTTATTGAATGTTTCCTTCATTATATGTTTATGTGAACCTTTTATTTAATACTAATTAAGACAGGGTTATCAAACAAATATAGAACATTACTGCTGATTACAGAAATAATGACTGTACTTCATAAAACTTCTAAGACTCATTAAGAAGAAATATAATGGCTTGAGTGGGCAAAGGGCAGGGGTCATTTAAGCTGCTACTCTTTCCATAATGTCATAATTTCTAACTGTAGTGAATAATTTTGGCATCTTAAAAAACCCAGTTATGTTATATGACTATGTTTTTGTTTTAATACCAGGTGTGGGATGGGATATGGGGCTGCTTCTGATTGTCTACAGCTGCTAACTATGATTGTCTTGCGCTCTAGGAGGGGTGTGATTTTTTCCAGGTGGAGATAGTTTACAGGGACTCTTGAGAGGGTATAAATGTAGGATCCCGGAGATGGCCCGGGAAGGCTGCTGTTTTCCTGGCCATTCCCCTGTGTGATCCCCGACTGATCCTGGTTGCTGTTGTTGCAGT